>CM050169.1:24639747-25242247 GCA_027410445.1 Discoglossus pictus
GAGTGATGGCCCTGGGGAGTGGAGGTGAGGGGAGTGGAGGTGAGGGGAGTGGAGGTGAGAAGAGTGGAGGTGAGGTAGAGGGAGGGAACCACCAAGCACATGGTCTGGAACGGAGGGGCCTGATCCAGGGGTGGGGGGCCTTTGGCAGAGCAGAGGAGAGACAGGGAGGGCAAGAGGCTGAGATAAGGTCACTGATTGGTTGGTATGATACACTGCCCAACAAGTTCATAACCAACAAAGAGTATGTGTATGTATATACAGACTGCAGCAGGAATCAAGATATCATTATGAGCCAATAACAGCCAAGCTCATAATCTAAAGAATCTATCACATCTAGCAAATTATAGCTCCACATAGTAGAAATTAAGAGAAACATCCAGGTTCAAGACGGTAAGATGTCAGACAATTAGAAAAAACAGAATCCAACGGATCATTCAATATATTTAACACATATACCATTCTTCTCTCTTTTCCAACTGGCAAAAGGATTGGGTTAACTAGTGAGCCAGAATCGGGTATGTCAGCTCCCTCAGAACAGGATGTGCAGGACCTCCCACCCACACCAATAGGAACCGGTGCAGGAGGAGTCAAAGAGAGGATCAGGGGCGCCAGAATATGAGAAGAAGGATTATTTTATCTGGGCAGTGGGGGCACTTGTTGGACCTTCTGCTACACCCATGGCACTGACCCCACTGTCCCCCCTCCTCCAACAACCTGAATCACAACCCAGGCTTTCCTACTGGACAGACTACAGAGGTTTTCCTCCACCACCACCTCCTACTCCTTTCAGCAGCAGCACAACCTGGCCCCCACCACCACTACGCCCACCATCACAACAACCAACCCAGGTTGCAGCTGGTCCCCAGCCCCACTCCACTGGGAAACCACCACTGCCACGTCCTCGCCCAGATCAGACTTCCATTTCAAGGTCCACCATTAGATGCCGCCATCGGGGAGTTGCTGGTCCTGATGCGGACCTGTGGAGGATCTATAGCGAGGTGAGGAGGCAAAAACCTCATGATAGAGTCCTACATGCCACCCAGCACACTCTGGGTCCAAGTACTGCATCCTCCCACTCCAGAGGCCTCCCCTGCACACCCACTGCCTGGCTCCGCCTGCAACCATCTCAACTATGGAGAAGGCATGCATTGCCCTGTGGCAAGGAGGAGGAGTATGTAGGACCTGCACATATTTTTTGACCTTCTCAACAGCACTCCTCAGTGACCATCTTTTGGTCCAAATGTTAACATAATCTAGCCTGGCTACAGAGTAGAGGATCATAGCCTATGTGACAGGGATTTTTTAAGCAGATGGCTACCTCCCATCACATGTTCCATAATCCTTTTCTCTGTGCATATGTAGGGTTATGTTTAATATTTCACCAGTCACTGAGGAATGCCGTTGAGACGAGATGTTGCAGTCCCTATATTTTTAAGGCCTTATTCTTTTTTCAAATTTTTTATTTTTTATTTTAGGCACAATTTAGGGCCATGAAAGCATCTTCTTCGTCTGAAGCATCATTAAAAAATATGAAGTATTTGAAATGTATTCACAGTGGCTATCAGATAGACATCAGTGACATCCCCTCCTAAAAATGTTGCTCATACGATATTAATTAAATTAAATATCCAGTTTTATGTTACATTATTGTTGTTAGCATACATTTTGGCCTATATAGCTATGGCAGTGGACTTGCAAAGTCAAACAATGACATGCTAATCAAAGCCAGCATTAATTCATGCACTAGTGAAGCATGTCATCCTCTCAGTATGAGAACAGATACTTTTGTCTGATAAGTAACAGAGATTATGGCTGCTGACCGTTGTGTCCTATCATAAGAATCCTTTAAAATGTGAAAACACCTGTTACTATCTGCTTCTTCAGTCAGACTTGATAAGACTGTTATGGCCAAACCTACCCAGCAGATATTTCAGATTCTTTTGACCCCTTTACCAGGGCAGCAGATGCCTCATTAAAATATCCTTACTCTTTATGCGGCATTTAAAAATAATATGAACTCAAGCTCAGCATTATACAAATCAGAAACTGCTTTAATTGTTGTTGTAATTCATAACAGGTTCAATAGATATATATTTAAACGTGGGCCAATAACATTCTGTAGCAGTTTGTGTATCTTCTGGTCTTTATATAAAGTACTATTGACAAGGTTTAATCTGCAAGGCATCATAACATCCACTTCAGTCATACAGTAATAGCGCTTATCTTATTACCTCCCTTTTCTTTAGGAGCATATGTCTTTAAGATACGTCACCTCCCTTTCTTTAGGAGCAAATATCTTCATTAAGAAATTAAACACAGCAGTATCCCAACTGCCTCACTTTTATTTACAAACTTCTTCATATGCATCACAGGCTGCCATCAGCCTGGCTTGTTCTCAGAGACACCATTACAACTCACTCCATGTAACTGAAATCTCAACTGACTCTCTCTCTCTCTGACAGTTACAGACTGACAACACAACATTATAAATTATTTAACACTTCATGAACCAAACATGCAACATCACATGTCAATCATACATAGGGAATTAACATAGCATACAGTAATTAGTATACATTGAATAATCAACTTAACATTAAAGCATATTAAATAACAATAAGAATGACTGAACCCAAAGGATGGTCAGGGGGATCATGACAACACCTGTATACCAGATGAATGTGATCTCAATGTTGCTAAGAAATAAGAGATGGAGATGGTGATAGTACTCTTGGACCACTGACTGTGGTCACAGTTAAGCATTCATTGTGAGATGACACATCATCATTAATGGTCAGGGCTACTGTTGTATCATGACACCCACCTAATGGCTCACAATGCTTGCAGATGAATTTCAGGTAAGTCAGAATTGTGTTACTGTTACAGTATTTAGCGTTTTTATCCTCCTCTGCCTTTTTTAGGTTTTAACCACCTTTTTTTGTTTTTTTAGAACACACTGTATGTTTGTTATTGAATTGGATAACATAGTCCAGATGTTTATGAATCTGTTTAATTGAACAGATGAAGATCGCATTACTATGGGGCCTTATTCAATTGCAAGCCCACAGATTTTGTTGTTCATGCCGTATGTCTGCAAGCTTGAGATTTGATACAATTACAAAGGCGATTCAACCATGCACTCATATGTAGCAATTAAGAGCGTGAACATGATCATTTAAGCAAGGCTGTAACTCTGAATTTAGAAACAGACAATAGAAAATGAGATTGTCATCATTACATCAGTAAAACATTGAGGTTATATGTCAATCAATAAGTATTTAGAGGCTCTATATGCGATCAAACTAGCAATCCTGCAATGTATAAAATAATAAAAATGAATGCCAATACTGTTCTAGTCCATGTGGGTAGCCTGATATGTATTAACTCATTAATTGCCGAGATCAATCTAACACCGAAATGAAAATATATTTTCTATTGCAGATTTGGAGCTTGAGACTGTTGTGCAATTATTTTAATGTATTTTATCGATTTCCCCCTCTTTTAAAGTGCAGTATTGATTTTTTATTTACATTTACAGTGCTATGATAAGGTGTTTAACCCCCTTGCAAGTCCTATCTGGCATCTATAGGATTTTCTTCTACATTTGCTATTTACGGGTGTGAAAACATTTGCAGGCTTGAGGAATTGTAGCAATTGAATAGCGATTTTTGATTTTTGTGACTGTAACACTTGCGAACTTGAAAGATCAAAGGCTTAGATGGGTTGTAAGTTATGATTTTGGCAACCACAGTGATTTTCAGACTTTAACTCGTAGATTGTTTACGGCTTTCAAAAAAAATGCCAATTGAATAGCAAATGAATCTACGGGCTACATTATGAGCGCCCGTAAACATAAATAGCTCAATTGAATCAAGGCCTATGTGAATTACTGGTTACTTCTATTAAATGGAGTTATGTATGATGAGATTTGTATGCATCAGAATCTGGTTACTGTGGTGTAGTGACCATATGTGACCCCAGTAGATGCTATGCATCATTATTATCACACAGTATTAAGTTTAACCCTTTATATTTCCACTTTTTTAATTGTTAAGTTTTTGAGACATCAGCATACATAACATTTATGTAATGATAATATATTTATAGGTAGATGATCTTCCTGTACACCCCTCCCTTTGTGCATTTGAGTACTGTAATCATACGTTTGCATGTAACTAATCTTCAGTTATTGAGATGTGATGTTGTTTTGGCCAAGTGTTTAGACTTTCAATTTTAACATCATTTAAATACTGGTGCACATAACACCTAAAATCTGCATAAAATGTGCCATCCTTTTGAAATAATTTTGCATATTTACTGTCCAATACATTGTATGTGAACATTCCTGCCCATTACAGTGACACGTGAGTGGTTTCTATGTGACGACATGTATTAATCATTTCCAAAATGCGTTCAAACACTATTTTATGTGTCATTCTCTCCATTTTCGATATCATACTTGAACAACATTCTTGGTGATGTTTGGGAGTTAATAATCCTGAAAAGTATATATTGTAGCACTGTTCAGTATCAGCATTCCCCTAAAGGATTGTTAACCAAATGACAGGTATTATTACTAAATAATTGATCCAAGAAAACTTGCCATAATTTCAGAAAATTATTATTGTTATATATCTTGCCACATACCCGACAACAGTTGTGTTTGACTTTCCAGGATAGGTGTATCCAAGATTGGCCTTGATGGAGATGAGTTTGCTGTTGCTCCATGTGCCTCTCCACAGCCTCCATGATTGTTTGTGGGTCTTCATGAAGAGCTTGAACACCCTAGTGGAACCCCCCTTGTCCTGCTTTGTCCCTGAATCCCCATGCCCCTATTTCTCTTACAGCAATTTAAACCTAGATTTCCTGTTCCCGCTGGGTACAAGCATGAACTTGCTTAAAAGGTTTATAGAGGATTAATAAGTACAACTAGTGACATAACAATATGGCATCTAGAAGGTGAGCCCCTCAGGTCAGAAGGTGGTTACTACATTAATGAGGAAGAGCAGAGGGTTAGTACAAGTAGCATCAGATCTATTTAAGTGGCTGAGCCAAAGCCGAAAGGACACCCAGCTGCAAATGTGTCTGGAGGGGAAAGTAAAGTCCACTGCTGCATATAAGTCAGCATAGGAACCTGGAAACTTAGAACTATGAACCAAGGCAAACTGGACATGGTCAAACATGAGATGACAAGGTAAACATTGATACCCCTGGGAATTAGTAAACTTAAATGGACTGGAATGGGACACTTCACATCAGACAACCACCAGATCAAATACTGTGGTCAAGAATCCCGCAGAAGAAATGGAGTAGCCCTCATAGTCAATCAAAGGGTGGCCTTGAAGTATACAATGAAGCAGATAAGTTGAATTCGGTCAGGATAATTATCTAGTCATAGCAAACACCCTCTTCTAACGGCCTCAGAAGATAGAATGTCTGAAGTAATTTGGACCGAAGTTTGCAACATTATCCAAGATACAGAAACAAAACATATCTCCAAAAGAAAGAGAACTAAGAAGGCAAACTGGCTGTCTGATGAGGCTTTGAAAGTAGCCAGGGAAAAGTGAAAGGTAGTGGAGATGATTTGTCCAACTGAATGCAGAATTACACAGGATAGCGAGAAGAGAAAAGGAGACTGTCTACAGTAAGCTATGTAAAGAGATAAAGGAAGATAACAGAATGGGAAGTCAAGAGATCTTTTCAAGAAAATTGTAGATATCAAAGAAACATTTTAATGCCAAAACAGGCATGATAAAAGACAAAAATGGTAGGGAAGAAGATCATATAAGGAAGAGGTGGCAGGAATACATTGAAGATCTACACAGGAAGGATTTTAACAGCAGTGATGACCTCAAAAGTTTGTCCAATATGCTGGAGCCAGACATCTTGGGGAGTGAGGTGAAATGGGCCCTAGGATGGCTTGTTGACAACAAGGCTGCAGGAGTTGATTGAATCCCAATTTAACAATTTAAAATTCTACAATAAGATGCTGTGAAAGTGTTGCTTGTCTTATGCCAACAAGTTTGTAAAACTCAACAGTGGCCAATAGACTGGAAAAGATCTACATACCCAAAAATGCAGTACCAAAGAGTGCTTCAATTATTGAATAATTGTACTCATTTCACATGCCAGCAATGTAATGTTTAAGATCCCACAAGCTTGACTCCAACTATATATGGACAGGGAATAACCAGGTGTGCAAGCTGCGTTCTGCGAAGGAAGGGGCACAAGAGATCAATTTGCTGATTGATAATAGAGAAAGCAAGAGAGTTCCAGAAAAAAAAACATTTAACTTGGCTTTATACACTATTCTAAAGCCTTTGATGTGTGCATCACAACAAAATGTGGCATATATAAACATCACCCCCACCCAGCACCCACCTCTCTTAGGATACATCCCCACCCAGTCATTGCCAGCAGCCATTCCCTATCAGCACCCACCTCAAATAGCACTCATCTCTACCATCTTGCCACAATATTTAAAAACCACTGCCTGATGAAAAAGTAAAGCGCTTTTATCAACTATTTTGTCAATCTACAAAAAATATATATATATGAAAAACGTTAAGTCTGACTAAGAGCATAATCAATCAGGAAAAAAGTCATAGAGACAGATTTTAATTCAAAATAAATACATTTTGATGGATTGGTAGAAGTTGTGTTTGAGAGGGTATTTACATTTCTGGAGAGCTGTGGTTGTACTGAATGATGCAAGGGGGGACGGAGGGATGTGGTGTGAATATAAATCTTATTCAATTATTAAGCATAGGCTCTAAACTTCTGCCTGTTCCCTCCTCTGATTTCTACAAACACACACCACCATCATCCAGCTCTCACAATGTGATGTAACAAGCACAACATTAATTCCTTAACTCATAAACAGAGCTTTCAAAAAAACCTCACAAAATATTTTTTTAGGCCCATGACTTGCACCAATGCAGATATTGTGTTTTTGATCCTCTTTAATTAAGAGTTGGATAATAATGAAAGTCCTGATTAGACTAACAATTCTCTTAAAACAAACTCCAGTGGTACTTTTAGTTTTAATACATCCTGCCCCATCATGTGTGGCTACAACATTTGTTTAGACATAAAACAGACCTTGTGAAGACGGCAGTACCCTGGAACTACATTTCTCCAAAAAATTAATTTTCAGAGAATTAAATCCTCATACTTTGAGATGTGAAAGTAAGGTGTGGAAGGTCACACAAAGGCTTCAGCAAGCTTCAGAAAGTCATTACACATAAATGTGTCTCTTGGGACATTGTGGTATCTCCATTGTAACATGACTTATCTGTAACCCTGTTTTATTCATGACATCCTATCCTGTTTATTTAACAAAACTCTCCCAATGTTAAATAGTATTAGTAATGACATGACAAGGGAGCAGATAGAAATCTGTAGTGTTTCTGTATGACATCTCGCTGGAGCATAACGATCCCTATGAACCGGTAAAATTTACAGCATTTCCAAGAGAACATTTTATAGTCAGCAATTTAGTGGTTTGACATATCTAAGATATATGTTTCTCTTTCCATAACCTACTACAGATTCTGAGGATAAAATATTTTACATAACCTTCATGTCATTATAGGGACATGGAATGAATTGTTTTCTTTGTTGTACAAAAGGGGTATTTGCTGGGCCACAGTGTTTTTTTTTTGTTTTTTTGTTTTCTCAAATGAAGGTCTTAGAGCTTGCCCTCTGCCCATCGGTGTGATCTACAGATTTTCCTGTTAGTTTCAATGCAGGCTTACTCAATATTTTTTCATGCAAAAAGCAACTTTTGTAATGTCTAAAATTTGTTCACTTAAATGCTTGACAAATCAGTGGTGGAGCTAGAGAATGCAGTGCCCTGTGCAAAAAAAGTGGTTGTAAAAATGTTTTTTCTCTGGGCCCTGCCGGAACCAAGTCGCTTAGTGCCCCTCCCTCAGAACCCTTTACATAACTGTTCCCCTCCAAAAGAGTCCTTCCCATAATAGCAAACATTCCCAAGACCCTTATTCATTGCTGCTCCCCCACCCCCAAGGCCCTGTTACAATATATACACATATATAAACTTCACACCCACCCAGCTGACACCCCTCTTAGCATCTATCCACTCCAAGTCCTTGTCAGCAGCCATCCCCTATCAGCAACCACCTCACATATCACCCATCCCTATCTCCTTTCTTAATCCCTCACAGAACTCTTCTGTACTTTGCTGTCACTTTGCAGCCCCAGTGTGCTGAACTGCTTCACACTGCCACCTCTTGGAGCTTCAGTAGAAATGTTCTTCTTTAACCAGGCACACACCAATTACAGACCAGGAGGAATGGTGTGGGGGGGGGGCAAGAGAGGCTGTGGTGGGGTCGGCTGGGGTGGGTAAACCAACAATACAATAAAAAATTAAATGCAAAAGGAAATTCAAACCAAATTACACAGCAGGAGGGCCCTGGTACAGTGCACCCGCCCATGTGTTCCATGTCCCTTTAACTATAAATAAACTAGATATTTGTAGGGACAACAGGATAGTTATATTATACAAAAAAGGCAAACATTTATTGAAAATACTGTTAGAAAATGCAGGATCATTTTTCCGAGGGATACTGTAGAAGTAAAACAAGTCACAGCCCTTTAATAGTTGTATCTAGCATACTTAAAGCCAGTTTAGCCAATCATATAGAGTTCTGAAATATTAATATTTGAAATGCTCTCTGTTAATTTATATGGGGTTGTCACATTGGCCTCCCTCCTTCCAAGCATAGCTATACAGGGGTTACATTCAAATCAATACAGGTTAACACATTGCAAAATAATGTAGCACCTTGTTATTGAGCTTAATATCAAATGTACATAGTGCTTTCCTAAAGCACCCTACAAGATTGAAAACTTGCCTCAGTCTAAAGGGTTTGGGTGTAATATAGGAGGGTGATAGATTTATTGCGTATATTAAGGCTGAAGGGGCTAAGCTTCTTTAAAACAGATGAGTTTTAGTATGGTTTTGAGGCAGGAGGATAGTCTAGTGGAGCGAGACAAGGAGTTCCAAAAAATAGGGGCAGCACGAGAAAAGTCCTGGAGGCGAGAATGAGAAGAGGTTATAAGAGAGGAGGATAGAAGAAGGTTGTTAGAAGAGCGAAGAGGACATTTGAGAGAGTATTTTGAGACAAGAGCAGAGATATAAGAGGGTGCGTTATTGATGAGGGCTTGGGTGATGGGGAGGCCATCAAGTAGAGAGTTGCAGTAGTCGAGGCACGATGTGATGAGAGAGTGAATTAGAATTTTAGCTATGTCTTGTTTTAGATAGTAAATTATTTTTTAAATGTTTTTAAGTTGGAAATGACAAGACTCTGTGATAGAGTATATGTGAGGAATGAAAGAGAGTACAGGATCCAGTAAACAATTAGCCACAGCTATTCATGGATTATTGGCGAATGTACTCTAAATCAGGGCAAACATGATAAAGATTTAGTGTAATATCAATCTATCAATCCCCATGAGCACTGAAAGGTAATCAGCCAGTCCCCAGATCAAATAGGTTGAGAGATCAACATAGCAATCTGCTGAGTCAAGGAAAATTACACTACATGTTTGTGAAGTATGTAGAAATCTAAACATTAAGAACATTTACTTATTATTATTTTTATTATTATTATTATTATTATTATTATTAATAATAACTGTGTAAGCCATGGGCATATTAAACGATTTTTAGGAAAAAAATATCTTAATTTTAGCAGATTTTGCTTGTATATAGAATGCTCCATATTGTATACTTATGACACTACCTGCTAGCAATGGAGCCTGATAAGCAGGGGTGTAGGAGCAAGAATAATTGGGGGGGGGGGGGATACAGCGCATTTTATACACAGGCCATAAAACAGCTTTTTTATACATACATACAAATAATAGCAAATCTCGGGGGGGGGTTGTCCCCCCCCCCCCCATTCCCCCAGTTCCTACACCCATGCTGAGGAGCTGTATTTTTCTAATGAAAAGTGGATGGAGGGTATAGGAGCAGTAAGGTGATGGGAATTTATAATTGGACTTTTCTGATTGAGCACCTCCCCACGCCCATTTACATGCCCCGAAGCAGAAAATAAACATCAAACCCTGCTCCTGCAGACATTAAAACACCCCTTTCACATACATAAACCTTTACTTAAGTATCATGGATGCATCTAGGTACTAGCAGAGACATCTTTTTGTTTCATTTAGAAACTATCTTTACAGACTTTCCATGTCTAATTAATATTTTATAACTTTCTGTAATTTCGCTAATATTGATTTCATTCTACATGATGCCACTACAACTCTCTATATACATCTTCAAGCTCTGAAAATGGTAAGCTGAACAGCAATATTATCACATTACCGCACAAATAGCTTTGTAAACCCAACATAAACAAGATTAATTTTCAAATCAAAAGGTAGACAAGTATGACATTAAATATATCTGCATTTTATATTAATCAGGTCTTTTTTTTTGCTCTGAATGCTATAAGCAAACTTTAAAAATGATTAAAAAACTTGAAAAGTCAAAAGGATGAATCCATTAAATTGATCTGAAAATAACACTGCCTGCTTGGAGTACTAATTTATTCTGAATGCGTGTTCCAAGTGACTAGAATCAAGCTTATTTGAGCCTTTTAAAAGTCAGCTATATCACACATCAGCAAGTGGATTGAGCTGTGGGCATAACACTAGCTTACTGAGAGTAAACACTGCATACACTTGATCTGCATGACGGTATTAAAGGACCACTGTAGTTCAAGAAAAGGGACTATTGTTTGTCAAGGGTGTAGCACGCCAACAACATCCAACTTTTTGCAGACTCTGGCCCCTATTCAATTGAGGTTTGGGGAGATCCAGAAGCCCCTAAGTAAGGTCGCAAGCTACTTTGCTATTCAATTGGCGTTTTTTTTGCGGGCTCCGATCAGCTTCCAAGTTATGGGATCGAAAAAATGGTGATGGTTAACCTCACAACTTACAGCCTCCAGAAGCTAGAATCGCAAATCTCTATTCAATTGTTCAATTTCCCCAAGCCCGCAAATGTTTTCATACCAGTAAATGGCAAATGAAGCAGAAAATCCCACGAGTGCTAGAGAGGACCCGCAAGGGGGTTGATCACCTATTTGTAGCACTGTAAATGCAAATAAAAAATCAATACTGCACTGTAAATAATGGGGGAAAGTGATGTAAGACATTAGACTTAATTGCACAACAGTCTGAAAGCCCGCAAATTTTTATGTGTCATTTTGGGGTTAACTCGATCTCGAGTGTCAATGAGTTAATACATATCAGGCCACCCATATGGACTAGAACAGTATTGGCATTCATTTTCATAATTCTTTATTTTCTGGATTTGCGAGTCTGATCGCATATCGGACCTCCGAACCTAATTGATTGACAAGTAACCTCCATGCATTACCACCGTAATAATGATAGTCTCATTTTCTATTGGCTGCATCAAAATGGGCGGTTACGGGCTTGCTGAATTGATCATGATCCCGCCCTGAAGTGCTCCGAATCAGTGCATGGTTTACGTTTTTGGTTTGGGGACCGTAACTTGCGGCCTTGAGCAATTGAATAGCATTGCAATCGAAGACCAACAGGAGCCCGCAACACACTTGCAGACATTCGACTGTCTGTTATCGAGTTGCGGGCTTCTAATTGAATGAGGTCCTCTGTTCATAAGTACCTGAAATCATGTTGTATTTGTTAAATCACATTCATGTTTAGCTCCCAGTTGAGGTAATAGTGAGGAAGATGGGAGAGAGATGTCTTGGGGGGTTGTTAGAAAATATGATTAATTGAAATTGACACAATGCGCTTGCCACTTGAAGAACCAGATGTAGGGCAGATTGCATGAATAGATGCAACCACAGATGTCCAGAAATATAAATTCCCTTCTTATGAACACACACAAATTCTACCTATGTATCATGGACTACTCCAGTGTCCAGGAGAGGCCAGAACATGTATTTTTTGTAATTAACAATTTTTCCTGCTTAATTAGTAAAATTCAATGTTAGACTCTTTTTCATTGTATTTGTTTTTGTTCTATCATGTCCGACTCTCTGTGACCCTATGGACCACAGTACGCCAGGCACATCGGTGTTCTAATCCATAAGGTTTTCATGGCAAAGATGAAGGAATGGGTTGCTAGTTCATTCTCCAGTTGACCACAATTTGTCTGACCTCTCTGCTATTACCAGCCCATCTTGAGTGACCGTACATGGTATAACTCACAGTTTCATTTAAGTACACAAGCCATTCACCACAATCCAGAAGTGTTTTTTATTGTATAGAGGTCCTTTACTTTTTTTATGTTGAGAGTCAATAGTTATTTTCAATTTTAGTCCTATATTTATATTTAATAATTGACATGGAAATGTCAGTTAAATAAGATTAGTCCATCAAGTTCAATGTTTTACATCTCCAATGGTACCTGAATTATTTAAATAAAAAATAGCCAGTTTTCTCACTTTGTGAAAAAAAATGTTTCCTGATTCAAAAAACTGGCAATAGTATTATCCCCAAGATCAATATCTCTTTTGAAGAATAGTACTTAATAATACAGTATACCATTTTTGTAACAAAGTAAAAACAAAATATATACAGCCATTAATTTGTAAACTATTAAATGTACTGTAATTATTTCTTACTGTGGGCAGCCATTGCCTTTATTACCCGGCTTTCTTAAGTTGTGTAAAATAAAGAGATTTATATTACTAATTAACGCACTGACAACTGACAAAAAAGTATGGCCGTATTGTATTTTTTCACTATGGAAAAGCATTTTTTACCTTCTGCAATGCTTCAATGTAAATATATATATATATATATATATATATATATATATATATATATGTATATATATATATATAATATCATCTAAATATATTGAAAATAGAAATGCAAACATCATGGGATCTAGCAATAAGTATGAAAACATTTATCAATACGCAAGTGAAAATATTTAACATGTGCACTAAACATTTCCAGATGCTTGGTTCCAGACAGAGTACAAATGGGTTAATTCTACTCCATGTTTAATATAGTTTTTTGGATTGTGTTATCTCAATGTAACCACTGACTTGACTAAAAAGGAGATACAAAGTTAGTCACTTTACCAGGTAAGAAAAGTTCAAAACTGAATATATATTAAACAATTTATAGTTTACATTTTTTTTATGTATTTTACTCTGTACAGCTGATTACAATGCATTAATATGTATTTTTTTACATGAAAAATTATTATATACCAAAAAATGCTGATTAAGTCATGTTAAAACATAGTACTGGAACCAATACCAAATGTCATATATTGGACCATATGATCCCAATTAATACTCTGATATGCTAGAAGCACTAATATAGTAATCCAACTTAATTAAACTCTATAATTTAGATAACCTTTCGATCCAAGTCATCAAATAGATATCAGCTATAAAGTAATCCTCATATGCAATAAATTGCTATGTATATACAGTACTTGTTAAAAACAAAAACAAAAATTAAAAACATAAACTGTGCAAGGATACTGTTCCTCCCAATGACAAAAGGAGGTTTTAGTATATATGTAGCTCCAATTATAATCTAAAAAAAGGCTGCATAACTATAATGTCATGAACGCAATACTTGCAGTTTCTTAGTTATTGAAGTCTCTGATTCCAAAATATGCTTCAGTAGATAGTGCCAAACTCAAATGGTCAAATCCTCTCCACAGTGGGGTATACCCTTACACACCAAAAAACTATTTGCCGACGGTCCGTTTCACACACTAATGGTCTTTCTCATAGGCCTACACACTCCAGTATCTTTTCCAAGATAAGACTATGGATGAGCACGACCAAAGACATAAAAATATGGCACTGGAAGAGGAGCCCTCATGTCAGAAGATGCCTACCAAGTTTCTGCCTACCACATTACTGGGAAAGAGCAGAGGGTAAGTAAAGGCATAGATTGGCTAGGCATGACCAGAGACTTAACAATAGATGTGCCTGGTGTGCTGCTTTGCATAAGGTCATGGAGAATCTTTCACCACTACTTGCTTCAGGAAATGCAACTAAATCTCTCCAGAACTGTAAACGCCCCTCTCACATATAATGTCCACCTATGAATTATGGATTCCAGCAGAGGCATCAAAATGTATTTTTGTTAATTCAAATTTAATTATATATGTTAGAAGTTTAAAGAACTTACAATATATCCTCTATATGTTTACAAGCACTTCCTATAATTTGAAGAAACATTACATCCAAATGTTCATAAAATATGCAATAACCATTTAATTTTTATTTTTCAATTTGAAGTTTATAACATCTATAGATACAATAAAAAATAGTTTGTTGTGTATTAATAGTGCGTTCAATGCCACCACTGGGCATTGTGACCATATATTGTGCTCCAAAGTAAAGGTAAGGAAAAATGCATTAAAAGTTAATGTAATATTACTAATTATCCTCTACAGTGCCTTGCAAAAGCATTCACCCCCCTTGACTTTTTACATATTTTGTTACATTACAGCCTTAAGTTCAATGTTTTGTTAATCTGAATTCTATGTGATGGATCAGAACACAATATTCTAAGTTGGTGAAGTGAAATGAGAAAAATATATACATAAAACGATTTTTTAAGAAAGAGAAAACAGAAAATTGGCATGTGCTTATGTATTCACCCCCTTTGTTATGAAGCCTATAAAAAAGTTCTGGTGCAACCAATTACCTTCAGAAGTCATATAATTAGTGAAATGATGTCCACCTGTGTGCAATCTAAGTGTCACATGACCTGTCATTACAAATACACATCTTTTTTGAAAGGTCCCAGAGGTTGCAACACCTAAGCAAGAGGCACCACTAACCAAACACTGCCATAAACACCAAGGAACTCTCCAAACAAGTAAGCAACAATGTTGTTGAGAAGTACAAGTCAGGATTAGGTTATAAAAACATATCCAAATCTTTGATGATCCCCAGGAGCACCATCAAATCTATCATAACCAAATGGAAAGAACATGGCACAACAGCAAACCTGCCAAGAGACGGCCTCCCACCAAAACTCACGGACCGGGCAAGGAGGGCATTAATCAGAGAGGCAGCACAGAGACCTAAGGTAGCCCTGGAGGAGCTGCAGAGTTCCACAGCTGAGACTGGAGTATCTGTACATAGGACGGCAATAAGCCATAGAGTTGGGCTTTATGGCAGAGTGGCCAGAAGAAAGACATTACTTTCAGCAAAAAACTAAATGGCACGTTTTGAGTTTGCGAAAAGGCATGTGGGAGACTCCCAAAATGTATGGAGGAAGGTGCTCTGATCTGATTAGGCTAAAATTTTACTTTTTGGCTATCAAAGAAAATATCAAAGAAAATGCTATGTCTGGCGCAAACCCAACACATCACATCACCCAAAGAACACCAGCCCCCACAGTGAAACAGGGATATTCTTGAGCAAAACCTGTACCACTCTGTACATGATTTGAGGCTAGGACGGAGGTTCACCTTCCAGCAGGACAATGACCCTAAACACACTGCTAGAGCAACACTTGAGTGGTTTAAGGGGAAACATGTAAATGTGTTGGAATGGCCTAGTCAAAGCCTAGACCTCAATCCAATAGAAAATCTGTGGTCAGACTTAAAGATTGCTGTTCACAAGCGCAAACCATCCAACTTGAAGGAGCTGGAGCAGTTTTGCAAGGAGGAATGGGCAAAAATCCCAGTGGTAAGATGTGGCAAGCTCATAGAGACTTATCCAAAGCGACTTGGAGCTGTGATTGCCGCAAAAGGTGGCTCTACAAAGTATTGACTTTAGGGGGGCGAATATTTATGCACATTGACTTTTTCTGTTATTTTGTCCTATTTGTTGTTTACTTCACAATAAAACAATAAAAAAACATCTTCAAAGTTGTGGGCATGTTCTGTCAATTAAATGATGCAAATCCTTAAACAATCCATGTTAATAACATGAAAAATGCCAAGGGGGTGAATACTTTTGCAAGGCACTGTATTTTTCATTAGTATGCATATGTTTCAGTTTTAATATATTCAGAAATAGGGAACAATCAAATTGTTTTTCCTAGAAAAAAATTAAATTTCTTTTATGCATGACTCTAAAATGACAATACAATTCTATTAGAATTTGACATAACAGCCTCAAAATTTAGATAAAAAGTCAGTAATGAAGCTACAGTAACAGCGCATGCTGACATTTTTCTCATTGTGCAGTGGCCCTTTTAGCAATTTATTTTTCTTTTGTTGTTCAATCCTTCAGTTGTGATCGACTCTCGGTAACCATATGGATGCCGCACACCAGGCACATCTGTCTGTGTTTCTGGTTGTGCTCATCTATATGGTTGTCTTGGCACATTTACTGGAATGGGTTGCCAGTTCCTTATCCAGTGGATCTCAAATTGTCTGACCTCTCTGCTATGACCTGCCGATCTTGGGTGACCTTACATGGTACAGCTCACAGATTCATTGAAGTACACAAGCCCCTTCAACACAAAAAGGTAGCGATCCAGGAGTAGTATTTAGGGTCATAAGTATTTCCACATATTAAGAAGCAGAAAACCAACAATACAACATGAGAAGGAATGTGGCAGGGTCACAAGGAATTTTGATACATACAAGTAACACATATATATATTGTGACAAGTAACCAGTCTCTTCTAAGCTTATGTCCTTGTTTCAGGCTCTTTGAAAAAGGCTGTATACTGTATTACTAAAATGTTACCAGTGCCACAAAAACTAAACACATCTAAGAAAATAAAAGGCCTTGGTTCCACTGAAGCACTACTTTAATTATTAAACAATTTCCTCACTAACCAGCTATCATTTGGTTAAATCTGGTTGGAGTAAAACACACAGTTTAATAGTTTGTAAAGAGTCACTGGCTCATCATCATAGTCTTCAGATTTCTAGGTCTCCACTCTGCTCTAAGCAACCATAAGCTGCAGACTGCAATCTCACTGTATGTGTCTTTCTCAAAGTCTGTTAACCTTTAAATAATCAGTCTATTAACAGCCCATTCCATACTCCAGGAACAGTTCTAACTCAGGGCTGCCCAGGTGCAGTTAATTAACCAAGGCTAGTTACCCTCTGCATTCCATCTGGGACAAGAAAACTTTGCAAAGTCTGTGACTCAAATAAGCCCCTTGGATTCATATTCTCCAGTTAATACATACAGTATCTCACAAAAATGAATACACCCCTCACATTTTTGTAAATATTTTATTATATCTTTTCATGTGACAACACTGAAGAAATGCCACTCTACTACAATGTAAAGTAGTAAGTGTACAGTCTGTATAACAGTGTAAATTTGCTATCCCCTCAAAATAACTGAACAGAGAAGCCATTAATGTCTAAACTGTTGGCAACATAAGTGAAAAGTGGAAATGTCCAAATTGGGCCCAAAGTGTTAACATTTTGTGTGGCCACCATTTCCAGCACTGCCTTAACCCTTATGTTCACCAGAGATTCACAGATTGCCACTGGAGTCCTCTTCCACTCCTCCATGATGACATCACAGAGCTGGTGGTTGTTAGAGACCTTGCACTCTGCCACCTTCCGTTTGTGGATGCCCCATAGATGCTCAATAGCGTTAAGGTCTGGAGATATGATTGGACAGTCCATCACCTTTACCTTCAGCTTCTTTAGCAAGGCAGTGGTCGTCTTGGAGGTGTGTTTGGGGTCGTTATCATGTTGGAATACTGTCATGCGGCCCAGTCTCCGAAATCATGCTCTGCTTCAGTATGTCACAGTACATGTTGATTACCAGAAATACCGTAAACTCTTGATACTCAACGTTAATCCATTCTAGAATGCAGGATAAGTACCAAAAATGGTGTGTACCAAACAAGCTTTTATCATAAGGATCAATGGAAATTTAAATAATTTATTCTGAACACCTGATATTTAACATTTTAGTTTGAACTGATGGTCTTGTTTCTTGATACAAAACCTTAAAACTAAACAGACATAAATTAAAAAACAATAATTAGATCAAATAAAATAGAATTTAACTTCACTTTAACTGTACTGAGAGGACTTGAGGGCTCAATGGGATGGTGGCGATGGAGAAGGAGAAGAGGTTATTGGAGTCCTCTCCCAATAAAACATCACTTGCACAGGGTAACCTTCTCTTTTCTGTGTCTTAAAGTGCCACTTAATTCAGCACAGCCTGGAGCACGCCACTGTAAAATTTCTTCTTAAAAGCACATTGAAATACTTTTTGAATTTTTTGAATATGTGAATTTTTCACAGAAAAATAACTAAATTAAATCTATGTTTACATAAGTCACTGGCTGTCTCCCCACAGACCCAAAGAAACAGCTTTGTGCAGCGAGCATAAGCAAAAAAAACGAACATCTCCTGCTGCATTCCCAAGTTCAGAGAAAAACTATACATCTTTGTATGCATTGTGCCTTCACCACACAGTGTTGGCATATGCTATTAATCATGCAACAGTCAGTAGACAAGCTACAGTGTGTTTGTAAACAGACCTAATACTTTAGATTTAGGTGTTATAAGTGTAATTAAAACAACAATAGAACATTTTAACATACAATGCTGTGCTCTATCACACTATGAAGAGCACTTACAGGGAGGTAAATGGCCCTTTAACACCACTGAACCTTGCTAGATACTCTTATGTAGGGAGTTTTACTAGAAACCGATCAAGAAGAAATTGCTTCTTCTTTTGTTTCAAAATGTTTCTGAAGTTACATAGTTACATAGGGCCTCATTCTATTATCGGCCGTAAATCGGCCGTAAAGCTGCGATTCCTTGCGGGGCTCCCGTTACCTTGCAATTCAAATAGACGGCGCCGCAAGGATATCCCCTTACGGCCAGCCGTATATCTTGAAACCGGCCGTAAGCTCTGAAAACTTTAAAAGCAAAAATAAATTCAAGACGGCACTGTAAAGCTCTGTAAATGCTAGGGATCATAATGGGGGACATGAGGATTAATAGCAACCCCCTCTCAAGCTTGCACATCAGAGCAAATCCGAGATTTAATTAATTGTTTATTTTCCGGCCGCAGCGTGGGTGGGTCTGAGGTGCTCCAAGCCCTCTGGACTTTTTACATGGATATGTGACATAAATAAAAAAAATATATATTTACGGATTTGAGTGTAGGGGAATGTTGTGCTATGAATGCTAACACCTACAATCACTTTATAGTCTCCTCAGAGTGCAGGATGGCTTTATTATGGCTTTGTTATGTGCTTAATTGTGTTCCTGCGGGACCTTTTTGCTGCAAGTAAGCTGCGGCTCGGTTTTAGCCTTGCAGAGAGGGTTCCCGGAGCAATTGAATACCAACCAGGATTTTCTTGCGGCCGAAACTCTTGCGGCTGTTTAAGATCAAAGGCTTTC
Source organism: Discoglossus pictus (assembly GCA_027410445.1). Classification (NCBI taxonomy): domain Eukaryota; kingdom Metazoa; phylum Chordata; class Amphibia; order Anura; family Alytidae; genus Discoglossus; species Discoglossus pictus. Next base: position 24,659,102 of record CM050169.1, read on the forward strand.
CTCCGGCGCGTGCGGCTGCAAGGGATAACAAGGCGCCGGCTGCAAGCCTGCCGGAGTCCACAGCCGGAAGGGAATAGAATAGGCAAATAGCTTGCGGCCGGTCCTTACGGCCCCGCATCTCCTACAGCCGATAATAGAATGAGGCCCATAGTATTTAAGGTTGAAAAAAGACTTTCAGTCCATCAAGTTCAACCCTCTAAGATCTCCGCTGATCTGCAATATGCGGATTAACTATTAATTAATTAGTTGTATATATAAAAAAAAAAAATCAATTCCCTCCTGATCCCAGTAAAACATTGTGTGATCATTACACATTTTGGCTCGCTTGAGATTTGTCAGGGTGATCATTTTTAACACAATTTTGTAATTCAACCCATATAGAACGCATTTCTTTGATGAATAGGTGCTTCCTCCCTTCCCTCCTCTTCACCTGAAGAAATTTCCACTATCTGTTGCTGCTCCCTGCTGCTCCAGGCACAGTTCATGCAGCCCTATTAAATTACCCCAACGTGTAAAACCGTAGCCCGCAAGATTTACGGCTATTAAATTGGCCCCGTAAAGAAACCCGCTAATGATCTGTGGGCTACAGGCAGAAAAACCCTAAGAGACATCGGAATTTGAACTCCGCGGCCGTAAATCCTTTGATCGGTCAAGCCTGTAACTGTTACGTTCGCAAATCGCTATTAAATTGCTACGAATCCACTGTCAAACGGAGCCAAAAAGCCAACGGGTAATAGAGAGGACATGCAAGGGGGTTAAGGTTAAAGTCCTATCCGTAGCACTGTAAATGCAAATATACAGTGGATATAAAAAGTCTACACACCTCTGTTAAAATATCAGGTTTCTGTGCTGTAAAAAAATGAGACAAAGATAAATCATTTCAGAACTGGAGCTGTGTTTAGAATTAAGCAATCACATTCCAAATCATATTAAATAGGAGTCAGCATACACCTGCCATCATTTAAGGTGCCTCTGATTAACCCCAAATAAAGTTCAGCTGCTCTAGTTGGTCTTTCCTGAAATGTTCTTAGTCGCATCCCACAGCAAAAGCCATGGTCCACAGAGAGCTTCCAAAGCATCAGAGGGATCTCATTGTTAAAAGGTATCAGTCAGGAGAAGGGTACAAAAGAATTTCCAAGGCATTAGATATACCATGGAACACAGTGAAGACAGTCATCATCAAGTGGAGAAAATATGGCACAACAGTGACATTACCAAGAACCGGAGCTCCCTCCAAAATTGATGAAAAGACAAGAAGAAAACTGGTCTGGGAGGCTACCAAGAGGCCTACAGCAACATTAAAGGAGCTGGAGGAATATCTGGCAAGTACTGGCTGTGTGGTACATGTGACAACAATCTCCCGTATTCTTCATATGTCTGGGCTATGGGGTAGAGTGGCAAGACGAAAGCCTGTTCTTACGAAGAAAAACATCCAAGCCAGGCTACATTTTGCAAAAACACATCTGAAGTCTCCCAAAAGCATGTGGGAAAAGGTGTTATGGTCTGATGAAACCAAGGTTGAACTTTTTGGCCATAATTCCAAAAGATATGTTTGGCGCAAAAACAACACTGCACATCACCAAAAGAACACCATACCCACAGTGAAGCATGGTGGTGGCAGCATCATGCTTTGGAGCTGTTTTTCTTCAGCTGGAACTGGGGCCTTAGTTAAGATAGAGGGAATTATGAACAGTTCCAAATACCAATCAATATTGGCACAAAACCTTCAGGCTTCTACTAGAAAGCTGAACATGAAGAGGAACTTCGTCTTCAGCATGACAACGACCCAAAGCATACATCCAAATCAACAAAGGAATGGCTTCACCAGAAGAAGATTAAAGTTTTGGAATGGCCCAGCTAGAGCCAAGACCTGAATCCAATTGAAAATCTGTGGGGTGATCTGAAGAGGGCTGTGCACAGAAGATGCCCTCGCAATATGACAGATTTGGAGTGTTTTTGCAAAAAAGAGTGGGCAAATCTTGCGAAATCAAAATGTGCCATGCTGATAGACTCATACTAAAAAAGACTGAGTGCTGTAATAAAATCAAAAGGTGCTTCAACAAAGTATTAGATAAAGGGTGTGCATACTTATGTTTTTATATTTTTTCTTCCCTCTACCTAAAAAATTTCAGTCTGTTTTTCAATTGAGTTGTACAGTTTATAGGTCACATTATAAGTGAAAAAAGTTCTGAAAAGATTCATCTTTGTCTCATTTTTTTACAGCACAGAAACCTGACATTTTAACAGGGGTGTGTAGACTTTTTATATCCACTGTACACACACTACTATATTTTCAATGAAAGGGGAAGTGAGGTATTAAAATGAATAGCACAACTTTCTCAAGCTCGCAAATCTGCAATATAAAATACTTTTATTTCCTGTGTTATATCGATCCCGGCAATAAATGTGTTAATACATATAATGGAACTTGCATGGACTAACATATAATATTTATTGACTTATTAATATTGCATTATTTCTGGGTCCGATCGAAACTCGTAATTGAAACCCATAAGGCTTTGAAAGCTAATCTCCATTTTTCATTAACGTAATGATGACGATCTAATTTGCCTTTAGCTCAGACTAAAGCCGTAACTACGAGTTTGACTGATTGATCATGTTCATGGCTGCACATCCAACATGCGCAAGAATGGTTTACAGGTTTGCGTCTACGGCCCATATCTTGCGGCATGGTTTAATTATGTAGCTCTGTAACACAGCTGAATTTCAAGCCCGCTGTCTTTGCAGGTGTGTCGATGCCGATACGGGCTTCAAATTTAATGGGGCTGATGGTCTTGTTAGAGACTGCACGTCAGGTTTTATCAATCATAGTGGCACAGTGGAGGATATTGAAATAGTCCTTCGAGAACTCTCTGAGAGTCAGCTCAGTATCCAAGGTCACCTCAAAGCACCTCTGGAAGAGAGTCTTTCTATACAGTTTCTTAAGGTTTTATATGACCTGCTGGTCCATGGGCTGGATCAGAGGAGTTGTGTTAGGGGTCAAGAACTTCACAGTAATAAAATTAAAGTCCTCTAGCTAGTTGTCCTCCAAGCCTGGAGGGCGAGCAGGAGCATTGCCCATTATCAAGGCCCTCAAGTGCAGTTCTTACACTTTGTTCATGCATTCAATGAAGAACTGCCTGGTTACCCTGGCTTTGCTGTTGGCCCTCCACATTACACTTAACTTGCTTTTTATCATATTTTCTTTTTTGAAAACTCTGAGGTTCTCACTGTGATAGACTATTAGAGGCTTAATTTTTCTATCCCCACTAGCTTTCCCAGACAGCAACAGAGTTAGCCTGTCCTTTCTTGGCTTGTGCACTGGCAATGTCTTCTCTTCTTGAGTGATGTAGGTTCTGGCATTTTCTTCCAAAATAAACCAGTCCTTTTACATTTGAAGACTTGTGCTGGAATAATAACCTCAGACTCTACATAGTCTCTAAACTCCCTAACAATGGTACCACTAGCCTTCTTCGAACTTATGATGTAAGCATAGGCTACACTTCGGTTCTTGTAAGCACAAGCTACAGTTGGGTCTTAGTATGCATAGGCTACACTTCGGTTCTTGTAAGCACAAGCAACACTTCGTTTTCTATAAGTACAGGTTACATTCTTTCTCATCCAGATCCGTCATTTACCAAAATGTACCCGTTTGAGGTAGTTGAGTACTGAGGGTCCACTGTGCCAGGTTTATAGAACAACTGCAGTACTACAGTATGCTATTGTAAAGATTTACCACTTCATAACTATTTTTTTTTAAAGAAAGTAAAGTGATATATAGATCTGCTGCACTGGGAATAGAAGAAAACATTAGTATAGAAAGGTTTGCTACTTCTTAATGGGAAATGTGGTAATAAGTGTATGTGACTGAATTTAAAACTCATTAGTAACCAGACACACTAAGAATCAAGCACAAACAAATAGCTTAAGACAATGGCCATAATTATCAATAAAGAATAACTGAATATGGTATAAATTAAACATTTATAACTACTATAACACCTGGGCACTTATTAACATGAACTTTATACCAGTTGTCAACTTTCCTTTAAATAAAGGACCTGGAAACTAAAATAATACCATTTGTTTACCAAATGCTCTGTGACATAAATCATTGTTGTTTTCTTCGAGGCTGGCTGGATGTTGTCAATAGCAATTTATTCAGGAGCTCATTTGTTATCCCTTATGAGTGATTAAGAATATGTCTTAGGGATTGATTTGAGTTTAGGAAGAACCGATAGAAGGATTTGTGGACATTTTTAAATACTGGTCCTTTTTAAGGGAATTATTAGTCTAATCAGGACCTTCATTATTATCCAGCTCTTAAATAAATGGGATATAGAAAAACTTTAACATTATTACATAAAAAAATAAACTTACTTGTCAAGAATCTACCAAACTGACAATATTAGCAGCTTTGTAAGCCATGAACATAGCATATTTTAGGGGGAAATCTGAATTTTTCAAGACTATGGCCCTAATTCAATTGTCCAAATCACAATCACAGAAGCGCGTTAAAGTTACAGATATTTAAATTGCTACTCGCAATTCATTTGCGAGTTACAGGCTCAAAGTCACTGCTGTTGTCAAAAAAGTGACTCAGTCCTATCTACTCCTTTGATGTTTCAAGCCCACAAATATTACCAGTGCTAAAGACGCAAAACCCATATTCAATTGTAACAATTCAACAAGCCCGCAATTGCCTTCAAACCTGTAAATGGCAAATGTATAAAAAAATTCTACGAGTACTAGATAGGACTCGCAAGTGGGTTAAACACCTGTTCATGACCCTGTAAAAGCAAATAAACACACAATACTGAACTTTAAAATGCTCGCAAATCTGCAAAACAAAATATTTTTTTAAATGTTATTTCCGTGTTAGATTGATCCCAGGAATCAAGGAGTTAATACAAATCATGCCACGCACATGGACTAGATTTCAATGTTTTTTCTAAACACTAATTAATTGTAGTATGAACTCCATATTTTACTGACGTCATGATGACGGTCTCATTTACTATTGGCTCTGTCTAAATTGTAACTTACAGGCTTGCTTACTTGATCATGATCATGCCCTGAAATGCTACGTACGGGTTCATGGTTTGCGTGTGGTGCCTATGAGCCTGTACTTGTGGGCTTGAGTAAATTAAATACATCTGTAACAAATTTCTAACCAGCAGACATACGGGCTGTTCTGTGTAGATAAAAACTTCCAGTTCATTCAACTTCTCCTCCCACCTCAGCAGAACCCAAAATGGTAGGTTCCACTGCAGCATAACTGCATATAATAATACATTGGGGGCTGTATTACTTTTATATATTCTTCAAAAGTGTAATAATATGACAATGGCAATCGTTAAAAGGCCATTGAAAATAAAACAAGCTGACTCCCTCTGTATCAATTCACATAATACAAAAATCAGGGGAGGAGGTTGAACTTGATGGACTAAAACTCAATTACTGCGTTGCTATGTAGCGTACTAAAGTTTGTTATGTAGTTAAACAAACCACTAAAGAATGCTGGTGACTCCCCAGGTTTGTACAAGTATTTCCATATTGGATATTTGCTTAGAAGAACTACAATTGTTTTAAAAAGTTAAAATACCACAAAACAAAGGCTGGTTTGGCTTGTCCTAATTTTAAATTACCGTATATACTCGAGTATAAGCCGACCAGAGGATAAGCAGAGGCACCTATTTTACCACAAAATACTGGGAAAAATGAGTGACTCGAGTATAAGCCGAGGGTGGGAAATGTGCTGCCCCCTGTGTCCCTGTTGTGCCCTTTGTGTCCCCCTCTTGTGTGCCCTTTTCTTGTGTCCCTCCTCTCTCTCCCTGTGTCTCTTCTCCCCTCTCCCTACCCTGTGTCTCTTCTCCCCTCTCCCTTCCCTGTGTCTCTTCCCCCCATCCCTTCCCTGTGTCTCTTCCCCCCTCTCCCTTCCCTGCGTCTCTTCCCCCCTCCCTTATCACCCTCCTCAACCCCCCTCCTCAACCTCAATCCCCCTCCTCAACCTCAACCCCCCTCCTCATCCTCAACCTCCCTCCTCATCCTCCCTCCTCATCCTCAACCTCCTCCTTATCCTCCCTCCTCATCCTCAACCTCCCTCCTCATCCTCAACCTCCCTCCTCCTCAACCCCCCTCCTTATTCTAACCCCCTCCTCATCCTCCCTCCTCAACCTCAACCCCCCCATCCTCAACCTCCCCATCCTTATCCTCAACCCCCCCATCCTCAACCCCCTCCTCAACCTCTCTCCTCAACCTCAACCCCCCTCCTCATCCTCAGCCTCCCTCCTCATCCTCAACCTCCCTCCTCAATCCCCTCCTCAACCCCCCTCCAAAACCTCAACCCCCTCCTCAACCTCACCCCCCTCCTCATCCTCAACCTCCCTCCTCATCCTCAACCTCCCTCCTCATTCTCAACCTACCTCCTCAACCTCCGTCCTCAACCTCAACCCCCCTCCTCATCCTCAAACTCCCTTGTCATCCTTCCTCCTCATCCTCCCTCCTCATCCTCAACCTCCCTCCTCAACCTCCCTCCTCAACCCCCCTCCTCATCCTCAACCCCTCTCCTCATTCTAAACCCCCTCCTCAACCCCCCTCCTCATCCTCAAACCCCCCTCAACCTCCCTCCTCAACCTCAACCCCCTCCTCATCCTCAACCTCCCTCCTCATCCTCAACCTCCCTCCTCAACCTCAACCCCCCTCCTCATCCTCAACCTCACCTCATCCTCCCTCCTCATCCTCAACCTCCTCCTCATCCTCAACCTCCCTTCTCAACCTCCCCCCTCAATCTCCCTCCTCAACCCCCCTCCTCATCCTCAACCCCCCTCCTCATTCTAAACCCCCTCCTCAGCCTCTCTCCTCAGCCCCCTCCTCAGCCCCCCTCCTCAACCTCAACCCCCCTCCTTAACCCCCCATCCTCATCCTCAATACCCCATCCTCAACCCCCATCCTAAACCCCCCATCCTATGCTAATGACGTGACGTCACATGCGCGCCACGTCATTAGCATATACCGGGTGCCGACACAGGAAGGAGAAGCTGCAGATGAAGGTAAGTGAGGGGAAAGGGAGAGGGGTAAAGTGAGGAGGGGGTTTAGAATGAGGAGCGGGGATTAGAATGAGGAATGGGGTTAAGGATGAGGAGGGGGAGGGAAAGAGACACGGCGGGGTAGAGATACACAGGGGGTAGAGAGACACGGGGGGTAGAGAGACACGGAGGGTTAGAGTGACACGGGGGGCTTGAGAGACATGTGGGGGTTAGAGAGACACGGGGGGTTAGAGAGACACGGGGGAGAGAGTGACTTGAGTATAAGCCGAGGGGCCCCTTTTTAGCCTTAAAAAAAGGGCTGAAAAACTCGGCTTATACTCGAGTATATACGGTATATTATAAAGCAGCACAAATCTCCTTTATACACCAAGCCCACTCCATTATTCACCAACATTTATGGGTTTTCATTGAAAACTTCCAAATGCTTCCCTACACTTGGGATACTATCCCTCATCTGTTATTGGGGACTCGGCCTAACCCCTTTACAAAACTTTTGCCTGATACCTGGCAATGGGATAATCGCTCTCATGGCCTCACGCCTAAATACTCCTTCCTTACCCCGCTAATTCCTCATCCACAGCTTACAATTCAGATCTCATCTCTTTCCCTCAATTTTTGGAAATTTGAGCAAGCTCCTGGTATAAAGATAATCAAGCCCTTACATTTGATCAACTAAGCACTCTTCACCATTTGCCTCCAAGAGAACTCTTTACCTTCCGATGCTTTAGACACTTCATCCAGACTCAGGAACTAACACTAGATGTGCCAATGTCATCTTGGCTTATGAAAATATGCGACAGGGCCCCTCTTACAAAAAGCATACTTAGTCTTATATATGACTCAGTTAATGTTGATTTAAATCAACCAAAACTTAAATATGTATGTAACTGGGAAAAAGACTTGAATTGCACTTGGACCCAAGATACCTGTGAGACCTCTTGGGTTAATCTAACAAAAGGCTATCTTTATTGTAGTGTCCTGGAAACTGCAATAAAAGTTCTACATAGGTCCTACTATACTCCCGACAAGCTCTGTAGATGGAAACTGTCCACCACTCCTAACTGCTTTAGGGAATGTGGGATAGTAGGTTATTTTTTCCACACATGGTGGGAATGCCCTCAAGTTATCCTTTTATGGCAAGAAGTGTATGAGCTTGCCTCAGATATATTGTTTCAACAGATTAATCCCACGGTCGAGGTTAGTCTCTTAGGACGCCATATTCCCTCATTATCTATCCATCAAAACAAACTATTGCAGTTCATGATGCTGGCCACTAAAAGTCCCATTGCACGCCAATGCAAAATCCCCTTCCCTCCATCTCCGAATAGTCATATCTAAATTAAACTATCTCCTAATCAATGAGCGACTCTCCAAAATTCTTGAAGACTCCTTACCGTTTTTTTTTTCAATATGGAAACATTGGTTAGCCTACTCACACAAAGTATTTTAATTCCCTAAAATATATATGGATGACTAAATTGATACTCGATTTGGCTGGCTGAAGGTCCCCTCGGGGGTAGAGGTTGGAGGTAAGCCTTAAACTCTTTGGTAACAGGTATCTGAGACACACTTTTTAGTTAACCCAGTTGTTTTTCCCCCTTTTTTATTTTTTTGTGATTTCAATGTTTCCATTCAAATCTTGTGTCTTATCTATAAATATAATAGAAAAACTGCTAGTAAGGATGCATACAAAATGCTCAGGCCTAGGCAAAAATTCTTACATTTAAATATGGTTATCTCTGTTTGTTTTATAATACTAATTTATTCGAGATTACAAGGGGGTTTAATTTTCTATTTAAATGTTTCATAAACCTATTCTATTATTCCTTTGTAAATCATTAAACTATTTGTATTTTGGCATTCTTGCTAGTTAATAAAACGGATTGAAAAAAAAAAAAGTTAAAATATAGCCTTTAATTTATGAACTATTATACTTTACTGAGCTTGATAAAGCTTCTAAACATGTCTCCAAAAAGCTTCAAACGGTAACACATTCTGTAAAAAATACTGTGAACTGGATGGTACAAAACTGAACTAATTCAGATCCTTCCTATAAGAGAGATCCCCAAAAAGTGTCCTCATGGGTAAATTCCTCTGCACCCATTGACATGTGAAGTTCCACAGGGATCCAATAAATTTCCCATTTTGTTTGCCATTTACATGCTTCAATGGGCGATATAATATGTCAAGATGATCTATGTTATTATTACTATACTGGTGGCACTCAAATGTATTTATCATTTAAACCAAGCACAAATGGTCCCGTCTCCTGATCAATGATTGTCTTGTGGATCTCATAGAGTGGATCAGTGCCAGCTGACTGAAGCTAAACCCAGACAAACAGTCACTCTTAGTGGGAGGACATCATCTTGTAAAACAACAACTGAAGCAGGATCAGGTAACTGGCCTGGAATATGGAGGGTTACAGATGCATCATTTAGAACAAATGTGAAATCTTGGTGGAACGTGATTGTGAATTACCACTTAAACATCAATTGTCAGCAGCAATGAAGAACTATTTCTTCCACCAAAGATTTAAACACTTGATTCTTTCAGAGGAACTGGCTACACCAGACCATATCTATGTGACTTTCTGACTTGACCACTGCATAGCAATATTCCTGTGACTTTCAGATCATTTTTACACTTCCTGCAGACAGTGCAGAATGCTGAGCAAGACTGCTGACAATCAAGACAAGTTCCTGTCACATAACACACTATCTTCATGTGCTGTACTGGTTTCCTCTCAAATGGTGAATTTATTTCTAGTTTGGTTTGCTGACCTTCAAATCTGTTTACCCAAGCCTCTGGGTAACATAATATCTGGGAAATGAACTTTGAGTCCAAATAGGAGAAAATTTATTATTATTATTATTATTTGCAACTGTTCTGCGGTGGGATCTTTCATTTCTTCCTTGTATGTTTCTACAAGACAGAGATGACTTTGTGTAATTGTTGGTGGTTGCTGATTGAAGGTGGACCCATGGGACAGAGGCAGAGGATAGCAAACTATACCTAATAGTACCTAATGGTTACAGATCTTGAATCAGAATGATAGCAAATCCCAGGCCAAACACCAGGGCTGGTGGCACATATTAGTCAAGATACAAGCAGAAGGGGAAAGATTGGCAGCAGACAAGGGAAAACAGAGCAGAAGGCAGTGCTGCTTGCAGAGTTGACATCGTAAAAACAATCCAATAAACAGTACAACAGGGAGAATACTCATAAACTGAGTTTTTACTCAGGCATGGGAGGTACTGAACCCTTTCATGGCAATTTTCATGCCAAATATGAGACAGGCAGCATCATCTTCAGACACCTATACTTCCATTACCCCGGGATGATATATTCCTCTCCTGCATCGCTGTGAGCAACAAAAAAAGCCACAAAGAGTGCTGCAGACTTCACTAGTGACACACAGATGCAACGCAAAAAAAAATCAAATATTGGAAATACTTGATTGCTTTCTTTAAAGGGTCTTCCTTATAAGGCAGTCATCCATGGCCGGATTATCCATTAGGCAAACTAGGCAGCTGCCTAGGGACACTTTCCTGTGAAGGGCTCCCCTTTTTTTAGCTTAAAAAACCCTAAAAATAATTTCTGGCTTAAAAACAAAATATTGCAGTTCACAGTCTGGCCAACAAGTAATAGCTTGGCATGTATGAATAGTCATGTTGTAAAATAACTTTTATGGGACATAGAGAGTGATATAGACGCACACAAAAAGGGGAAAATGGGTGCGTTCATACCTTGCACATGCGCTTACAGGGGCTCCACCACGCCACTGCCTAGGGGCTCAAAAAAGGTCATCTCAATCTAGCATAATAATAATTACATGTAACATTTAGGAATTAAAACGTTTTTTAATTATTATCCCATCTAGTTCTTAAACAGAATATACTGTAAATGTGGAAGTTTAGTTTGACTTTTTAACTACACTTAATATGTGATCCCAGCCAGCACTTTCAGCTGTTCATTCTCAGACATGACCTTGCATCTTAAGTAGAGACAGAGATTCATTTCCTGTTTACTGATCCTATTTAAGAACAGAGTCATTTATCTTCTAACATTTCACAAAGTATTATAGAGCATTCTATCAGAGCAGCATTCATGAGCCGTGGATGCTAACCGTTTATCTCAATGGAATGGACAAATGCATGCCATCTGTAACTAATTCATTTTACAGGAAAAGCAGTTCTAAACACGTGATTATAAGTAATTAAATTTTGAACACTTATCTTAAGAGATGGCAGGTTTATAATTAACAGCTAAACAATGCTATCCCTTTCTAGCTTGGTTAATTATATGTCATTTTATAAATCTTAACAGCTATAGCATACGTGTAAAATGATGAGACAAAGAACTAGAATTATTATTTATATGGACATTTGAGGTTAGACCACCAGTATGGTCAGGCTATGCTAAGAAATATATTGAATTTATCACCAGAATATAGAAATTATCACCAGAATAAGGAAATTTGAAATTATCACCAGAATAAGGCCCTATTTAATTGTCTAAATCGCAATTACATGAGCCCGTAATGGAGTCTGTAAATGTTACTGATATTCAATTGGCTACTTTTAGCTACTCGCAATTTATCTGCGAGTTACATGCTCAAAATCCCTGTGGTTGTCAAAAATATAACTCTGTCCTATCCTGTCTTTTGATGTTACAATGCCGCAATTGTTACCAGTGCTAAAGACGCAGAATCCATATTCAATTGCGACAATTCAAGAAGCCTGCAATCGCCTTCAAATCTGTAAATGGCAAATGTATCAAAAATGTACACAAATCCTAGATAGGACTCGCAAGTTGGTTAAGCAACTGTTTGTAGCACTGTAAAAGCAAATAAAGACACACTACTGTACAGTGAAAGCCTTCATTATTCTTAATTAGAATTAATTGCACAACAGTCTCAAGCTCACAAATCTGCAAATATTTATTTATATTTTATTTCAGGGTTAAATCGATCCTGGGAATCAAAGAGTTAATACTTATCACGGAACCCACATGTACTAGAACAGTTGATTTATTGATTTATATTAATTTCTACATTTCTGGATTGCGAGTCCAATTGGCAATCGAACTTCTAAACACCAATTGATTGTAGTTTAAACGCCATGTTTTACTGGCGTCATGATGATGATCTCATTTATTAGTGGCTCTGTCTAAAATGTAACTTACGGGCTTGCTTAATTGATCATGATCATGCCCTGCAATGCTACGTGTGGGTCCCTCGTTTGCGTGTCGGGGCTGTGAACATGTAATTGCGGGCTTGAGTCATATAAATACATCTATGTATGTAACAAATATGGAACCTGCAGCCAAAATTTCAGTTTGAAGGTAATTAAGGGCTTGCAATTAAATGGGGGCCTATGTCTGAGCAGAAAAAATGCATTGTTTGTTTAAATATAGTATGGCTCACTCACACAAAGCTTCAGACTCACTTTTTTCATAGCTTTAAATAGTGTGATCTATAAGAAACATTTTTAATACAATATTAAGTATCCCGCCAACTCTAGAATTTTTTTTGCTAAAGCTTTGATAAAGTAAAAAAACAACTAATTGCTATCAGTAATGGAGTAGTGTAAGGCGCTTCTTCAATTAAAATGGGCTTGTCGCATTTGAGGCTTTATGATGTTTTAGTTGAAGACAATATTATAATAATTCCCCTTCACAGGCGGGTTCAGTCTGACTTTCAATTCAGTTATAATATCACAAGCATTATTCCCTGATGAGCAAATGTAAGCAAATCTCTCACTTACTTGCTTCTTCAAGTAGGAGGAACCAGATACAAGAAACTCTGTGATTACTCTGACTGGTTTGCTCAGCATCCTCTGTTTCAAGTAATGGCACTGTATGGGAACAGAGACTAGGAAGGGGATAAAAGTTTATAGGAGTTTGCAAAATGGCTGAGGAGGGGAAAAAGGTTAATTGATTACCTAATTTAAATAATATAACCCAGCCAGCAAGAATGACATGTACAGATTGTAAAGGTGACATATTTTTATTTTAACAATGGTAATGTAGATTTAAATATCATAAACACAAGGTACAGAAAACTGTTTCTGTTCTGTGTTTTGATGTTAAAATATCAGGCCTGAAAGGTCCACTTTAAGCACTACAGAAGTGGTTGAAAAATTGTCGTAAAAAATATCTATTATAAATGTCATTTATGGGAAGTGTTCTTCATACGTTCTTGTAATGTTCAACCATCTGTTATAAAATACTACTTGGCCAGAGTTCATTTCTGCAAAATGCACAAAGCTATATACTTGCAAAAATGTTTTTCCAGAGCTCTCTTTAAGTCAGACACTGAGTCAAATAACAGATGACAAAGTCATCCAGTTCTCTTTGGAGTTGAATTTATTTTGCTCTCTATCTCTGGGGAAAGATATATAAGAAACTTTCACCAGTATAAAAAGTGACCTGGCTGTCTGTTGGTCTCACCTTGCGCAAAACAGTGTCATCAATCTTCAGATTCATATTTTAGGATTTTTCTGCAAAATTAGGATTTGTACAATTTCTTGATGCCGAGAGTCAGCTCTCATGGGGAATCTCAAGCGAAATAACATCTTTTAAAATGCCTTGCATGATTGACTCTACTGACATGGTATGAGTTTCAGTGGAAATATCTTTTACTGTAAAATCGTGGCTTTCAACTGAAATAAGAAACGTGAGAGGAAGAAATGCTGCTGTAATTTTATTATCATTTATTTGTATCACATCAACATATTCCGTAGCGCAAATGGTACGGTATATTGAACTAAAATATTAAATTTACACAATAAACTAATAAAACGATTATTTCAAGGTTCATCAATATACAGCTCTAAGGCTAAATAGGACTTAGTGCAGAGCAACACGTGTTATCCATAAGGTAACATAGTGGAGGTTCCAAATTTGATGTTATAGAAAAATATATGTATTATAAAGTATTTTATACGTTTAAGCAAACATTTATTTTTCTACAATTTATGCATATTGAAGTTTGTAATATTTACCTGTCAATCAGGCTTCCTAATTCACCAACTAAACAAAGTCCCTTGCCAATGGAGAGGGCATTGCAAATATTTGCTAATTATCCCCTGGAGCTCAGAGCGTATTTTCGTCAATGAAAAGCCGTTTGAAAGAAAAATACAGGGCATGCTCAGATCACAGGAAGTATCTTAGCAGATCAGATAATTACTCCCTGAGGTCTGAGATTGCCTCACACAGCTTTCCATTGAAGAAAATAGATTTAGATCTCCAGGGAGTAATTAGCAATTTTTGGCAATGATATCTCAACTAGCAAGAGATATCTGATGTTTTTATTGGTTGAATTAGGATGGCTTATTGACAGGTACAACAATGTAAACTTCATTGTTAGTTTCCTGCATAAAAATATCTTATTTTAATAACTTTAATAAATATTTTAACAATCCTAAATCGTACTAAATTTGGGATCTCTGTTGTGTCACTTTAAATCAGATTACTGCTGTGAACCAGTGTCAGTTTGCTTCTACTTTACGTCTGTTCCCTCAAGCTCAAATTACAGCATATATTACCTGAATCTTTGAGCAATAAAATACACCACTCAGTTATAAATGTGTCATTTCTTACGTACTTAAGTTTGATGATTTTTGAAATTTTTAAAATTGTATTAGTACAATTAGTACAATAATTACATCAAAAACATAATTTACTAATTTAAAAATGAAATATATTTTAGAGTAAGTTCTTGGCATTCCATTTTCTGGTTGTAATTAGGCTCCTAAGCTTTTATTAGATTACAGCCTCAAGAAATATCTAATTAAAACAATATTTATGTGCTGTATTTATAAAAAAATCCTACATTTACAGCACTGTTGATTTTATTTATGTCTAAATGCAAATGGAAATACTAGTTTAACAATCATCATTCTTTATCATCATGAAACCAATCAAGGGAACAATAAATAAAATACATAAATGCAATTAGATAACATATAATAGTTGTGGATCTGCGACTTTGTTGGTAACGCTCATGAATGTTTTGACTTGCGCATGTGCAATGCCTGTGGCGCTCATCGCGAGACGTGTATGCCTTTAGCTACAATGAGCGGCGAAGGGGGTGATTGCAGGGCTCGCGTTGAAACCCGTAGCACTCCTACTGATCAGCGACAAAACGCATAACACTCCCGCTGATCGCGAGGCACGCAACAGCTTACGATTTTAACAGCTGAAAAGGTCTCAACCACGTAACTTTGAATACCCCCAAAACCAGCCAAATACGTTTAAAAAAATACTAATTACTACAATCACACACAGCACAGGGGGAGAACCATTAAGCCTGTGATCGAGGTTGCAAGCTAATTTGAGCCATATTTGGCGTTTTTCATCGTTCGAAAATCGGATAAGCATGGAAAAAGTGGCATCCAAAAAAACTTAACATTAACACTTACCTGAACAACGCCAGGCACACAGGACTTAGAAAATACACAACGCCAAACCCAGTAACACTTGCACGATCAACGGCACGCGGGACTTTGAGAATAAAACCAACAGCAGTCAGCGCGCGCCACGCAAAGATTCAGCAGAGACACAGAGGAGAAAGTCACAGGGAAGGGATATGGGGGGAGATGGTGGAAAGAGACACATGGCATTCCCAAGCACAAAAGTTGCAGGTTGCCGAAAGCGCTTATTGCGAGGCCCGTAAAGTTTTCCAGCAAAATTGATGCTACTTGATCAATCTCTGAGTCTCTGAGCCGAAGGCGCTCCTTGCCAGCAACTGCGGACTTTAGGCCCGCAAATGCGGACCCTCGCGAAGGTGGAGGCCCCCACCGCGACCGCAACATTAACTGACTTAGCATCCGCAAATACGAGCCGCGCCACTGAAAAAAAAATTACAACCTTGCAAAAATACGACTTTAGCGGCCGAAATGCGCGCGAATTAAAACACTAAAGCCACAAAAAATACACACAACAAACACATAAAAAGCTTACCCACAGCAAGGAGAGGGACCCAGCACCTCTAACAGTGAAATTACAAGTACATTTAAGTAGAAATTAAAGAGTTTAGACACCCGAAAATACCCTAAGCAAGAGAAAAAATGGCAGCCGAAAAAAACTAAAACGAGGCTACAGGACCCTAAACACGCAAAACACCACGAAACACATACAGATTTTCCAAAAAAGCCGTACGAGCTGCAAGAACAAGGGAGCAAAATCAGCCACAGCGACGTACCACACACATTAGGCGCCATTTTACAACACTAACTTACACAATGCAGAAGTACACAGCTACTCTAACGGATTGTCCTCGTGCACGCACACTATTACACTACACACTGCACACATTGCTGACACTTACACAGCAGCTCCACAGCAGTGAAAACACACATTGTATGGTGCAGCAACATCAAAACAGATTGCCAGCTCTTCAACACAATGCTTCTTGTATATATTACTTCCAAATAGGTAAAGTATATTCATTTATTAATGTATTATTTATTTCATTACCATACACCAAACAGCATAGCTCACTTACAATTTCATTGTCGTCATTTTTTGAAGGGGCAATATTCTAGTAACATATATAATAAGGAATGTCCATTGGCATTAATGGGTTTCATATAGAACTTATTGAGTCCAATGTTCATAATCAATGCAGCAGCCAGTAAGAGTGTTCTCTCAGTCCAATAACGCATATAATAAGGAATGTCCATTGGCATTAATGGGTTTCATATAGAACTTATTGAGTCCAATGTTCATAATCAATGCAGCAGCCAGTAAGAGTGTTCTCTCAGTCCAATAACGCATATAATAAGGAATGTCCATGGACATTAATAGGTTTCATATGGACCTTTTTGGATTGCGTAAATTAAATGTAAAATGTTTTCTTATGAAGATATCTATTAGTCAGTCACCAAATCATTCTTTAGCAGGACCAATCTGAAGATCCTGTAATGAAAAATTACCATACGCCATATTTGTTTTTTTCTGCCCAACTAGGCCTTCCCTGTACTTTGTATTTTTTTTCCAAAGTACTTAATTTTGTTTATAACTGTTTATTTTCTTTTTTTGCCATGTTGATAGGGTTTAGGCTTTTGTTCTCGGAGATAAATATAAGTTTCTCTTTTTAAGCACAGCTCATTAGACCTGGACACAGTCGTTTTAAACAGTGATCATTAGCTATACCGGCTAATGACTATTGCACTTCTATCTCTCTGGCTTAATATTTAGTTCATTCAGTTCTCAAATTCATGGGGCTATTAATCTCTGTTTATACGCACATTTTGTTGGCTGGTTTCCTCACCTCCGTGCAACATTAAGCCATTGTTTTAATTCTGCTCTGTGCACATTATATTTACTTTTCAGTTTATGGGAAAATATCTATTTTAATAACGTGAAACAGAAGAACTTAAATCAGATATAATTATCATTTTCGATAAGCACATCTCCACTAATTATACTTAGCCATGGGATTTATAGCTTTGTGAGTCACTAACGAAGAAACACAATCAATCTTTAGTAATGCACACAAAATTACCCCACATTAGTTCATATAATTAACATCATAAACAAATCAGAGTAATTTTACTCAATTACTTTGAATGGTTAAAAGAAGATCCCACATACGGCTCCCAGTAATGAAATGACAAACTGTTATTATATTTTAAATAAATGGGCAACCATAATTGTCATGTTAATTTTGTTGCATTTGGCTCATGGAACTGGCAACTTTACAAATAATTTATATAATGCTGATTACATATTTTCTTTATTTTTTAATAAATCGCAAATTAGCAGCACCAAGCAAAACTCAATCGTAGTTTGCAATATTCAGTCTAATGCCCTGGGTCCAGATGATTAAACATATTGAATCTCTGGTTTGACTGCTGTGTGAGGAAATCAGGCTCAACTGTAATAGTGATTTTTTTTTTCAGAATATCTGCACCTGAATACTTAATATGAATGGGTCCATTAAGCTAACATTTTAATTATTTTAATACTAGGGACTTGCTCGTCAAAAAATTACGGCAATAACATTTGAAGCCATGGCAATATTGTTTGCCACACAATGTAAGGCTTTTGGTCCTCTGAATACCTTCGGCGCTCATTGCGAGCCTTGCGCTGAGCACCTTCGGCTTAGGCGATTTTCGAGTGGCTAAACTCGGCAACTTCGACTTAAATTTCCGTGCAACCTCAGTCTCAGACATCCTAGCTGTCCCCCCATGCTGTGTGTGATGTTTTTTGTATGTTTTATTTTTTTATGTGTGTTTTTCGATCTGCGTGGTTTGGTCGTTAACTTCGTTTTTTTTTCTTTCAAAGTCCCGCGGGTCGTATTTTTATTTATAAGTCCCGGTTTCCGGGCCGTAATTTTTGCAGACAATTTTTCAGACTGCTACGCTTTGTGAAATTTATAATTGAGCTTTCTGTTCATCAGTAGTCTCGCGGGTCGTAGGGATGATGCGTAAGTCATGCAGGGTCGTAGGGATGAGCGCCTGCGCTCATCTCCACCAGCATAGTGAGCGCCTTTGGGGGGTCGTAGGGATGAGCGCCTATAGCTCTCATCGCCACCAGGGCAATGAGTGCCTTCGGCGCTCATTGCCTATTCGCAAACCGCGGAGCCCGCAGTTTTAACATTGCGTTACCAACGGTTTTTGGCAAGCCAATGCTGCTGAGAACTATATATGTGAAATAAATAATCATGTACACATGTAGTTTCAGTAAAAATATTATATAAGACGTCAACTAAACTTATATATCATCCTACTGTACGGGTAGTCTATATCACTGGTTCTCACCATTTTGAACTAAAGAGCAGCTGGTATCCTTCCAATGCACATGGAAACCAACTTGGAGTTCCTGAACATTTTTAATAAGTTACTTAACATGGATAAATATATCTACCAAATACCATCAACACAAAGCCTAAATTAATAATTATCAATGACCAGTTGTATGGACATACTAATGCAAATTATGAATTATAATATATAATATATATGTCCCTCTTCAGCCACCCAGGATGCAGTTTAATAACTGTATTTCTCAGAATTCTGACCAGGAAACAGGTTTTTTTTTACTTGTTTTAGACGTTTAAATGTGAACACAAACGTGCTATTTATATACAATACTACTGTACGGTGGAGGGCTGCTATTTTGCCCACCATTTATTAAATGATTGTTGTGGGGAACTACCTACTCATAAGTTCCACAACACAAAATGACATCCTGCCCCACGCTGATGATAAGCAGTAACCTTGAAATGGCTGGACATGGGTAGGATTCCTAGCTTGTGTATAATCCAACCTGGGCGTAAGGAAGCCATGTTTCAAATGGTTATGGATTGGAGAGCGAAGCATTTGTGGGCTCATTTGCATGTCCCTGCTCAGCTTCCAAGAATGCAGTGTAATAACTATATTTCTCAGATTTCTATATATACACTGCTCAAAAAAATAAAGGGAACACTTAAACAACACAATGTAACTCCAAGTCAATCACCCTTCTGTAAAATCAAACTGTCCACTTAGGAAGCAGCACTGAGTGACAATCAATTTCACATGCTGTTGTGCAAATGTGATAGACAACAGGTGGAAATTATGGGCAATTAGCAAGACACCCCCAATAAAGGAGTGATTCTGCAGGTGGTGACCACAGACCCCTTCTCAGTTCCTATGCTTTCTGGCTGATGTTTTGGTCAATTTTTAATGCTGGTGGTGCTTTCACTCAAGTGGTAGCATGAGACAGAGTCTACAACCCACACAAGTGGCTCAGGTAGTGCAGCTCATCCAGGATAGCACATCGATGCGAGCTGTGGCAAGAAGGTTTGCTGTGTCTGTCAGCGTAGTGTCCAGAGCATGGAGGCGCTACCAGGAGACAGGCCAGTACATCAGGAGATGTGGAGGAGGCCGTATGAGGGCAACAACCCAGCATCAGGAGCGCTACCTCCACCTTTGTGCAAGGAGGAACAGGAAGAGCACTGCCAGAGCCCTGCAAAATGACCTTCAGCAGGTCACAAATGTGCATGTGTCTGCTCAAACGGTCAGAAACAGACTCCATGAGGGTGGTATGAGGGCCCGACATCCACCGGTGGGGGTTGTGCTTACAGCCCAACACCGTGCGGTATGTTTGGCATTTGCCAGAGAACACCAAGATTGGCAAATTTGCCACTGGCGCCCTGTGCTCTTCACAGATGAAAGATGAAAGCAGGTTCACACTGAGCACATGTGACAGACGTGACAGGGTCTGGAGACGCTATGGAGAACGTTCTGCTGCCTGCAACATCATCCAGCATGACTGGTTTGGCAGTGGATCAGTAATGCTGTGGGGTGGCATTTCTTTGGGGGGCCACACAGCCCTCCATGTGCTCACCAGAGGTAGCCTGACTGCCAATAGGTACCGAGATGAAATCCTCAGACCCCTTGTGAGACCATATTCTAGTGTGGTTGGCCCTGGGTTCCTCCTAATGCAAGACAATGCTAGACCTCATGTGGCTGGAGTGTATCAGCAGTTCCTGCAAGACAAAGGCATTGATGCTATGGACTGGCCCGCCCGTTCCCCAGACTTGAATCCAATTGAGCACATCTGGGACATCATGTCTCGCTCCATCCACCAATGTCACGTTGCACCACAGACTGTCCAGGAGTTGGCAGATGCTTTAGTCCAGGTCTTGGAGAAGATCCCTCAGGAGACCATCCGCCACCACATCAGGAGCATGCCCAGGCGTTGTAGGGAGGTCATACAGGCACGTGGAGGCCACACACACTACTGAGCCTCATGTTGACTTGTTTTAAGGACATTACATCAAAGTTGGATCAGCCTGTAGTGTGTTTTTCCACTTTCATAATGGGGGTGACTCCAAATCCAGACCTCCATGGGTTGAAAAATGCGATTTCCATTTTTTAATTTTTGTGTGATTTTGTTGTCAGCACATTTAACTAAGTAAAGAACAAAGTATTTCATAAGAATATTTAATTCATTCAGATCTAGGATGTGTTATTTTAGTGTTCCCTTTATTTTTTTGAGCAGTGTTTATATATATATATATATATATATTATAATTCATATATATATTTATAAGCTTACAGTGTGGGTATATACCCAGAGCAATACATTAATTGTATTCAGAGCCTGCTCTCCCTTATGGACAAATTGGGAGGTCGCCCGAGGCTCCAACTAGAAGCACCATCAATATCATAACACTAGCTACTTGACCATCAAAAATGAAAGGAATAACATTTTAAGGCTGGGAATGCAGTACCTTCGGCGATCATCGCCAGCCCCACGGTGAGCACCTTCAGCGCTCATCGTCTGGCTCGCAATGAGTGCCTTCTATGCTCATTGAGAGCCTCTCCCTCTGTCTACAGTACGGGCCTCACAAAGAGCGCCTTTGGCACTCATTGCAGGCCTTGGCAAGCCACAACTTTCGTGCTTCGCAATGATCACCTTCGGCGCTCATTGGGAGCCTCTCCCCCCTGTGTAGTTTAAGGGCCTCGTGATGAGTGTTACTGCCTTGGGTTAAGTGTTACTGGCTTGGGTTAAATGTTACTGGCTTGCGTTAAGTGTTACTGGCTTCGTGCTCTTTTTTACTGCCTTCAGCCTCGTTTTCATCCTGTTAAGTTTTTTCGTCCGCCATTTTCTTTTCTCGCATAGGCGATGTTCTTTTGTGAAAAATTGCCAAATATGCCTCAAATTCACTTGCAACCTCACTGACAGGCTCCCTGGCTCTCCCCCTGTGCTGCGTATGAGTGTGTAAGTTAATTTGAGGCATATTTGTGCTTTTTTGCTGGTCTTCCCAGTTCCGTGGGTCGGCCGTTAAATTCATAATTTATTGCAGCCCCACAACTGCGTGCTTCGGTTTGCCATGAGCACCGGCCCTGCAACAAGCGCCTTCAGAGCTCGTTGCAGCCAATTTGTGCGGGCCTCACGATGAGCCCCTGCGGATCTCATTCCCGGGGCCTGCAACTGCAGGCCTCGAATATTTAACATTGCGTGACCAACATTAGTAATTAGTAAGCAACTATTATATGTGGTTTTACACACTGAGCTCCCAGTCTGGTGGCATCCATGCTTGTGTTGTAAAAGTTTTTATTTTTATATTTTTCCAAGCCTTCAGCCAATATTTCATTGTCTTGTTTCAGTTTTCCTTTCAATAATGTTATTTATTTGTTCTACAAATTAATATGTGACTTTGCCTAGAAGAGGAAATGGAAATAAAACAGTATAGCACAATGAAATACTTCTATTCTACTATTACTTTACACTTTATGCTTGTTTGAAGATGTTACTGATATATAGAGTAGCTTAGTATTGCTATGTTTTGATTATAGTATTTTGACATGTAAAAATAAAGAAAAAAGGACCTAGAATTCCCTAAATAAGGAAACCTAGTAATTACTATAGCGCCTCAAAGTGTGGAGATGACAAACCGTGACGTAACGCCAATACCTAAGCAAGGTGAAACATGTATGAGGGTATATATGGAAAGGAATAAAAACTGGGATGAGGAGAAAAATGTATAGAGATATAAATATATATATATATATATATATATATATATATAAAAATATATATAGATATATATATATATAGAGAGAATTATATGTAAAAGACAAAGAATAATAGATCAGCAAGAGACGTACACAAAATACAAAATACAAAAACCCAGAAAACGCAACATATACTAGAAAATACTTAAGTGAGTCCAAGAGGAGTAGACGAGAAACAAAGTTCAAATATTGGTTGAAGAATCTCAAGGGTCTTTTTATGCAGCGTTCTTGAAAAAAAGTGTAGAGGAGGTAGATGTAATCTGGCTCCTTAGACAGTAGGGCAGCTGTTTCCCAGAAACTCTGGTCACCACAGAGTAATGCTGTAGAGAATAAAACAAAAAAAGGAGGGAGGGAGAGCGCACACCGAATCCTAGAGCAGATCAATAAATTTATTTCAAAACAGGGTTCGCATAACAAATGGACACTCACATGTAGGACCCTCTAGATAGAGGTATCAGAAATCACTCATAAAGTAGTTCTTGGTCTTCCACAAATGTGGACAATGTGGTAGTCACCAGGCTGTAGATTTCTATTGATGTGTTTAGTATGGTAGTCACCAGGCTTTCAAATCTGATATACTTAGCTTAGGGGTGCTAGGCCCAAAGAAAGTATCAGAGTATATGGGCAAAAAACTCCGTTGATAGATGGACGAAAGATCAAAAGAGCGAGGAGACCAAAAAGTCCAGATAGAATCAAGTCATGAAATTGGCATAGTGGGCGACCCAAAGGTGACCATCGGTCCAAAGTGAGTGTCCATATATCAATGGATAAAAACTCCAAAAGGGATAAAAGATAAATAAGCAAATATATGCTCCTCAGGGGCAAAAAAAGACAGACAATGCAAACATGCAAAGATAAAACTGAGGGTGCAGAAAATATAATAATAATACTAATAAAAAAGCAGAGATAAAAATAAAAGCACACAAAATAAAGATAAAAGATATCCAGACGCGTTTCGCTCATCTACTGAGCTTTGTCAATGGTGATAAAAATCAGTCATATCAGAAATATAAATATAAATATACAGATTAAAAATTCCAATCTGTATATATTAATCTGTATATTTGTTTTGAAATAAATTTATTGATCTGCTCTAGGATTCGGTGTGCGCTCTCCCTCCCTCCTTTTTTTTTAATGTAAAAATAAAACTTGAACTTTACTTTAATAACTGAAATGCAAGATAGTTTATCCAAGAAACCAAAGCAGGTGCTCCATTTACCTGTACTTACAGTATATAGGGAGCAACATCCAAAGCTTTCCCCTCTGTGCTCTATTGATTTCTATAATCAAACCTTAATTCTCTCTCTCTATATATATATATTGTTGATCTGTCATCTACCGCCCTACTGATTTCCCGCAAGCTCATTTTCATTGCCTCAATTACCTCATGTATATTGTATGTTCTTT
Source organism: Discoglossus pictus (assembly GCA_027410445.1). Taxonomy (NCBI): domain Eukaryota; kingdom Metazoa; phylum Chordata; class Amphibia; order Anura; family Alytidae; genus Discoglossus; species Discoglossus pictus. Next base: position 24,683,076 of record CM050169.1, read on the forward strand.
GTGTGCCTTTAATCTTCCCCAGCATCAGAGTCTTACCTAGAGAATCCTGTCTTCTCATGATATGGATAAAATATTTGAGCTAAAGCCTCATGATCAAACTTTCCAGTGAGCAGTTTGTCTTGATTTCCTGTAGTATTGTTATCTTCTTGCAGTTTAATGAAGCCTTTTACTCCAACACTGCAATTAAAAGGTGTCAATTCTACGGCACTCAAACTACATTCTCCATCTCTCATATCCATTTGTTACTACTGAGAATACCATAGCTCTAACTGTGCTGACCTTTGTTGATAGTGTAATATCTTTGCTTCTTAATAGCTTTCTATACAATTGTCAGATCAGGTCCAGAAAACCCAAAGAGAACGATTGCTGGACACCAGATCAAACCAGAACTCTATTTAAAATTTGGAGCAACTCAAGAAAAAATGTTTATTCATAAAAATGGCAACAATATTTGAATAAGAAAACATATGAATATGTAGAATACAAAATAGAATAGTTAAATACAAAGCTGCAAATTGCAGAGGATCTGCTATAAGTAACCCACAAGGGTAATAGGCATTACTGTGTGACACATGTATAGAAGGAATAATGATAGAATATATATTACATGGACTCAAATGGTTGGCAGCAAATATCAGGTTGATACAATAAATGCCCTACCGTGTTGCTGAGTTATTGAAATAGTACCCTAAGTCAGAACATATATATGCGCCCAGTTAGTTACTGATATCGCCAAAAGTTACTAGAAAGGGTACAGTACAGTCTTTATTTGCTTCCTAGGTGTCTTGATACAGATCACCAGCCAAATCTGTAACGTTTACTATAGTTCCCAATGAATGGGGTCTTATAAATAACAGTGTCACACTAAACTGTAACTACTATGAAGGGGTAGCAGTTCCTGCACAGTCAAACACCCGACGCGCATTTTACCGTGATTTTAATGCAGATTCATCAGGGGGAATTGTGACGTTCTCATCCCGCCATGTTATTTAAGGCATGGCCATGCTTTCCACGTAACGTGCGTAATGGCATCATTACGTGTCCACGCCCGCTTCATGGCGTGCACCATGACGCAAATTTGTCAAAGCGGAGTTATTCTCTGAAATGTTATACATGTTACTATGCAACCTTGGTTTTAGACTATACAATTGACAGGACTACAGATATCAAATACATTTAAGCAAAATACTCCAAAAAGGGGGAATTTTATACTAATAAATAATCATAGAATAACTAAATATACAGAAGGAAAATTAGAATATTATAATGAATTTGTTAAAAAATTTATTGTCCCAAATGACCAAAGACTGGAGCTTTACTGAAAGTGATAATGATCTTCAAGGTTTTTATTAAGGTCCCTTTATTAATGATGGTATTATGAAAGATTAATACGCCCAAATGTGTATTTTGTATTGAACACCCAAATAGGGGCTGATTAGAAGAAATTACTAGATGCCCTTCTTACTAAATGGAACAGATGACACTAAAAGTATGCAAAATAGGTCTAGCCTATAGAGAATACTACATCTCAAACCTCTATGATGATAGGATAATAGTAATACAGATTCTAGCTAACCCAAAAGCAATGGCTGGTGTGGAGAAAACAGGAATGATAAATACACATAGAAAAGGTATATAAGAGAAAACCAACCAGTAAAAAGATGTTAAAACTCCTGAAAAAAGGTACCTGATGGGTTTATCAAGTGTGGTAAATATTTACAAAGAGATATGTCACCTCTACTCAACCCAATTATACTTAGGTCTAAAAAACAAGGGGAAAACACAGAGGAATGTTATTTTATAATCTGTCTTACTGTAATTACACTAAGAGACCTGCTGCACTGAACCGCCCCGGTGGAAAGGTGGTTAACATGGTTAAACTAGATGAAAGGGGCAAAAGTGAACCCTTCATTGAGCCCGAATGAAGGGTTTTAGATGGAAAAGTTTTGTCTCAATGTTACCTCTCCTGTTGGAGATGGTCATTTTTACAATGCCTCTAAATTTTAAGGCCATTTTTGTTGCCCTAATGTTGTTGAATAATGTGTTTTCTTAATAGCTTGTTCACACTTGCCATAGCTTTCCTCCCCAGAAGCAAATGTCTTTAATGGCTGAAGAGATCTTGGAGCACAATTCATCACATCATGGCATCAGCAAACAACATCTAAATTCAGTCAGAATGTATTATGTCAAGTTAGTTTTTGCAGTTCAGGTGTAATTTGATTATTCATTTGATTTTAATTGCATTTCCATGGAGAATGAGCTGAGAAATACGAATATTACTCTGCCGTTTCCTAAAAGAATATTTGACAGTAATATAAAAAATGATATTTATTATTTTATCTGCTCTCTGTTGCAAAGATGCAATACCACTTATTTGACAGATACTACTTTTTTTTTTGTAATGTGAGGTCACAGTGACCATGTTAAAGAAAATTGGTCTCAAAATCAAACGCTTTGAAAATACATAATAATTTTCAAGAAAGGAAAGGTCAGGTCTTTCAGCGCCCATCTAGAACTAAAACTAATTGAAAGCTCTTAATAGCAAACTCGTTTTACTTTACTTCCGTTTCTAATTGCATATACTTAAAGAGATATATAATTCACCAATACTGCTCTACATCATGGAACAGAGCAGTGAAAAACAATTGACATTTTTTTTTTGAATTTTTCAAGTTGATGATTATTTCCCTGTTTGATAAGAGTTATAAACTGATCCAGTTAATCCTCAAACTGTTCTAATTAACAGTTGTGTCACATGGCAATAAACTCTCTTTGCCACAACTAAACAAAAGTAGTCTTATTCCTTTGTGTTTTTAGATATTCTGATTTCAAATGGAAAGAAATATAAATGTATCAGTGCAGGGAAGCAAGTATATAATAATTTAGAACCCAGTACAAGAAGGAAATATAGTTGCATGCACATAAAAGGACAAAGCAAAATGTTTCATTTGTTACAGCACCAACATCAAGTCTAGATAAGCAAGTTTGCAAAGTTATTAGGAAAAAGTGTCTCTTCCCCCCTCTTCCCTGTGTCTCTTCCTCCTTCTTCCCTGTGTCTCTCTCCCCCTTCCCCTGTGTTTCTTCCCCCGCTTCTATGTGTCTCTTCCCCCCCTGTGTCTCTTTCCCCCCTACCCAATGTCTCTTTCCCCCATCTCCTGTGTCTCTTCCCCCTCCCCTGTGTCTCTTTCCCTCCCCTCCTTCCCTGTGTCTCTTTCCCTCCCCTCCTTCCCTGTGTCTCTTTCCCCCCGTCCCTCCCCTGTGTCTCTTCCCCCTCCCCTGTGTATCTTCCCCCCTGTGTCTCTTTCCCTCTCCTCCCCTGTGTCTCTCCCCCCTCCCCTGTGTCTCTTTCCCTCCTTCCCTGTGTCTCTCCCCCCTCTGCTGTGTCTCTTCCCCCTCCCCTGTGCCTCTTCCCCCCCTCCCCTGTGTCTCTCCCTGTGTCTCTTCCCCCCACCCCTGTGCATCTTTCCCTAACCTTCCCTGTGTCTCTTCCCTACCCTCCCCTGTGTCTCTTCCCCCCCTCCCCTGTGTCTCTCCCCCCCGTGCCTCTTCCCCCCTCCCCTGTGACTCTTTCCCCCTCCCCTGTGTCGCTTTCCCCCCTTCCCTGTGTCTCTTCCCCCGTCCCATGAGTCTCTCCCCCATGTCTGTTTCCCTCCCCTCTTTTCATCCTCCTCCCTCCCCTCATCCTCCTCCCTCATCCTCTCCCTCCCTCCCCTCATCCTCCTCCCTCCCTCCCCTCATCCTCTCTCCCCTCATCCTTCCTCCTCCCTTTCCCCATCTCCAAATACCCCCACCCCCCCTCCTCTCCCATCACCTGCATTGCACTGCTCCTGCTGCTGTCCAGGGACCCGGTATATGCTAATGACATAATGCACGTCACATCATTAGCATATAACTGGTTCCGACACAGAAGATGCGCTGGACAGCAGCAGGAGCAGCACAATGCAGGTAAGTGAGGGGAGGGGGGGTTAATTTAAAAGGGGGAAAGGGAGGAGGGAGGATGAGGGGGGGGAGTGAGGATGAGGGGAGGGAGAGGAAGAGGTAGAGGATGAGGGGAGGGAGAGGATGAGGAGAGGGAGAGGATGAACAGAGGGAGAGCATGAGGGGAGGGAGAAGAGGGGGTGATGCATGTCCTGGGACTCCTGCTGCTGTCCATTTGGTCTTTGGGGCTAAGCATTTACCGGGTCCCGACACAGAAGACACGCTGGACAGCAGCAGGAGCAGCACAAGGCAGGTAAGTGAGGGGAGGGGGGTTAATTGGAGAGGGGGAAAGGGAGGAGGGAGGGAAGGAGGAGGGAGGATGAGGGGAGGGACGGAGAAGGGAGGGAGGAGGAAGATGAGGGGAGTGAGAGGAGAGGGAGAGGATGAGGTGAGGGAGAGGATGAGGGGAGAGGATGAGGAGAGGGAGAGGATGAGGGGAGGGAGAGGATGAGGGAGAGGATGAGGGGAGGGAGAGGATCAGGAGAGAGAGATGATGAGGGGAGGGAGAGGATGAGGGGAGGTAGAGGATGAGGGAGAGGATGAGGGGAGGGAGAGGATGAGGAGAGGGAGAGGATGAGGGGAGGGAGGAGGGGGTGATGCGAGTCCTGGGACTCCTGCTGCAGTCCATTGGGTCTTTGGGACCCGGCATATGCTAATGACGTGACGCGCATGTGACAGCAGCAGCAGGAGCAGCGGAATGCAGGTAAGTGAGTGGAGGGGGGGTAACTGGAGAGGGGGAAAGGGAGGATGAGTGGATGGAAGGAGAAGGGAGGATGAGGGGAGGGAGGGAAGAGGAGCATGAGGGGAGGGAGGAGGGGAGGGAGAGGATGAGGGGAGGGAGAGGAGAGGTAGAGAATGAGGGGAGGGGAGGGAGAGGATGAGGTGAGGGAGAGTATGAGGGGGGGAGAGGATGAGGAGAGGGAGGATGAGAGGAGGAAGATGATGAGGGAAGGAGAGGATGAGGAGAGGGAGAGGATGAGGGAAGGGAGAGGATGAGTGGAGGGAGGAGGGGGTGATGTGAGTCCTGGGACTCCTGCTGCTGTCCATCGGGTCTTTGGGACCCTGCATATGCTAATGACATGACGCGGATGTGACGTTGCGTCATTAGCATATACCGGGTCTTGACACAAAGACGCGCTGGACAGGTGCAGGAGCAGCGCAATGAAGGTAAGTGAGGGGAGAGGGGGTTAATTGGAAAGGGGGAAAGGGAGGAGGGAGGATGAGGGGAGGGAGTGAAGATGAGGGGAGGGAGGTGGAGGAATAGGGGAGGGAGAGGATGAGGGGAGGGAGGAGGTGTGATGTGAGTCCTGGGACTCCTGCAGCTGTCCATCGGGTCTTTGGGACCTTGCATATGCTAATGACATGACGCGGATGTGACGTCACATCATTAGCATATGCTGGTTCCCGACACAGAAGACGCGATGGACAGCAGCATAAGCAGAGCAATAAAGGTAAGTGAGGGGAGAGGGGGTTTGAGGGGAAGTAGGGGGGAGGCACTGGGGGTGCTGCGAGGCTGGGGGGTTCTCTCCTGGGAGGAACCAGGTAGTGCTGCGGGCCTTGTGGTTATGGGCTGCAAACAGTTGACATTGCAGTTGTGGCGCGTACTGCCTGTCCCTACGGCGCACATCTCCAACAGAGCAAGGAGCGCCTCGCGAGGGCCACTGTTGCTGCGTGCTTGCTGTGCGAGCCCGCAACGTTAGCAACAACCCGTATTGCTGACAACTACATATGTGAATATTACTATTTATGCATGAAGAACCAGCATTTTAGTTAAAAAATAGAATAAAAGTACAATGGGTGCTATAAACAAATTACAAACAAGTAGGATGATTCTAAGTGCAACTGAGTTGAGATTCCTGCTGATGTTAGCAGGATGGCAGACTAATCAATTTGGTATTCTTGCCTCCAAGCAATTAAGATAGTAAGACCATAGTAAACCCATCATAAATTGGAAGCAAGTGGGAAGTCATGCTTTCTATAAGCATGCTCTAACTTTGACTCAGAGTGCTCCATTGCTAAAACTGTGTCCTGCAAGCATGGCCGGATTACCCATTAGGCCAACTAGGCAGTCGTCAAGGGGTGCTTCCCTTTGAGGGACGCCACTTTTTTTGAAAAATAGTTACAACAGGAAAATTAACTTACATGCACAGAAAAGGCAAAAATGGGTCCAAGCATACCTTGCATACTCACCCACAGGGGCTCCGACACTTCACTGCCCAGGGGCTCCAAGAAGGTAGATCCGGCATCTTTTGGCCTCAAGTAGCAGATTCTCAGAGTCCCTGGAGATAGCTTTGATCCGTCATTGTGTCTCAAACAAATTGGTTCTTTTCCAATGTCAACATAGCATCCTGTGGGTAGAAAGGTCATATTCAGTAGGAGGTCCATCGCATCTGGATCTTCACTGTAGCTGCAGGATGAGGGTCAGGAATAGGACACACAGTGCTCCTCCATGACCCATGGAACAGACTATATACTACATCACTGAACAGCAAACAAGTCAAGTACAATGTGGAGAGACAGTCCAGTGGGAAGTCTTCAACTCTTCAGACCAATGATGCCATCCATGGTATGACACTTCTTTGCATCTATCATTCACATGGGCTCTTGAGGTAAGTGGCAAAGAGGGTCTCGAAATCATGCTGTTTTCATCCCTTATTGCGTGACAAGAGAATGAGGGAGGGGGAAAGAGCGAGAAGTGAAGATGATTTATTAAATAACTTAACTTTATTGAACTTTACACCTACACCCATTGCCTCATGCTCAGAAGCAAACACCTTACACAAAATATCTGTAGCTACACCACTCAAATATATATAACTTCATAGATGTCTCCAGGACCAGTAATGCCATTATTTTCTTTTCCTAAAATCTAGCTTTTTGATGTATTCCCTGAAGTCTTCAAAAAACCTTATTCTCCCAAAAAAATGTTTATGTTCATGGCTTACACAACTGCTAATTTTGTCAGCTTGGTACATAATTGACAAACAAGTGACTTTGTTTTGAACAGTAATGGTTCTTTAATATTAGAAAATCAGAGATTTTCAGTAATCAGGGTGATTAAATGAATAACCTGTTTAGTCTTTTCAATTGCATATGGCTTTACACTGAACACAATACAATAACAATTATTGGCAACAATCATCTCATTAGAAAGGTATCACATATATATTTCTCAGCAATACGGGTTGTCGCTAATGCATGCCGCGAGCCCGCCGCAACTGCTGGCAAGGAGTTGCTGGCAAGATTACACAAAGGAATAAGATTGCTCCTTGCGCTGGTGGAGATGAGCGCCATAGGCGCTCATTAATATGACCCCCTGCGACTTTCGGACCGCAAAGCGAGGGGCCGCATTTGCGGAGGTGGAGGCTCTACGGCACCTCACAAGAGGTTACAAACGCCCACAAAAGCAGGACTTTGAAAAAAAACACAAACCACGCAATGACTAATTATGGATTTTTTTGTACTGGGTTTATTGCGCTAAATTATTATATACTCGCTTCCCTGCACTGATACATTTACATTTCTTTCCTTTTGAAATCAGAATGTCTAAAGAACACAAAGGAATAAGAATACACAAAGGAATAAGATTGCTCCTTGCGCTGGTGGAGATGAGCGCCGTAGGCGCTCATCCCTACGTCCCCTACGACTTTCGGGCCGCAAATCGATGGGCCGCATTTGCAAAGCGAGGGTCCGCATTTGCGGAGGTGGAGGCTCTACGGTGCCTCACAAGCGGTTACAAAGGCCCACAGAAGCGGGACTTTGAAAAAAAACACAAAACACGCAATGACTAAATACGGACTTACACAAAAAAATACAAGCCGCAGGACTTAGAAATTTTTTTTTAAGAATTTACTCAAAAAAATTACGAGCCGCGGACTTAGAAAAAATCCATTACGGACTTGCAAAACTACGACCATAACGGACAACTCGCACACAGTGGAAAACATTAAAAAAACACAAAATACACACAAAAATAAAATAAAAACCTTACTCGATTTCAGTCCAATTTACAAAGTTTAGACACTCAAAAATCCCCTGATCGAGAGAAAAAATGGCCTCCAAAAAAAAGAAAACAAGGCTACACGACCCCTAAAGCCGCAAAACACCGCCAAGCACATACGACTTTTACAAAAACCTGTACAACCTACAACATACACCATTATCAAGGACGCTAAATTATCCACACCCGCGTACCACATACACATTCGCAGCCATTTTACAACACTAACTTACAGAATGTAGAAGTACCCAGCTGCACGGCTTCCCCTCGCGCACGCAGCCTATTTACACTACACACTGCAGACATTGCTGACACTTAAACCTCAGCTCACCAACAGTGCAAATCTACATTGTATGCTGCAGGGACATCAAAACAGATTGTCAGCTCTTCAGCACATTGCTTGCTGCATATATTAATTACAAATAGGTAAAGTATATTAATTTATGATTTCATTAATTAATTCATTACAATCAAAAAAATATATAACAAAACAAAACAAACAAAAAACCACAGTATTGCCAAAAAAACACAAAGACCTTCAATGCGCCTCACAAGGAGCACCAATGCTGCTCATAGGACACAAAGTACACCAGGGGAGAACCTTGCAATAAGAGCCAAAAGGAGATCAGCGTGGACCTTACAATAAGCACAGAAGCGCCTATCATAAAAAAAACTACACCAACCCAGAGGCTCGCAATGAGCCCTGAAGGAGGCTCGCAATAAGCGCCGAAAGATCTCAGACGACCAAAACACTTACTTTCTCTGGCAAACAGCATTACCTCCATTACAATTGTATTGCCGTCATTTTTTGACGGGCAAGTCATTAGTCATATATATGGGCCTTTGAAGTGCCAATATATCTGTATATATAGTTTGTCCTCTTACTGGTCCTTGAGTTAGACAGCCCTGCTCTACAAGATTGTATTTCTCTTACCTAAAGTGAATGAGGTTGGGGTCTGGACTTTGGCAGATATTGCAAGTTCTTTAGGTCAAATTTCATGAACAATTTATTATTATTTTACAACTAATTAAGAAACTATGCACCCAATTCTAATCTAGCAGACTGTTATAAAGAACTTGTGATTTGACTCAGATACTTTACCCTGCCCAAAAATCTTGCAATCTGTTTAATTTATACCATGAAGCCAAAGAAGAGCTTGCAATCTGTTGTAATTCTTGCTATTTATTTGATATCTGTTTTGCACATGAAGAATGCCAAAATAATGCCCAATCTGTTTTGATTCCCTATGCTCTCTGCTGGATCGTCTATAGACCTTATAGTATGTTTTCATTCTCACATTTTGTTCAGAAGAACATGCTTCCAGTTTTAGTTTCTATAGTGTGAATTTAACAGCTTGCATTGATATTATTTCATACAAACCACCATGAAGAAATTAAAATATGCCATTTTATTCAAGATGTCCTATAATGTTTACAGTATGTTTGTACGTCTTTCTCAGTCCCTCTAAAGAACATGCAATTGTATTATTTCACACAAACTGTCTTTTAGAGCTTCAAATTTAACCGTTCAAGAAAATTGACCCTTGTTTGTCATGTATCATGGATCATACCAACCATGGTCCCCACTCAATTGCCTGTAACCCATTTTTTGGGCTGTGGGTCATACAGTATTTTTTCTAAACATTTATACTCATTAAATTGTCTCTAACTCACAACTGGCCTCTCACAGCCTCCACACGTAAACCATTCACTCGTAAGTAGGATTTCGAGGGGCATGATCATAAGATCTGACAACATTTACTTCTTAAATCCTCACAATACTTCTTAGACACAGCCAAAAGAAAATGAGACCGTCATCATGTCATCAGTAAAATAGTTTATACTACAAATAATTTGTGTATAGAAGTCAAATTTGTCATCGGACTTGCAATCCAGCAATTTCAAAATCAATAAAATCATTAAAGCAACTTTTCTAGTCCATGCATGTTCCATGATATGTATTAACCCCTTGATTCCCAAGATCGTTCGAAAAGAATTATTTTTTATTGCAGATTTGCAAGCTTGAGACTGTTGTGCAAATAATTCTAATGCCTTTCATTGCTTTCCCAGCATTTTAATGTACAGTAGAGTGTATTTAATAGCTGCTGCAGTTGTCAGAGCTAGTGTCTAACCCCCTTGCGAGTCCTATCCAGTACTTTTCATTTTTTTTTATACATTTTCGAGTTGTGGCTCAGATTTAATTTGCAAGCTACTTGAACTTTTGTAATTGAATACCGATTTTGTGTCTTTAGCACTGTTAACTTTTGCTGACTTGAAAAATCAATGGAGGAGATAGGGCTGAATTATGTCTCTGGCTGGCCCGCATAGTTTTTGGACAGGTGACTCGCAATTGGAAAGCGAGTAGCAAAATGTAGCCAGTTGAATATCTGTAGCATTTCCGAGCTACATTACGGGTTGAAGTAATAGCAATTTAGCCAATTGAATGGGGCTCAATATTAGCAGCTGTGAAAGCCATGGATATAAAACATTTTTGGGAAAGTCTGAAGGTTTAATAACTCTGTTTATGAGTACAGGAATCCATTTTATGTTTCTTACCTCCCATCCTGAGAGCTAGATGATGATGGTATGCGTTTGTTCTTATCAGTGGAGGACTAGGAGGGAATAGGCAGAAGTCTAGAGGTTTTATTTGATAACTATATAAGACTAGTAACTTGCCCGTAAAAAATTACGGGATTAAAATTGTAAGGCTGGCAATGCTGTTTGCCACACACTGTTAAGCTTTTGCACCACTGAGCACCTTTCGCGCTCATTGCGAGCCTTTCATCCCGCCTACTGTACGGTCCGCTCATTGCAGGTTTTGTTAACCTGCGAGTTTTGTGCTTGGGAATGCCATGTGTCTCTTTCCACCGTCTCCCCCCTGTCCCTTCCCTGTGTGTTAATCCTCTGTATGTCTGCTGAATGTTTGCGTGTTACACGCTGAAGGCCTTTTGTTTTATTTTCAAAGTCCCTCATACCTGTCGTTGTTGGTGTAAGTGTTACTGTCTTTGCCGTCGTGTATTTTCTAAGTCCTGCGTGTCTGGCTTTGCTTAGCTTTGTTTTCATGCAGTATCAGAATTTTTTATGTTTTTCGGCTGCCATTTTCCTCGCTTCGCTTTCGGATTGTCGAAATCGCTAGTAACCTCACTCCCAGGCTTCCTGGCTCTCCCCCTGTCCTGTCTTTGAGTGTATTATAATTTTTGTTAATTTTTTTGTTTGTCTTTATGGTTTTTAGAGTTACGCACTTGGCTCGCAGTTGCGGCCCTCACAATGTAGCCTGCAGCCTACATTGTGATTCAACGGCTTGCCTCGCTTCTCGAGGCTTCACAGATGAGCGCCTTCGGTGCTCATCCAGCCTAAGACCTGCCCCATATATGGCTCGCCTCGCTTTGCGAGGCTTTGCATATGAGCGCCTTTGGTGCTAATCCAGCCTGAGTCTTGCGCCATACACGGCTTGCTTTGCTTCGCGAGGCTTTGCAGATGAGCACCTATGCGCTCATGTAGCCTAAGTCGTGCTCCGTACACAGCTCGCTTCGCGAGGCTTCGCAGATGAGTGCCTTTGGCGTTCATGCAGCCTAAGTCGTGAGCCTGCGTGACCAACATGGCGAACATTGTGGACAGCGTTCTTGGTTCACATATATGTGATTTTTACACTACCCGCCGGATTCTAATGACTTGTATTACTCACTGTTAATCACATTAATGTTCATAAGAGAGACTATTGTTTACAGTAAATTTGGTGTATCTTTAGGTAGGCAAGTAGCCAGGTAGACTCCCAAGCACTAGTTCAGCAGGGCTATGGATACAAAGATGTAGCCTCCTGACAATACAAAGGTGTAGTCTCCTGACAATAAAGAAGCGGTTTATCGGGAAACATATGTCCAGCTGTACTCTTTACTGACTAATGATCATTTACTAAGTATTAGCCCATGTATAAAGCTTGGTTCTTGCTGAACTCTGAAGCAGTAACAATGTCAATTCAGTCCAGTTGGCCATGTTCTGTCATAAAACCTTATTTGTATCCAACTCCCCTCCACTTGGGCAATGTAGGAAAACTGTTAGCTATGTCTCCCCCAGTACAGCATATATTTTGACTTAAAAATAATTTTAGTGCACATTTATAAAACTTTGTAAAATATTTTTCATGATATATATTTCTATTTTTTACCTACTCTTCTCATGACCTCTTCCTAGATTTCAACTGTCTTCATAAAACTGCTGTAATTTTCTGAGATAGCTGTCTAAGTCAAAGGGATAAACTATGGTATCTGGAGCCATATAGACTGCAGTGCATCCGACAGCTGCTGAAGAGTGTGTGGTTGGGGTCCATTCAGAGAATATGGTGATCGAGGTGGTCCCACAGGTGCTGGATGGGGTTCAAGTCCAGAGAATTTAGAGGCCAGGTAAGTACTTGGAAATCTTTGTTGTGCTACTCCAACCACTCCCAAACAATTCTGGATGTATGACATGCTGCATTGTCCTGTTGGAAGATCCCATTCGTTCCAGGGAATACAGTCAACATGTTTGGATGTACTTGATCTACATGAATGGCTAGATAACCCGGTCAGTTAAAAGTGCCTTCCAAAGGTATGAGTGGACCCTGACAAGGCCAAGAAAGGCAGCCCCCTGGAGACAGCATGGGAGAAGGGGGCATTTGACTAGGCGTAGTACTGGGTAGTCATTAGTTAGTTTGAAAATTGAGGAGGGTGGTTTCCGGCCCGTTGGTCCGTCATCAGTTGGAGGAACAAGCAAAAGTATCCCTCCCGCCTTATGTTTATCATTGTTTTGTCACAGCTGTTGGAGGGGGTGCTGCATAATCTTAGGTTGGAGCTTATTATCTGGTATCTGGTGTTGGTTGGTCCCAGAGGTATCTTGGGCACAGGTTCCACTGAGCCTCTAGGTGGGGTGAGCTCCTTTCCCAGGGGGTGTACAGCTACCTCTTGTGCTAATTCCTGTTATTATATTATTCCAATAAAGCTGTCCCCTGGTAATAACCAAAACCTAATTTGTATCTGTCATCATTTGGAGTATGGGGATAGTTACATGGGTGGATAGCAGACCATGTCACATATGCTTGGGTAAGACGATTCCACTGCTGCAACCAGCTTGTGTTCTTCCAACAATGGTTGCAGAGTGTTTTTTCTTAGAGATTTCACGCTTGACATGCCAACGTCCTTCTAGTGGATGGAGCAGAAAATGTGACTAATCAGAGAAGGAAACCCTTTGCCAATCAGAAGAAATCTAATCTTGGTACTGTCATGCAAATTGAAGCCATTTCGGATGATGAACCCTTGTCAGCATTGGTGCAGTGACCAGCCGTTTGCTTCTGAGCCCCATTCGATGCACCTTCATTTTAGATACACGTCTGGTAGCCTGGTAGCCCCCTGGTTTGTTTGGACAGCGAGTTGCTCAACTGTAGCGTGTCTGTTGACACCTTTGCAGCCAACGTTCACCTCCGACATCAATGGTACATGTGGTCCGTGGTTTCAACGCAGGTTGTTCACAATGGTGCAGTTTGTCCAGTCACAGAACACTTTAACCACAGCAGCACACAAACAGTTCACAAACTGGACTGTTTCAGAAATACAGCCCCCTTGGCCCATATGCCAATGATCATCACCTTTTAAAAGTTGCAGTAATCGTCCGTTTTACCCATGACAGCAATGGTTGATATGTTTGCAGAATGCCTACATGTCACCTTATATACCCACAAAGCCAGCTCACGGCACCTGACATATTTCAATAGCTACACAATGATGACATCAAAAGTAGGTGGTGGTCATACTAATGTGACTCGGCCCTGTATTTACATACAAAAAATAACTACATATGTATGCCTTTCAAGCCTCTAAAGTTACACACAAGAATCAATCTGGTCACAACATTGCATATTTTCTTAACTTTTATATGCAATTATGCTGCTGAGGAATCTACTATTTTCATACATTACACACTATAAATTATTGCTTGGTAACCCAAAATGTGATGCCCAGGAGGGCCCATTGAACTTTTGGGGACTATGGTCTATTGTGGGCCCTGATAGGAATCTGGCACCAGAACACAGTTCCTTCCCTTTCCCACTCAGAACAATGCCCAGACCCCTGAATATCTGAACTGTGGTTGGCATGTTGGAACAAGATGGATAATGTTACTATAGATGCTTGTGTGTGGTACCATATTGTGTTACTGCAACACTCAAGAAGACTGTTTAAGACTGGCATGGGCCTGGGCTAACATGGATTAGCTTTGTGTGAAAAAATAAAGTTGGCCAGTTTCTGTCTGATACACTAATCAATGGTGTGTGCTTCTTGAATGATGGTCTGCCCTACACAAAGGGATAGGACATATTGGTTATTATTTCTTTATAAGTTAGTAATTTTGGGACTGAGTATGCAACCCTTGATATTTTTTTTTTCCATGAATGACAATCCTGAACTGACATGCTGTGCGCTGAGATAATCCAAAATCATCACAATCCAAGGGGTGTCCTGTAAGATGAAAACAGAAGGTTTGTGGGTATACCTGGTCTTCTCGCCCCCTTAAGATCACAGAGACAAAAACTGGTACAGAATATTTTAGTATGAATAAATTCACAGTATATTGATATAATATTTATAAATTAGTTTACTGTATTATTAATAAAATAAACAGATAAATTCAGAATGTCTTACACATAAGAAGATACTAGGATTTTTAACAAATGATTTCTGGGATAACAATTTAGAATATGGTCAAGTACTGACCTAATCTCGCTCATAACTTGCAGCTAATGATCAAAGAAATAGATCTTCCCTTTTCTCCACATTTTAGGCTTTTGGTGTAGTGGGACAACAAATCTTTTTATTTTGACATAACTTTCTGATGGGTTTTGCTAATAGACTGTGACTGTTGGGCGGCCACAAATCTGCCAAGAATGGTTCCATTAAGAAAACACTTTTTGCATTTCCATATACAATTTCTATATTTTTTTTTCTCACACATTTGAAGAACAGTAGTTTAGTTTGTAATGCATTACTGACACTTATTTTTATTTTTTTCCCCACTGTGCAGCAGGGAGTCTCTGAAATCATGGAAGACTGGAATGGGGGATCTGAACTAACAGTCATGTTAATTTACAAATTTGTCCACCAAAAATTACTTTAGAACAAATATAAAAAATGCATATTGGATCGAATGAGTTATGAAAAGTTAAATTTGACCTTTTTGCTATTCAAACGGTAATCTAACCTAATTGGATTTTTCTTTAATCTACCTAACAATATTTACAAGTACAACTTGACATTTATAGAATGAAATAGTCAACCTTTTACATGTCTGAAATCATCAGATGATTTTCCAATAGTATTGAAATAAAAGACTTCAAACATAGAACAAATAAAAATGACTCATAATGGGCTAGACAGGATAAGATATGGGTTGTTAATGGTCATGAAATTAAGTCATGTTGCACTATTCACTAAACCAGTGCATTTAAAACTATATTCCACTAAACCAATCCCGATTCATTTTGAGAGCTGCTTAGGCCTTCAAGGTAAAAAGGCCAGATAAAATTGCTAGAAGGACCATACATAGTGAAACGCGTTGGTGGACATTACATGTCTTAAATGTAATTACCTGGCTGAGTTTTCATTGGGAGTGCATTACATAAGGTCTTTAATATTGAGATGTGGTTAGTTTTATATTATCTTATTTTAGAATATAATTACATTTCAATAACTTTTAAGACTGGATATATGGCTTTTGTGCTGCTTATAACTCTTCTGTATTCTTAAAGCTAGGAAAAACTCTAGGCTGTTTATGAAGAGTCAAGCTGACAGAGAAAATACTGTGATTTTCAATGATTACTCTAAAGCTTACCACCTGGCAGTTAACTGTTTGCCATATGTTTAAAATGTACTATTTTGAAGACCCTCACATACCTTCTAAAAACGTTACATATTGTTATTATCTTTCTTATTTATTTATGCTGGTGTGTAATGTACAATTTGTGTTTCAACAGATCAATGATCAACAAAAAAAAGCAGTATAGAAAAACAATTCACTACAGCTATCTTAAGTTTAGTGAATACTGTGAATTATTCCTATCCTTTCACTTGTTTCTCATGTCTAAACTGTATATTATCATTAAAATTATCCCTTGCCTCTCATTATATTACTAAGCTCTGTTTAAATTGTGATGGATGAAATCACTTTGCCGACTCTTCACTGGTGACATGTAGGTTTGTGTGTATATATATATATATATATATATTCCCAGGTTCCCAGAATGCCGAATTCTTGGCACGGAAAAAGTTTTTTAACTTGTTTTAGATGTTCAAATGTGAACACGAAAGTACTATTTATATACTGTACTAGGGTACGGTGGAGGCTTCTATTGCACTTTTGCCCACCATAAATTAAATGATTGTTGTGGTAAACTAACTTCTCAAAAAATCTACTACACAAGCTAGGAGCCAGCCCCACGCTGATGAGAGACAGTAACCTTAAAGAAGCTGTGTGTGGGTGGAATTCCTGGCTTGTTTATAATCCATCCTGAGCTTTGCTCAAGGCTGTGCAATTTTTATTATTATTATTATCTTTGTTTGTAACGTGCCAACATATTCATAGTGCTGTACGGGGGTTAAGTGCATCGCAAAAACAAAATTAACACTAATCCAATACAGCAGGCATATGTTTACAATGGTAATGGATTACAAGAGTAAAGCCTTTGTGGGCACATTTGAATTTCCCTGCTCAGGTTCCCAGAATGCAATGTAATAACTCTGAATTCTGAGCATGAAACACGTTTTTTAACTTGTTTTAGATGCTTAAATGTGAACACAAATGTACTCTTTATTAAATAAATAAATATATATATATATATATATATATATATACATGATATAAATTTATAAACATAAACATCTAAATATAAATATATATAAATATATATATATATATATATATATACAGTATATATATATATATATATATATATATATATATATATATATATATATATATATATTGTGACAAAGATGGCCACCTGGAACTGAGGTTTCCTTAAAGTAGTATGCAAACCACATGGTGCAGTAGACTGGTATTTTATTGTGCCAGTGAAAATAAAATATCAACATTCGGAGCAACTTGCAACTTGGCTAGAGAAAATAAAAATCTACATAAACGGTCTTACTGACTTTCTGGTGTTCTGACTAAGCCTGAGCTGCTGTTCGGCTTCAGGTAAACAAAGAAAATAACCCAAGATACAAGGCAGCAATATTCTCACCGATGTGCACCAAACAGTCTCTGGAAAAGAGCAGGTACCAGCGTCACAGGCGTTCACCACCTGGTGGCCTGGACACCGGCCCATCCATCTCTCTGTGTGCCCCGCCCTCAGAGACTAATAATGAGTACTACAGGTACTCTTATACGCAAAGTCACTCTTAGTAACAGTCTCTTCCCTGGGGATGTACATATAGAAGTAAACGGCTTCTGGCCTTGAAGTAAGCTGGCTATCAGTCTCTCCAGTAGCTTCAGGCTGTAGTGAATGTCTCTCCAGTCTGGTGATGACAACAGTTTCCAAGAGGCACTTGGTAACCACGGTTTCAATCTGACCCCTGCAGCGCCTGTGTATGCAGTCAGCAGCGGAACTGCAGTCCTCGTTAGTTCATAAACTTCCCGAGTCTCCTCTCACTCTCTCAAACCCAGGATTTCTCCCTCTCTGTACTTTTGTTGCAGTCTCACAGACTAAAAAATTGTTGCAATCCCACAGACTGAATATAGTTGGAGTTACACAGACTGAGTATAGTTGCAGTCACACAGACTCATCCACCATGCAGCTTCCACCGCTTCTGTGTCACACACTGCAAGCCCATCCAGGGCTGATCAGCCCCTCCCATCTCTTCTTTCCTGGCTTTAAAGTGCTGCTTCATCTGGGCTAATTGGGTCTCTTCCAGGAGTATAACTCCGTTAATCCTGTCAAGAACTCTTCACACTTTGTACCTGGCACCATCCTCTAGGGGCACCCGGACACAATATATATATATATATATATATATATATATATATATATATATATAGTTCTCAGCAGCGAGACCTTGCCAAAATCATTTGGTAACGCAACGTTAAAACTGCGGCCCGCAACTGCTGACCTCGCAAAGCGAGGGCTGCGGTTGCGGCCAGGAAAGGAGCACCAAAGGCGCTTCTTGCTCTGGTGGAGATGAGGCTCCGTAGGCGCTCATCCCTAAGACCCTGTAGGGCTTAGGCAGGGAGCGCCGAAGGCGCTAACTGCGCTGGTGGAAGTGTGCGCCATAGGCGCTCATCCCTACGACAACCGCATGACTTGCACATCATACCTACAACCCGCGGAACTACACATCAATAGAAAACTCAAATACACAATTCACAGTGCGAGACCCGTAGCACTTTGAAAAAATCGCCTCTAAAAAATTACGTCCCTTAACACTTACAAAAGGAAACCGCCACTTAGAAGAAAAAATATACGAGTTGCAAAAAATACGAACTTAGCGGTCGAACCACGCACAGCAAAAAACACGAAAAAAAAAAAAAAAGAAATCCCACACAGCAAGTGGGGACAGCCAGGACGTCTGGGACTAACTTTGCACGCAAATATTAGTCCAATTTCAAGACTTTTGCCACTTGAAGAACCCCTAAGCAAGAAGAAAATGGCCGTCGGAAAAAACTAAAACGATGCTACACAGCCCCTAAGCAAGCAAAACACCGCCAAGCACATACGACTTTTACATACGAGCAACGAAATACACTATTAGGAAGGTACTCACACAACCAAAAGACTTACTTTTTGCAACAAACAGTCGCTAGTATATATATATATATATATATATATATATATATATTGTGTCTTTTTATTTTTATGAGCTTCTATTTTTATTTTCAAAGTTAAAGTTCATAAAATCTTAGTGTAATATTAAAGTGTAATATTAAAAAAAGAACATGCTAAGTGTAATATTCTGACTGTAAAGGACTTACAGTCTTCAACTATTTGACTATTTTTGTATAAATTTTTAACTTTTGTCTACATTATATACTGATATATGATGGTATATTAAGATGTAGATTTGTTGTAACTTGTAATAGAATGACAACCTTCCTTTAAGTTAATATTATTTTCTACTTAATGTGGAACACATAAAAATTGTATGTGCTTATTTTTATTTGTTTGTTTTTTTTATTTTAATTTTATGAAAGACTTTTCGAGAAGCTGATACCTTAACAAAGTGATTTTGGACTTAAACTGTAAGTTCTCTCTTTTTTTAGGAGGACTGGTATTGGCAGAGACTAAATGAAAACATGTTGGTAGGGTGGAATAACTATTCAATTTATAAGGTTCAGAGATTGTTTCAGGTTAATTTTCACCATGGTAGAACTCGCTAGGCTTGAGGTACAAGTGTGGATCAGAAGCTCAATTTTGCCAGTAGTTTTGGGGTCTGATCCCCTTAGTTCCAAAGCAGTTCTCCAGTAAACACTATAGTTTTCTTTAGAGCCCCCCTTTAGAGTCGTAATCTCAGTAGATTATATTTGCAAGACATAAGTAACTGGCTTCCAATAATGACTGATTTATCAGTAGACAGTTGAAAATTTTCAAAAACACCATAAAAGTATTCATACTGATGAAAGTAAATTATGTTTGCATGATTTCAATTTTTATGAAGTAGTAATTGGTTAAGAATAGAGTTGATTAGATCATAAACATTCTTTAATTTGCAATATATATCATATATTTAACCATTACATTACAGCCTATAAAATATGCTATTTGAAATGATGCACAGCCCATTCAGACTGGAGCAAAAAAATGCACAAGAGTATTTTATGATAAAAATGACACATTGTACAGAAATAAGAACAGGAGAACGACAACAAGGACCGTTGAGATGCTATCGGAGGATGTCAGACAGAGCACCAGAATATTAAGTTACGTTCCAGTTTTATTTAAGGTACCTTGCCAGTCATCCACATCTTTATGCATTTTAAATCTGTGATTCGTAAGATAAAATGTTTTATTTATGCCTGTTAACTTTCCTAAAGCAGCAGGAAACATTTAATAACACCAGTTGGCAGCTCATTTGCAAATCTACTGACTAAATTCAAATAAATAATATATCCTCTGACAAATAAATAGTGTCTGTGTGGGAAGGAATAATATATCTTGTTTAATTTAATATTACTCTTGTCTGTACTGTATCCATCCCACATGGTCAAAAGAAGTTTGTGATAATTGTACATTGCAAAGCGGTATTTTGAAGGTGTATGTATAGAACTTTCAAACACAGCTATTTTGATATGATCTTTACTTTTTTTTAACAATATTTGCCTTTGGACTATCAAATGACCATGAGATGGTGGTGCCTAAATTTCTCTTTAAAAGTGTATGTGCTTCTAGTAAAATAAACATCCTATTATCCCCATACAATAAAGTTTTTTTTAAATTCCTATTATTATTGGTTAATTTTCCTCTGCTAGCCTTTAGGAGTCTGTCATGATTTGTGCTCTCTCCTTTCTATAATCCTTCAGAGGTGGGTGGGGCAGCAAGCTTTGATCATCTGTATCATATATTCTAATGTAAACAGCAGCCAATTCTATTAACCATACAGGGAAAATGGCGAATGGTCAACCGACCATAAAAGTTGAATGTTCATGTTTCTTGGGTTTGGGCCATCAAGTGCTACTGATCACTCTATACATGACAAGCAGTGATTAATGTATAACTCTTAGAGGGTACAAAAGACTAATTTGAAGAAAACAGAATGAGAGATAAACACTTGATAGCATGCAACCTTTAGGAAGTCTGTCATGTGGGATGGTGCATGCTCAGGTTGAAATCTCTTGAGGCTTGGCACACTGCACCATTAAAAAAGAACAAGTAAGCTCCGAAATCCCTAGCAAGTTTCTTCTGCATGGAAAATGCAAAATAGACCCCCAGATATACATTTCAACCTCTCCCCTTTTTCGCCAGTGTGCTGCCACTAATCTTCCAAAGCACAACAAGCAAAGAGCCCTCCAAATGGCTCTTTTCATACTATTAAAAATTATTTCTAATTTAGCTTTGTTCATTTGTAAGCTATATAAGGTAGAATAGATGAGAACCCCTTGCTCGCTTTGCCTAATGAGATCAGCGTTATCTCTGAAAAACTGATAAGATAAATCATGGGCATAGGAGCACAAAAAAATCTGGGGGCATAATTCAACTGTACTCCCAGGACAGGAAGCAGTGGTGGACCTACCGCCCATGCACCCAGTGCAATAGACCGGAACCCTGCTCTGGAGGGGCCCCATTGCTGCAGTGCCCCTCTATTTAACTTCTTTGCTTAAATTCTTAATGCCCTGGTCCTCCCTAATATAATTAAAATGATATTATATATATATATACTGTATACATGTGCATATATATATATAAATTATGGTCAAAGCTTTCATGGGAAATATATACTGTTCAATAACCCTTTAGTGGACAAATCTGGTAATGCATGATTAAGTTTAATTTGCTATTTTTTGTGTTCCCTATTCATTTAATCCCCCCACACTTGGTTCCTATGCCCCTGGACTAAATGCTAAAACTCAAGTCAATGGATCTTCTGTGCAGAGGAAACTTGCTTGGCATTTTGGGTCTTGGTTGCTATTTGTTCCACATGTGCAGACTGATATAATACAGAAAAGTTATCCTATGTAACAACATGAATGACATGAAACTTTAAAGACTGCTCCCAAAGAGAACACCTTTGTCAGATCTTTGTCTCTCACAGGATATAGTGGAAGCTAGAAACTGGGTCCTTCTCTTTCTGTGCCTAGGGAGATCATTGGCACCTCAATGTAAAAAGCTGATGTTTACATCTCGGGGTCTAAAACCCTTCTGGTAACAAACAAATCAACAATTTACTTAAAACAATAACTACAATATTTGACCTGACCACACCATAGGAGTAAATTATTAAAGTTCCGTTAAAGCATCAGGACTGGAAGTATAAACCCACATCAACTAGAAATATATGGGTTGCCTGAAGCTATTTGCTTTCAGAAATTCTGTTGGGGTATTTATTAAATAAAGCAACCAAAGTCATAGCCCATCAATTATACAAGCAATAAGCTGAAAAGAGACTGTTTATTATGCAGCAGACACAGGTTTGAGATCTCAAATCTCCAAGCAAGCACCAACATCATCATAGAGGGTCCCAGTTTTCAGAAGCTCAATGTACTCAATGGTTCTTTGAATAATTAAACTTGATAGTGCGCTAAATAATTTTAGAACATTAAAAAAATATATATATATCTTTTATATGCATTTATTCTTTAATATATCTTTCCATTTCTCATACTAGGCTGTACCTATGCCTGAAAAAAGGCATGTCTTTATAAATTAATGAGCATTGCATTAGATCTAATAAGTGCACTGGTAGTTGTAGATGCCATGTTTCCACTGTGCGTATATAAATTTCTCTGTCCATTCATCTTTACACTTCAAGAAGCATAATTGCTTATAAAAGTAATATTTATTGGCTATTTGTTCTGCATAAAACAACAATATACAGTCATGCCCTGCTTAATGCTACCCCTCTTAGCACTGATTCGCTATAGTGCTCTTTTCAATTTTAATTAATTGCTTAGTGCTAAACTTCAAGATAGAGAATTTATTGAGCTCCAAATCTCGTTTAGCCCTTTAAATCCCCACTTAGCGCTCTCATAGTGCATAATTATACTATGGAATTATATAAGCATTATGGATTGGGTTAGGAGGGGTTAGAAAATGGGTGAAAACTGGATGAAAACCATAGAAATGTAGAAGCTGGGGAAGAAATATGGAAAGTGGTGATGTTCGAGTTAATATGATGATGTGAGATGGAAGCTGATTCTTTAACCAACCATTTAGCAATTTATAATATATGGGAAATGTTGGAAACTTTTGGCAGAGTATTACTAGGAAATATATGTGAAAAAGTCATCTCTGCCTTCTCTAAAGAATAATTTTCTGAAATTTGTGCCAGATAAATGTCCCAACATTCTTGAATTCTAGCACAACTTCACCAAATTTGTTACCACGTTCTTTCCAACATAGAAAAAATAAAACACATTTTAGCTACAGTAGTAGGCAGTGCAATAACTCCCACTCCCACTTCATCAACCTATCAGTATGAATGGTATAGTAACAATTAGAAAATATATGTTTTTTTTGGCTTGCAAATACAGCTTTTCAAACAATGTTAAGACTCACATTCCTTCCTATGAAAATAAACTATAAGCTTTTACTTGCACATTATCAATATTTTGTAGAGAAATCATCAGACCCAATAGAAATGAAATAAATAATATCCCTTGTGAATATGCAGTGAAGAATAGATTTAAAGAACTAGACATGGTATTAATATTATTATTATTATTATTATCTTTAATTATATGGCACCAACATATTCCGTAGCACTGTACAGGGGTTGAATACATGGCAACAAAACAAGCTTAACACCTTATAAAGAATGGGGGGGCCTGTTTTTGAGCATAAAATCAAATGTACATAGAGCTTGTTTCCAAGGCACTGACACAAGATTGAAAACTTGCAAACTTGCGATCTAAGGTTTAGGTGTGATACAAGATGGTGAAAAATGCAAGACGGCAGTGTGAAAGCAATTTACTCAGTCAATAAAACGGTGATAAAACCTTTAAAAATTAATAAAAACACAAATATTTAAAAGATCTTATTACCTTCAGCCTTAACATGTACAACTGCACACTCCACAGCATAATAACACTTACACAATCTACAGTACAACACACAGACACCTCCACTTGACTGAACAAATTGCTTTAAGAGGCAGGAAGATAGTCTAATGGAGAGGGGAAAGGAGTTCCAGATAGTAGGGACAGCACAAGACAAGTCTTGAAGACGGGAGTGAGAGGAAGTGATGAGAGAGGAGGAAGGAAGAAGGTCGTTAGCAGAACTAAGGGGGCGGTTGGGAGAGTATTTTGAAACAAGAGCAGAGATATAAGGGAGTGCACTGTTGTTGATAGAATGTGTGAAGAACTCAGGTCAAAAGTTTGTAACATTATCCAGAAAACAGAAACAAACAATATCCCCAAAAGAAAGAAAATAAATAGGCAGAATGGCTGTCTGATTAATCTTTGAATGTATCCCAGATAGCCCAGAAAAGAAGAAAAGTAATGAAGTGAAGAGGTAATGAACATAGGAAAATATTTGTCCAACTGAATACAGAATTCCAGAGGATAGCAAGAAGAGACAAGGAGTAATGTAAAAAGATTGAAGGAGATAATAGAATGGGAAAGTAAAGAGATCTCATCAAGAAAATTGGGGGAAATTGAGGGAAATTTCCATGCCAAAGTGAAATGGATAAAAGATTAAAGAGATAGTAGATTACTTAACAGAAGAAGATCAGATAAAGAAGTGGTGGCAGGACTACACAGAAGATCTATACAGAAGGATTGTAGCAGCATTGATACCTTCAATTATTTGTGTTAGAGTCAGACATCTTGGACATTGAAGTGAGATGGGTGCTAGGAAGCCTTGCTGATAACAAGGCGGCAGGAGTTGATGGAATCACAGTTAAACTGTTCAAACTGCTAGAAGAAGAACAGTGGCCAGAGGACTGGAAAAGGTCAGTTTACATCCTAATTCCCCCAAAATGCAGTGTCAAAGAGTGCTCCAATTATCAAATAATTGCACTTATTTCAAATGTAAAATTAAATTCCTGCAAGTTCAGCTCCAATAATATATAGACCGAGAAGATATATAGACCCAGATGTGCAAGCTGGGTTACACAGAGGCAGAGGCACAAGAGATCAAATTGCCAATGTCTTCTGAAAAATATATATATATAGAGCCTTTGACTGTTTTACTGTCACATCTATATATGACAAGGTCTTAAAGAGATGGGGGTACCAGACCATCTCATCTGCCTCCTGTGGTATCTGTATGTGAACCAAGAAGCCACGGTCAGAACTGAATATGTAACAATCGAATGGTTAAAGATAGGGAAATGAGTGAGACAAAGTTGTATATTGTCCCCTTATTTTTTCAATTTATATACAAAATATATCCTGCATAAGACTGGGCTGGAAGAATCCAAAAAAGGAATCAATATTGCTGGAAAAAATATCGACAACCGCAGGTAAGAGGATGATATTGCTCTTATTGCTAAAAAGTGAGGAGGGCCTATTGATGAATGCAAAAGCTCTCAACGTTAAAAAGATGAACATCATGGCAAATAGCAATCTCAGTTCCTGGCAAATAGTTGGGGACGAAGTGGAGGCAATATCTTGTTCCCTCTGAAGATGGTGACTGCAGCCATGGATTTAAAACATTTGATTATGGGGGGAAGTTATGGCAAGTCTGGACACGCTATTAAAAAGTAAAGATATGACATTATCAGCAAAGGTCTGCATTGGTAGAACTATGGTGTTCCTGGTAGTAACATACAGATGTGAAAGCTGGACCATAAAGAAGGCTGTAAAATTGATGCCTAATTAACAGGAATTGCCACATAAAAAAAAATCTGTGTGATAATAAAATGTTTTCAATGGCCTTTTAAGTTTATAATCTGAATAAATACTATATGTATGTATAATTTTGTACAAGTAAACTAAATAAGCAAAAGGCTTAGTAACAGTTAATACAACATTATTTGTGAATAACATTATTTTATAACGCTGCTTACAGATAGATGTTCCATCAATATCATCATAATATCTAATTCATTCTGCTAATGGGAGAGTGGACAGTCATTTTAATGTAGATCTGCTCTGTTTTAAAGCCTTTCTCCTCAATATAAACTAAAGGATTTGAGTAAAATAACTTTATTGAAAATGCTTCAAAGCTACCAAATCCAAACTTTTGTAACACAGAGTCTATGAAATCCCAACTGACCCCATCAAATGACTTTTTGGAATCTAATGACAGGGCTAGCATAGGGATATCATTTTCCTTCACAAAGGAGATTAAATTAAACAGTCTCATAGTGTTGTCAGGATCTTGTCTACCGTTCATAATACTTGTCTTATCTGAAACTATCAATTTGGACATTAAAGGTCATTGTCTTATTGATTAAATGTAAGAATACAGTCTCACATAGACATTCAACCGAGAAATAGGCAGTTAGTCCAACAGATCTTTAACATTTTGAAATATTGGCAGGTATGACGCTCAGGGAACCCTAAGATTATTTGGGACTATGGTACTGACCTGGGCTGGCAATATTTAATATTGTTTAAAATATATCAGTGTGTAATTTCTCCCAGTTAAAGTATGGTGTCATGGCCACATGGATATCAGGACTGTGGCAGCCATGATTGCATGGATAGGGTTAACATGTGTGCCATGTTATTCTATCGTGCTATGCAATATTTCCCTGTGTTTCTAATAACTTTCTTAGACTATTTGGTTTTACCAAGGATTATGTTATTGTGTCCATGTGAACTTGTATATGTCACGTTTAGTCCTGAAACTCAAGATTTTCCCTAGGGGTTTTAATAACACAGGCTACGTGAGCTCCCGTTATGATTAGGATTATTAATATTAACCCATACTTGTAATCCCTTATGGGTAAGAGGCATCCCCTCTGACCTGAGTGGTGGCATCAAAGTAACCCCAAGTCCCTGCAAGTGTTAATGGCCATCCAGACTTGCTGTCTCTGCCCCCAATCTGGGAATAATTTACCCCTACCCCAGTTATGGTAATGTTACTGTGCCTATAGATATGTGATATTGTTCATCAACAAAGGAGTTATCAGTTTAAACCTTCATAAACAAGGTGTATGGTTTATTCTAAAGGAATATAATAATTTTAACCACTGGAATTATTACTACCGACTCTGCCTGAAACTCTGTTCCTAACCACTGCAGGTAGTATTGCTGAACAAACTTCCTGAGCTTCCTGAGTACTGGTGGTGGTTGCATGCTGCACTAGGGTTCATTCCTACTAATAGGGATACTCCAAAAACCCCACAACCTACTGGGTGAGATTGATCTAGGATCTTTATAAGCCCAACAGAAGCAGTGGGTCATAACATGTGGAGTGGACAAAATATCTCCTCCCAAAAACTTACATTCTAAAGCATACTGTGGAGAGCTGTAACATCATTAACAGCTATGTAAGATATAAGCATAAAACATTTATAGAAAAAGTTTTTAATTTAGGAGACTCTGCTTGAGCCTATGAATTTTGCATTTCTGCTGACTTGAAGCCTAGGAGCATATTCTGACCATTTGTATCAGTTATTCAGGAGGGGAAGCAAGGGGGGGGGGGTTGAAGACTCGCTGGTTGATTCAGATAAGCTTTTATATTTTGAGTTCTACCTTCCGGCACAAGATCAGTAGAAGACACTCACAAATAAACATTTAAGTCCTGTTTGTCAAGCTCAGTGGCCACCTACCCATGCCTTGAAAACGTATTACCATCAAGTAAGCTTCTATGCTCTAACAGACTCTACTAAAATGATAGATAATATTTGTATTCCCATTGCTTACACGGCTGCTAATATTGCTAGTTTGTTGCACAGTTCACAAATATGTGAAGTTTTTCTTTATCTGCAGACAAACTTTTAAGTAGACCAACTAGATCTAGTCCTAAAACTGTTCTGTAAAGTCGAGTTGTGATATGTTTCTTTGTGTCTGCTCAATCAAAAGCAGTCGTGAAAATATGCCAGCCTGTCTCACTGCATATGATGTTTGAAGGTGAAGTCTTCAGAGGCTTCTTGTCCATGGGACGAGAGAAGAAGTCCTGCTGTGGTCCTTTTGCTATTATAGATTGGCAGAGATATCAGTTGTCACTCCTGTATGCTATGGAAACATTTGATCTTCTGTTCCTTTGTTGCATCGAGCCATTAAATTGACAGCTTTGGTTGGCGTGTTTTTCTGTAAAGGATATACTGATTTTCTGGACCAGTGATTTTAAGACAGTATCCTCTATAGTGAGTATACAATTTTATTTTGCCGTGCACTAGGATTAAAATGTATAGATGCCTATGAGCTGATCACTTGTGTTTTTTATCGAGAAAATATATACCTGTTTAATTAAAATGTGCAAGAAGTTTGTAGCTACTTCTTGACAATGATTATACTAGTGCATAGGTATATTGATCTCATTTGGTTACATAAAATAAAAATTAAAGGGACATTGAAAGCATTTTATTCTTTATTGCATTTAAAAGTGGATGTTTACTATGTGTATTAACTTTTTAAATGAAGCTTTCAAAGCAGATACAAAATTATTCAAATGTTTAACTGATCTGGGGGCTAACCACTTTCAGTCAATGACCAGTAAGATGGCTCTGCTTTTACGCCTTATAGACTTCTGTATGTTTTGTGCACTTACTGTTACTTTCAATGAAGTTTAAACAGATTTTAGTTAATATTATTTGATGTAAAATTCAAATTTGGTAATATTTAAATTGAGCGACTGTAAATGCATAAAAAATAATTATGTTCTGTGTCCATTTTATATCTTCTATATATTTTAGAAGCATTTTAGTTAAATATATAAATATTTGATTCATCCCCATAGCAAGAAAAGAGAACTTTATTAACGGATCACTGCAATCATAAATTTAAAATATACACTTTTAAAAGAGTTTTATTTGACAATAGGCAACATGTCTTTAAAATTTAAAAAATAATAATATAGAGCCTAATGTATTAATTGTGTATACAATTATGCTGAGGAATCTACCATTTAGTTCCCATGGCCTATTTCCTGTGGTGGGAGGAGACATTGAATGCAGAGAGGAAGCTCTATTGGTACAATAGGAATGTGTCAGTAACTAGTTCCAGTTTTCTCATTAGCACCAGTGTAAAGCATATTAGTCCACAATGACATATCCTGTTAAGAAAATAGAAGCCTACAATAAAAAAATAATCACATATATAGTTGTCGTACTGCGAGTTGTTGTCACGTTTTGCAAGCCTCACAGAGCGAGGCGAGCCATTGAGGCACGCGGGACTTAGGCTGCAATAAGCGCTGAAGCCACTCGTTGAACTGCGAGCCTTGCAAGGCGGGGCGAGCAGTTGAGGCACGTGGGATGTAGGTTGCAATGAGCACTGAAGGCGCTCATTGCACTGCGAGCCTTGCGAGACGAGGCGAACAGTTGAGGCACGCAAGACTTAGGGTGCAAAGACCTGCAAAAACACACAAATATGCCTCAAATTAACTTCCAGACTCGCAAACACAGCACAGAGGGGGAGCCAGGGAGCCTGTAAGTAAGGTGACAAGTTAATTTGAAGCATATTTTGCTTTTTTTCATGGTCGAAAATCACAGAGAGAAAAAAAATGACTGCCGAAAAAACGTAAACAAGACGAAAACGTGGCCGAAGGACGTAAATACGACCCCTAAGCACTAAGACTTAATGCAAAACAGTAACACTTAATACAAGGCAGTAACATTTAACTCAACCCCGTAACACTTACACCAAAGCAGTAACACTTAACCCAATTCATTAGGCCCCTAAACTACACAGGCCTATAAAGTACACAGGGGGAGAGGCTCGCAATGAGCACCAAAGGCACTCATTGCGAGCCACGCGATGAGCGCTGAAGGCGATCATCGTGGGGGTTGCAATTAGCACCGAAGGTGATCATTGCAAAGCAGGAAAGGTGCGGCTTGGCAAAAACGGAAGCCGCTCATTGCAGGGCTTGCCATGAGCGCCGAAGGCACTCATCGCGGGGCCTGTAAAGTAAACTGGGGAAGAGGCAGGGCTCGCGATGAGCGCCGAAGGTGCTCAGAAGGGCCATATCCTCGGATTTGGTGGCAAACAGCATTGCCAGGCTTTACATTTTATTGCCTTCATTTTTGACCGGCAAGTCGCTAGTTGCATATAAAAGTGAAAAATGTTGAGGGAAAGAGAGTGAGAGGTCTAAGGAGAGGGGAATGGGAAATAGAAAGAGAGGGGAATGGAGGGCAGTGGGGAATATACAGAGAGGGGAAGAGGGAGATAGGAGTGGGAAAGAGAGCGGAAGAGGAATGTTAAGGCAAGAAATATTTTGCTAGGGACAAGCGTTCTTCCTGGGAGATTCTTTCACCGATTCTTTCATGCTGTACCTCTCTCCTTCTGGTTCAAGTACTTGGGAGACAACATGACTGGACCCCAAATGTACAGTCAAAGTGTCTCATTTTATTACATGCAGGGCCTGCATTACATAGACCCAGCGGCGTAGGAACTGGGGTGTGGGGTGAGGACAAATTCCCACCACATTAAATGACTAGGGGACATGCAAAATTAAACTTAATTATGCATTACCAAATTTGGCCACTAGAGGCCAAATGAGCCATTGAGACCATTGAGCAGTATGCCTCTCCCATGAAAGCTTTGACCCACAATGTATCATGTACATAGTAAGTTGGCTTATAGACATACATTTTATATATATATTATAATATATATAAATAACATATATATATACAGTATATATATATTTATATATATATATATATATATATATATATTATTATTATATAAGTATTACATACATATAAATATTAGAGAGATTGTGTCTTTATGAAACATGTAGTATACTGCTGTGTGCTATGGATTCTTTATTTTATTTGTTTGTTCACATTATCTGACTGCAGTCCCTCTTTTACAAGCATATACAAGAAAGTACATAATTTAGTTTTTTTTGAGAAAAAAATAAAAACTTTTTGAGTAGCACTGCAGTGGTGGGGCCCCTCCAGAGTAGGGCCCCAGTGGTAGATTATTCCCCCATTTTTGGTGGGGCACCTAAGCCCATGTATACACCATAACTCCACCCATTCATTACATAATTTTCTGTATGTGCTGCTCATCTTGTATTAGAAAACACCTTGTATTGACAAGGGATAAACTGGCTCCCTTGAGTAATAATTGCACATTAACCTTCCTTTTAGCAAACAAAATTACAATCATTAGTTCTGCACACACAACCTTCCAGTGAACAAATACATTCTAAAATAATAATGCTAGCTACAGCTATCAGTTTGCAGTTAATTTTTGGCCCTCAGTAGCATATAACCCCTTACAGGGAGTGTGGAACATAGGAGGAAAGAGGGAAGTGAGGAAGAGACAGAAGATGGAAAGAGAAGGGGAGAGGAGGGGATGGGAAGAGAGGACAGAGTAAGGAAGAGATGGAAAAGTGGGGAAGAGAGGGGAAAGTGGGAAAGTGGGAGAGAAAATGGGAAGAGAGGAGGAGAGAAAAGAGGGTAAAGAGTGAGGGAGAACATAGACAGGAATGGAGAAGAGAGGGTGAGGGTATATAGAGTGAGGAAGAAGATAAAATGAGGGAGAAGGAAGAGAGAAATGAAAAAAAATGTGTAATTGCTTTCATTCATAATGGTAAAAGTGATAATTAAATATTCCATGTAAATAGTTATGGTGGTGAGTTTGGTTGTTTGTTTTCCCTTAACCAGGCTTAGGGCAGCAGAAAACTTAAATACACCACCTGTAATTAAAAATGTAAATTTCTAGGTTATATACACGTTTATCTGAAGATATATACCAGTATTTTATCTTTATTGTTCATTTGCTTTTTTTTAATAGGAGAAAGCTATGACCCTACCTGTTTTAAGTTGTCACTCATTTTTTTATTCTGTATGTTTCTTTATATAAATAATAATGTTTTTTAAATATAGTGGTACACTACCCGTGTTTTTTGTCTGGTTGAGCATAGTGGTATTAGAAATGGTTAATGACAAAAAGGATAGCATTAATTATGGAACGAAAAATACATCAGTGGGTTTTTCTATAGGTCTGGTTACCTACTCGGAGAGCAACCTCTTTTAACTCACTTGTGCCCTTCACAGGGAGAAATATCCTGTAGTATAACAGTCTGGTCTCACTCAGAAGAGTGACCCAGTCCCGAAATACAAGGAGAAACAGCAAACCCCAGACGCGTTTCGGACTCTATGGGCCTCGTCAGTGAAATGCAGCTGTACTCCCTAAGGCACAGTGAGCAAGGAGTCTACGTCTGGTTCCCCCTATCAGATGTGGACTCCTTGCTTACTGTGCCTTAGGGAGTATAGCTGCACCTCACTGACGAGGCCAGAGAGGCCAAAAAAGCGTCTGTGGTTTGCTTTTTCTCCACAGGTTTTCCTTCTGGCTTTAAAGCAAGGTCCGCTTAGTAAGCTTCTATCTTTGTAAAAGTACCCTAGCACCGTGAAACGCACCCGATGAAAGAACGGCTTATTAATGTTTCACTTCAAAATTGTCTATACTTTGTCTTATGCAATGTGGATATTTTTTGCACTTATTGGAATAAAAGCGGGGAGTTTTCATTTACTCTGAAGCAGTTGTTGGCTATCTGTAGATTTTTTCATTATCAAGATAAGTTATTCATAAGATTATAAAGAAACAAACTGACCCCAGTGCTCCTTTAATTTGTTTAAATTGTTATGCTAGCCAAGTCATCATTTTTTGTAAAACCTGGACTTAATAAAGTGCAGAAATTGCCATATATTGATCATTGCTTCACTTTATTCAATACAATATTCTCATTACAAGGCTTGTGTGGACAGTGGGCAACTGGGCATGCTCTTGTGGCTTATCACTGTAAGAGATAAATAATTGGATAATATAAAGTTTTCAGGAAAGTGGGATGCCTTTTTCATATGATTTATGATTCAAATACCCAACTTTCAAGTTCAAATATTTAACAAATCCATTCAAAATATGTCATAACACTCCATTGTAATTCTATATATTTATATATCTATTTTTAATTTCTGCAATAAGTGTCACCTTTACTTTTTATGGCTAAAAATGCCTACGTTTTAGGTCAGCTGTACAACATTAAATTACATTTTTTGAAGTTCATATTTATTCAATCAACCTGGATGATTCACTGTACTTTTAGATATTTTGCCCTTTTGTATAGTGAATGTTGATGGGTCATTGCTGGTCTGTGGTGCCTCTAATCTTTGTTGATGGCCCTGTACATAGATAATTATTATTGTTACTCTATATAAAGCACCGGCATTTTCCACAGAGCTATTCACAAATTAAAATAAGTACAGTTGGCACAATTAGCAAATTACAAATGGCAAGTTTTAGAGGTAAGTGGAAATACAAGTACAGATACAATGCAAATACAATACAAATATGAGACAAATGCGTCAGCAGACTAGTTGGCGCAACAGAGTTGATGTCACATCCAAGAGCTTACAATCTCGAAGGTAAGGTTGGGGTTTGAGACAAGAAGTTAGACCATGTCTTATACATATTATTGTGCCAGTGTTTTGATACTGGTATCTCATCTTGTAATTTTTAAATGGTTTGTCCTAATAATATGTACATATTCAACTTCCACGAACAACAATATTGTCTAGCTACTAAGCACTGTAAAAGCTGCACCTATTTAAAATTTCTAGGCTGCAATATAAATTAGAAACCCTGTTTATGTGCATGCAGCATTTTCTTAAGAGCCACTTTATTCCAAAGTGGTATAAAAATGATATACTACGTTATTCAATGAGCACATTAAAGTAGTAAATTAAGTTATCATAGCTATTGGCTTGAAGAAATCCATGCTGTCTTCTCATTTACCTTGTAAAGTAGAGCTTTATATTTTCTCTTGATTCTCTTGCAAATGTTGTTTAATTGATTACTTCTTAAGACCCAGCTAAATATAATACCAAAGCTGGCGGCTAATGCATTAAATGTGACTGTAAAATAGAGCTTGTAATGAGAAATAAATAAATGTGTTGCAGAAAATTTGAATAAGTAAAATAAAAAGCATTTGCTTTCCAACAGAAATATGAGTACATTTACAAAGTAGTATAATTATTTCAGACCTATAATTTTATATCCTGTGTAGTCCTATTAATGGTAGCAAACACCATAGGACAACTTTTTAATGGGTGAATTTAGTATTTTTTGAGGGACCGCATATTACAATCCATTACCTCCACACTCCACATGAGATCTTGTCTGAGCAAAATTTAAGATAAATTTCTCCTAAGCTCAATCATATTAACCATCTCCATGTTTTTCCCAATCAGGGACACTGACCAAGTTAAAATATTATTTAATGAAAATAAAATAGTTATGCTTATTGTTATTGAATACACTATGGAATCACTGGGAAGAGGTAAGCAAGGGTATCCAAGATTAGGTAACATCATCATGGGTGGTACCTGTCAAAAAATATTCTTAAAAAGGCTAAAAGTCACTGTCCAAGTTAAAGTCCATTAACAAACATACCCACATTTTTTTAAAGTATTTTTTGAGGGAACGCATTTCAAAATCCATTACCTCCATACTCGACATGAGATCTTGTCTGAGCAAAATTTAAGATAAATTTCTCCTAAGCTCAATCATAATAACCATCTCCATGTTTTTCCCAATGAGGGACACTGACCAAGTTAAAATAATATTTAATGACAATAAAATAGTTATGCTTATTGTTATTGAATACACTAGGGACTCACTGGGAAGAGGTAAGCAAGGGTATCCAAGATTAGGTAATATCATCATGGGTGTACCTGGCAAAAATATATTCTGAAAAAGGCTAAGGGTCACTGTCTAAGTTAAAATCCATTAACAAACATACCT
Source organism: Discoglossus pictus (assembly GCA_027410445.1). Taxonomy (NCBI): domain Eukaryota; kingdom Metazoa; phylum Chordata; class Amphibia; order Anura; family Alytidae; genus Discoglossus; species Discoglossus pictus. The sequence goes on from CM050169.1 coordinate 24,717,586, forward strand.
ATAGACTAGATGCTTGCTCAAGCAAAGCAGAGCAGGTCTGATTCTATTTTTTTGTAGCCGCTCTACTCCTGTCATGACTGATACAGTCCTCACCAGTTCAAGGTGCACTTGCTTCAGTCATTCTGTAATGGGACAACTTGAGTCAGTAACACCATTCTCCAGTCTGAATTTTTTCACTATACATTAGGTGAGCAATTGGGGCAAAACTCATGCTTGGACACAGCACATCTCCCAGGTGTGATGACCTACTGCTTTTGTTGGGCTTGAGAATCTAGTTCAGGACCTTCTGATTCTTTTGTAAATCCCTGATAGCAGGAACAGAACCAACCCACCTTACAGAAACCAAAACGCCCAGCAGACAACAGGAACCAATAGCCACCCAGCAAATGTTACTGATTGTAACAAGTCCAATACATACTCTGCAGCAGAACTACCAGTTATGAGAATTATTATTCCATGGAATGAAACACACACTTCAAATATGTATGTTTAAACTGACAATAACCTTTATTGATGTGGTCCAGTATACATGCACACTCAGTCCAAGAATGTCCCATCACCACACTTTTCCCTAGGGAGGGGGTCAGCCCCAGACCCATATTAGGAATTTCCTTCCCGCTCTGTGTACGTGGCAGGGGGTCTTTTGATGCCTGTTTGGCCAGGAAGGGAAAAATTTCACACATTAATGGTAGGAGTTGGCATTCCTCTATCAGGAAGCCTTCCCACAGGGAGGGTAATATTGTAAACACTATTTGAAGACAAAGTGTCTAGGTACCCCCATCACTCTGTTGTCCCACAAAAAGGTAAACCCGTAACTGGACCCACTTCACACACTTTCCCTGTGAAAAATGCAGCATTTCAATACCAAACATCCACAGGTACCATCTTTACATCAACAAATCTACACAATAATTCAATAATTCTGATCACCCCCATACTGTGGCCCTCTCCATGAGCAATATGGCTCCCCCATCCCATAGAGCACACAATAAGAATATAGCTGACAGTTCAATTGTCCAGACTGGGAGAACAAGGTCAGGGGAGAAAAGGAAGAAAGGATAGCAATAGTCCATGTTAATCCAGGTCCCACATAGTCCAATAGTCCCACAAAGTCTTGGGGCTCCCCTGGACATCAAACCAGGGATGACACAAGATACCTTTACACAAACTCAATTATCAATATAAATTATATCGAACCTTTTCAACCTATCTACTATTTTAACTTATTAAAGGAACACTGTTGACTTACATTTAAAATATCCTTTTTTAAGAAATACACTGGAAAATAAGCAATATGTAAGAGTAAATAAGCCTCCAATTATTACTTTTACTAGAATATTGCCCGTCAAAAAATGACGGCAATGAAATTGTAAGTGAGCTAAGGGTGCTTGGTGTATATAATGTGGCTGATGTAGCGTTGTTCGTTTTCTATGTCGTGCAAGTTTTTCGGAAAATTCGTTTTCTATGTCATGCAAGTTTTTTGGAATATTTGTAGCTGTTTGGTGGGCTTTTTCGGAATATCCGTAGCTGTTTGGTGGTGTTTTGAGTGTTTTTGGTAGTGTTTTGCGTGTTTAGGGACCTTTAGCCTCGTTTTCGTTTTGTTCGGAGGCCATTTTTTCTCTCGCTTAGGTGATTTTCGGGTCTCTAAACTCCGAAATTTGTGGTTAAATAGAGGTGTAACTTCACTTGCAGATGTCCTCGGTGCCCCCCCTTGCTGTGAGTAACCTTTTTATATGTTTGTTGTATGCATTTGTTGTGTTTGTAATGTATTTGGGGTTGCGCGTGTTGCGTCCTTGTTTTCTAATCTCGTAGGTGTTTTTCAGCAAATACGTAGGTGTTTGGTGGTGTTTTGAGTCTTTAGACTGCTGTAGCCTCGTTTTCGTTTTTTTCGGCGGCCATTTTTTCTCTCGCTTAGAGAATTTTTTAGTGTCTAAACTCTGTTAATTTGACTTAAATTGGGTTGTAACTTTAGTTTTCGAGGTCCTGGATGCTCCCTCTTCCTGTAAGTAAGCTATTTATGTATTTGTTGTGTGTATTTGTTGTATTTTTGATGTTTTCATGTGCACGTGTTGCGGATTTTTGCGAGGTCGTAATGGGTCGTAACGTGTCTCGTATTTTGTTTGCGTTACAACGTACATTTTGCGAGGGTTGCAGTTGCTGGCAAGGAGCGCCTTGAAAAGGGCACACAAGAGGGGGACACAGAGGGCACAAGAGGGACACAGGGGGCAGCACATTTCCCACCCTCAGCTTATACTCGAGTCACTCATTTTTCCCAGTATTTTGTGGTAAAATAGGTGCCTCGGCTTATACTCGGGTCGGCTTATACTCGAGTATAATTTAAACAATAAATACGATTTTTAAGATTAATTGGAAGTCTGATTCCATTACCTACTTATGAATAACATTTAAACCTAAACTTGAAGAATTAACAAAGCTCAATTTTTCAAAATTATATGATAAGATCAAACTTGTATTGGCTAAATGGGAGAGATTAGCCTTGTCATGGTTAGATAGAATTTCTGCCATAAAGATGACGATTCTACCCAAAGTAAACTATCTTTTTAGATTGCTACCTCTAGAAGTGTCCAACTTAACTATAAAAAAAATTCCAACTATTTATTGATAATTTTTTTTATATCAAGGGAAGAAACCGAGATTAAAAGTAGGTACTTTTAAAATAAGTTTTTATAAAGGTGGCATAGCTACCCCATGTCTAAAAGATTACTATACGGCAGTATCATTATCCCACTCTATAAAATGGTTGTCTTATTTATATAATAAAAGTTGAATGCAAATTGAAAAGTTTCTTGCCTCGAAATATCAAATTGAGTATTGGAATTGGCAAAATAAAAAAGAAGGCGATTCTTTGGAAAGTGTAGCTCCAGTAGTGGAACAAGAAATGTAAATTATCAATCTTTCCCTCTCCTGCCATTCCTTTAACTTGGTTAACTAAGAAACTACATTTTCCATATGTACAGGATTACAGGATTGGGGAAAATGTAATATTCACCGTTTGGGAGGTCTGCTCCATAGAGAAGGGTTTAAATCCTTGTCTGATTTAAACCAGGAATTTAAATTGCCCAAAAATAAATGGTTAGAATATGAGATTCTTAAAAGGATTATTTAACAAATCAAAATATAGAATTCAAGAAAACAGAGCTCTTTCCCCTTTTGTAAAACTACTGATATGTAACAATGAGAAACATAGCATATCTAAGTGTTATAATATAATTAGAAAAGAGAATGATAATGGGAAAGCATCTGGAATGGATAAATGGGACAAACATTTTAATGTAATATGTACAACAGAGAATTGGCACAAGGCATTTGACAAGAGGTAGCATGACCCTATGGTCAATACTGGGCAGGTACCACTGTTCAGACACATAATGTAACAGTCCCTATAGAGAGTACTTCATGATAGACCAAAGTAACAAACAATAAAGTCCCCAAAAAGTCCAAAAAAAGGCTATATGATGTATCTTGTTGCTGAGGTTTGCAGCTTCCCCTTGGAACACTGTTCACATAGTGTGTCCTGAAGTGACTGGAAAACTGGAAATCCAAGAAGGTAGGGGGAGAGAAGAGCACCACCTCCTAGTGCAACATCAAGGATGATTTCAAACACAGTAAGTAAAGTAAGACTAAACTCACATTTATCAACCTCAACTAATGAGGTATGGAATTCGCCTTCAACGCCGATCCATCTCACGGATGATACCAACTGGATCTCCTTGTTGTTCTTTACTCTGTGTATGCAGAGGTGTTTCCCTTGGGTGTATCCGGAGTCTCTATCTCTTGTGAGTGAGGTCTCATGGACCCTCCGGTCCAATAAGAATTAAAAAAGTATTGTATAATGTGTATGTATCTTAAAAAAAGAAGACACTTCCAGTCTTGTGACTATGTCTAAAAACTGGTGTCACTTTATTAAATCAATAAGTGGTGCTATGTACAATCACTTATATTAATAGTCAAATGGAGCACAGTATCCACAGACAGATTAGAGTACAATGTACACTGTCAATGTGGTATATAAATCATATAAAAGATGAATAATACATGCATAAGTGCAACACATATATCCATACTATGATGATAATTAATAAAAAGTATATAAAAAATGCATAAAACTAAATAAAAAAATGAAAAAATAGTACCAAACACATTTCACCTAACTGGTAGGCTTCCTCAGTGGTTACAAACAGGTGCTACTCCAAAAGCATGCTGCTGTGTAATAGTAAATGTTAATTTCTAACTTATTAAATGGTATTAAATGGCAGAGGATACACAGGTGGGCAGACAGCAACATTGACCCCTGGCACTCTGTATCACCCAGGTGTGACTTAGCATTAGTTGGATGTCAGTGTTTCATAGTGTGAGTATGGATTTGTAATTTAGATTTACATAGTTACATAGTTACATAGGGCCTCATTCTATTACCGGCCGTAAATCGGCCGTAAGGCTGCGATTCCTTGCGGGGGTTCTGTTAACTCGCGATTCTATTATACGGCCCCGCAAGGATCTCCTCTTACGGCCGGCCACATATCTTGAAACTGGCCGTAAGCTGTGAAATCTAAAAACAGCAAAAATAAATTCAAGCCTGCACTGTACAGCTCTGTAAATGCTAGGGATCATATTGGGGGACATGAGGATTAAAAGTAACCCACTCTCAAGCTTGCACATCAGCCCAAACCCGAGTTCAAATTAACTGTTTATTTTCCGGCTGCGGCGTGGGCGGGTCTGAAGTGCTCCAAGCACTCTGGACTTTTTACATGGATATTTTACGGATATTAAAAATAAAATAGTTTACGGATTTGAGTATAGGATAATTATGTACTATTTTTTCTAACACCTAAAATCCCTTTATAGTCTTCTCAAAGTGCAGGATGGCTTTATTTGAGCTATTTTATGTGCTTAATTGGTGCTAGCGGGACCTCTTTCCTGCAAGTAAGCTGCGGCTCGCTTTTAGCCTTGCAGAGAGGTTTCCCGGAGCAATTGAATTGCAAATAGGAATTTCTTACGGCCGAAACTCTTGCGGCCGTTTTAGATCAAAGGCTTTCCTCCGGCGCGAGCGGCCGCAAGAGATAGCAAGGCACCGGCCGCAAGCCTGCCGGTGTCCCCGGCCGTAAGGGAATAGAATAGCCGAATAGCTTGCGGCCGGTCCTTGCGGCCCCGCAACGGCTGCGGCCGCTAATAGAATGAGGCCCATAGTAATTAAGGTTGAAAAAAGACTTTCAGTCCATCAAGTTCAACCTGTTAAAATCTCCTCTGATCTGCAATATGCGGATTAGTTATTAATTAATTTGTTGATTAAATAATTATTAATAGTATAATATTGGAGGATGAATAAAGAGTTAGTCCATCAAATTCAACCTTTTTAGATCTCTATTGATCTTTTTAATGTGGACTATTTGTTATTAATTGTTAATTGATCCAGAGGAAAGCAAACAGAAAAAAAAAACATTGAAACTTTGCCAATTGTCTCATAAGGGGAAAAAAAAGCAAAATTCCTTCCTGACCCCAGAAACTGGCGATCAAATTTCTCCCTCCTTTGGTAGAGAATTCCACAGTTTAACCACCCTAACTGTGAAGAACCCTTTTCTTTGTTTAAGGTTAAATCTTTTTTCCTCTAACCTCAAAGGGTGTTCTCTTGTCAGTTGAAAATATCTTGCTACAAAAAGTTCACTTGACAAAGCCTTATATTGACCCTGGATGTATTTAAATAAGGTACTCATATCCCCTTGTAGACGCCTTTTTTCTAGCGAAAATAAGTTTAATTTGGTTAGTCTTTCTTCATAACTTAGCCCCTCCATTCCCTTTATTAGTTTTGTAGCCCTTCTCTGTACTTTTTCCAGCTCTAAAAAATATTTTTTATGAAGTGGTGCCCAAAATTGTACTCCATATTCCAAATGAGGGCGTACTAGGGCTTTGTATAGTGGCAGAATTATATTTGCTTCCCTTGTTTCTATACCCTTCCTAATACATGCTAATATTTTACTTGCCTTTGCAGCTGCTGCTTGGCTTTGAGCGCTGTTACCTAGGTGGTTCTCCACTAGTACTCCCAAATCCCTTTCAATATCTGATACCCCTAGATTTGCTCCATTAAGATTATAGATTGCATGGCTATTGTTCCTTCCCAAATGCATAACCTTGCATTTATTTGTATTAAATCTCATCTGCCATTTATCTGCCCATTTCTCTAATTTATGCAAATCCCTTTGTAGGGAAAGTACATCATCATCTGATTTTATTACCTTGCACAACTTAGTGTCATCAGCAAAAATGGAGACACTACTTTCGAGTCCTACTTCTATGTCATTAATAAATATGATAAAAAGGAGAGGACCTAATACTGAACCTTGAGAAACCCCACTTATCACATTAGACCAATCGAAGTATGTTCCATTCACAACAACCCTTTGCTTCCTGTCTTTTAGCCAGCTCTCGATCCATGAGCAGATATTTACTGCAATTCCTGTATCCCTTAGTTTGCTCACTAGTCTTCTATGTGGCACTGTATCAAATGCCTTTGAAAAATCTAAAAAGACTACATCCACGGAGTTGCCCTGATGCAAGTTCCTACTAACCTCCTCATAAAAACTAATTAGATTGGTCTGACACGACCTATCCTTCATAAATCCGTGTTGACTGCTACCTATGATCTTGTTCAAATAGACATATTCTTGTATTCTGTCCCTTATTAAACCTTCTAAAAGCTTACCAACTACAGATGTGAGGCTCACTGGTCTATAATTCCCAGGATTTGCTCTAGAGCCCTTCTTAAATATAGGTCTCACCTCTGCTTTTCTCCAGTCATCCGGTAGAGACCCTGTAGTGAGTGAGTCTTGAAAGATTAGATATAATGGTTTGGCTATTACAGAACCCAGCTGCCTCAGTACCCTTGTATGTATTCAATCAGGACCTGGGGCTTTATTAAAATGTATTTTCTCCAATCTCTTTTGGATTTCTTCCTGTGTTAACCAATTATTTAGTGATGGTAGTGTAGCCGCATTATGTTGAGGTGTCCCAACCACTGGTACCTCCCTTGTGTATACCGAAGTAAAGAACCTATTTAGCTCATCTGCCTTTTCCTGGTCACTAATTATCAGATGGCCTGTGTCACATTGTAATGTTCCTATAGCTTCCTTCCTCGCCTTCTTCCCATTAATATATTAAAAAAATATTTTAGGGTTAGTCTTACTTTCCATTGCAACTGACTTCTCATTTCCTATTTTAGCCAGTCTAATAGCCCTTTTGCAAGCCTTGGTGATTTCCTTATAGTCACATAAATCTGCCTCGGTTCCCTCCTTCTTGTATAATTTAAATGCATGTTTCTTTTTCCTCATCATGATCTTTAAGTCATTGTTAAGCCACATGGGATATGATTTACTCCTATTCATTTTATTTCCACATGGTACATGCTGATGAGTATGTTTATTTAGTAAGGATTTGAATGTTGTCCATTTATTTTCAGTATTTTTCCCTGTCTCCCAGTCTATATGTAGTATTGCTGCCCGTAGCCCATTAAAGTTAACCCTTTTAAAATTTAGAGTTTTTATTGGCCCCTTACAACTCTGTTTTTTATATTCAATCTCAAATGATACTGTGTTGTGATCACTGTTCCCCAAGGGTTCCCCAATTTTAACATTTGATATTATATCAATTTTACTTGTGATGACTAAATCCAAGATGGCCCCATTTCTAGTAGGTTCTTGTATTACCTGGGCCAGATAATGATCCCCGAGTGTACTCAAGAACCTGCTCCCCTTAGCTGAGCTGCTGGTCTCATTTATCCAGTTTATTTCAGGGTAATTAAAGTCTCCCATTATTAGAACTTGCCCATGCTTAGCTGCATTTCCAATCTGTAACAATAATTGTATTTCCTCACTTTCAGCTATATTTGGGGGTTTATAGCATACTCCCACCAATATGCGTTTAGGATTAGCTCCTCCACTTTTTAGCTCAACCCACAAAGATTCAATGATGCCATTAGTGCCAGCATAAATATCTTCTCTGACTATAGGCTTAAATTCAGGCTTAACATACAGACAGATCCCTCCTCCTCTTTTACCATTTCCCCTATCTTTCCTAAATAGGTTATAAACATCCAGATTAACAGTCCAGTCATGAGATTCATCCCACCATGTTTCAGAAATGCCTATTAAGCCCCATTTTTCTTGTACTGCTAATATGTCTAGCTCATCCATTTTCCCAGGCAAACTTATTGCGTTAGCAAGCATACACTTTATGTTGCTATGGCTCTGCCATTGTGAAGTGCTTGCCACTGTATTTGAGACCCCTATTAATACCTCCCTACTGTCTATTGTAACCATCCCCCTTCTCCTCCCCATGGGTAACTAATTCATCCCTTTCCCTCTCTACCCTATTTACCCCAATACTTCTATATAGTCCCTCCCCCCCACCTACAAGTTTAAAAACTCCCCCAGCCATTCTACCATCCTATCCCCTAGCACAAAAGCTCCCTCATCATTAAGGTGCAATCCATCCCTGCTATAGAGATTGTACCCAAGTGAGAAGTCAGCCCAGTGCTTTAAAAACCCCAAACCCTCTGCACTGCACCAATTTTTTAGCCACGCATTAACCTCCCTAAGCTCCTTCTGCCTCCCTAGGCTAGCACGTGGCACTGGTAGAATCTCAGAAAATACTACCTTGGAGGTCCTTGCTTTAAGCTTATTACCTAGTTCTCTAAAACCATTCTTTAGGACGCTCCATCTTCCACTAACTTTGTCATTGGTACCAATGTGTACCAAGACCGCCGGTTCATTACCAGCCCCTCCCAATAATTTATCCACCCGATCCACAACATGCCGAACCCGAGCACCAGGGAGACAGCAAACTGTTTGTTTGCTGGGATCTGGGTGACAAATTACCCTGTCTACCTTCCTAATAATAGAGTCCCCTACCACCAAAACATGTCTGTTGCTCTGCCTATTCTGCCCTCCTTCTCCTCCAGTAGAACTGTTCTTCCGGCTGTTAGAGGGAACAGCTCTATCTGGGATTGCCATACCCGAATGGACATCCCCAGCAGCTTCACTCAATCTGGCAAATTTGTTGGTGTTTGCCAACTCAGAACTGGCCTGCCTCCTCCTGTTCGCCCTGATTCCCCTTCTAACTGTAACCCAGCTACCTCCCTCGACATCCTCACTAGCTCCAGCTCCTCCCTCCATACTAGGCCCAGCTAAACTGTGCTCCGTGAGCACCACCTCCCTTTCCAGTGGAGCAGTATCACTAAGTGCTGCAATTCTCCTCTCCAGATCTTCAATTTGAGCTTCCAGAGAGGCAACATGCTCACACCTGTCACAGAGGTATGGACCCTGGATCATCTGTTCCAGTAGTGCATACATTTGGCAGGATATACACTGAGTGAGGTTACCACTCGACTGACTCATGATTATCAGTTACAAAAATACAGTGAGAAAACAAATCAATGTATTTGTTTAAAGATTGCTTTTCTACACCTTAATCCAAACAAAACAGAAAAAATATATATACATTTGTTTTCTGTTTTTTCTTATAATACCCCTTTTCTTTGGATTTCCTCCTTTTATTTAATCTCCTACACACTAACTACACTTACACTAGAAATGATTGCAAGCTCCCAAGCTCACACTTCCCTTGTTAAAATAGACCCCGCCTACTCGCCTGTACAATGATAAATGAGCACAGGACAGAAAACACTGCACTGCCTCACAGAACGGATTCAGTTGACAAGACATAGATTGTGATTTAGTTAATTGTTCTTTAGTATTGTTGTATAGGACTGGGTTAACCACACATTTGCCCTCACAGAGACAGAAAAGCAGACTGCTATCCTAATTAGCACATCAAAGAAGCTTGTTAGCTTTCAGGAACTGCTCAATTGCATAAGAATACTGCAGAAACAATGTTATTTATCTCAGTAATCATAAACTTTAGTAACAAATGTCTGCTTCATACTCTTAAAACTGCTTATTTGTACACATAAGCATGGGTGTAGGAACTGGGGGTGGATGAGGGCATGGCCGGATTACCCAGTAGGCCAACCAGGCAGCCGCCCAGGGGCTTTTTCCTGTGAGAGGCACCACTTCTTAAAATAAATGGTTCCTGGCTTAAAAAAATGAAATGTTGCAGTTCATAGACTGGCTACTAGGGTGTAACCATCTAGAACAAGAGAGTTACAACAGGAAAGGGAACTTACACGTACAGAAAAGGCAAAAATGTTTTTTTGCATACCATACTCACTTGCAGGGGCTCCTCCACTTCACTGCCTAGGGGCTCCAAAAAGGTAGATCCGGCACTGGATGAGGGGGACAAACCCCCCCCAGATTTCTCATTGTGTATATGTATGCATATAAAAGCAGTTCTGTGTATCAAGTGAGCTTTACCCCCCCCCCCCCCTCCAAAATTATTTTCTTCCTACACCCCTGACACAAGGCTTGTTTAACTGTTTCCCTAATGTACAGACCCCCTGACTACAAGTACGTAAGTTCCTACTGGAATTACCCTGTGCGGACAGTATGGTTCCTACAGGAGCCATGTAATTGAGCCATTTATCAGCAATGGGTTTGCATGATATCATAATAAATAATTCTTCTTGTCATTATCTCATGGTGATACAGTAAGAGGAGCAAAGAAAGTGATATTGAAAGCATTATTATTAAGCTGTTCTGGTATATGTAGCTGCAGCCTGAAATATTACAATCTACAACATCAACTTTTGATTAAGTTTCCAGTAATAATTATATATTTTTGGTTAAATTCCAACTGAGAATTTAATGACAAGACATAGGAAATGGTCCCAGTAGATGCTCATTTGGAAACGGTCCACTTGCAATTACCACTGTGCAGAGCTACGCAAGATTAAAAGTGCAGGCAGTATAATTTCCACCTTGTGTCCCAGGCTCGGTGGATTTGTTACACATCCAGCCCGTCCATCTGGGGAGCAAACAGCATGTATTCTTTGATGAGAAACTCTGGCCAACCGACCAGCTGTGAAAAAAAATAGATTACTCTTGTCATTTTTTTTTTCTGCTAGGTAATGTGCTGGGAGTAAAATATAATTTTGTTGAAGGTGTACAGTTAAGAAGGATTCCTGGGGATGTGTCTGATTTATATTTAAAAGTTCGCCACACTTTTATTTGCCAAAGCTAATTTTAAAATTGTTCTGCGTTTAAAACAGTATTTCTCATCTTATGAAGCATGGTAAAGGTGAAGTACATTAAAAATATGAACAGGGAAATGTATTATTAAGCACATTATTTTACAATATGTTGGCGAACTACAGGAATTAATATAGCCCTTGTAAAATGTATAACTGAATATGATAATGATGATGTGTATTATTATTATTATTACTAGGAACTGGACTGGAGTTAAGTTGTAAGCCTGGAAATGCTGTTTGTTAGTGTGTTTGGTTGTGTTAGTGCCTTGGTTTAAATGTCACTGGGTCGGGTTAAGTGTTTCCACCTTGTGTTAAGTGTTACTGGCTTTCGTTAAGTGTTACTGCTTAGGGCTCGATATTACGTCCTTTGGGGTAGTTTTACGTCCCTCGGCCTCGTCTTCATTGTGTTGTGTTGCTGTCTTTTCCTCGTTTAGATTTTTGAAAAAACAACAAATATGTCTCAAATTAAATTGCAACCTCACTCCCAGGCTCCCTGGCTCTTCCCCTGTGCTGTATGTGAGTGTGTAAGTCAATTTGAGGCATATTTGTTTTTTTTTTAGGTGTTTTCATTTCCGAGGTTCGGCCTTTAAAGTTGGATTTTTGGTCCCAAATCCTTTGCAAAGCTTGCATTGCAGTGAGCACCTTTAGCGCTTATTGCAGATTATGTCCAGCGTGCTTCAACTGTTCGCCTTGCAGCTGCTGAATCTTTGTATGGCGCGGGCTGACTGCTGCGTTGTTCGTGTGTGTTACTGGCTTCACCGTTGTGTATGACGTTGTTCGGGTAAGTGTTCCTGACTTCGATCCAATTTGAAAATGTTTACGTTGTTTCTGCCAACATTTTTTCCCTCGCTCAATGAAAAACACCAAATATGGCTCAAATTAGCTTGCAACCTCACTCACAGGCTTCCTGGCTCTCCCCCTGTGCTGCATGTGAGTGTGTTAGTAGTTTTTTTAAAATTATTTGGCTGTTTTAAGGGGTCTTTAGAGTTACGCGGTTGAGACATTTTGGGCCGTTGAAATCGTAAACTGTTGTCTGCCTCGCGATCAGCGGGCAAGTGCGACGCGTTTCGTTTGTGATCGCAGCCATTGACATAAGCGCCTTTTTTTGCTCATGTGTAGGGTGTTTTAAAGTCTTGTGGGGCTCGCGATGAGCACCTTTGGTGCTCTTCGCATGCCCTGCAATGAGCTCCTTTAGCACTTATTGCAGCCCCTGTCATTTGTAAAGTCGAGCGAGCCCTCCAATGAGCAGCCTAACTACAGCGGGCCTTGCGAGCAGTCCCCCCAGGTCCCCCATTCTGATCTTCTACCCCCACCCCGCCAGGTCCCCCATTCTGATCTCCTAGCCCCCACCCTCCCAGGTCCCTCATTCTGATCTCCTATCCACCCACCCCCCCCAGGGCCCCATTATAATTTCCTACCCTGCCACCCCCCCCCCCAGTTCCCCGATTCTGATCTCCTACTACCCCCCCCAGGCCTGTATAACTATATTTCTGCTTGTATATCATTGTTGATATATATGGTGGTAACTGTGCTAATCCACCTTAAGAGGACAGAGCCTGTCACAGACCAGTGGGAGGGGTGTACAGTACTCTGGCTTGCGCTGATGTAAAAAGCAAGGTCCCTTTTTATTGTTTCTGGTCTTTTAAGCTATATTTGACATATAGGGAAGTTAACTCTTTCAAATAAAATAGACACATTCTTACAAATAAATTGAAAAAAAAAGTAATTGGAAAGTTATTTTGAAATCCCTGTATATTTTGAACCTGTTTAATGATCCTAGTTCAATTGACCTCTAACTGTAATTAGATATTAGTTAACTAGCGACTTGCTTGTCAAAAATTACGGCAATGGGGGGCGGAGCCAGCGTCCTATCCAGCAGGACGTGTAAGGAGAGAGCTCCGTCGGAAACGCCGGATTTTGGGGTGATTTAGCCCTGTAAACCCCCTGAGACGCCTCCAACACCATCAGGGGGCACCAGGGGAAGCCGCCGGACCCCCAAAGAAACACTCCGGCTGAAGGAAAGGGGCCCCGCAGGAGTACTGGATCACTCAGAGGCCAGCAGCTGCCTCACAGCAGCGGTGTGCCCTGCGCGCTGGCTCTCCCTGCACGGGAGACACAGACCGGAGGCACCAGCAGGAGCCCGGATCCACTCACAAACAGCAAGGTACTGTGGGGGGAAGACAGGGGCCTGCAGGAGTACTGGCCCGCCATCTTAAGAGGCCACAGCAGTACCTGCCACAGAGATACCTCCCTCTATAGAGCCCGAAGGCACATAGGACACCCCACAGCCACCCAGGGGCCAGCAGGGGTACCCCATAAGCCCAAGGAGCCCCACAAAGGGGTCAAACAGGCTGCACAGCGGCCATTAGGGCAGGAAGAAGGGGCTGGAGGAAAGCCCGCGAAATCGCGGCTGCCATTTTGAAGCACCTCATGGCAGCAAGGAGACAGATTCAGACTCATCTCTCACCTGACCTACATCCAGGAGTTTAAGCCCCAGGAAGAACCAGCCCCTCTGGACACTCCAAACTGGGTCTTACCCCTCATGCTGAGGAAGAAAATTGCACCAGCAGACTACAGCAACTAACAGTTTATTTTGGAGCTTTAACCCTGACAACGCCAGATCCTGCATTGAGCTTAACTGGACAAGAAATCATTGCAAGCTTACGGTTGCAGAGGATCCCTCAAGGTTCCAAGCGGGGACTTTTTAACACCTTGACTTTTGTTCCTCAGATAATCCTGCAGTTAATCTCTTGGGACATTCTAGAAAGTACTACTTGAACACGGCTGCAGAGATCCTATACTGCCACCCTGTGGCCACTCAGCAAATCTGCTGTGGATGTATGCCAGGATAATTATCCTGAAAGTCACCCTTCACTTGCATCTGGTGGAGCCTGTAAAGAGCGATGTGAGGCACTGAGCCAAGAGATGTGAAGAGTACCTGACAGGAGGCCTTGACTAACAAGCTACAAGGACCGATCTCATATGAGAACACAGCCTTTGCCCACACTGGCCTAACGACATCCGCAGCTATACACTCCTGAAGGAATTGAAAGCGGAAAAGGTAAAGGGGAAGAGTACTGCAGCCCCTCCAACGAGCACATCTCTACCATCAGAAATGAAGAAAAGTAGAAAGAACTCCTCCGCAAAGGGCATCCGAGAGCACTTCCCACCCAAAACAACAAAGCCGACATCTCCACCGGATTCAGCTTCAGACCACTCTGAATCATCTGACCAGGAGGAGATTCCCAAGAGGTCAAAACAACATATTGATCTATTACTTTTTATTATTATTACTTTTATTTGTAACGCGCCAACATATTCCGTAGCGCTATACAGAGGATATGAACAAGGAAAAATATACATTTTAACAAGCTGCAAAAAGTGGAGGGCCCTGTTTTGAGCTTAGAATCTTTGTAGAAAGTGCTTTTTCCCAAAGCACTCTACAAGATTGAAAACTCTCTACTTACAATCTAAAGGGGATGGAAGAGGCAGATAACAAATAGCAAGGGTCAGGAAGAAAGTGAAGTTTCATTAGGTAGGAGGGTATGCAAAGTTAGAAGGAAAAGGAAAGCAACTGAGAAAGTAATTTGGTAAGTGATCCTAGTATGTAATATGTTATCTGCCCCTAGTGGTCAGATAGTATAATCTGCAAGTGGGAGGTGAGGGGCCTGTGTTAGGAGGTATGTCCCAAGAAGCCAGCAGAATAAAGAGAGAGAGGGAGAGGAAGTCAGTTTTGGACTTGCAGGAGTGTTTCTGCTTATGAGCTTTAGAAGGGGTAGGAGATGGTGGATGGAGGAATAAGAGTAGCTCATGGGAGCATAAAAGAGGAGAGGAAAGCATGTAAGGTGAGATGGTTACGTTGGAGACATGATGTGGCAAAGTTGAGAAGAGAAGCTTGAGGAAAGAACAGGATGTAATGAGGAAGGAAAAGGCATGAGGAAACATTGTGTAAAAGATTAATTAGGTATAGTTAGCAGATGTTGCTAATTGATCAGCTGTAGGAAATTTGAGTGACTCAATAAATCAAGAGAAACAAGGGGCGGGTGAGTGAGGGGCAGGGGGGGAGGGAAGTAGTTCCAGATCCAGAGAGAGTGAGAGAAGAAACTGAGGCCCACAGATAGTGGAGAGACTGCAACAGAATGTGAGAAGGATGGACAAATGTTATTTCAGAGATAAGAAGCAATAAAACCAGGCTTTGGGGGTGGGGGAGCAGGCAAGGTAAGGGGGGTTTCAGACAAATGCAAAAGTATGGATTTGCTTAGTAAAAGTTTTCTATCTCATCAAATATTATATCACAGAAACATTCATACAAATATTGATAATACTACATATAGTACAAGTTGAAATGGCTCCAAAGTGTCTTTAGATACCTTTAGCACAGGTTCAGACAGTGGGTTTGATTGTAGTTCCAGATCCAGAGAGAGTGAGAGAAGAAACTGAGGCCCACAGATAGTGGAGAGACTTTAGCACAGGTTCAGACAGTGGGTTTGATTGTAGTTCCAGATCCAGAGAGAGTGAGAGAAGAAACTGAGGCCCACAGATAGTGGAGAGACTTTAGCACAGGTTCAGACAGTGGGTTTGATTGTAGTTCCAGATCCAGAGAGAGTGAGAGAAGAAACTGAGGCCCACAGATAGTGGAGAGACTTTAGCACAGGTTCAGACAGTGGGTTTGATTGTAGTTCCAGATCCAGAGAGAGTGAGAGAAGAAACTGAGGCCCACAGATAGTGGAGAGACTTTAGCACAGGTTCAGACAGTGGGTTTGATTGTAGTTCCAGATCCAGAGAGAGTGAGAGAAGAAACTGAGGCCCACAGATAGTGGAGAGACTTTAGCACAGGTTCAGACAGTGGGTTTGATTGTAGTTCCAGATCCAGAGAGAGTGAGAGAAGAAACTGAGGCCCACAGATAGTGGAGAGACTTTAGCACAGGTTCAGACAGTGGGTTTGATTGTAGTTCCAGATCCAGAGAGAGTGAGAGAAGAAACTGAGGCCCACAGATAGTGGAGAGACTTTAGCACAGGTTCAGACAGTGGGTTTGATTGTAGTTCCAGATCCAGAGAGAGTGAGATCTATCGCCCAGATCCATAGCAACGATAGAACAGCTCCTAGCCAAGGCAATTGAACCCTTGAGAAAAGACCTCAGAGAACTGGGGCAGAGGACCCAACTCCTGGAGGAGATGATGGATCAGATGGGAGAAGGAAGCACAGCAACATGACAGGTCTACCATAGATCAGAACTCATACAGCATCATGGAGCTGAATGATAAGATTGAAGATCTAGAGAACCGATCCCGCCGCCACAACATCAGGGTTCGAGGGGTCCCTAGGACTACACAAGACCTGACAGGGTATTTAAAAGAAACCTTCACTGCTATATTACCCGACCAGCCAAAGGAAGTCCTCGAAATTGAGCGAGCCCACAGAGCTCTAGGTGGGGCGAGAAACCCAGAGGCCCCCAAGGATGTTGTGGTGAGATTCTTGAGGCAACAAGACAGAGACTGTCTCTTAGCTGAAACACGGAAGATGCAGGGAGTCAAAGGGCCAGATAATTCCACCCTACAAGTGTATGCAGACTTATCCCCCAGCACACTAGACAGAAGGAGACAGATGAAACCGGCACTGGCGATTTTGCAGCATAACAAGCTCCAATACAGGTGGAATTTTCCCTTTGCCCTCACCTTCAACTACCAAGGGACCTCACACACCACCCGCAACCTGGAAGACTGCCTTGCAGTACTACGACAGATCCATCTTTGCCCAGCAGACCTCCCGGCAGAGGAGCGCAACTTCCCTCCACCTCCTCCCATACCGAAGAAACAGTGGACTGTGGTAGGGTCACAGCTACCGAGAGCAGACCCGCTCCCCCCCAGGAACTATAGAGACAAGAATCTTCCCCGCAGGAGCCAGGGGGGGCTTAATACTCAGCACAGAGGAGACACGGGCCTGTCCCCGGAAAACCTGATACCACAGCGATCGGAGTGAAGGCTACCCACCATTAGGAAGTTGTTTCGAGTTTTTATTTCCTCATTTGCTTATGGGACTTTTCTGACCTGCTTTAGTGGGACTGTAATAGGCATTGAAGACTTTAGTTAAGACATATGTTAGTCGAGGCCTCCAGGGAGGGGCCTGTCAGAACCAGTTACCCGACATGGACAGGGAATATCCTAGTTTATTTCAATTAGTTGAAATGTTGTTGAGGTTATTTGTTATTATTTTTGGAGTAAGGATAGATCTAGAATTGATAGAGAAGCGAGTAAGCCCCCAAGGGGCAACCAGCAGAATATATCAAAGTCCAGAAAAACAGATAGGAGTGCATCCAGGGAGCTATATCTCCACAGATGACAGTAGCCGAGGTCCAGGCAGCCAACAAAACCTAGTTCAAGGGTCTAGACTACAGGAGATTAGAAGAATTTATGCGGCAGAAGGAACTTGGTCAAATGTAATTCTAATGTTGTCTCTCTTTGCTTTTTCATGGCCTAGCAGCGGACGGAGTCTCCGGCCCCGGAACCTCCCCTCCAGGCCTCCATCCCTTACCGGTCACCAAGGAGTGGACGTCGGACAAGGAATAAAAGGTAACCGGGCAGACCATGCACACCTACCCACCAAATCACAATGAGTAGCTCAGAGTACATATTTGTAACTCACAACGTTAAGGGTTTTAACTCCCCCTTTAAGAGGAGGAAAGCATTTAGGCAATATAAAAAGTTGAGACCCTCGGTTATCTTTATGCAGGAGACTCATTTCACACACAAGGGTAAACCAAAATATTTACATAGAGAGTATCCGACAGTATACATGGCCACTCAATCTACGAAAAGAGCAGGGGCAGCCATTCTGATACATAAGCATTTCCCATTCATTCCGGAACATACTAGAATAGACAAAGAGAAGAACTATGTCTTGGTCACCGGCTTAATTTCAGGCCAAAGAATCTCTCTACTTTCCCTATACTCCCCCACAAAATCACCACACCAAACCCTGATTAACATGCTAAAGGAGTTGGGCACACTAGATCTAGGCAAACTGGTGATTGGGGGGGATTTTAATCTGACCCTAGACCCAGCATTAGATAGATCAGGGCACGTCCAAGATTCTAGCTTTTCAAAAAAACGGGGTCAAATTAAACAGCTAATGGCCAAAATGGGCTTAGTGGATGCCTGGAGAGGCCTACACTCGGATACTAGGGAATACACATACTACTCCCCCACACACGGCACCTACTCGAGGATCGACACGTTCCTAACAAGCTCTCTACTCTTTGATAATATCCGAGAATCTGACATTGTCCCCTGCCCCTGGTCTGATCATGCAATGGTAGCTATTAAATTAACGTTAGGCCCTAATCTATCCCCATTTAGGAGCTGGAGGATCGACGAGCACCTTCTGTCAGATCCCATCAGCTTAGCATCCTTAGCGGGAGACATTAAACAGTACTTCGAACTGAATGATTCGCCTGATACAGGGGTTGGCTGGATTTGGGTAGCTCACAAGGCTTATATAAGGGTCTGCTGCATTAAACTGGCAGCCCGGCGTAGGAGGGAACTTAGACAGAAAGAGGAGGATTTAACATCCACCCTAAACAGCCTAGAAAAACTTAATCAAAATTGCCCCTCCATAAAACTCCGTGGCCAAATCAACAAAGTCAGGATAGAGTTAGATGGAGTACTCTCTGCCCATACAGAGAAAGCTATGAGGAGGACTAGACACCTATATTATTGGAAAGCTAACAAGCCAGACAGAATGTTAGCTAGGAGATTGAAGGCTAAGGAGACCCAGTCTAGAGTGACTCAGATTAGGAAGCCAGACGGCATAGTCTCCTGCAGCCCTAGGGTTATACAGAGGCAGTTCCAAGACTTCTACCAGCAGATCTACTCGTCAGGTAAACTGGCAGAAGGGTTGGACCTTGACTCCTTCCTAAATACCATCGACCTCCCCTCAATAACTGAACAACAATTAACTAACCTTAATCTAGATATCTCACAAGAAGAAGTGAGAACAGCAATTCATAGCCTTAAGGCAGGTAAATCCCCAGGGCCGGATGGCTATTCTAACCAATACTATAGGAAATTTGAAACCCTATTAAACCCCTATCTGACATCCCTATTCAACGCTATCATGAGAGGGGAAACAATGCCCCCGGAGCTTAATCAAGCGGAACTGGTAGTAATACCAAAAGAAGGTAGGGATAGTCTAGAGGTGAAAAACTACCGGCCCATATCCTTACTGAATGGAGATGTCAAGCTAATGGCCAAAATAATGGCAACCCGAATCTCCAAATTTCTGCCAGAAATCATCCATAAAGACCAGGCAGGGTTTATATCCCATAGACAAGCAGGGGACAACGTCAGGCGCATCCTTAACATCCAATACCTAGCACGGAAAAACAACTCTCCAATGTGCCTGCTAGCTCTAGATATAGAGAAGGCCTTCGACACGGTCGAATGGCCGTTTATGTTTAAAACTCTGGATAGATTTGGTTTCAGGGGCCGGTTTATCACCCTTCTCCGCACGTATTATGAGGCCCCAACAGCCTTCCTGAGGTTACCAGGCGACCACAGAGCCCAAATTAACATTCAGAGAGGAACGAGACAGGGATGCCCACTCTCACCCCTACTGTTCGCCATAGTTATGGAACCCCTAGCGCAACTTATTAGAGCGGATGGGGAAATCCAGGGGCTGCAGGTGGGGTTGCAACATTACAAATGTTCATTCTTTGCGGATGATATTCTATGCACCATAACAAACCCCAGGTCCTCTATTCCGGCACTGATGTCAACTCTTGACAAGTTCAGTAGGGTATCGGGACTTAGGCTGAACTTGGAGAAATCGGAAGCTCTGAGCTTAGGCATGGCACAGGGCGACATAGATCATCTGAAAGGCCTATTTTCCTTCACGTGGTCCTCCAAACATATTAAATACCTAGGGGTTAACATCACACCTAAAATTTCTGAGTTGTACAAGGCTAACTATCTCCCCTTATACAAAAAGCTAAGCGAGGATTTGCACAGATGGAGGGCTTACCCTCTCTCCTGGACTGGCCGAATAGCGGCGGTTAAAATGAGCATCCTCCCAAAGATTCTGTACCTCTTCCGTACGCTCCCTATATCAATCTCTTTAAAGGAATTGGACCGGTTCCAGTCCAACATCTTTAGATACATATGGAACAACAAAAAATCCCGTATCCCCAAGCAAGTAATGTTCAGACATAGCAAGGAAGGGGGAATATCATGCCCAAACTTGCGTAACTACTTTAAAGCAGCTAGACTATCCCAACTACCACAGACACACACAGTAAGACATCAGCCGAGTTGGGCCTTCTTGGAACAACAGCAAATGCAACAACACAGCTGGAACACATTAATTTGGGTCCCTGAAGAGAAGATTCCGATAAGAACCCACCCAATCCCCATAATAAATTTAACTTTAACAACATGGAAATGGGCCAGATCTAAAAATAAACTGGACATAGGCACATCCCCCCTTTGGTCGGTCCTTTCCTCACAAGATACATGGGCTTCCATGAGTACTATGTCTAAACATTGGTGGGCTTCCAGAGATCTAGATAAGTTAGGCTCCTGGATTATGGGGGATCGCCTTGTGACCCTGAGACAGTTTGAGGAAAGGCATACTCTCCCCCCAGAGGAATACTATAATTATTTAAAAATAAGAAGCTGGGCTAGTGAAGCATTTAAAAAATTTGGACCCCCAAAAACCTCCTGGTTCTCAGTAATTTGCAAAACTCTTCCCTTAAATAAAGGAATATTAGGCTCTTTATATGACACATTCACTAAAACAAATAATACAGATAAACCATCATATATCTGTAAGTGGGAAAGGGAGCTGGGAGAGGTATGGGATTGGAAAAAATGGCAGAAGTTATTCTCCAATCTACGCAGGGCAACAAGTAATTGCTCACACACTGAGACGTCTATAAAAGTTCTCCAGAGAATATATTGCACCCTAGACAAACTCAACAAATTTGATCCCAGAGTGAGCAGTAACTGCTTTAGGGGTTGTTCACAGATAGGAGATCACACTCATACCTGGTGGCTATGCCAGAAAGTCCACAGGTTGTGGGGAAAAATAGCACTAATGGCAACATCGCTATTTGATATAAGAGTTACAGCAACTATGGAGTCCTGCCTGCTAGGGGTTAAACTCCCTAACTTATCAAAAAAACAGAATAAGCTATTCCAGATAATGGCCGCAGCCACCAAAGTGCACATAGCCAGCCAATGGAAATCAGACAAGTTAAACGTGCAAGAGGTTATTAAAAAAATTAACTACATAGCAATAAACGAAAGGTTAACATCTGCTATTCTAGACACGGTGACACAATTCCAAGAAATCTGGAGGCCTTGGCTAGAATCTTCGTTAGGCTTCCCTCTGTCCTGAAGGGTCCACAGATAGCATTATAGCAATAACAGTATAGAACTAGACCAAAAAGAGGCCTGGGGTGGAGGAGACTCGAGGACTGGATCTGGAGGCTCCGATCTGACTGGTACGCCTGGAACAAGGCACTGGAGGTGAATGTATGCATAATAGCTGTATAAACTCAACTTGATCTATTGATTCCTCCCTTATCTCCATAGTTATATATTTACTTGTTTATTTAAAGTTTTAGTTTCTATGTAAATAAGTTTTGTTTGTTCATACTTCCCTTGCTTAAATTAAAAGACCTAAATTACTTGACAATACCGTCAAAATTTAAGGGAAAGGGGAAAAAAAAAAAAAAAAAACGGAAAGGAAAGGCTAGAATTTTTTTTACAGGTATATATGTTTACAGACAATCTTATGTGTTAATGTACCTACTACCTGTCTTTATTCTGTATTCCTTTCAATAAAAATTTTATTATAAAAATGACGGCAATAAAATGTAAAGCCTGGCAATGCTGTTTTCTACACAATGCGAGACTCTCACCCCTTCGGTGCTGATTGCAAGACTCTTCCCCCCTCTACTTTACGGGCCTTGCGATGAGCGCCTTCTGTGCTCATTGCAAGCCTTTCCCCTCTCTAACTTGCGAGTCTTGCGATGAGTGCTTTTGGTGCTCATTGTGAGCCTCTCCCCCCTCTACTTTACGTGCCTCATGAAGAGCACCTTTGGCACTCATCATAAGACCCACAATGTGCGGCTTTGCTGCTCATTGCAGGCATTGGCAAACCCGCAACTTAAAGGCCTTGCTTCGACGCTCATTGTGAGCCTCTCCCCACTGTCTAACCCCTGTGTCTCTTTCCCCTCTCTGCCTCCCCTGTGTCTGTTTCCCCCTCCCTCCGATGTCTCTTTGCCCCTCTCCCTTCCCTGTGTTTTTAGTCCCCTTATCTCCCTCCCCTGTGTCTTCTCCCCCATTCCCTCCCCTGTGTCTCTTTCCACCCTCTCCCTCTCTCCCTCCCCTGTGTCTTTTCCCCCCTCTCCCTCTTCTGTGCTCCTGTTTGCAGTATGAAAGCATTTGGGGGCTTGAGAAATTAATAATTTCCCCACACCCCGAAATGTGTTTCCGACTTACGGGCTTGAAAAAAAATGATGGCTTTACGGTCGGCATTTTTTTCTGTGCAGTTTTGAGACCTCGCTAATTAAATAGCAAATTAGCTTGCAACCTCACTCACAGGCTCCATGCCTCTCCCCCTGTGCTGTGTGTGAGGGTGTAAGTTAATTTTTTTATTAATTGGCGTCTCTTGGCAGTCTCCCAATGGCTTCAGAGTTACAAGCTTGAAATAAATGTCAGCCGTTAAAGCCGTAAATTTTTTGAAACCAGTAACTCGTAAGCCATTGGGAGCCTCGTTAAGCCAGTCACGTATGGGCCTTGTGATGAACGCCTTCTTCGCTCATTGCGCATGTGCAAGCGCATAAATTTTAACATTGCGTGACGACAACTCGCAATTGCCAGAACTATTATATTATTTTCAATCAACTATTTTTTTTTTCTGTTTCCCTTCCTCTGGATCAATTAACAATTAATCTGCTTATTGCAGATCAGAGAAGATCTTAAAAGGTTGAACTTGATGGACCAAAAGTCTTTTTTCAACCTCAATTACTATGTAACTATTGGTACTATTTAAGACCTCACTGCTTTCCCAAATCCAACCTGTACACAAATGGTAGTTTCTCCATGCTGTTATAATATATTATTGAGTCCAAACACTTTTCAGATGTACTGTACTTTACCTTCTATAGCAAAAAACAGCAAATTGCTTCAATAACTTTAAGCACTGCTAATTAAGAAATGTAAACACCCCTGTCGTTGCTGCAACCTACACGTAAGTATCATGGATCAGTAGAAGTATCAACATTTTTTTTCTAACTAAATTAAACACTATTTTGATGGCTATGTTGCTTTTAATCAGACGCAAAGTTTTCAAATATATTTTTTCTTCCATAAGGTGGTCCTTTACTATTCAACCTCTATTATACCAGAAGACCAAATTCTGGAATTTCCTCTTCAAGTATTCATGATCATTTTACGCACATGTTTAAACCAAACACAACAAAAATAAATTCTGAGCATCTAGAGATATATTTGGACAAGGACCAATTTATGTTTTTCCTTACAGTTTAAGGATATTTATCTTTTACAAATTTCACATTGACTTTCAGCCAAAATGAATGTTGTTAGGATTTGTAAAAACCAGTGAGTTTGAATTTTTTGTTTTTGGGTTTCCAGCTGCTTCCAAACCAAATGCCAAAAGATTTTACGTAACTGCTAATATGGCGCAAGATGACAAAGTTGAATAAAAAATATATTCAAATTTCCTACTAGTTCTCATGTAACTTGAGACATTAGAAGACATACCTTTTGTTTTTAAGGAGGTGAAACAGTATGTTTAAAAATCAGAGAGAAATGTATATGTGTGCTGAAGACACAATATTTGTACCAAAGGTATTTTGTGATATCATAATATTAAATGGAATTTGACTAGAAGATTTTTTTTAATTCATTTTAAAGTTAACCTAGCTTGGATTATTATTTGTATTATTATTATTACAGTTTTGTGTAATGCGCCAACATATTCCGTAGCGCTGTACAGGAGTTAAATACAAAGAAAAAATACAATATTAAACACTTTGCAGAAAGTGGAGGACCATGTCTTTGAGTTTAAATCTTATATACATGGGGCCTTATTCAACTGCAAGCTCGCAACTCGCTCGCCGATGGCCGCATGTCTGCGATCGAGTTGCGGGCTCCCGTTGGACTCCGTTTGCGAGGCTATTCCATTGCTCCAGGTCATGAGTTGCGATCCTGAAGCCAGCTTCATAAACCATGCACTGGTTCAGAGCAGTTGTGGGCGGGATCCGTATAAATTCACAGAGCCTGTAACCGCCCATTTCAAATCGGCCAATAGAAAATGAGACAATGTCATAATTACGGCAGTAAAACATGGAGGTTATGTGTCAATCAATCTGGATCGGGGGTCTGATATGTGATCATATCGCACAACTCTGAAAATGAAGAATTATGAAAATAAATGCCAATACTGTTCTAGTCCAAATGGGTGGCCTGATATGTATTAACTCATTGATACCCGAGATCAATTTAACCCCAAAATGACACATAACAATAAAGCATATTTCCTGCAGTTGTTCGGGCTTGAGACTGTGGTGCAATTAATTCTAATGTCTTTCATCGCTCTCCCCATAATTTACAGTGCAGGATTACTGTTTTATTTGCATTTACAGTGCTATGAATTGGTATTTAACCCTTTTGTGGGTACTCTCAAGTTCCACAAACTAAATTCAGTGTCAGAATTTGCTGCTTATCCCATCCCAAGAATTAATGAACTGATAGAGTGGCTTGGAAAGGCAACATTCTTAAAAATAATGGATTTAACAAAGGTATATTCAAAAGATAAGCCTTAATGCAATCAGCAAAAGATTAGAGACCTGAAAATATAAAGAAATATACAGGCCATTTATTTTTCAAACTATTGGAATATTTTGCTCCACTCACGTTTAGCTGGATGAGAGTTGGTTAGTGAGGAAACCCTTAGTTCACTATATATATATATATATATATATATATATATATATATATATAATATGTATATATATATATATATATATATATATAAAGAGAGAGCGAGAGAGAGAGATTTTTAAAAATAAAGGCTTCAGAGCACAAAAACATTTTAGAAGATTAACTGCTCTTGGTTGCTTGTCTTCTGTCAGTCCATGGACTCTATATTGCTCTACATTTCCTGTTAGTTTCAATTAAGTTTACCTAATACTTTTCATGCAAAAAGCTATCTCACCTTACCCTGACATGATCTATGTATGAGTATTTGTAATATGTGTTGTGAAGTATTGAAAGTAAACTAGTTTGTTCTTGTGTTGGGCACATATTATTAAAATGGTATGCAGTTTAAAATAACTAAAAATAATAAAACAAAATAAAATAAGATTTTAAATTGACAGTTTTTTCCTCAAGCAGAGCTGCCTTTCTCAATCTCCCTGTGACTTGTCAGCGGTTGCAGAGGTTGCGGCCAGCTCTAGAACTTGGAAGCAGTCTGGGCCATGATGTCACTGGCCCACCCTGTCATATCATTAGCTCCACCTCTAATTGCCTGCACAGCATATGCTCAGTCTGATCCAGTCAAAGCTGGCCTCACCTCCAGATAGGCACAGACAGGTGGAGATAAGCTTCTTTGCTTGGGAAAGTTGACACATTCAATAGAAGAAAAGTTATTATTATTATTATTATTATTATTATTATTAAAGCAAGTTTTTAATATTCTCAGCCCAACAAGCATATGAGCTTCCCCTGTGTATGCATTACAGTTGCCCTTTATATAACTGTACCAGTTCATGTGAAAGGTGTATTGTAATTTATTATTAAATTAATACACAAATGTTTGTGCCCGGTGCATTATATATTTTATTAATCTGTACTTACATTTGTGCACTGAAATAAAGCACTGTCCTACTGTGGATTTTAAAAAGAATTGTCATTATTCATATCAAAATTGCAAATATAGTAAATTATATCATAGGTTATCTAGCGTGGTGTCATCACTAATTTTATGGATGATGTAATTTATTTTACTATATTTAACAATATCAATGATGTCATAGCTGATGCTACTAGCCATATCATATGAGATATCATGATATCATTACATCAGAAATTAAGGTAGAAGAAAGGAGGTTAGGTTGCATGCATGAGAGTGGTGGGCAGAAAGAGAATAAGAAGAGAGACGAGAAGAGCATACATCAGGCTGGGAGAGAGAGATAAGAGGTCTGGGGAGAAGAAGTTAAGGGGTAAGATGGGAGGTTTGTGTGGCATACTTTGAAGCACCTTTGTGTAATAAAAGTTTATTTTATTTTAATGGTAATAATTTACAATTCTTCAGTACAGTTACTTTACGGAAAATAATGTTTTTTTTGGGAAGATTCCCTCTAATGGTGTTCAAGTAACTGCTACTAAGTGGGCACAGCGTGATCATCAGGTTTAACTAGATGGGCCGCAAGCTACTTAGCTATTCTATTTGCGGGCTCTGGCGGTTTACGGCTATCGAGCTGCGATCCCTTGCGATGAGCTCAAAGCATCTTACTTCCGTCAAAGCCTTTGATCTTACACGGCTGAGAGAGTTGCGGCCGCAAGAAAGCCCGGATCGCTTTTCTAATGCTACACTCACACTGGCGTCAAGCCCGTAAATCGCTAAAACCGAGTCGCTGCTTACTTACACCAAAGAGGTCGTGCAATGCTCTTACTTACAAAACGTAGCACTAATTAAGCAAATAAAAAAGCCATCCTGTACTTTTATGAGAATTAATAGCACAACATTTCCCTACTCTCAAATCTGCAAATAAAAAAAAGTATATTTTATGTTCAATTTTCATGTTCTATCCATCATGCAAGTCTCACAGGCTTGGAGGTCATCCACTCTCCAATCCCATACAGGCTTGAATAATGAGCAAGGGCTTGGAGGTCATTCAAGCCCGTGGGACTTGAGACAAAAAAATAAACCAGAAATTAAAGCTTTGATTTTGGCGATGTGCAAGCTTGAGAATGTGTTGCTGTTAATCCTCATGTCCCCCATTGTGTTCCCCATCATTTACAGTGCTTTACAGTGCTGGATTAAATATATATTTGCATTTGCAATGCGCTTCCAGTTTGCGGCCTTCAACCTCCAAGCCGGTAGGGGTTTCAACACTGATTTACTGGTTTGGAGATTATTCAAGCCCGTGGGACTTTGGACGGGAATTAAAGCTGAAATTAAATATTGGATTTGGGCGATGTGCAAGCTTGAGAAGGTTTTGCTACTGTATTAATCCTCAGGTCCCCATTGTGTTCCCCATCATTTACAGTGATTTACAGTGCGGTGTTGAATTTATATTTGCATTTACACTTTTTCGAGTTTGCGGCCTTGAAACATGAGTTACGGTCTTGCAGCAAATGCTTATGGTCGATTGATTGGTTTGCGATCAGCAGTAAGAGGGACCTCCTTGCAGCTCCGCCCATGTGAATACCAGCGTACACGTAGCGCTACGCGGGCCGTAAGCCCCAATTAGAATGAGGCCCTATGTTAGTCACCCACCCCTTAAACATTGCAAGAGAACTACTACGAGTAACTTGCTACGAGTGAACTGCACAACAAATCCCCATTGATTTTTGCACTGACAATAAATTACTAGGTTACTCCCTGACACTCTGACATCCATGCCTATGCTAATAAAGCAAATCCCCTCCCCTGCAAACTAGAGCAGTGCCCTAACTACAAAAAAAATGAAGAAAATATTCTAGTCACCAAAGACCACTCCTAAAGGCTTTTTAAGCCTTTGCTGGTGCTGCAGCAGTATTTAAAAAGACAGTGCACTGCCTCTGCCCAACTACCCCAGCCCCTAATACTTAAACCCCTGCAAAGGGGGGTTCTTAAAGGACAGCCCCCCCCCGGACTTAAAGTTATCCCCATGCCACCTATCATTAACCCTCCATGGCCAGGAAGTCCTGATCGGGACTCCTCTTCACCTATAGTTAACACCCACCCACCAATCAGATTGCTCAGTTTGATGGATCTTTCAATCTGAGCAATCTGATTGGTACAAAATATTCAAATTAGAGAGTTAGCCGGATAACATCCAAATAACCCATTCTGATTGGCTGAAATATGACAGATATCTATATCAGAACTCTCCAATTCTTTATTTAAGGTGCAGCAAGTTCGCCAATTGCCATTTGTGGCAGGGAGCTTCTCTTAGGAAGAGCTCAATTAGTTTAGTCAATCTTTTTTTTTTTTTTATACAGCATCAGGTTTTTTTGTTTTTTTTGGGAAGGTCTTTTCCTGGCCCAGAAGACAAAAATATGGGCTTCAATCAAGAAATAAAAGGACTGGACACTCTACAATCTGTATGGATAGCCTGCCAGTCTGGGGCAGAAGACTGAAGACCAGGGTGTAGTGGATCTTTCCTGAAGGGTAATTTTGGGGAAGTACCGTAAGTAGAATTATTAGGGACTTATAGTACCCCGCAGCAGGGCTTACATTTAAGTGCCAGGAGTTAAATATTTAGGGCTTGCAGGGGTCCTGATCAGGACCCCACTGCATGGGGGGGGGGGGTTAATGTTAGGTGCCAGCGGGGATTTAAATGGGAAAATTCCCCAGGGCGTGACGTTAGGGCTTTCAATTGACTCCTAGAGCCTTTTAATACCTGTAAAGCTCAGTTTGGGTACCTCCCACACTGATATCTCTTCCTGACAAGGAATGAGTGCCCTAACCTGGGGAAGCAAAATATATACATAGTGCCTTATTCAATTGTGATTTGGCCAATTGAATAGGGCTCTATATAAGCACAGAGCATATTTTTTTACAGAAGTTTTTAGTTAGTAAACTTGGTTTACTAACTAAAAACTTATGTAAAAAAATAGGCTCTGTGCTTATATAGAGCCCTATTTCATTGACCAAATAGCAATTGAATGAGGCCCATAGTGGTGTAACTTGGAGGGAAAAAAGAGCACTTGATTTACATGGAGGCCTAAGTTATTACCTTGCCATGGATAGGCATAAAATATAGAGATCTTGGCATTCCCCAAGGAGCACTATGGTGATTTTAAAATGTACTAGTTAGATGAACTACACTAAATAATAGGCAACATGTTTTTAGAATGTAAAAAAAAAATGATAAAACCTGTATTTTATTACATTTTATATTTGAATATTCTGCTATGGTGTATGACATTTGGGTTTTAGCAGATAAACTTCCTAATGTGGAAGGAGATTTTGAAAGCACAGGAAATATCAGTCTCTACTATATGGTAGTTAAAGTTGCCAGTCCTCTCAACAGGGCTAAGCTCATTAGTTTATGAGGACATCCTTGCGAAACAGCAGTGAGAAAAAACAAACAATATTTAAGTCTGTAATAAAGAATTATTAATCAATAAATAAATAAATAAAAGTTTAAAAATGTAATTATATATATATATATATTTTATTTTTTTTTGCCCATTAACAAGCATAGTTATACAAAGGTGATATAAAAATGACCGCAATAGTTGTTATCTATCCAGGTATTAGATGCAGATTACTAAAGAAGCATCCTGGAATGATACTCAATAATTAATTTGTATTTGCCGAGCAATTATCAACAGCTTCACTGTTGAAATATCTGTCAAAATATATAAACTCCGTGTCAAACCACTTACCATTAAGGAAATGACGATTAAAAAAAAACTATAATTTTTAGCCAATAGCTATGCAACATGCTACTTTGGAGATTGAACAGATCCCTGGAGAGAAAAATGTAACACAATCGCTCGTTTTCAAATAATTATGCAAATTGAATGCATGTCTGGTTCACAAATAATTTATATTACAGTATTATGTTATTGCGAGCCATTTCAAGCAGTGTAAAGAAGTATTTTTTATTTAACTGAAAATTGATATTGTTTTACCATGCTGGGAAGTTACTAGGGTATTTTGCCTATGAAAATTGCAGTAATTATAATTGGAGTTTATATGTCTCAGCTGTGTAGATTTCTCTTCTTAAAAAATAGTCTACGGCGAAATCAAAAATAATGATCTAAAAATCTATGAGAATGTTTAAAATTCAACTATGAGCAAAATAATTTTAAATATTTTACAGAGTAGGCCCCAAAGCTATGAGTGCTACAAACTGAGGATGGTATGTTTGCTCTGAAGACTATCAACAGCTAATTAGGAGTTTGAAAGATGCTCCAAAATTAATTGACTTAATTAGTTTATCACTTTGAGATTTGTTTTTTAATGAATCTGCACAATATAATAAAAGCACTGGCATTTTAGCTTGTTTACTTTTTGGATCCAGTATATATAATTAAAGAATGTGTGACGTAGCTGCCTAATTAGAAGATGAGCCCAATTGTAATGCCAACCACAAAATAATGCAATGAATAAAGTAAACATTTTAATTATAAGTTGACTTGATTATAAGGTTAGTAATTTTTAAGGACTTTAAATTTTGAAAAAAAATAGTCTTACAAAAAGGTAAAAAAGAGCGTAATAATTTTCCCTAATGATTTTTTTTATTATTTCAAAAAGTAGTAATTTTATTATAAAATATTAATATGTTTATTAGAACAGAAGACTGGATGCTGTGGACCCTGACTCCTGAAATAGTAACCCCATCTTTCCCTTTGTGATCTCTATCGTGTTGTTGTGTACTGAAGCTGTGAGCTATACTATATAGGGTCACCCAAGGAGGGGAGGTCGTAGCAGAGAGGTCAGAGATATCATGGTACACTGGAGAAGACACTGGCGACCCGCTCCAGTATCTTTATCAAGGAAACCTTATGGATAAGCACAATTAGCCACTAGATATGACTGGCCTGATGTAGTCCATAGAGTCGCAGAGAATCAGACACAACTGAATGACTAAACAAGAGAAGAGTGTGGGGGAAGACTGTATAGCACACAATCTGTAATGTATCTGATGCGATGGTCACCTCTAATGACTCTTGTAAATCAGTTCTGAGATAGTGTGTCATATACTAAGTTTTAAATGCCCAATATATATTTTTTTGTGGGTCGGCTCGAGATAAGTATACCGAGGTGTATACTCTTACTCAGTCAATTGTCTTGTGCTTGTCAAGCTTAGCGATAGTGTGGTCCTAAGAACAAGTATTCACAGACGGTATCCAAAAGAATAAATCTTTATTGATAATGTATGAGTTCAATTCCAGTGGTAAAAACCATTGATGAATACAATAAAATAAGTGTCAGACACGTTTCACTGCTGTGGTTCGCGGCTTCCTCAGTGACAAATCCGCATCACCACCCCAGCCTGACGTGTGGGTGTGCCATGGTCCTGGAGCTTCAAAATAGAGCGACATCAGTGGCGGGAACAGATGCGCCAATCAGACTCTAGTCGCACACTGCTGTAAGGGCAGAAGTGAGTCACAGCCGTACGGACGCAGCGGTTTGTAACCATGGAGATACGTAACGCTACTACGAGGGAGGATATGCACATGCCCCATCTTACTGTGCTGCCTTGGAACCTGACACTACAACCCTATCAATCTAATATAACATTACATGCACATGTAAATACACAAAATATAAGCTAACATCAAAACCAATGAGTTATTTGTGAAAAATAAAACTATATTTTTGGATAATATATCCCAAAAATGAATAAAAAAAAGAAAATGTTTTTGTAACACATAAATAATTTGACTATTTACATGTAACTTGCTTTTAAGAGAAAACTTTTTTTCTAGAACTTTATAGTTTTTTAGAACTACTTTGTTAAAATGAATTGTTGTCTCTGTATCTGAAGGCTGTTCCAATTTATATTCTTTAACAGTCAAGGCAGACTAATACTTGCTTAAACATATATTTGCCATGCCACTTTAGAAGTTTAAAAGAGCCTTGGAAATAGAAGCATTTATGCATTATGGCTTGTTTCCCAGTCTAAAGCTTAGCCCAAGGGAAATGATGACCATGAAGTTCAGATCTGCAGTAGTATCACCCCTAGGTATCTTTATAGCCAGTAGCATGGAATCAGTCATCAGAGATAAAAGGATAAGCCGGCAATGGAATCTGATGAGCTACTGGGAAAAATCCAGGGCTTTGCATCTGGATGTGACTGCTGCCAATCACCCATCTGTGTCAAAGTGATAAATTCCTCTAATACAGCCAGGTAACATAGTGACAATATGCAGTAATATTCATTTAGTAGTTTAGTTGTCTGATGTATTAGTTGTCAGTCAAAATGAAAACATTATTACTTTTACTTAATGTTTACAAGAATAATTACACCACCGTTCTATTTATTGGGCCTTGACTGGCATAGGCACCTGGTACTATTTATCCTGATAACAGTTTCGGCAAATCTCTAGAGACTTAGTGTACATGAGAGAAGCCAAGAGTTGAACAATAACAGGACATTTTAACACAGAAGAAAGCATTAAGGCAGTTTCTAGTGAGATCAAGCCTGTCTATCACGGTCTGCAGCGAACAGAATGCTATGTCTGAGTCTGCAGTATATTTTCTATATAGCACAATACCATGAAACAGAGAATAAATTATATACTGAATTATAACCCATCATTCACAAATTTAGAACCAGAAAATGAACTTAGCCAAGAAATCAAAATAGTCTTGGTGTTTCTCAAAGTGGTTAGGTGACAATGTGGTGCCCTGGGCACCATAGTATACGTTGTCTCCTGGGTTGCGTTACCCAAGATGCTAAAAATGGGGGTGCTTCGGTTTGTGGTACTCAGTTGGATGACTTTGGCTTGTCTTTGATTATCATCTCCTGTTTGGACTCCTAGTTATGGCCCCCAACTACACCCCTGATTGCCGTCTGCCTGAACCCCTGTGACCCTGGCTACTTGGATTGCCACCTGCTAGGTCCTTCTGCTTGTGAACAGATCACTCTGCTAGCTGGCTGCTTTTCATACGTGGAGAACTTCCTGCTTGCCTATTAATCCTTCCCCCTGGCTTGAGGCCCTGGAGCTAATCTCCTTTTCAGAACCTACTAACATTACAGTTTCACTGTGTTTTCATTTTAAAAAAAAGGCCATTCAGCCCTAATAAATTTGAAGCCCGTAACGGCATCGGCAAGCCCGCAAAGGCTGCGGGCTTAAAATTTGGCTTTGATACAGAGCTATTAAATTCCACCATGCCGCAAGTAGCAAACCCATAAACCATTCTTGCGAACGTTGGATGTGCGGCCGTGAACATGATCAATTAGTCAAACCTGTAGTTACAGGTTTAGACGGAGCCAATGGCAAATTAGATCGTCATCATTACGTCACTGAAAAATGGAGGTTAGATTTCGAAGCCTTACGCGTTTCAATTACGAGTTTTGATCGGACCCACATTCCAGAAATAATGCAATATTAATAAATTAGTAAATATGATTTTCAAGTCCATGCAAATTCCATTATATGTATTAACACATTGATTGCCAAGATCAATATAACACGGAAATTAAAAATAAAATAATATATTTTATATTGCAGATTTGCGTGCTTGAGAATGTTGTGCCATCACTTTAATTATAAGTACAGTAGTGTGTGTATATTTGCATTTACAGTGCTACGGATAGGACTTTAACCCCCTTGCGGGTCCACTCTAGTACCCATTGGCTTTTTGGCTCCATTTGTCTGTTATGGGGTTGAATGCCAGTGGATTTGTAGCAATTTAATATAGATTTTCAACTTTAACAGTTACGGGCTTAACAGATAAAAGGATTTGCTGTGGCGGAGTTCAGATTTCAACATCCATAGGGTTTTTTAGCCCTTAACCTGCAAGTCGTTAGTGGGTTTCTTTACGGGGCCAATTTAATAGCCATAAGTCTTGCGGGCTACGTTACGGGCTACAGTTTTACACGTTCAAGGAATTTAATAGGGCTGACAATGTTGCCAAAACAGCTTTGAAAGGTTTGTCCATGTCAGTAAATGATGTAGCTGCATGAATCATGCCATTAAGCCCTGCATACACCTGTATGCAACATATCAGAAATATATTGGTATTTGGTAATCATGGGTATTCAAGACAGATTGTATCCTAATATTGTGCAATGGTAATATGTGTTTTGCATCAAATACAGTATTTTGTTACAACTAAATATAGCAAATTTGGGCTTGTTCAATTCAGAAATAGCCAGAAGTACTGCTGATAGATAATACTGATATTTTTGAGATTGTAACATTTAGTGTACAGGAATTTATTTTCAATTATATTTTGCAGTTACGGTACCAAGTAAACTGTAACTTGCAATTCAATTTTGGGCACTACCATACCTACAGCAATTGTTTAAAACTATTACCCCAAAATAAGTGACTACTAAGGCACAGCTAAGCTTATTCGGGGTTGTGACTCTTGAGATGTGACTATTTTAATGTTAATCTATTTCCCAGCTGCTATTGTTAGTAGTTTATTACATATTTCACAAACATATTTTTTTTCTTGAACTACAATGGTCTTTTATATTAATGTTTTACGCAGATAGATTGCTGCATAGTAAACAGTTTTTTTTGTTAGTTACTATAACCAATACCTAGCTGTTGGCTTTTTTTTTGTGCCTGGAGTGCTGTGGTCCACAGGATCATGGAGGGTTGGGCATGACTAAATGACTAAACAGCAGCAATTGATACATGACATGTTGTTGTTTAGTCATTCAGTCGCGTGTGACTATCTGTTACTCTATGGACCACAGCACGTCAGATGCATCTCTCAGTCACTGCCCCTCTGAGCTCCATCAAGCTCATGTTCATTGCTTCAGTGAAGTCATCTATCCATCTCCACCTCTGCCGTTCCCTTCTTCTTGTGACTTCAATCTTTCCCAGCATCAGAGTCTTTTCTAGGGAATCCTGCTGTCTCATGATTTGGCCAAAATATTTGAGCTTAAGCCTCATGATCATACCTTCTAGTGAACAGTTTGTCTTGATTTCGTGAAGTATTGATTTATTGGATCTTCTTGCAGTCCAAGGGACTCTAAGCAGTCTTCTTCAACACCACAATTCAAAGGCGTCAATTCTACGGCGCAGCTCTCACATCCGTGTGTCACTACTGGGAATACCATAGTTCAAACTATGTGGACCTTTGTTGATAGTTTAATATCTTTACTTTTTTGCTAGCTTGTCCAAGCTTGTCAAAGCTTTCCTCACCAGAAGCAAATTTATTTTAATTTCATGACTACAGTCACCATCTGAAGACATCTTCGATCCAAGGAAAACAAAATCTGTTACTGATTCTACTTCTTCCCTGTCTATTTGTCAGGAAGTGAGATTGCCGTTTGCCATGATCTTCGTCTTTTTAACATTGAGCAGCTAGCCAACTTTTGCACTTTCTTCTTTTACCCTCATCAATAAGTTCTTTAGTGCCTCCTCACTTTCAACCATCAGACTAGTATCAGCGGCATATCTGAGGTTGTTGATATTCCTTCCAGCAATATTGATTCCGGCTTTGGATTCTTCTAGTCCAGGCTTACGCATGATGTACTCTGTATATAAGTTGAATAAATAAGGTGACCGTATACAACCTTGTCGCACTCATTTTCCAACCTTCAACCACTCTGCTTACACATGTTCGGTTCTGACCGTGGCTTCTTGGTCGACATACAGATTCTTTAGGAGGAAGATGAGATGATCTGGTACTCCCATCTCTTTAAGGACATGCCACATTTTTGTTGTGATCCACACAGTCAAAGGCTTTAGAATAGTCTATGAAGCAGAAGTGAATGTTTGTTTGGAATTCTCTTGCTTTCTCTATTATCCATCGGATATTGGCAATTTGATCTCTTGTGCCTCTTCCTCTGCGGAACCTGGCTTGGCACATCTGGTAGTTCCTGGTCCATATATTGTTGGACTTGAGCTTGTAGAATTTTAAGCATTACCTTGCTAGCATGTGAAATGACTGAAATTGTTTGATAAATGGAGCACTCTTTAGCACTTCCTTTTTTGGGATTGGGATATAAACTGACATTTTCCAGTCTATTGGCCATTGTTGAGTTTTCCAAATGTGTTGGTATAAGGCAAGTAACACTTTCACAGCATCATCCCGTAGAATTTTGAATAGTTCAATTAGGATTCCACCACCTACTGCAACTTTATTATCAGAAAGACATCCTAGGGCCCATCTCATCCCACTCTCCAAGATGTCTGGCTCCAGCTCATTGGACAAATTATTGAGGTCATGACTGCTGTTAAGATCCTTCCTGTATAGATCTTCAGTGTATTCCTGCCACCTCTTCTTTATCTGATCTTCTTCTGTTAAGTCCCTACCATTTTTGTATTTTATCACGCCCACTTTGGCATAAAAGTTGCATTTTAGGTTCCCAATTTTCTTGAAGAGATCTCTTCATTTACCCATTCGGTTAGCTTCTTCAATCTCTTTACATCACTCATTGTAGAATGTCTCCTTGTCTCTTCTTGCTATCCTCTGGAAATCTTCATTCAGTTTGACAAATATTTTCTTATCTCCACTACCTTTTGCTTTCCTTCTTTCCTGGGCATCAGACAGCCAGTTTGACTTCTTACTTCTCTTTTTTTAAGAATATTTTTTGTTGCCTGGATAACGTTGCAAACTTTGGTCCAAAGTTCTTCAGACATTCTATCTTCCATGTCTAGTCCCTTAAATCTATTCTTTACTTCCACTAAATATTCACAAGGGATATTATTTATTTTGTATCTACTTGGTATGATGGTTTTCCCTCTTTTCTTCAGTTTAATTTTCAACTTTACAATAAGAAGCTCATGGTCTGAGCCGCAGTCAGCTCCAGGTCTTGTTTTTTCTGACTGTATAGAGCTCCTCCATCTTTACCTGCAAAGTATATAGTCAATTGATCTGATTTCTATGTTGTCCATCTGGTGATGTCCATGTGTAGAGTTGTCTTGGAGGCGGTTGGAAGAGGGCGTTTGCTATGATCAGAGAATTAGCTTGACAAAATTCAAAGGCGTTTATGGAGTACAAAATGACCTGCTTCATTTTGTACTCCAAGGCCAAATTTGCCAGTTATTCCAGGTGTCCTTTTGGGTCCCTACTTTAGCATTCCAATCTCCAATGATGATAGTAACATAATTTCTTGGTGTTATATCTATGACGTGTTGAATGTCTTCATAGAACTGGACAACTTCAGCCTCTTCAGCATCCATGGTTGGAGCATAGACTTGGATCACTGTGATATTAAATGTCTTGCCTTGAATTCAAATTAATATAATTCTGTCTTTTTTTGGGTTGTAACGGAGCACTGCTTTGGCCACTCTTTGATTGACTAGGATGGCTACTCCATTTCTTCTGCGGGATTCTTGACCACAGTGGTTGTCTGATGTGAAATGTCCCATTCCAGTCCATTTGAGTAACCCAATTCCAAGGATATCAATGTTTAACCTTGTCATTTCATTCTTGACCACATCTAGTTTGCCTTGGTTCATAGTTCTAACATTTCAGGTTCTAATTCTGAATTGATCTCAATTGGTGACTTCATGGTTTTACTTTTCTTAAGTATGATCTGTAGAAGCTTTAGCCTTAAAAATATACTATGCTTTCCCAACTCACAGATTCTGCTAATCTATGCAAACTCAGGGTTCATACTTTATATAACAGCCAAGAAGCAATGTTTCTACCTGATGCATAAAAACAGTTTGACACACAGAACAAGTTACAGAAAAAAGCAAACATGCATAACCTACATTTCTGTTTTTCCAATGCGTTTACTTTCTTGAGTCCATAAAACACATTAATCCTAGGTTGAAGTAGGCAGGTGCGTGCATGAATCAAAGGCCGGCAAGCAGACTAGTTTTTCTAATGTTCTAATAAATCTTAACTCTCCTATTTTGTTCATATTGTAACAAGAGCGCCTCTCACGTATTTTCATCTATTAAATTCAACAAGATTAGCTAAAGCTAACTATTGTCAATGCAAATGTTGTGTTAGAGCACATATGCCAGAATTGAAAATTACACAGTAGGGCAACCATTTATTTGCAAGCCCGTAATTACCTTCAAACTGAACTTTTGGCTGCCGGTTATAAAATATATTTACATGCCCCAACGCGAAAACCATGAACCCGTACATAACATTTCAGGGCATGGTCATGATTAATTTCATGGTCATGGTCAATTAATCAAGCCCGTAAGTTACATTTTAGACAGAGCCAACAGTAAATGAGACCGTGATCATGACATCAGTAAAACATGGAGTTTAAACTACAATCAGTTAGTATTTAGAAGAATGATTTGTGATCAGACTCGCAATCCAGAAATGTAGAAATCAAGAAAATCAACTGTTTTAGTCCATGCGGGTTCACATGTATTAATTCCTTGATTCCTGGGATCGCGATAACACGAAAATGAAACATAAAAAAAATATTTTTTGTTGCAGATTTTTGAGCTTGAGACTGTTGTGCAATTAATTATAATGCCTTTTATTTTTCCCAATATTTTTTAGTACAGTAGTGCATGTTTGTTAGCTTTTGCAGTGTTACAAACAGGTGTTTAACCCATTTGCAAGTCCTATCTAGTACTCATAGAATTTTTTGATACATTTGCCATTTACAGGTTTGAAGGCAATTGGGGGCTTTGTTGAATTGTAATTAAATATGTATTTTGCGTCTTTAGCACTGGTATCATTTACGGGCTTGAAACATCATAGGAGGAGATTGGACAGAGTTACATTTTTGACAACTGTAGTGATTTTGAGCCTGTAACTCGCAATTGGAATGTGAGTAGCAAAATGTTGCCAATTAAATATCAGTAACATTTACAGACTCCATTACGGGCTCAAGTAATTGCAATTTGGACAATGAAATAGGGGCCTATATCTTTTTTTTATGAATTATCTGTTTTTTTACTCAAAGTTCGTAGGGGGTGTTATACAGGGTTTAATATGACTGCTTTTCGAAGGGAAATTAAAACTATGTAGTTATTATACAGTGTTTATTATGGCTCCTTTAAGAACTGAAGTTCAAACCATTTAGAATTTGGACTGATTTAAATCACAATTCATTCGTTAGCAAACTGGGATTTTTGTTACTTAGGATGCAATTAGTACGTTAATGTGATGCTTTTCTAATCTTGATAAACAATGCAGCGAGACCGTATTCAAACAACTTATCGATAGAAATCTATTACATTTCACACATTGTACAACTGTATAATTGGGAGCATGGCTGTGATTTCTTATTGAATCAACACTGAAACAGTTTTTAAAATATTTACAGTGGATGGTTTGAATCATTTTAAGTGCACAAGACAACATTCAGAATCAATGGGACACAAACCACATTAAAATTTTGTTTTTGGGCTCATACAACAATTATATTTTGTTTTATATTACAGTTGAGGCATTTTTAAATCTAACATCCATTGAGAAGCCTTGGTTTGGGCAAAACTATAAGTTGCACCATTGCATCTTCCCAATACAAAAACCAAAATGACATTGAAAAACTTCAGATCAATGTGACCATATGGACGCAGCATGTCAGGCACTGTGTTCTGTGTTTCTGTTTGTGCTCATCCATACGGTTTTCATGGCAAAAATACTAGAGTGGGTTGCCAGTTCCTTCTCCAGTGGTTCCTTCTCCAGTGGACTGCGATTATTCTGACCTCCCTGCTATGACCTTCCAATTTTGGGTGACAGTACATGGTATAGCTCACAGCTTCACTGAGGTACACAAGCTCCTTCATCACGACAAGGTAGAGGTCCAAAAGGGGACATGGCAATAGTCCACTAATAATTAAGACAAAGTATACGAGATATTAAAAATACAGCATTATATTTCTCTTGTGAAGTCATCTTGTGTTACTTTTCCAGTATGTATGTGAAAAGTACACTTGCTACAATAATAAAAAGTAGAGTTCAGCCATTTATGATTTAAAAAATCTGTACAATAAATTGCACTGAGACAATTCCTTTGAAATTAAATAAACATAGTATGTAACTATGGTTTATGAACCCACATGGGGGATAATTAACATTGGGATCCAATATGTGGTGGTAAGTAGGGTGCCATGATAGCAATGAGCAAATAAAGATAACACAGAGAGGCCAGGAAATTGTCCTATTAGAAGCAATGCAAGACATAGGGCCTCATTCAAATGCAATTTGACCAATTGAATAGGGCTCTATATAATATTACAGATGTTTTTAGTTAGTGAACTTCTATCCAAAAGCAAGGTCATCACTAACTAAAAACTTCTGTAAGAAAATATATGTGCTTTTATCGAGCCCTATTCAATTAGCCAAATCACATTTGAATGAGGCCCATAGAATGTATTTTTTGTGTGTGACTTTTAAATCGATAATAGCAAGCAATTTTGATATATGAGATAATTGGATGTTTTTAAGTGAAAAGTATAAATTCTTTTAACAAAAAAACTTGTAAATTATGTAATTTTTTTACGTGAATACAAGCTTATTTGGGATTATATTAAATGACTTGCAAGTCCCTGCTTTCATTTCCCAGTATTTAGTCAATGAGTGTTAATGTAAATTATCAGTATCTCTTGGCTGAAAATGATAAATTCGTTTTTGGGAATTCAACCCTAATTGTATAGAGTTAGTGCTAAATATTTCTACAGTAAGGATTCACCTGCTGGTCAAAAGAGTAAACCCAATAGTGGGAATCCTTGGACAGGACTCTATTTGGACAAAGTTTTGTTGCACATAAAAAATAACTTTTATTTAATCATTTTTAAAAATATAACAAGCACATAAAGTACTATCAAATCTAGTGTATAAAATAATTCATAGTCAAGCTTGGAAAACAGTTTTTTCAATCTTCGTATATTAGTTTTTCTGGATTTTGTACTATTCCCTTCCAGCATTGGATGTTACAGTGTGCTTGAATAGCTACCTAATAATAAAGTATGAGGAAAGTAGCTACTGTGAAGGTACATTCCATACAATTTTGCTTTTGTTCATTGTATACTAGTAACTATGTGAACATACTGTGAGTGTGACAGACACTGCACTTAGTATTAATTGGGCAATCTTTTGGATTGTTTAGAAACCTCTTGCTTTAGTGCCTACAATCTCTGGTTTACTTAGCTATCTAGCAATGTGTTGCCCTTGGTTAACAAACCCTTCAGTTTACCTTGTCTCTTTATGAACTCAGCTCACTGGGCGCCGCTCTGTTATGTTCTGGTATCAGTACTTACCATGAATCCATGTTTCAGTAATTGGTGATGCAGTTACCAAGTGCTCGGCCGACGCGCGTTTTCCCACTGTTAGGAGTGGATTCGTCAGAGGAAATGTGGCTGTCTTTCACAGGCTTTTTAAAGCCTAAGCCATGCCTACATATGATGTTTTTGTGACGTGATCTCGTTCTCGTTAATGGCTATGTTGCTAATGGCTCCGATCAGTCTTTTAATGCTTTAAATGGTGCTGCTTCTCATATCTCTAAAAAAAAGCAACTGATTTAGTAGATAATTGTGACCATATTAAATAGAACCAGCTGTAAAAAAAATATTTTTGATATTATTATGGTAAAATATAAAGAAGATTCATACTATGAAAGGTTTAATAGTGCAAAACCTCCCATTATTTTTGGCTTATCCATTTGTTCTTCCCAAGGTGAATATCCTACCAACTG
The DNA here is from genome assembly GCA_027410445.1 of Discoglossus pictus. Lineage (NCBI taxonomy): Eukaryota > Metazoa > Chordata > Amphibia > Anura > Alytidae > Discoglossus > Discoglossus pictus. The sequence goes on from CM050169.1 coordinate 24,759,247, forward strand.
CACCATCAAAATATGAAAAAAATATCTTTACATTTATTAGAATTATGATAATAGTTTTTAAGGTTTAACCTTGTAAGATCTATGAATGGGGAATTTAACTTATCTTAATATTAGGTTTTTGAATAACTGCTAATAATTCTAGTTTTATTAATTTATAAATGCCCTCAACCTCAACTTAGTGGTTGATATTTATAATGCTGTATCTAAACTTGTTGACTGTTAACTTTTCTGTTACTATATCCCTAACTCAACCCCAATGAAATACTATCTTATTGCTTGAGAATCTTGATTATTGGATTGAACATGATACTTATAAGTGCTGTGAATGGAATGGCAATGCCAACTCGCCAATAATTATTACTACATTATAGTGTATCTAAACTTATAAACCTTGGGCTTTTCTCTAACTATATTCCTAACTAAATGAAAGATGCAAAGGCGAAACCGTCATTCAGGCCACAAGGGGATAATGTTTTGAGATGGAAAATCCATCTAGCTTCCCTTTGTCGCCATGATGTCTCCATTATGTTCCTGATTTATATGTCTTGCAGTTTGGATGTCCAAGTTGTTATGGATGGAATTTATATGTTCAAAAACCCTCCTTCGAAGTTGTCGGATGGTTTTGACAACATATTGTAAGCCACAACAACAGGAAATTAGATAGATAACTCTGAGGTGCGGCACTTGATAGACTCTCTGCTTTTATATTCTCAAGTTTTATCAGAATCTGTGAATTTTGATGTGTGTGAACATGCCTTACATTGTTTACAAGGCCTTGATCCTGCTGGGCTTGGGTTAGCCATTCCCTACCCGTAGGTGATGGAGTGAAATAATGACTGTGAACTAATTTGTCCATTAAAGTTGGAGCCTGTCTGTACGTTACTGAGGGGTGCTGTGTCAGGACTTCATTAAGATCTTTATCAGAGAGAAGGATGTGCCAATATTTTTCAAGAATTTGCTTTATTTTGTGACAATATAGATTGAATGTCTCAATAAGTCTTATTTGATTGTTCAATGTCTGATCCTTATTTTAATGTGTGCTCAATAATGTTTCTTGTTTTAATGCTTTAGCCTTCGCCTATGCTTTTTTTAATGTATTGTGGGAATATCCTCTTTGTCGGAATCTGGACTATAATTCCTTTGCTTGCCTCCAATGTGCAATTCCGTCTTATGCGTAAATATTGTCCATACGGGATACTTTGTACTAAATCCGATGGATTATGACTTGAGCCCAGTAATAAACTGTTGGTAGCTGTCTCTTTTCCGATATGTATTGGTAACCAACTAAATATTATCTGGCTGAAAAGCATAACTCATACAGTTCATAAACATAGAAGCCCAAGCCCCAATGAAGTTATACAATTACAGCACTTGGTGGAGAAACTATAATTTAAAGCCTATGAGTAAGCTGCATAGTCATCGAAACGATGATCAGGCATTCCCTAGAGAGATGTATTGATCCTTTCAAATGTGTGGGTTGCAGCTATTAGGTTCCCTATGTAGGGCATCTGTTATATCAATTGATTTGTGGATAGATGTTACGGCCTATAGCTTATAATAATATACTAAATGGAAGATCAATTACTCACTAGAGACTAAAGGGATTTTTATATATTGTTTTTAAACTGTGACAGTATGCATTCTAGATGATACCTGTTTTATTTCAGTGCTCTATTACCAAGTATCAATATTACTATGTGTTAAGAGTGGAGAGGTTTAGGTATTTTTTATGCTACTGGCACAGGAATATTTTCTTTTTCCTGCTATTTATTGGATAGAATTATTAGCCAGATTTGGGGCTTCAGCTGGTGAGCCTTCCAGGCAGGAGGACCCACCGAGATCATAGGTCTGCTCTCATGACTATTTATTTTCTTGAATGGAAGTTGTATAGAGGTATTGTTTTGTATGGTGATTGGGCACAAAATATATATACCCTAGTTGAGAAATTATATGGTGTATAAGCGGTCCTTTTTAATCTTTACGGCATGTTTTTTCTTGATAACTAATAAATAGTGATGTTTTATCAATCATTACCACTATTTTGCAGTAAAGAAAACAACAATCTTTAAAAGGTGGAGTACACCTGAATAAAAAGTCCTAAACTTTTTCTACATGCAGGCATCCATTTTCTTTTGCCAGCTGAATCTGTGTTTTACTTTCTCATGAGGGTGTTTCCTTGTAAACTAATGAGCATTCCATTACTGCTACGGAAAGCTATGGAGGTTGTATATACAAGAAGGGCAAGGATTTTGCGGGGACTGTTAATCCAGAGACTTCTTTAATCTGGCAACCTCCCTCCCGTACTGAAGTGATCACTTCTGCAGTCAGTGCCCGGTTCGACTCCCTGAGCATCCTTGCAGAGCCTCGCACAGCCTCCCGCCTCTCCTCTTGCCCTGGTGTTGTACAATAACACACAGGGTTAAGGGAGGCGGTGAGGGATCTGGTGGCTCTACCCGATTAACCTGATTACCTGACCACCACTGGTCCGACAGAATCATTAATCCGGCATGCTTTTGGAACGGAGCATGCAGGATAATTGGTGCCCTACCTGTACCATATTCCCATATTTTCTGTGCAAATAAATCCTCAGCAGAAACTAAAATAGCTGATCCCAAAACAGCAAAATTGTATATAAAAGGTAATAAATTAGAAGCTGTATTATTTTATTTTACATTCCAAAAACATTTTGCCTATTTTCCAGCATAGTTGCACAAAATAGAATATTTTAAATGTGACATGACAGCAGCCCTTTAATTTTATTATTTTCTGAAACAATTGTAAAAAAATTACTCTATTTCAGATGGCAAAACGAAAAGAGAATTGTCATTTCCTTTAAAGGCGTCATGCAGGTTTGTATTTTATTTCTAATGATAGAAACTGCTGAGTTCAATTTCATGTGATAAACTGAAGTTATTATTTGGAGACGTATAAAAGGGAATAATGAATATATAGATTATAGTTATAAACCACTATTATATATACTATTATATTCCCAGGGTGGCCTATTTGGAGTTCACATCGTTTCATTTGTCTCACACTCGAAGATTAGTATTTATGCACAAATATATATTTATCAATCTTAATGCTTCTTTTATCTGGTATTTGGTGTAAGAGAATAGTGGTGTTGTGTTTCTTTATCACATTCAAAGAAATTAATACTTTCTGATGTGAAACTCCTGCACAATGAAGCATGACTGACAGAATCATTATCTAATGTTTACAACATGAATTTTACAAGGATCCACATTTATACTTTTAACCACAGCACTGAGATTTAATAAATAATGACAGCTGTCACAGTCAGTAAACATCTCTCCAAACAGACATGTCCCCATATCACTGTTTAATTTTATATGGCTGGGCATTAAAGTGTCTGAGACTACAATGAGTTATCTGCTAATGATTTCAGACCACATCTTCCGGCACTGGAAACTTGAATTTTAATTAGATTTTTATCATTTATTTATTATATTTATTTGGAAACAACAAAAATATTCTGTAGTCAACAGTGAATTCAGGTTAAATAAAACAAGTAAAACATGTATACACACACCCACATATATATATTCTAGTACCGTGCCCGTCATTACAGTATTATAGAATATTATCTTGAGTTGTCTGTGCTGTCTCTCTCTGTGAGTGCTCTCTCTCTCTCTCGTTCTGTGCTCTCTGTATGCTCTCTCTCTCTCTCTCTCTCTCTCTCTCTGTGGTTCCTCTCTCTCTCTCTGCGCTGTCACTCTGTGCACTTTCTGTCTGTGCTCTCTCTGTGCACTCTCTCTCTCGCTCTGAGCTCTTTCTCTCTGCAAGTTCTCTCTTTGTGTGCTCTCTCTCTCTTGGTGCACTCTCTGTCTGTGCGCTTTTTCGCTCTCACTCTGTCATGTATTTCTCTCTTTCTCCCTCTCCTTTTTTTCTCTCTCTCTGTCCTTATGTCTCTCTGCCAATCTCTCTCTGTTCCGTGTGTGTGTTTATTTTTCTCTTTGTCCTGTGTCTCTCTCTCCTGTCTCTCTCTGTCTCTCTATTAGCACTCTCTCTCTCTGTGCACTCTCTGTACACTCTCTCTCTGTGCTCTCTCTCTGTACGCTCTCTCTACTCTCTCTTTCTCGAGTATTGTCCCTCTGTGCGCTCTCTCTCACTGTCTGTGTGCGCTCTCTCTCTCTCTGTGCTCTTCACTCTATGTGTTGTCCCTCTGTGCACTCTCTCTCTCTCTCTGTGCACTCTCTGTACACTCTCTCTCTCTGTGCTCTCTCTCTATATGCTCTCTCTGCTCTCTCTTTCTCTGTGTATTGTCCCTCTGTGCGCTCTCTCTCTGTATGTGCGCTCTCTCTCGCTTCACTCTATGTGTTGTCCCTCTGTGCATTGTCCTCTCTCTTTGTGTCTGTGAGCTGTCTGTGTGCTCTCTCTATCTGTGCTTTCTCCCTCTCTGTGAGCTCTCTCTCTGTGAGCTATCTCTCTGCTGTGTATGCTCTTTGCGCTCTCTCTCTCTCTGAGTGTGCCCTCTCTGTGCACTTTCTCTCTCTGTGCGCTGTACCTCTGTGTGCTCTTTCTCTGTCTGTGCGGTCGCTCTCTCTCTGTGCTCTCTTTCTCTGTGCTGTCTCTCTGTGTGCACTGTCTCTCTCTCTGTGCACTCTGTCTCTCTGCAAGTTCTCTCTCTGTGTGCTCTCTCTCTCCTGTGTTTCTCTCTCACTCACCCTCTCTTTTTTTCTCTTTCTGTCCTGTATGTCACTTTCTGTCCTGTACCTCTCTGTCTGTGTGTCTCTATTTGTCCTGTGCATGTCTTTCTTTCTCTCTTTGTCCTGTGTCTCCCTCTCTCTGTGCAAGTTCTCTCTCTGTGCACTCTCTCTCTCTGCGCGCTCTCTCTCTCTGTGCGCTGTCTCTATGTCCTGTTTTTCTCCCTCTCTTTTTCTCTGTCTCTGTCCTTTATGTCTCTCTCTTTCTTAATGGTAGGTGTATTTTAACAGTGACAGAATAACAAAGAAAAAACACAAAAAAAGTTATAAATTGATTTGCAGGTCAGTGAGGGAAATAAGTATTTGATCCCCTATCAATCAGCAAGAAAACAATTGGTAACACACTACGTCGTTAAGGACTGAAATCCTGCAGCGCCCGCAAGGTCCCCCTGCTCAAGAAAGCACATGCACAGGCCCGTCTGAAGTTTGCCAATGAACATCTGAATGATTCAGAGGAGAACTGGGTGAATGTGTTGTGGTCAGCTGAGACCAAAATTAAGCTCTTTGGCATCAACTCAACTCGCCGTGTTAGGAGGAGCAGGAAAGCTGCCTATAACCCCAAGAACACCAACCCCACCTTCAAACATAGAGGTGGAAACATTATGCTTTGGGGGGTTTTCTGCTGTGGGGACAGGACAACTGCACCGCATCATAGAGACAATGGCCGGGGCGATGTACCGTTGAATCTTGGGTGAGAACCTCCTTCCATCAGCCAAGGCATCGAAAATGGGTCGTGGATGGGTATCCCAGCATGACAATGACCCAAAACACACAGCCAAGGCAACAAAGGAGTGGCTCAAGAAGAAGCCCATTAAGGTCATGGAGTGGCCTAGCCAGTCCCCAGACCTTAATCCCATAGAAAATCTGTGGAGGGAGCTGAAGGTTCGAGTTGCCAAACATCAGCCTCAAAACCTTAATGACTTGGAGAGGATCTTCAAAGAGGAGTGGGACAAAATCCCTCCTGAGATGTGTGCAAACCTGGTGGCCAACTATAAGAAATGTCTGACTTCTGTGATTGCCAAAAGGGGGTTTGCCACCAAGTACTAAGATGAAGGGGTCAAATACTTATTTCTCTCATTGACGTGCAAATCAATTTATAACTTTTTTTACATGCGTTTTTCGTTTTTCTTTTTTTTTTTTATTCTGTCTCACTGTTAAAATATACCTACCATTAAAATTACAGACTGATCATTTTTGTCAGTTGACAAACGTTCAAAATCAGCAGGGGATCAAATATATATAAAAAATAGTAGTACAAATTAGGAATAGCACATTAGTGATTCTATTTGAATGTCTAAAAATAAGTTGATAAAAACTTATTTCCTGCTCAAATTTCTCAGAAATACAGTATATGCACTGCAGTCTGGAAAAACTGGGCGGGACATGCAAATGAGGCCACCTAATGCACCATCACTCTGTCAATCCAAACCATTTTAAACATGGCTCCTTTAGAGCATATGCTTACTGTATTTCACAGTTTTAGACATAGCAACAGATGGATTTTTCACAAACCAGGTCACTTAACCCCATACAGTACTGTTTCACGGTTACTGCCGATCCTCAGTATGGTGTGAGTGCCTGGTTTGTGTGTTGATTATTGTAAAGAGTAGTTCTATACAGCAATTATTTCACATATGGTGGGCTAAGAGTGATAGAACCCCTCCACCGTACTAAGTACAGTAGTACAAATAAGGAATAGTACATTAGTGATTCCACTTGAATGTCTAAAAATAAGTTGAATAAGTTTGGAAAGTAAAATAAGCACAGCTTTTAATTTTTTTTTATTTTCTATGCAATTTTTCCTTACTGCAGAGTGCAGACCTACATTTTCTTGCAGTTTAGGTCTCAAAAAAGTATGTCCTTGTAAATTAATGAGTTTTCCATTAGACCTAATGAATATATTGGCGGTTTAGACAAATTCCCTCTTTGTAGATACAAACTTCTGTGTATTCAACTAGATCACTGGTAACTAAAATGGTAGATTGTACAGCAACATAACTGCATTTAAAAGTAATTCATTATTGGGTATGTTATTGTTGTTTTATTTTAAACTAGGCGATTATGCGTCATAAATGGCAACATAATATTAAATGTGTCTCTTCCCCCCCTCCCTCACCTGTGGCTCTCCCCCTCTCCCTCCCCTGTGTCTCTTCCCCCCTCTGCCTCCTCTTTGTCTCTTCCCCCTCTTCCTCCTCTTCCCCCCTCTTCCCCCCTCTCCCTCCCCTGTGTCTCTTCTCCCTCTCCCTCCTCTTTGTCTCCCCCACTCCCTCCCCTGTGTCTCTTCCCCCTCTCCCTCCCCTGTGTCTCTTTCTCCCTCCTCCCTCCCCTGGGTCTCTTCCCTCCCTCCCCTGTGTCTCTTTCCAATTTCCCCCTCTGTCTCTTTCCCCCTTTCCTTTGTGTCTCTTTCACCCTCCTCACTCCCCTGTGTCTCCTTCCCCCTCTGTCTCTCCCCACCCCCTCCTCCCTCATGTCTCTTCCCCCCTTCCTCCTTCCCCTGTGTCTCTTTCCCCCTCTGTCTTTTCCCCCACCTCTGGCACTGTGCTGTGCAAATGTGCAGCTGGCGCTGCGCTATCCCACTGGAGCGTTGCACACTCTTTACAAACTATATTAGTGATTCTACTCATTTTCAAGTATAGTTCTTCAACTATTTAAAATTTTAACCACAGTGGCCCGTAAAGCTATTTATTTTTTTATGGGCTACAAAATTACTATTTGAACCCAATGACCCAAAATGGCACCTTTGGCACTCCACAACCCCTTTCTTTAAATTGCACCATTTAACCACCTAATCAAAACCCAGGATGCCACAGAACACAGTTTTGGGAAAAAAGGTTATGAGTCAGCCAAAACAGTTGATATTGTTTGAAAGTATAGGGACTACTACTCTTGATTGGGGAGATGAATCAGTTTAGGAACCAGTGCAGACTGGGGGCAGCGTAGGTAAGATCTGTAGGTGGATATATGACAATGAAATGTTGGGAGAGGAGAGATGAAAATGTTCAATTATTTTTCTACCCAACCATAGCATACATGGGGCCCTATAAATCGTAAATTACTGAAACCTATAATGTAGCCCACAAAAGTTATTGATATTTAATTGGCCTCCTCTAGCTACTTTCAATCTATGTGCGAGCTACAGGCTGAAAATTCCTATGAGTCATAAAAAACAGCACTCCGACCTATCCAAGCCTTTGATCTTTCAAGCCTGCAAATGTTACAATCACTAAAATCGCATATCGCGATTTAACTGCAACAATTCCACAAGCCCACAATTGCCTTCAAACCCATGAATGGCAAATGTAGCAATATATTCTATGAGTACTAGAAAGGACTCGCAAGGGGGTTAGTCATCTGTTTGTAACACTATAAAAGCCAATACAAACACAATACTGGTCTTCAAAATAAGGGGAAAGCGATGAAATACATTAGAATTAATTGTACAACAGTCTCAAACTTTCAAATCTGCACAATTTTTTTTTTTTTTTTACTTTTAATTTCTGTGTTATATTAATCTCAGGAATCAAGGAGTTAATACATACTAGACCACCCACATAGACTATAACAGTTTCTTCATTAATTTTTATTAATTTTTAAATTGCTGGATTGCGAGTCTGATCGCATATCAGACATCTAAACACTAATTGATTGATGTTTAAAAGCCATGTTTTACTGATGTCATAATAACGGTCTCATTTACTATTAGTTGTTTCTAAATTGTTGCTTACGGGCTTGCTTTAATGATCATGATCAATGCTACGTACAGGTTCATGCTTAACGGTTTTAGACTTCGGCCCTGTAATTGCGGGCTTGTTCAATTAAATCGATCTTTAACTGGAATTTAATAGGGCCCATAGTGTCTGGTCAGAGAGTCACATTTCACAGTGCCCATAACAAACCTCACACTAATTCTTTCCATTTAAGAGTGAGTTCTGGCATAGTAAACCAATCTATGTCTATGTTCTGAATCCTGTCTGAGATCTGGACACATATTCTAAAAATGCTCCTAAATAAATGGGCTAGAGATGAAATGATCGTACCATTTAACCCTCAAAAAAATTGTGGGACATGTGAGTGTAGAAATATATTTATCTTTTCATGATGCAGATCGGTAATACTGACTTCTGCTGTTCTTTAATATGTATACAAAATGCTAGCAATGGTATCTCTCTCTCTGTCTCTCTCTCTCTGTCTCTCTCTCTCCTGTCTCTCTCTCTCTCCTGTCTCTCTCTCTCTCCTGCCTCTCTCTCTCTCTCTCTACTTCTCTATCTTCTTCTCTCCACTAGCCCTAATGCCCTCCCTTATCCCCATCTATCTAGATAAATTCCTTGCCATTGCATAGAAGGGGTTAAGTAAAAAAAAATGAATGCAGGGGGTTTGTGACCCTCCACCTATGACCTACTACCTCCTATGCTATACTCCATGAGCCTAGGTATCCCCTGGGACTCCCCCAACTAAATTATAATCATGGTGGTCCTTATGGACACCATGGCACCAAATATTAACCAATCACCATGTGTATCATTTGTCATTTAACTTTAAGTGTTTTTTATATTAAATAATTTAATTGATCTGCACTAGGAAGTTGTGTGCGCTCTCTTGTTTTTTATTTTTAGTGTTTAAACAGTTAGTTTAAATTATACATCCATCATAAATGTAGCCGGCAACAAGCGATGCCAGATAAATATGTTCTGCTAAATATGTTCTTACTTGATACAATGTTCTAGAAAGGTTCTGAGTAATATAATAAATTAGTTTTCCACCTGAAAAAGAAGAATTGTAACTAATTTTATAGTATATAATTAGAAAATATCAAACATGGTAAGGATTGACAGATTTGCCAATTTGTTCCCTAATGTTGATTTCCTACTTGTGAATTTCCAGGTTACTGTGAATAGAGAAAAGCCAGAAAAAATACTCCTTTGAAATCTCAGACAATGGGAAATGATCAGACGGTAATTTGAACTGCGTAATGGTATCATTTCAATAATTCACCCTGCTTAGCAAGAGAAGCTTCCTTGAAAAGACTCAAATTGCAGATCATTTGAGTTTGAAAGGTCACCAGAAGAACAGGTTGTTACATTGACTCTTGCAAGTTCACTTTCTGAAGGGTTATCTAATTTATCTAATTTGCAAATTATGGGTCGGTAATTTATTGGTAATAAATGCATAGGCATCATTTGAAACTATTTTACTTATAAAATCATAGTAGATCATTCAAAAGCATTAATGTATGTGAGGAACATGGAAGGTTTCTGGATTTTACTAGTATATATTATGCCTATGTATCTATTTTTTTGGCATCATGCAGTTGTTTCCGACTCTCCGTGACCACATGGACCGTGACACACCATGCATATTTTTATGTCCATGGTCATGCTGATTCACTTGGTATTCATGGCAGAGATACTGGTGTGGGTTGCTAGTTCTTTCTCCAGTGGGCCATATCATGCAGCTCCTGGTATTCCTAGGTGGTCTCCCATGCAAGTACTGGCAAGGCCTAACCCTGCTTGGCTTCAGGGTTATGTGAGCTCTTGGTTACCTGACTGGAATCGAACCCTGGTCGTGGCAAAGAAGCGCTTATACTCTCTATTTCTATTGTCTAAAATAGCACATGATTGGGTCTGCCCTCTGCAGCTCATGAAGGCACAGTAATGGTTGTGCAGTGTATCATACTAGCCAATCAGAGACAAATAATCTGCAACATGACGCAACAACCTATTAAGACATGGTAACTGATTAACTAATATGAGGCAATGCACAGCCAGTACTAAAATGCATGTGCTATTCATGAGCTGCAGGGGGCAGACCTATGCAGGTACTAATAAATGTTTTTAGGCAGTAAAAACAACGTTGATAGGCACTTTTCAATAAAATAAAGTACAGAAAAGCAAATAGATGTATAAATATATGAAATTCCTCTAAAAACCAGAAACCTTCCATGTCCCTTTAAGCTTTCAGGTTTAGGTAAGGAAGATTATAGTAAAGTGATTTATGGTTAGGGTTAGGTTAAGAATTATGGTTAAAGTTTCCTTTTCAATAACCACATTTTATAATAGTTAAACTGTTTTAGTATATAAACAAATATAGTATTTAATTTAGATTAATGTGTTGTAATGGGATACACCATTTCTGTGTTTGCTAATCTACTTCTTCCAAGGTGGAGGGAGTACGTTTTTTCAGCTGTTTCTAGATGGCAGTCGTCAGTGCCAGATGAATGAAGCAGCTCGTCTAATGTAATGGCTTTCATCAGTAGAGATTAATTGCATATAATAATTAATATATTAAAACATTATCTTATTTTACTTCTACATTTTGACCATTATAATGTGAATTAAAGGACTGCTATATTGCATTTACAAGTAAATCTCATATGTTTGTTTGTTAGGCATAGACTATTAAAACAGTATGAAAATTAAAATAAATAAAAGGTAAAGGCAAATCCAAGTTTCCTGGATTATTACATTTTTGCATTCTTTAGGCAAAAATCATACTTTATATATGCAGCACATTTCATAAGAATGTTATTTTATTAATATTTAAAAATCCCTCTAAAAATTATGTTGACACCCCCTCTACAGAGGTACCTGATCCCCGCAATCAGCAGGCAGCATTAGGGGACCAATTTTAACCCATTAGTCACCTACTGTGTCTTCCTCAGCCAATAGGAAAGTACGGATGTCAGCCCCCAAGTCACTGGTGGGATATGACCCTCCCTGCTGCTTCCTGTCTCTGCTGGGTGCTGATTGCTGTGCTGCTGCCATAGCACCTTCTAACATGGACCACACTACATATCCCTGGCTGCTTTGCAGCACAAACAGAAACCCCAGAGTTGTATTCAAATGTTTCAGCTAACTTCTGCTCTCTCCTGATTGGCCAAAATTAATTATTAATTTAATGCTAATTTAGCCTGGGTTTGGAGAGAGTTTTAACCCTAATTTTCAACTGTCAGAAATTCCAAGTCATTTTTCTAACTTCAATATAACTGTTTACATTTTTATTTAAAAAAATTCAAAAAATGTTTTTCATACACTATTAATTATCCTCTATCAGTTGTATTCATAATACAGGAAACTTAGATTTACCATTAACATTTTTTCCTACTTTTGTGTCAGTTTTCCCTCAAGCAGGGCTGCTTATAGCGTATACTTGTGCCTATCAGGGAGCATGGCCAGCTCTCCATGGAAGCTGCAGTAAAAAAATATAGTCTGACCTGTCAGATTCTGGATCAGGATGAGCATGATGATCCAGCCCCCAGGCAGAGCTAGCCAGGAGGTGGAGAAGAAAAGAAGACAAGATATACAGATTCAAAGACAATGCAATAAGACAATAGACAATTTGAAGCAACAGAGTTGAGGTCTCATCTGTGCTTACAGCCTATAGAATATGACTTTGAGATGGCCGGGTAGCAGAGAAAGAGGGTAATAGAGGCTAGAAGAACAGATATAAGTGTAGCCACTGGAGGTAACTGTTTTATAGGCAGTTTGCTCAGATTTATGCAGATTATACATATCATGGATCAAGGTGATGAGAAGACATGAGGCGGCACAGAATTCCACAATGTACAACTCAAGAAAAGCCCAATTGCTGGGATTGAGAAGAGGTAACAAGGGTGGAGGAAAGATGATGGTCATTGGCAGAGCACAGAGAACAGCTGGGAGAGTATTTGGAGACAAAAGGAGACATTTAAGAACAACACTATTATTAAAGGCATATTTTAAAATTCAGTTATGAGACTGATAGTTGAGTGGTTAATAGAGATATGATGTGAAGAGTCTAGTGGAGGTTAGCAGATAAAACACACACCCTCATGAACCAACTCTCTTGAAGTGATGTAACAAAGACAACAGTGTCTTTCCCCCCTAAATATTTTTGTGTCCATGGCTTACATTGCTGCAAATGTTGTTAGTTTGTTATATACTTCATGAACAAGTGCCTCTTGTCTTGAATAAATATGAGGGTGGTATTATGCCTAATTACATCAAGTCAACACTAGGGTGCAGATCTTTCTCACCATCACGCTAAGATGATTATCTAAGAAAAGCCCCCCAGAAATTCACATAAACAAATCAGATCCATGTACAGTCAACACAGATCCAAATCATAAAATAGTTGTCGTCAAGCGATGTAAAAAATTACACCTGTGCACATGTGCAATGAGGCTTTCACGACTTAGGCTTTCGACTTAGGCCTTGCGATGAGCACTGCAGGCGCTCATCGTGGGGCCCACGGGGCTTAGGCTGCAATGAGCGCCAAAGACGCTCATTGCAGGGCTCGCTCACAAAATTTTCCAAATGACAGGGGCTGCAAAGAGCACCAAAGGCGCTCATTGCAGGGTTTGCGAGGAGCTCCAAAGATGCTCATTGCGAGACATGCAAGACTTTAAAACAGCCTACACATGAGCACAAAAGGCTCTTATGTCAATGGTTGCAATCACAGACAAAACGCGTAGCACTTTGCCGCTGATCGCGAGCCATGCAACGGCTTACACTTTTAACATCCTAAAAAGGACTCAATTACGTAACTCGAAAGACCCCCCAAAACAGCCAAATAATTGTACAGGGGGACAGCCAGGAAGCCTGTGAGTGAGGTTGCAAATTAATTTGAGCCATATCGGCTAAGCAACGGATAAAAAATGGTGGCCGAAACAACTTAAAAATTCTCACACAGGATCAAAAACGAAGCTTAACAACGCCAGGCAAGCGGGACTTTGAAAATAAAACCAACGGCAGTTAGCGCGCGCCACGCAAAGATTCAGCAGAGACACAGAGGAGAAAGACACAGGGAAGGGACAAGCACAAAACTTGCAGGTTACCGAGGCCTGCAATGAGCGGCAAGACCCGTAAAGTAAACTGGAGGATAGGCTCACAATGATCACCGAAGGTGCTTCGAGGGGGCAGAACCTTGCATTGTTTGGCAAACAGGCTTCACATTTTATTGCCGTCATTTTTTACGGGCAATTCCCTAGTGTCTAATAAATATAAATATACCTAATTACAAAACTAACACCTACTATTATTTAATTCATGTAAACTCAATTGATTTGTGATTCATTCACACAAATTATAACTCCAGGCCATTCTCACCCAACAATAAGCATGGAAATTTCATTCACACAAATACACCGGAATCTGTGCCCAATACACTCCAATACATATAGATTCAATTAATTTAAATCGCTTTTCCCTACACTTTCTATTTGCTTCTTTTCTATGTTACTTTAGAAAACTAAAAGATAAAGAACACCTTTTATTAATAACAAAAACTGCATTACTCCAAATTAGATGCACATTTAATCTCTTTCAGAGGTAACAAATGTCATCTTGTTATACTAATTAATTTAAAGAATACTTTTAAGTATAAAATATTATAATATTACAATTATTAGGATAATTTAAAGCTGATATCACATATATAGTTGTGAGCATGCGAGTTGTTGCTAACGCTTGCGGGCCTCGCGTAGTGAGGGCCGCGGCTCGCACAGCGAGCCAAGGCCCTCGCAAAGCGAGGGCAGTGGCCGAGGGGCTCAGTTGCTGGCATGGAGCGCCAAAGGCAAACTTCATGTCGCAACGCAAACAACAACGCTTGCGGGCCTCGCGTAGTGAGGGCCGCGGCTCGCACAACGAGCCAAGGCCCTCGCAAAGCGAGGGCAGTGGCCGAGGGGCTCAGTTGCTGGCATGGAGCGCCAAAGGCAAACTTCATGTCGCAACGCAAACAACATGACACACCAATTACGACACTCGCTAAATTTTACGAGCAACGCAAACAACATACGACACACGTTCACACACATTACGGCCTCGCAACACTCGGACGCAACTCGCGAACATTACAAAATTCAAAACACAATACATACACACAGCACATACATAAAGAGCTTACCTACAGCAAGAGGGAGCACCCAGGACCTCAAAAATGCAACTTACACCTTGATTTCACTCGAAATAAAAGAGTTTAGACACTAAAAAATTTGCTAAGCGACAGAAAAAGTGGCCGCCGAACAAAACGAAAACGAGGCTACACACGCAAACACCATACGAGACACGTTACCACACATTACGACCTCGCAAACATCGGACACAACACGCCGACATACAAACATTTAGACACTAATAAAATCGCTAAGCGAGAGAAAAAATGGCCGACGAACAAAACGAAAACGAGGCTACAGCACTCTTAACACGTAAAACACCACAACACACTTGCAAAACACCACACAAAACTCGAAAAACACCACGAATCACTGACGGATAATCCGCAAAGACGCATACCACAGATAACCCGCCATTTTACGCCAATGCGGAAGTACACCACTACGCTAACGGTTTCGTCTCGCGCACGCACACTATTACACTGCACACATTCACCACGCTTACACAGCAGCTCCACACCACTAATGCTGCAGCAACCTCAAAACAAATTGACAGCTCTTCAACACAATGCTTCAAAATAGGTAAAGTATACTCATTTATTAATGTATTATATATTTATTATTACACACCAAACACCATTAGCTCACTTACAATAACATTGCCGTCATTGTTTACGGGCAATTCGCTAGTATATATATATTATCAAATAATATATTTTATTTTATTAAATTAATCTATATTACTAATCATTTTATATATTCTTCTTTATTAGTAATGTAATACGTATGTGTTTTGTTATTAATTTTCAATGTTTATATTTTATATATACTTATACCTGATAACACACAATCAATCTAATATCTCGAATAACCACCGTGTGCAGCAGCTAGATGGTGTAGTAGTGAGTCAATAAGATGCTGGAAGTTTGGCAAGGGTATCTGGAGCCATGCAGACTGCAGTGCATCCGATAGCTGCTGAATAGTGGGTGGTAGAGGATCTATTTGTAGAAGATGATCGAGGTGGTCCCACAGGTACTCAATGGGGTTCAAGTCTGGGTATTTTGGGGGTCAGGGAAGTACTTGAAAATCTTTGTCATGCTCCTCCATCCACTCCTGGATAATTCTAATCATATGACATGTTACATTGTCCTGCTTGAAGATCCCATCTGCTCCAGGGAAGACAGTCAACATGTATGGGTGTACTTGATCTGCAAGAATGGACAGATAACTCAGTCAGTTGAGATTGCCTTCCAGAGGTATGAGACAATGCCACCGTTGGAGCCGACTTTCACCTGTGACATCAATGGCACGTGGTGCTCCGCAGTTTCCACGCTGTTTATTGACAACGGTACCATTTGTACACTTTCACCACAGCAGTAGATGAACCATTCACAAGCTGTGCTGTTTCAGAAATACTGTTACCCTTGACCTTAAAGCCAAAGACCATCACTTTTGCAAAGATCAGCAATGGTTGACATGTCTGCAGAATGCCTCCATGTCACCTTATATACCAACCAAGCCAGCTCATGTCACGTGCTATATTTCATTGGCTACTCGATGCCAACATCATGACCCTGGCAAGATCCATTGGGCGTTAGAATAAATAAACACACTGACCCAGCGTTTCTTGGTAAAATTACGGGCCACAGCTTTATTAAAGCAACCATAAACCAATAACCAATTAACATAATTAACATTGTTACATCACAGCTCAAATAACATCCCGGAGGAGGAGCCCGGCCCGGTCAGTAACCTCACGCCCTGGGCCCGCGTCCAGAGCCTCCCAGTGCTTTTCTAAGCACGCCCATGAGGTAGGGCAACGCCCACTTAACCCTGTGGGCCGGGTGCCTCACCTCCCGCCAATCAAAGACATTCCTACTTGCATCCTAACCTAGAAATCACAAAATCCTCACCCTTCAACTCTTTACCACCCTTTTTTTTTTTTTTTTAGACCTAACTTAAGATCCCTGAACATTGCTCAACCAACCTCACCCCTTAGACCTACCTTATTAGTCTATCTTCTACTTTCCTAACTGACCACCAACTCAAGGGGAGGGAGGGAGGGAATCAGCTCAATGTCCGGTGCGGAGTGAGGAGGAAGCCCACGAAATGGGCGGAAGCCCCTCCTCCTCCCCCCAGCCAATCAGAAGTGCACAGGCTCCGCCAGGTCACGCAGCGCTGCGTCAGACCCGGCGTGCCTGGGGCTGCCTCCGCGACGGCCAAAAGTAATAATGTGACTCGAACCAGTATATTAAAGTATGTCATAGAGCTGAGTCTCATACTCATTTATATTATTTCTAACTAGAGATATTTAAAAAAATAAACTTTGTATAAATTTGATCATGGATCAAAAAGATGTATAATGTGTATGCATATTCAAGAAGGTACAGCAGATGTTCCAAATATGATATAATTTAAAACTACAAAAAATAACAAGAACTTTATAAGTTGAATGTTATTAAAACATGTATTTTCCTACTGTAAACTCACATTAATGTTTGCAAAGATTAATATCTCTTGTTAGTTAAAGATCATTAACATTTACTGACTTCAGTGTTACTCAACTGAAAAACAAAAGACGGGGCGTGCTCTCTGGGGTCCGAGGGTGTAATCAGTAATTATTGGTAAAGACATCTTATTAGATATATGAATCTTTGTGTGGATCAGAAAAAATGCAACCTTACATCTTATTTTTTATAAAATTAATTTGGTAAAATACTTATTACCAATAGTTGTAAATGATACCATACTTGGACCTTCTAGCTGTGTCGCTTTATTTCTACAAACTGGGACATTTTCCGCATGTCCTTAAAGGACACAAAAAATAAATGAGACATTTCTAGATGAGCTGGCACACTGGGTAAATAAGGCGATGCTTGCTTACTTTCCCACTATAAACCTATTAAGAGGTTGATCGAACGTCAGTCGTTTTTGTGCAAGTGATGCATATTTGTTAAGGTAGTGTTTGAAACCTTGGCTTTTTAAATGACTTTGGCCAAATGTCAAATCAATTTCAAAGAACTAAAAGTACATTCGAAAAGTAAAAAGTAAAAAAACAAGATGTTTCCAATCTTCTACACGCTATTATTGAACAAGTTTATGTACATTTCCATCAAATTCCAACTAATACTTTGATCGCTGAATGCTAAAAAAACAATTTGTAATTGTTGTGGCATTACAGATACAAATGTTATTAAAAATATTTCAAAATATAATCTATTTTCTTCCATTTTGGGGGGTATCATGGTTTATACAAAGTGTTATGAAGCTTGAATGGGTGTAATGTTGAGAACCAACATTTGTTTATCTGGCATATGGAATAAGATATCTTCAGGAGTTAGTCATCCAACACATGACTCTCTTTTAAAGGTCCACTGTAAAAAATTTACAAGTAAAGTTTATTTGTTGGGCATAGACTATTAAATACAGAATTAAATAAGACTTAATATGTTTACTTTATGCCAGTTTTCCCTGAAACAGAACATAATTGTCTCCACCTTCCAGTGCCTATCCTGGGCTATGGTCAGCTCTGCTTGAAAGTTGTCCAAAAAAAAGTCTGATTAGTCATACTGAGCATGCTCATTTAAGGGGACTATTACAATTCAATACTTAGGTCATTCTGAGAACAGAAGAGAAGGTCCATCAAGGTCTGGGTGCGGGATATCAGCATCAATGGTCAAAGCTGAGGTCAAAACAAGACAAAGCAGCAAATAAGTTAGTAAGAGGTCTTGTCCTGGCTGCATTAAGTAGCACCAGGAGGACAAAGGATGCAAGTGAATCACAACCTAATCAGTGGCCCAGGGCTCAGTTAAATAGGCATTTAAATAGTTCTATGGGACTCATCCATCACATATGCAGGTCAGGTGCATATGCGATGCCCCCAGTTTGATTCCAGCCCAAGCAATTCAGTAGTTTATCCTCACCAGTGACAAGAAAATGAAAAATAGTTGGATGCACAGTTTGGATGCCTTAAATAGCTGCAGGTTAATCATTAGGCGCTAGTGGTTAGTTTCCATGATTACCAGCCTGGTGTTCAGGGGCATATGTAGCCCAATTCTAACCAGAATAAAACACAATCCTCTGTATTTGCAAATCCTGGTGGCCCACTCTGTAATTCATTAGACTGAAGACACTCTATCCCATGTTCAAGTCTAGAAGCTGCCCTGTCAACTATATAGACGCCTACTCTACCAGGATATGTTGAACATCTTCCAGTCCTGTTTATTTGAAGACTACCCTAAAATGTTCCTGTCTGCTATAGCTCAAGTTTTATGGAAATAGTGCTTGTATTTTCTGCATGACTGCAAACAGACATGCTATAGACAAATTATTGAGGATCTAGCCAAAAATAAGTATTTTGAAATGTGTGCAATTATTTATTAACACACAACATGTAACATCCGTCTGTACAAAATGGTTGTGCTATTTTAAGTGAGTAGGCAACTTGTCCCTACCATCCAAAAGGTAAGGAAAGACCAATTTAGGACTTGATTTAATGAGTCCAGCTCGGCTGCTGTAGCTTAGCCGCCATGTTGGCGACGCTATTATATGGCCCAGTACGAAGACTCATGTATAATTTACGTTCACTTAGCAGGGAGTGTTGTACTTTAAGGGTTTCCTCTACCTGTGCAAAAAACATGTCCAATATGTCTATGTAAGAGTCTATGAGAATGAATTAGTGAGTCAGAGGCCATAAATGAAGTAGTCTCCCATTGCAACATCAGTAACGTTAAAGAACATCAGGAAAGAATTGCAGCCTGGAGTCTATATGTGTTTCCAGCACACGCAAACACACAGGGCCCAGGAGCCGAGGGTTGTTATTTAATGAGAAAGAGAACAGCAGGAGTATCTAAAGGCTAAATATGTATCAATGGACATCATTTTACACTTTATTCCTCTGGCTAAAAAATACACATATGCATGTACTACTATATTATTAATGTATTCAAATATTATAAGACTTCCTATTCCTTCAATCCTATACTCCATACCCACTCCATCCTAATACACACTCCCGACCCACCTCCCAACAAATATCCCCTTGCCAAATATCTACCATTTCCACATAACCACCACACATAGCCCTGTCACATACACACCACTTATAGCTACTTATCGAGTCCCCTTAACTCATTCCCCTTGCATATGACACATAATAAAAACATATACACTATTATGGCCATGGGTGTGGAAGGAGAAGATGAGGAGTGGAGATGGAGAGAAGGGAGAGAAGAAGAGAGGGGGAGAAGTGGGGAGAGGAGGAGTAGGTAGAGCATTTGAGTTACTGAACATGAAAGAATGGCTGGTGCCCCTTTCAGAGCAGACACTCAGGGCTGGAGGAGGAGGCAGCAGTGATCAGCTGATAAGGGGGTAATTTACAGTCCCAAGGACAAAGGCGGAGAATACAGGCCCAGTTTGGTGAGGAAGAGGCTGATGCAAATGCAGGACCCCCATATACACAAAGAGGAGTCTTTGTAGTTCTCATTGCCACCCAAGACATGCAACATATTATCCATTGGTGTAGTCATGTGAGTGCTGACCAGAGAGCAAAGTCTGAAGAGTGGTGGCTCTGGGGGTCAGAACAGTGGGCGTGTTCCCCAGAGATCTTAAAAGCGTCAAGCATTGGTATAATGATTGTAAGTCCACAGTGAGGAGGATGGTGTATGAGGAAACTCCCAACACCAGAGCTAGGGACAGTGGTCTCCCCAAGTTGGTTGAGTACAATAGGCCTCATTCCGTTGCGATTCGGCCATTTGATTATGGCCCTATATAAGCACATAGGATATTTTTTTTACAGAAGTTTTTAGTTAGTGAACTTCTATCCAAAAGCAAGGTCTTCACTAACTAAAAACTTCTGTAAAAAAATATGCTATGTGCTTATATAGAGCCCTATTCAATTGGCCAAATCGGAATTGAATGAGGTCCAATGTGTGGGAGGCACTCCTGGGGAACAGAATGTTCATGATAAACATGGTTGGTATTCTGGAGCTTTTGGACAAGGACTGGCCTGAGATCCTTTAAAATGAGCTGAAAAATGAATGTGTATGACAACCCATACAATTCAATCATCATTCATTTTCACAACCCCCCCCCCCCCCCCATTCACTTACATGACCTACATTGCATAGCAATAGCTGTTTCATTCAGCTGCAAATTAACACGCCTATATTCAATCAGGCTGATGACCATCAATGCCTGATTATGTTCACATGAAACACACAAAAGATTGTGTGATGAATATGGAAAAATTGGCCTAAGACATTGGAATTTGCGGCTATTAAATGTCTCATACTCTTTGCCTATACAACACCTAATTACAAACATAAAACAAACACTGAGAAGCATTAGGTAAATAGCTGTTATTATTCATCTACAGTCCCATAACCAATTCAGCTGCAGAAGACAGAGGACATTGGTCAGAAAGTCCAGCAGGGGGAGGGGGATGAGGACATAACCTGGCCAGAGAAGGAGACGCCTTAGCCTTTGGCAACTCCTGTGGAATTTTACCCCTTTCAGCTGTGTGTAGTTGAATGGGATTCCATTTCTCCTGTGTTTTGGTCATTCTGGTGCACTGATCAGACAACCAAATGCACTATTTATTTTAGTTCCATTTTAGGAATTAAACTGTAGGAAAATCCCTTCTCTCCTGTTACATTTATTCTGGTGTACTGTCTAGATATGAAACAAATGTAGGTGTTGTGCATTGTTCTACAGTGTTAAGGGTTAGTTTTTTTCCTCAGCCTCCCCCCTCTTATGGATCATTTTGCATCACACTGACCATATTTATGCATGGTCTGGTTACTTCGCTAGCCATTGTTCTTTATTTTAGTTCTAATGTTTGAACTGATTCACTGTGGCTGTCTCTTCATTTTGATAGGTGAATATTACATGCGCATACACTAGGGCACATACACTAGACTAGGGCTGGTAAAGACTGTCCTCTGCTTGATTGTTCAGGTGATTAACTGAATTATGGTCATTTTAATCATGCAACTGGGCTCAACCTCAGTGAAACTCAATACATAAGCAGACAAGCCTGAACTGTTGGTAGCACTCATAGGACCAATTTCACCACCACTGCACTAACCATTACGTGACACGTAAAGATGTTAGGAATCACACAATAATTCATACAGTGATAATTCAATACAATGGTGATGTTTCTTAGGATTGCACATGTATATTGCTATTTAGACACATTACATTACAGCTATATACACGTATAAGATGATATTGCAGATGATACCCATTGCATGTTGATACATGATTATTAATGATGGAATCATAAATGTGTTTATAGGCCAGATAAGTAGATATTAACCCACTGGGCTGTGTATTGTGCACTGCAGTGTTTAATAGTGTGAGCAGGAATTTTTATTTGACATTGTGAGTTAGCTGATCTTTGATATTTATTGTAATCTAGTTTTTTGCCCGTCATAAATGACAAGATAATATTTTTTCTCCACCCTCTTCCCTTGTATCTCTTTCCCCCCTCTCCTTCCCCTGTGTCTCTTCCATCCCCCCTCTGTCTCTTTCCTCCCCCTTTCCCCATCTATCTCTTTCCTCCCCCTCTCACTCTCCTGTGTCTCTCCCCCCCTCCTGTGTCTCTTCCCCCCTGTATCTATTTCCCCCATGTTTCTTCCCCCCGTGTGTCCCACTGTGTCTCTGCCCTCCTACCCTGTGTCTCTTCCCACCTCCTCCCTCCCCTGTATCTCTTCCCCCCTTTCCTGTGTCTCTTTTCCCAAATCTCTCCCCCCCTGCCCCATGTGTCTCCCCCTTGTATCTCTGCCCCCTCCCCTGTGACTCTTTCCCCCTCCCCTGTGTCTCTTCTCTTCCCCACTCCTCCCAAAGCCATGGCTAAAGTAGAGCATGGCGCATGCACGAGGCTCATGCCGCGCACTGCGTGTACTGCAACGTAAGTGTGTACGCTCCTTAATGATATTAGTGATGGCTGGGTTGACCATTTCACAGGCTTTTTTGCTTTAGTTTTTATTTACTAAGGGCATTTAAAATGCTTCTTTATAATATTTTTTTCCTTGTATTAGGTTTTAACATAAACTTGGTAATTTTTACTTAGAAAGGTTTTCCAGATTAGGTTTTTACGAGCGGCATTTAATAGATACATTATTTATTACGTGTGATTTTCACATGTACAAATTTAGAACAAGCAATTTAATGGACGAGATAAAAACAACATAAACAACATAAAACAAAAAGAAACATACCACTACTGTTAGTTGCAGCTATTTTACTGAGGAGCTTCTCGGAAGTTTAAAACATACTCTATTTGAATCTGCGCAAGACAAAATTATTATTCAGCTTTTCTAGTGTAATATCACCCTGTTTAACATGTTTTGGATCTCAAAAGTGGTCCTCATGAGCATTGGAAGGTAAGAGCCACTAAAGATTTGCCGCCTTATTAAATTGCGATTCGGCCAATTGAATACAGAATACAGAATACAGAACTGAATACAGAAGTTTTTAGTTAGTGAACTTCTATCCAGAAGCAAGGAATTCACTAACTAAAAATTTCTGTAAAAAAAGTTTGCTATGTGCTTACATAGAACCCTATTCAATTGGCCGAATCGCAATTTAATAAGGCTGTTGATCTACTACAAACAAACTGCTTCTTTCAAGCAGCAATATGGCAACCGCTACCTTTAAACACTATAAATTATCTCAAAATATGGTTTAGTCCTTGTTTGTTGCTCAGTCGCCCATATTAGTAAAATGCTTTAAATTTCACCAATTGTACATCCAGCATCCATCAAAATCAATGGAGTCATCTACCATAACCAGCTAGAATTGAGAACTCCGGCAGGGTGGTGCAGATGGCGTGAAAGCAATCATAATATGTAACTTCTACTTACTTTTGGTGTCAGAAAAAGAGCTGTACTTTATCAGTGTGTTTCAAACCATTTTAATTCAGCAAATCAAAGCCCGACCCAATAAATACATTTTATTCTCTTTTAATGAGGATAAAGTATGTGCCAACGTTAAGGATAGCTTAAAAGAAATCTTGACAAAATCATAAACTTCTCCAAAAACTCTTATCATTTATCTTCCTGTAGGTAAAGCAAAGGTCTTTAATGGTCTGTTTGAAATAGAGCACCAAAAATCGTCTCCTAGTAGAAATATAGATTGCTATCTTAGATAACTGTAATAGCCATATTTCTTGAGAAAAAACAGAAGAACATGCAGCCATATTTACACATTCTGTAAGAAATAGGAAAGAGGCACAAAAACCGTGAAGGAGACAATTTATTGAAAAAAAAACGGAAAGCGATACAAAAGCTCATGATGTTGGGCATTAAAATATAAATATACTTTTACACTGATTTGAGTACATTTTAACTACAGATAAGTTAATCAATGACGTATCTATAGATTTAAATAATGGTAGTGGTACGTTTAAAATGTTATGCTCATCTCATCCCTGTGTTCCTGAGGATGGCAGATAAGGTCTCAGGCGCCAGCACCTGTCCTAAGACAAGGGTCATAGGAACCAGGAGAATGGGGTGGGACAAGTTACCAAACACAAAAAAATATGTTGCCGACAATTTTGCCTTTTCATAGAGGCATCACACACCATGAGCAGCACGCCACAAAGGAACTTCAGCTGGCCTGTTCACAGAACTAGGGTAGCTCCCCCTCTGTCTCTCCCAAGTACTTTCTGAATATTTCTCTTCCTACTTCCAACTATGTTGCTCTTACACTCCCCTCTATCTTTCTGTCCTCTACTCTCTCTCTCTCGCATGTGCCTCTCCTTGATAGCCTTCCACCAACTTACTTTTTCTTCCTTCCATCCTCATTTCTACTCTCGTATTCTCTTTTCTTATTTTCTTTCCCTTCCTCCCCTCCATTTTTTTCCTTCCTCGCTTCGCATTTATTCCTCTTTTTCATTTTTCTTACTCACACTCTCCCCCTGTTCTCCATTCTGCCTTTTTTTCTTCTTTTTCCTGCTTTGTTTTTACCTCTCTTTTGTTTCTGCCACTATATTCACCCCTGTTTTTTCTCCTTTATTCTCTTTTATTCCCATTTCTTCTGTCACTATCTCTCTTTCATCTACATGTTCTCTCTTCTGCCTCTCCTTCTTCTCTTTCCTGCTTTGCTTTGTTTTCTCTTATCTACCTCTCTTTTGTTTCTGCCACTCTATTCACCTGTTTTATCTCCTTCTTTATTTTCTTTGTCACTAACTCTTCCATCTACCTTTTGCCTCTCTCTCCCTTCCTCTTGCTCTATACCTTTCGTTTTCTAATTTTTCTCTCTTAGTTTCTCTTCTTTTCTCTCTCCCTCTTTCCTTCTGTTCTCTCCCTCTCTTCTCATTTTACCAACCTTTCTTACTATTTCTCTCACCTTTCTCTCTCTCACACACTCGTCTCCATTTCTTCTCCCTGTTCTACTTCCTGCAATTCTGTTCTCTTCACCTCTGTTTATCCTATTCTTGTTGTCTAACTCTCCCCTAATTATCTTCCCTTCCTCTCTTCCTCTCTTCCCATCCCACCCTATCACTTATCTTGACTTTTCTTCTTCTCTTCGCTACCTCTCTTTTTTCTTTCTATATCCCGTTCCTCTTGAAATCTCATCTGTCTATTATTTTTCTGTTCTCTCCTGTGCCCTGCTCTCTCTTCTCTTTTTTGCCTTACCCATCTCCTATCTTTTATCTCTTATTCCGATCTCTTCTCTGTTTTCTTCTTCTCTAACTCTCATCACTTAGTCCATTTTTGTTTCCCTCTTTCCCTTTAATTCACTCTAATTTTCTCTTTATTTTTTCACTTTGTATCTGTCTCTCTATCTTTCTCTTTTCATCTGTTTTCTTTTTTTTTAACCATTTTTACTCTGTCTCCTTTTGTTCATTCTCTTTTATCTTTTTCTACCTCTTTTCTCCAAACCTTCTTTATGTGTTGTTATTCTCTATTTTGTCATATGTCCTTCTTATGTCCTGAATCCTTTTCTCTCATTTTTCCTTTTTCTCTGCTTTTCCCTCCACTATCCACTCTCTCTTTTCTTCACTTCTTTCCTACTTTGCTTCTCATATTTTCTCTTATACCTTTCTACTACTCTCTTATGTCCCACTTTTTTTCTCTCCTACTTTTCATCTTCTGTCTTTTTTCCTTGTTTACTTCTAATGTTTCCATGTCTCTCTTATTTTTTATTTACCTGTCAAATCATCTTTTTACCTCTCTAAGCTATATCTCCAGAAATCATTGGGCTCCTACTCCTCTGTCTGAGACCAGGTGATGAGAGCCACTGTTTTAGAAAATGATCATTGTGATTCTTTGTTTTTCTTGACTGTTCTTGACATTTCTTAATAAAAATTAATTAAATGAAAATAATGTAATTTGATACAAGTTTAGAATATGGGTGAAGTGAAATGTTATAAGTTAGGGTATGAGTGTGAAGGGGTTATTGTATGGGTAAGGCTAGATGTCTAAAAGTATTACAGTGTGTCTCTTTCTTTGTCCTTGTCATGTCTTTTTTGTGCAGGGTCGCACCCCTTTCTCTTCCTCTAGTCCCTAATTCCTCTGCTCCTCTAATACCGCCGCTTAATATGCCCTTCCCTTGCTGCTACTACTGTGCGCCTTTTCTGCTCCTCTGTCTATCCTTCTCCTAAACTTCTCTCCTTCACTTGTTAGATTATCTCATCCCGGCATATGCCATAACTGGATGAATGATACCAAAACCTGCAAAAAATCTAAATTATGGATTTATACACAATGGACCAATGTTTATAAACTTGGGCTCCCAAGAACATGAAACATGAAAAGAGTTCGTCAAAGTTTCCAGTCAACTGAAAATGTGTCCCAGTTTTTTAACACGTAAAGCAAAACAAATAAATAAATTATGTACTGATGATAATGTACTATTAAAAGGCTATCTAAGTTTCCTGGATTATGAATGCATCGGATAGAGGAGAATCTGAAGTGTATGAAAAAAAATGTTTGCATGAAAAAATACCAAAATTAAGGTTAACACCTGCTCCGATTTGTTTTGGCCAATCTGGTTAGAGGAAAGATTTGATACATAGCAGTATGTTAGTTGCTATGGAAACAGCCCACAGCATAGACAGGAAGCAGGGATGAGTCATATACCAGCAGTGACTGGGAAGCTGATAACACTGCTCTCCTATTGGCTGTGGTGCAAAGCAGCTTGGGATATGTAGCAAATGAGCCTGGGAAATGTAGTGTATCATTGACATGTGACTGGAAGCTGCAAGTAGGAAGCTGCAAGGAGATTGGCTGAGCTAGCAAGAGCAGGTAAATAGTGGGTTAATATTGTTCCTCGGATCCTGCATGCTGATTGGGTGGGGACCAGGAAGTTGTGTAGAAACCCCCTGGGGGTGTCAACATAATAATTAGAGGGATTTTTAGATATTAATAAAAATAAAATGTTTTATGAGATGTGCTACATACACATAGGCTGCTTTTTGCCTACAGAGTGCAGAAATGTATTAATCCAGCTCACTTAGATATACCTTTAAGACACAGTGCTTCTAATCATAAACACCTTTTGGCATACTTTATACGCCATTCAATATAAATGGAGGGGTTGGATCCCTCCTAAATTCATGAACCAATATTTATTTCAGTTCCAAACCCACTCATATTTGGTATCATAAAGCAAAACAGGCTGTAGAAGGAAAATAATGAGCTTCATGAGACACAGTGGGAGATTACTGATGGAAGAAAGTGGGGGGGGGGGGGAGAGGCTTTGTAGAGCTTTGTAGATAAAGACTGCTGTAAACAGGAGCCAGTCAAGGAAAGTAGAAGTGTTATCTGTACAAAGGTCACCCTTATAGAGGAGCATGGTGGGAAGAATTAGACATTGAAGAAAGAGTAATGAGAAGGAGAAAATTCATTATTAATTTAGTGTCTCTTGTCGAAATCATTTCCAGTTCCATAGCCTCTATGATAATGCATGCTGCCAAAATGTGGACCTTATCCATATTACATGTAGAAACGGAATACCTTGTGTAGAAGAGAATCGGAATAAAGAAGTGGAGAGATGCAAAATTCTGTCAACTACACTCCTAGGATGAACTTGTCCACGTTATTATTATTGCTAATATTATTATTATTATTATTATTATCCTTTATTTGTAATGCACCAACATATTTTGTAGCATTGAACAGGGGTTAAGTACAAGTAAAAGCATTTTTGAATACAGGGCCATGTTACTGAGCTTAAAATTAAACATACACAATGTTTTCCCTAAGGCACCAAAACGATTGAAAACTTGCAAACTTACAATATAAAGGGTATAGGTTAGGTAAAGCTGCGATGGATGCATTGTGCATGCTAAGGCTGGAGGTTATACTTTAAACATGAGTTTTTAGAGAGGTTTTGAAGGTTTTGCAACAGTAGTATAGTCTAGTGGAGTGAGGCAAGGAGTTCCAAAGAATAGGGGCAGCACGAGAAAAGTCCTGCATGCGGGAGTGAGAGGAGGTGATAAGAGACAATGATAGAAGAAAGTTGTTAGCAAAACAAAGATGGAAGAGTAATTGACAGATACTGCAGACACTGAGCGTTGAGTGTGGAAGATGAGTCTAGCGGAGGCATTCAATATGGATTGGAGTGCAGAGAGACGGGTGATGCGGCGGCCAGCAAGGCGAAAGTTGCAGTAATATGATGAGAGAATGGATTAGAATTTTTTTGCTATGTCTTGTGTAGAGGGTGGGAATATTAGGAGCTCCCTCTTTGACATGTTGAGTTTGGGTTGACGGGCAGACGTCCAGGAGGATATGCAAGTGCGGCAGTTGGCAACTTGACATGCTTATGCCATAGTCCTTCAAGTACAGTACTTAAAATATTACATATTTTCATGATTTCTGGAAATCCTTTTCACTGCAAAAATGAAAAAAGTATAAAAAAATGCATGAGTTAATTAATTATGTTGAAAATAGTTTGAATTGAATTTGAGATAATTGTTTTTGTCTCAGTGCATTTATCAATTATTCACTTTTGCTTTCCCTAACCAATTGATATTAATTGCAACATACATTTGTGCATTGAAGAGAAACCACCGAGATCTATCTGCATTGAGAATGGTATAATGTCGTTTTAATTTGTTGTTTATTTATGAAACCTTTTCAGATAACTAAGGTACTTTCTTTATACGGTATTAAATAGCACACCAGTACATAAAATGACAAAATAGCGAAGCTCAAAAGTTATTTTGATTTGTACGTATTCAGAATATGCGTGACTTAATGTTTGTGAGGACTGGACAATACTTTTAGTAATTTAAAAATATGATAAGTGATTTTTTCATTTTATTTCATATTAGCCTACATATTTAATTAATTGCGTTTTACATTTATTAATTAGCCTTTTCAGTGATCCAGAAAGTACATCATTTTCCAACATTAATTTTATTGCACTCCTAAGGTTCAATAAAAAGGCAAAAATGTATGTAGATGGTCAGATCTCTCATATAGTTTTCTATAAAATAATTATCTGGCACTCTCCCCTAATAAATTACGAGGCGTCTGGTGCTTTGCCCCTGCTGCATCCGCACTATCTCTACTACTTCTTGCAAAAGAAGATAGAAGATATAATTATACATTGATCATTGTTAATATATTGTTAAAAAAACATTATTCAGTGTAAAATTACCTTTAATTCTCATCTTCTAATCCTGAGCTTAAGAGGTCAATGTGGAGATAAGAGTATCTCTTGCTGCAAGGCAGTGATAAATGGTCAGACACCACGTTCACGCTTGTGTCTAGAAACTTATCTTGAATGCGCCCCACCTTAATTTCATAAGCTTCTTATTGCAATGGAAAACCATTTTAACATAATAAGCATGTGAATGACCATTTAGCACTGCCTCCAAGACACAGTCCCTTCCACCCCTTGATATCATCATATAGTAGAGGTATTGTTAGATCATCATGTTGATTGTCTCTGATGGCACATGAGGGTTAATGTAGGATGACAAGAACTTCAGTTTTCCTGCAAGAGTTAGCCATTTGACTGCTTATGCATTTTGCCACTCTTAAATACTCTTACCAAATTTGTTTCAAGATTATCAAATCATACAACCTGTAAAAGAGACATTTTTTTGTGTGAAATCAAAATTGTACTCCTCAGTCATTGGTTACCACCTAATTGGACTGGGACTCTACTGTTTTGCTCTGTTTCAGTCGGGACTATTTAGTCAGAACTAAAAGGCGTTTTAGGGTTCAACTGTCTTCAGCTCTCAACTCTTTTAACTGGGACCCTTAATTGTTATGAAAAAAATCCTCAAAAAGTGAGGTACGGTTGCTACAATAGTCTGTTACCACCTATATCCAACCATGATGGGAGTGTTACCACAATTTATATCTTGTTTTTTTCAAAAGGCATGGAACGTTTGTAACCACATTGTTCAAAAGTTTAAGATTGACACTTGTATAATAATTTACCCTATATAGTGCTGATACTGTAGTATGTATGTGTGAGAACACTTAACTGAACATACCATCTATCTGGATTTCTCTATATAATTTTTGAGGGATGGGGAAGTAAACATGGAGCCTCATTCAATTGCAGGCCCGCAAGTCACGGGATGTAGGCCATAAGTCTGCGGGCCTGCTCCGGGCATGCAGCGTCCACAACTTATGGTGCTATTCAATTTGCAGAGCCCCTAATTGCTGGCCTGATAGCGTACACCGTAAACCATGATATTGTATGTAGCATTTGCGTGCTTGAACATGATCAATCAGGCAAGGCTGTAACTCCCGATTAGAAACAGCCAATGGAAACAGAGATTGACATCATTACGACTTTGAAAAATGGAGTTTGGATTTCAAAGTCCTACGGGCTTGAATTAAGAGTTACGATTGGACCCACATTCCAGGAATGATGCAATATTGATAACGCTGTAAATATGATATTCTATTACATGCGAGTTCCATTACATGTATTAACACATTGATTGCCGGGATCGATATGACACATAGATTGAACATTAAAAAAAAATGTTTTGGTCGATTTGCGAGCTTGAGAATGTTGTGCTATTAATTCTAAGAACTAACATCACTTTCCCTTTTAATACAAGTACAGTATTGACTTTTTATTTTCATTTAAAGTGCTCTGGACATGTCATTAAGCCCTTTGTGAGTCCTCCTTGGTACCAGTAACTTGTGGTTCGACTTCTGCCATTTGTGGCCTTGACAGCTTACTTAGCAAAGGGGAAATCGGAGCAATTGAATATCGATTTGCGATTTCGGCGTTCGCAACTTTTGCGGCTGTGAAAGATCAAAGGCTTGGAGTGGCATTAACTTGCCATGTGAACCATCGCAGTGAATTGGAGGCCAGAGCCCGTAACTCCCGAAAGCTCAATTGAATGAGGCTCATTGTGTATTAGATGTCTGCAAAGCGTTAGCACCCAAGTCATTTTGACTTTTTGCCTTCCTAAAATATATTAATTTACAGTTTATTTTTTACATTTATCTATTATTTATTTTTATATTAATTAATTACCGTGTTTATTTTTAAATTATAGGAAAAAAGAGAATAGTGTCCTAATTGTTATGTGCTTCTTTAAAAGCAATGTCCTAGTCAATTAAAACTTTTTTCTTTAATAAAAATGTTTAGGCTATCATTTTTTTCAGACTAATTTAAGAGAGTCCAACATGATTTCAGGATTCCGCACAGTTCTTACAATATATGGATAGATATATAACCCTCTTATCCTTACCTTTTTTTGTTTGAGTATGTAAAAGCTGACCCTTTTATTGTGTTTGTCTCCAGTATACTTTTTGAAATGTCTTTTTTTCAGTCATCATGTTTTAAAATCGGTCCTCATTTTCTTGTAATGCTGAGCAAGTCATGCATTGTTGCAGAAGCTGACCAAGTGAAATACCTCTAATATAAGTTTTGTGAACTTCTTAAGTATATTCGTTTGTAAGATTTCAATTTCAACCTATAGTAATGACTAGATCCAGAAATTCAAATTGTGTTGTTGTTTAGTAGTTCAGTTGTGTCCAACTCTCCCTGTTCCTATGGACTGCGGCACGACAGGCACAGCCTGTAGGTCTTAAAAAGTTTCAAGAACCAGTAGAACCTGGTCATGTGGTCCAAACTGAATTATAATATGAATAATAGAAATTATCATCCTTTTAGAATATGTACATTGTAAGTTGGCCTTCCTTTTGAAATATATACTGCTAAAAAGGATTGTACACAGTGCCATTTTACATTACAACTTTACTTTTTGTTTAAGAGACATTCCTTTGATGGAAAACAACATCTATTACATAGTTCAAATGTCTGTGCGTCTATCCTCCTGTAGAGAATTCTTCTGTGACTTATCTTTTAGTATCTTATTTACTGCCAACGCACTTCTCAATTTGTTGGTTCTGAAACTCTTTTTTGTTTTTCGAAAAAACGAATGTAAGTGTCAAATAGTGATTTATTGTTTTAATATGCACATCATTATTTTATTGGAATAATAATTAAACACAGAAGAATTGTAACACAATAACCTTGTTAGGCACTTAAGATAGCAACATGCCTCTGCAATGAGAAAAGTAATATTACAGAAAGTTTCAGAGGGCCTAGATTAAAATGTACCTGCACAATAATTTAGAATTAATTGCGCGCATAATGACAGTGGAAACTATCAAACAGAATACATGCTAGAAAAACTGTACAAGATCAAATCTAACTTTGGGCTAATGGAAAATGAGAGACAAAGGGATATATGTAATAAACTGGAATTAAGTGGTCTTAAAAAGTAGAGTTAAATATCATGTTTCCTATAGCAACTATTTATAAAAAAAAGAGTTAATTTTTACTTGATAATTAGCTTACAAAGAAAACATAGGAAGTGTTGTTATTTTATATTTTTAACTACTTGCCCTCATTTATCCTGGCTTATCTCCACTTTTAACCCTATTTTAGAAATCCACCCCAAAGATGCAACAACTTTATATACAAATGATATTCAATGAAATAATATTTATTGATTTGTTAAATGTAATGTATACATTTCCCAAAACGTTCAAAGGGTCACCATTCTGGTCATGCTATAGGGTTTAATTTGTTTATTTAGTAACTGATTAGTAATGCATTAATTTTAGTAAGACAATACACTCAATGAAGCTCCTAAAAGTTATGTTTGAACTTCAGTGTTTCAAGGACTAACAGAGCTGCTTCTCTCCAGACCTTGGCCCCCATTTAATTCCAAGCCTGTAATTACCTTCATACAGCCCATATGTCTGCAGGTTAGACATTTGTTACAGTTACAGATTATTTATTTGACTCAAGCCTGCAAGTACAGGCTCACAGTCCCAACAAGCAAACCATGAACCCGTACATAGTATTTCAGGGCATGATCATGATCAATTAAACAAGCAATTAAGTTACATTTTAGACAGAGCCAATAGTAAATGAGACTGGCATCATGACATCAGTAAAACATGGAGTTTAAACTACAATTAATTACTGTTTAGAAGTCTGATCTGCAATCGGACTCGCAATCCAGAAATGTAAAAATCAATAATCGATAAATTAACTGCTCTAGTGCATGTAGGTGGCCTGATATTTATAATATGGAAATAAAACGTTAAAAATGTTTTTATTGCAGATTTGTGTGCTTGATTTCCCAGTATTTCTAAGTACAGTAGTGTGTGTTTATTTGCTTTTGCAGTGTTAGAAACAGGTGTTTAACCCACTTGTGAGTCCTATCGAGCACTCGTAGGATTTTTTTTTATACATTTGCCATTTACGGGTTTGAAAGCAATTGCGATCTTCTTAAATTGTTGTAAATGAATATGAATTTTGCATCTTTTGCATTGGTAACATTTACGGGCTTGTAACATCAAAGGGGGAGATAGGATGGACAAGTGCAGGGATCATGAGCCGGTAACTCGCAATTGGAATGTGAGTAGCTGAAAGTAGCCAGTTGAATATCAGTTACAATTTACAGGTTCCATTACG
Organism: Discoglossus pictus; assembly: GCA_027410445.1. Classification (NCBI taxonomy): domain Eukaryota; kingdom Metazoa; phylum Chordata; class Amphibia; order Anura; family Alytidae; genus Discoglossus; species Discoglossus pictus. Next base: position 24,792,769 of record CM050169.1, read on the forward strand.
GGCTCAAGTAGTTGCGATTTGGACGATTAAATAGGGGCCCTTATTAGTTGTCAAGGGGTTGGAGAGGATCTGTACAAGAGATTATCCTAATTTTTTAACACTCTACAATTTCTTACAGTAACCACTAAAGTTCAAATGGAAGTATTAAATGCTACAGTCATTTTGTTTCTTGAAGTATTGATTTTGTTGTTGATAGTTTTAAATAAATAAGTATTATATGAGCACTGTAGTTGTCTTTAAAGCTGAACTTTTTTGAAAAAGTGTCCATTTACAATTTAATGTCCTTTTATACTTCACCTTGATTTTATAATGTCAATTAAAAAAAAGTAATCTTAACAAACTGGATATTTGACCCTACGGTACATATTCCATTATTTAGAAGAGGAACAAAGGAAGCCATTCAGTTATAAATCAATGTAGTTGTATCCTTAACAGAAGTACATATGCTGGGAGGTAGACATGAAACGGCATAACACACAAAAAAGAACATGGAATTGAATGTATTGTACAGTAATATATGGATGATGTTGAAAAAAAGATAATTGAATGTTGAGAACAATTATATTGTATTCAGGAGTGAAAGGAGAAACAAATATATAGCCAAAGGTCAATGTAAGAAAAACAATCATTGAGACAGTATTAATATATTCTGTTCTTTTCATAAATGTACCTTGAAATGTGTATCATATATAAGTTCACTCCATATTGTAGAGAAATGTATAAGTCAAAAGTCTGCAAATACTTTTGAAAAAAAACAGATAAGTACTGTATAATGTATATTAATATGCAAAGTTTAACCATGAGCGCATTTGGAAATGCAACAGAATTTTAACCACTTCGCATTTGATGGGCAAAAGAGTAATAGAAGCCTTCACCATACAGAGTACAGTAAATAAATAGTGCATTTGTTCTCACATTTGAACCTACAAAATAAGTTAAAAAACATATTTCCTAATAGCCAAATATTGGAAAGAGGGTGTGGCCACGCTTGAGGAGGATAGGGGGAAACTCCAACATATTTATAAAATGTGCTTATTATCAGTGGATATAGATGAGAAGTACAGAAAGTGGGCGGGCTGCTGGGATCTGTGGACACTTAGGGCCTCATTCTATTAACGGCCGTAGGAGATGCGGGGCCGCAAGGACCGGCCGCAGGCTATTTGCCTATTCTATTCCCTTGCGGCCGAGGGCTCCGGCAGGCTTGCGGACGCCGCCCTGTTATCCCTTGCGGCCGCACGCGCCGCAGGAAAGCCTTTGATCTTACACCACCGCAAGAGTTTCGGCCGCAAGAAAGCCACTGTTGCTATTCAAATGCTATGTAAACCCTCTCGTCATGGCCGTAATTATCTAAAACCGAGCCGCAGCTTACTTGCACCAAAAAGGTCCCGCTAGCACCAATTAAGCACATAATAAAGCCATCCTGCACTCTGATGAGACGATAAAGTGATTGGAGGTGTTAGCATTCATAGCACAACATTCCCCTACACTCAAATCTGAAAATCATTTTTAGTTTAATTTATGTCAAATGTCCGTGGACAAAGTCCCACGGGCTTGGAGCACCTCAGACCCGCAAAGGCTGCGGGATTAGCCTCCGTCAAGTCTGTAAATGGGTAAAATAGACCCACGGGTCGTAAAGGGCTTACTTACAAGTCGTAGCATAGAAAAGCCATCCTGTACTTTTATTAGAAGTGAAAGTGATGTTTGGTTTTAGAATTAATAGCTCAATATTCCCCTACTCTCAAATCCGCAAATAAAGATATTTAACTTCATCTATCATGCAAGCCCGCACGGGTTTGAATATCGAGCTACGGGCTTGATCATTGAAGTCCGTGGGAATTTTAAAATCAAAGTACAATTCGGCGATGCAAGCTTGAGAATGTTTTGCTATTAATCCTCATGCCCCCCCATTATGTTCCCCATCATTTACAATGCTTTGCAGTGCTGGATTGAATATATATTGGCTTCTACAATGCTTTGTTTGCGGCCCTCAACCTCCAAACCCGTACGGGTTTTAACAAGGAAGAGCCCGCGGGACTACGGGACGGAAAATAAACCGTAAATGATATAGCGGATTTGGGCGATGTGCAAGCTTGAGAGGGTGTTGCTATTAATCCTCATGTCCCCCATTATGATGCCTAGCATTTACAAAGCTTTACAGTGCCATCTTGAATTTATATTTGCATTTACAGTTTTCTGACTTTGCGGCCAGAAAACAAGATTTACGGGAGCAGGAAAAAAGCTTGCGGCCATTTGCATGATGTGCGGCCAGCCGTAAGGGGTATATCCTTGCGGCGCCGTCCATTTGAATAGCAGGGTAGCAGTAGCTCTACACGGGGCCGTAAGATGGCCGCAAGGAATCGCAGCTTTGCGGCCATTTTACGGCCGTTAATAGAATGAGGCCCTTAGAGCGGGTTGGGACTGAGAAATAGCCGGGCAAAATCTGGTTGGAATGGCGGAAAATACTCCTAAAACCTCAACATCTTTCCCATAACCCCCCCCTCCCCCATTTGTTTTTCCTTTTTTTACTATATCATTTTGCACAAAAAATACAAAAAATGTTGTAACTTATTGCAGAGAGAAAATAATGAAAAAGGTGGTCAAGACACATGCAGAAGTTCTTATTTGTTATATATTGTAACATGCTTGTATGTTATAACTGGACACTATGAACTTTCTCAGTGTCTTCATAAAGAGAATAAAAAAAAAAACATATTTCCTGCTCAGAATTCTGGGAAATACAGTAATTGCACTGCATTCTGGGAACCTGTGCAGGGACATGCAAATAAGCCCAAAAATGTTTCTCTTTTTAATACAATACCATTTTAAACATGGATCCATTTAAGCATAAACCTGTTTTAAAGCATCACATAACAGCATTTTATAAACACTATATGAAAAATGTATATATTGTATACAAAAAATTATTAGACATTTGCTACTTTAGCAAGGCAAAATATATATATATAAATAAAACATATATGATAGACTGCAAATGAATTTCAAATATTGTACAAATGAGGAATAGTTGGAAAACCTAAATAGTCTCTTACAACAATATAAAATATCTCTTTCCAGTATTTTAGTATGAAAAACTTTGAATATCCTTAACAAGTATAAGATAAAGAGTTAATGCTAGAATGATGAGCATTTTTTATCTAGGTCCAAACATTTTCCAAGCTTTGCAGCTTCACTTACAGTGATGGCCAACAAGCTGACTTCCATCCAAAAGGTAAAATCCATATCATTTTCAAGTGTTTATCTTGAAAATAAATTATTTTATTTAAAAGAAGAAAATGTTGATCCTGAAAATAAAATCATTCATCAAAGTTATTTCTGCCTTGTGTACAAAGGATGCAGGTATTTTGAACAAATAATGTGTTCACCGTCAAAGCCATTTTATTTGCATGGTAAAAATGTGAGGTCTTTTTCCTATAATGTAGAGAGCATTAAAAACTATTTATATTGTAGAATGTTTTCTTTCAAAACTGTGTGCTGGATTAGTTTGAGAGAAGAAATACATGAAACAGGAAAGGAATGTGTTCATAGACGCCCCAAAAAATCTTCGGGGGCATAATTCAACTTAACTCCCAGGACAGGAAGCAGGGGCAGATCTACCACTGATGCCCTGATTTCTGCAGTACCCCACAAAAACTTTTGTCTTTAATTTCTTTGTTTAAGTTCTCAATGCCCCTGCTCCCCAATATAATGAAAAATGATATACTGTATAATTAAGTTTCATTTTGCTATTTTTTGTGTCCCCTATTCATTTATTCTGGGGGGGGGGTTATCCCCCCCCCCCCATCCCCCCAGGTCCTATGCCCCTGATTGCGTTTTCCCATCAGTGAAATAAATGAGTAAACAGTGCCTCTTATACTCACAATACATAAGTAATTTTCATAACATGCTATTTAGAGAGAAGTTCCTATATTTCAAGAAGTATTTAGTTTAAAAAAAAGATAGAGAAATGTACATCTAGTTAGTAAAGAACCACTAAACTGTCATATTTATAGTCTTCTTCTTTCAAGAAATAGACTTAATAATGAAAAGTACATTTTAGAATGTGAAAACAACAAAATATAGCATTTTAACTAATATGTCAAATTTAGCTTTATTGGAGTAAGACACGTTTTTCCAAACTTGACTAATCACTTGGAAGGGATATTGTTTAAAAGATGCAATCTCTATTCAGTACTTTTAAAAAAACTGCCACAATGATTTCTGAACATAGAATATGATTAAACGGAAGTGCATTTTATAAAACAATTATACTCCCAAGAGACAATTTACAACATAATGAACACCCACAGTAAAGAAGCGGTTAAAAAATAGCCGCTGAATATTTTTTTTTTACTTTCTTAGAACATTTGGTAAATTAAAATGACTTAAAAATATGAGAAAATAATTTTTCTGATCTTTAAAGTAGTCGTGAGAATGCTACCCAATTATTTACAAAACACAAATATCTCTTTTACTACCACATTACATATTGTTGTAAATTGAAAAGATATTACAAAATATACAAACTTTAACTACCAAAGCTTGTAAGCACTTAGCTAGTCTGAGGAAGTCTGTATGAGTGGATGAAACACGTAGATGTAGCATCTCCTCAGTACCTCAAAGAACAATATAGAAGATATTATACACCAGAACTGTACATTATTTTATTCTTGTTATTTAGTAAATGCTAAATTGTACTAGTACTAGTGTGACATATAATTAATATTTTTTATAGATTACACTATGGTGAGGCTTTACTTAATTTATAGCAGTTAAAGGAACTCTGTACAATGAAAAAAAAAAAAGTATGGGGCATTTTTCAATTCCAAGCTCGTAATTCGATCACAGACAGCCGAATGTATGCAGGGTGTGTTGTGAGCTCCCGTTCGTCTCCGATTGCCATGCTATTCATATCCACAAGCCCGCAAGTTACTGTCCCAAAGCCGAAAACAGAAACCATGCACTGGTTCGGAACACTTCAGGGCGGGAACATGATCAATCAAGCAAGCCCGTAACCTCCCATTTGAAATCAGCCAATAGAAAAGGAGATTTTCATTATTAAGGCAGTAAAACATGGAGGTTACATGTCAATAAATTCGGTTCGGGGGTCCGATATGCGATCAGACTCGCAAAACCAGCAAAATAAAGAATTATGAAAACGGATGCCAATACTGTTCTAGTCCATATGGGTGGCCTGATATGTATTAACTCATTGTTACCCGAGATCGATTAAGCCCCAAAAGGAAACATAAAATATAAATATAATTTCCTGCAGATTTGCGAGCTTGAGACTGTTGTGCAATTAATTCTAATGTCTATCATATCTTTCCCGTTATTTACAGTGCAGTAGTGATTTTTGCTATGGATAGGTGTTTAACCCCCTTGCGGGTCCTCTCTAGCCCTCATAGGATTTTCTCCTTCATTTGCCATTTACGGGTGTAAAAACATTTGCGGGCTTGGGAAAATTGAGCAATTGAATAGTGATTTGCGATTTTAGCCTTGCGGCTGTGACAGATCAAAGGCTTGTGGTGGCTGTAAGTTACGAGTTTAACCATCGCAGAGTTTTCAAGCCCGTAACTCGGTCCCGCAAAAAGATGCCAATTGAATAGCAAAGTAGCTTGCGACCTCACTTACGGGCTACCGGATCTCCCGAAAGCGCAATTGAATGGGGCTCCAGGTGGTTAAAAGATTAGGCAGGGTAAAGAAATAAAGCTATTTTCTAATTACATCTGTTGGACTCTGTAGGCATCCATGATACTTTGGTGGAAGCTGTATGTTGCTGCTGAGCCTGTTCAGGAAATGGTGACAATTTCAAGCAGGTCCAATTATCTAAAAAAATTTGACCCCCTGATCTTACCTCCTCTCTTTTAAGGAAGTGATGTAACAAAAGACAAAGTGGCATTCCCTATTCATTAACAAAGTCTGTTTTCTCTAAAAATATTTTTTAGGTTTTACACAGCTGCCAAATGCTGTTTTGCTTTAAGTACAGTGGTATTTTAATGTGCTTTAAAACATGTTAGTTCCCCTTAAACTAAACACATGGCAATATGACTTAAATGCAGCATATGGACATAATAATTAAGCTCTAAGAAATCGTTTGCATACGTTAATTTATTGGGATGGAGTTGGAATGGACATAAAACAGATACAGCTCATAAACTTAGTATTTTCATGCATGATATACTGTTTAGACCAATCCAGTTACTGAGTATTCTCAAACAGCTGCAGACTACACATAAAATATAGTTGACTTCTTTGACAGTATTCCAGACATGTCACTAAATACAAAGTATTTCGGTGATGAGTTGGAACATTGATTGAATGACTCTTCTCTTTTTCTGTATCTCATCATAGCATTCGAGTCCACTCATTTATCAAACTAATTTCATGACAATTAAGCAAAACATTAATAAGTTACAAATTTCAATCAAATTAGACTGTCTGGGGGAAGCCCCTCTGCACAATTATGGTAGTTCACACAAGCATATCAATTTTCCATATGGCTTCTCTTTAAGTCATTTATCTCTAGAGAAACCTTTAATATATCGGTTGTGGGCAACAAAATGCATAAGGATGTTTAACAATTATAAATCAATGACATAGGTTGCAAATTAAAAATGCTTCTTTTGGCAATAAAAAATATATTAAACATTAAAGAAAGTCTAGGCAAGTTGCTTTTTTGTTTTAAAAGAAATGTTTGAATTTGATTATTTCGTTTTTTCCTCCTCAATTAAATTATGATATAACATTTACACTTCACTTACTTCTAAGTAGGAGCTCAGAAGGAGCTGAGGGAGGTTAATGCGTGGCTAAAGATGTGGTGCAGTGCAGAGGGTTTGGGGTTTTTAGAGCACTGGGCTGACTTCTCACTTGGGTACAATCTCTATAGCAGGGATAGATTGCAGCTTAATGATGAGGGTGCTTTTGTGCTAGGGGATAGGATGGGGGAGTTTTTAAACTTGTAGGTGGGGGGGAGGGACTAAATAGAAGTATTGGGGTAAAAAGAGTAGAGAGGGAAAGGGATGAATTAGTTACCCATGGGGGAGGAGAAGGGGGAGGGTTGCAACAGACAGTAGGGAGGTATTAATAGGGGCCTCAAATACAGTGGCAAGAACTTCACAACGGCAGAGACATAGCAACATAAAGTCTATGCTTGCTAATGCAAGACGTTTTCCTGGGAAAATGGGTGAGCTAGAATTATTAGCAGTAAGAAAAATGGGGCTTAATAGGCATTACTGAAACATGGTGGGATGAATCTCATGACTAGACTGTTAATCTGGATGGTTATAACCTATTTAGGAAAGATAGGGGAAAAGGTAAAAGAGGAGGAGGGATTTGTCTGTATGTTAAGCCTGAATTTAAGCCTATAGTCAGAGAAGATATTTATGCTGGAACTAACGGCAACATCTTTGTGGGTTGAGCTAAATAGTGGAGGAGCTAATGGGCAAGTTCTAATAATGGGAGACTTTAATTACCCTGAAATAAACTGGATACATGAGACCAGCAGCTCAGCTAAGGGGAGCAGGTTTGTGAGTACACTCAGGGATCATTATCTGGCCCAAGTGATACAAGAACCTACTAGAAATGGGGCCATCTTGGATTTAGTCATCACAAGTAATATTGATATAATATGAAATGTTAAAATAGGGGAACAGTGATCACAACACAGTCTCATTTGAGATTGAATACAAAAAACAGAGTTGTAAGGGGCCAACAAAAACTCTAAATTTTAAAAGGGCTAACTTTAATGGGCAAAGGGCAGCAATACTACATATAGACTGGGACAAAGAACTTACAGGGAAAAATACTGAAAATAAATGGACAACATTCAAATCCTTACTAAATAAACATACTCATCAGCATGTACCATGTGGAAATAAAATGAATAGGAGTAAATCGCATCCCATGTGGCTTAACAACGACTTAAAGATCATGATGAGGAAAAAGAAATATGCATTTAAATTATACAAGAAGGAGGGAACAAAGGCAGCTTTATGTGACTATAAGGAAATCAACAAAAGGCTTGCAAAAGGGCTATTAGACTGGCTGGAATAGAAAATGAGAAGTCAGTTGCAATGGAAAGTAAGACTAACCCTAAAATGTTTTTTAAATATATTAATAGGAAGAAGGTGAGGAAGGAAGCAATAGGAACATTACAATGTGACACAGGCCATCTGATAATTAGTGACCAGGCAGATGAGCTAAATAGGTTATTTTTGTCCGTATACTCAAGGGAGGTACCAGTGGTTGGGAAACAGCAACATAATGAGGCTACACTACCATCACTAAATAATTGGTTAACGCAGGAAGAAATCCAAAAGAGATTGGAGAAAATAAATTTTAATAAAGTCCCAGGTCCTAATAGTAAACATCCAAGGGTACTGAGGGAGCTGGGTTCTGTAATAGCCAAACCATTATATCTAATCTTTCAAGACTCACTCACTAGAGGGTCTCTACCAGATGACTGGAGAAAAGCAGAGGTGATACCTATATTTAAGAAGGGAGCAAGAGCAAATCCGGGGAATTATAGACCAGTGAGCCTCACATCTGTAGTTGGGAAGCTTTTAGAAGGGTTAATAAGGAACAGAATACAAGAATATGAACAAGATCATAGGTAGCAGTCAACAAGAATTTATGAAGGATAGGTCATGTCAGACCAATCTAATTCGTTTCTATGAGGAGGTTAGTAGGAACCTGGATCAGGGCAACTCAGTGGATGTAGTCTTTTTGGATTTTGCAAAGGCTTTTGATACAGTGCCTCATGGGAGACTTTTGAGCAAACTAAGGGATACAGGAATTGCAGTTAATATCTGCTCATGGATTGAGAGCTGGCTAAAAGACAGGAAGCAAAGGGTTGTTGTAAATGGAACATACTCCGATTATACTGGATGTGTTAAGTGGGGTTCCTCAAGGTTCAGTATTAGGTCCACTCCTTTTTAACATATTTATTAATGACGTAGAAGTAGGACTCAAAAGTAGTGTCTCCATTTTTGTTGATGACACTAAGTTATGCAAGGTAATTAAATCAGATAATGGTGTACTTTCCCTACAAAGGGATTTGCATAAATTAGAGAAATGGCTGGCTAAATGGCAGATTAATTTAATACAAATAAATGTAAGGTTATGCATTTGGGAAGGAAAAATAGCCATGCAATCTATAATCTTAATAGAGCAAATCTAGGAGTATCAGATATTGAAAAGGATTTGGGAATACTGGTGGACAACCACCTAGGTAGCAGTGCTCAATGCCAAGCAGCAGCTGCAAAGGCAAGTAAAATATTAGCATGTATTAAGAAGCATATAAAAGCAAGGGAAGAAAATATAATTCTACCACTATACAAATCCCTAGTACACCCTCATTTGGAATATAGAGTACAATTTTGGGCACCACTTCATTACAAAGGACATTTTAGAGCTGAAAAAAGTACAGAGAAGGGCAACAAAACTAATAAGGCGAATGGAGGGGCTAAGTTATGAAGAAAGACTAACCGAATTAAATTTATTTTCACTAGAAAAACTCCGTCTACGAGGGGATATGATTATGTTATTTAAATACATCCAGGGTCAATATAAGGCTTTGTCAAGTGAACATTTGGAGCAAGAGATTGTCAACTGACAAGAGGACATCCTTTGATGTTAGAGGAAAAAATATTTCACCTTAAACAAAGAAAAGGGTTCTTCACAGTTAGGGTGGTTAAACTGTGGAATTCTCTACCAAAGGAGGTGGTGACAGCGAATTCGATAGATAACTTCAAAAAGGGGTTAGATATATTTTTTAATAAAGTGGGCATTCAAGGTTATCTTAGATAACTAGCGAAGGAATATTGATCCAGGGAAAAATTTGATCGTCAGTTTCTGGGATCAGGAAGGAATTTTGCTTTATTTCCTCTTATGAGACAATTGGCAAAGTTTCAATGGGGATTTTTTGTTTCTGTTTGCCTTCCTCTGGATCAATTAACAATTAATAACAAATAGTCCACATATTAAAAAGATCAAGAGAGATCTAAAAAGGTTGAACTTGATGGACTAACTCTTTATTCATCCTCAAATACTATACTATTAATAAGTAATTAACAACTAATTAATTAATAACTAATTCGCATATTGCAGATCAGAGGAGATCTTAAAAGGTTGAACTTGATGGACTGAAAGTCTTTTTTCAACCTCAATTACTATGTAACTAAGTAGCCACCAGAGTATTTATTAGCTACTCGAAACTCTCCCATTCTTCCTGTTGTCCCTCATGAAGGGTGCAATATAGCACAGTTCTGACCTAAAACCATACCCACAGAGGAGAGGTTTCACATTACCCAGGTCACATGCTGGGAGCGTGACGCTCCTCCTATGTGAGCTATACAAAGAATAACTAAAAATGACAAAATTGAAGTCAAATCGTCATCAGTTTATTGAATGGTGGACAGTATATATAGTGGCTTCCGTGTCCCTTTCATTGTGTAGGAATGGGAAAAATATTAGTGAAAAGGCAAAAATAGGATATTATCAGATGATTCCATATCACCACATTGCAGTTCACAGCAATGCTTCCTTCCACAAGACTTTGCCAAGTCCTTGGAGGGGCAGCTCTCAGACCTAAACAGAAACTTGGCCAGAGTGTGAGACCTCATCATAGCCGAGCTCGAACATTTTCAAAGTCAGACTGCCTCCCCATTCACCACTCCTGAGAATGGTTCCCCAAAAATGCCCCTCCATCACACCTTCCTGTCGCAATAGTTGTTCCCCCACCTCCTTCAGTAGCCTCTGCCAGATAGCTGACCAGCAAACCGCATAGTGGTGCAGGGGAAAGTGGTCTCTGTGTTCAAGAGGCTATTTTTTCTCTCCTAATGGGATATTCATAGTTCTTTAAGTGTCTCATAAGTCTTCTTGTAATGATAGGTTGAGTTTACAGAGCCTTACAAGAACATGTAGGATGTTCAGTCAGATCTTATGGGAGCCATGTAATTGTACTTTAAATAAAATCTCCCGTAGCAGCCGAGAAGTTCATACGTAGACATCACTAGTAAGAGTTTACTCTTAAGGCTTTGTTGCAGGAGGAATGTACTAGCTAAGTGATCCACATGTGGAAAGGTCACTTGCAAGATTTCTTATGGAAGCCATGTAATTGTGTCCACAGAGCATAAAAAAGATTCAAACCAACAAGTCCATCTACTCTCCCATAGTGGCTCAGTATAGTTTAATATATAGTAAATCATCATCCCCAAATGCAAAGAAGTAGTTAGCCAACAACAACGTTGAGTTCCCAAATCTGCTGAACCACTAAATTGAGTCCTTTTGTTTGAATTATTTGTTCCTTTGTTCCGTTTCTCCCGATGGATATAGCTAAGATGTATTACTGTTGTGAAGTAAGTATATATCCTTTTAGGGGAGCTTGTAATATATGATCACTTCAGGACCAGAAACTTCCAGCCATTTTGTGATTATCAGCTCCAATAGGCTTGATGTGTTTGCTGGTGCTACACGGGGTTACTTAGACACATTGACCCTCATTCAATTGCGATTTTGCCAATTAAATAGGGCTCTAAATAAGCACATAATATATATTTTTTAAAGAAGTTTTTAGTTAGTGAAAAACTTGCTTTTGGATAGATGCTTAATAACTAAAAACTTCTTTAAAAAATATATGTGATGTGCTTATTTAGACCCCTATTCAATTGTCAAAATTGCAATTGAATGAGGGCCTTTGAAATTAACTAAATTATTTAAAAACAATGATAAATTTGTGAATTTTTTTTTTACCGCTTCTCAACTTGATTTGGACTGTTCTACATGATGGTGTCAAGCAGTATTCATGAGTTTAAAGATGCTTTAAACAAAACTCTTGGAGCATGACAAGAATAAATATTAACCGCCTTAGCGGCAACCCCGAGCCACGCTCGGGATCACATGCATCCTGCTTCCAAGTTCCCTTCCCTGCATGCGTAGGCGATGCAGGGGGGCGGAACAAGCCGGTCTGGCCGCGTCAGCACCCCCGAGTATACTGCTTTAACACTCAGGGGCAATGACATGGCCAGACCGCCAGGGCGGGGGTACTGACACGGCCAGACCGCCAGGGCGGTTAAAGTTCTTGTAAACACATAACTGAAGTAGTAGTAAAACGTTTCCAAAATAGTTATATACCAGAAAACATGATATATTGCTTATGTTTTATGTTGATCTTGTAGCTGTTCGATATCTTCTGCTCACCATAGGTTGTAGGACATGTGCCTGAATTCCTAGAGCACCATATTTTAAATTAATTTTGTTATTAAATATGTGTAACAGTTATCGTGAGCCAGGTTTCTTTTCTTTCTTTCTTTTTTTTTTTTATTTGCAAGAGGCATCTGGTAGCCAAGGAAAGCTGGCAAGTGAACAGAGAGAAAGTCTGTGCACTCCATGAAAAATGGCACTTATTTTAAAGCTTCAAAGAGAAATACTAAAGACATATTTGGTTAAAGGTGACATATAGTTATGCTTTAATAAAGGATTTGAATTATGAATAAAGAAAAGTATAATTTTTATATTATTACTCTAAAGGACAATTTTACAATGGGAAATATTAATATGTTTATAACGTTTCCTTTGCTAATCTAATGAGGTCCTTTGTCAAGATCAAAGTTTTGAAAGCTAATTTTTAATAAAAAAAATAATGTCTCTACTTTTCTCTGGAGGCAAGAAATGCTGCTAAGGATTCTGGATGGTGACACATAAATAAATCCTTAGTGACAATGGGAACACGTTTAAACACCTTTCTACAAACCCCATCATACTTTAGTATATTTTTATAGTAATATTGCTAGTCATAAATCACTCATTTGTGTTTATCCATTTTATGTGAATAGCGTATTATACAATACAGTTGACAAGATGAATTTAAGGGTGAAATGTTGGAGAACTCTTGGAGAACTTCTATATTCCTATGATCATTTGTGGTATACTAACTAAGATTCGACATCACACAGCAGGCATGGATACAAATCAGGACCTCCAGTCCCTTTCTTCCAGATCTCCATACGTTGACATTTGGTTGTTTGTGAGATTTGTAAAAGAATAATTGACTACCCACCCACTGTCTCTAAATAATTGGTGGCATAAATATGTATTTGAGTCGAATCTTGTGATTTCACAGAAGAAATCTTAACATCTTTGGATGAAGTCTCAATGCCAGTTTATTTTAGCCTAATATTTCCTTGTGTTTGAACAAAATATACTTTATTTATTAAGCCTATTATATCACTATTTTTAAATCATAAATCAGACATTCTTAAAAATTCTGTATGGACTTTGAAAAGTAAAGTTAAATATAACTAAAAAAACAACATTAAACTAAGTAAAAGTATATACCAGAAAGAGTGCAAAATAACTATACATCCATCTACAAAATTGAAAGAGTAGGGGATATTAAATCCTCAAAGACTTAAATTCCCCTTTTTTCACTTCATGTACTTTGCAATCTTTAACTAACCCCAGTAAATCTGAAGCAGCAGGGAATGGCTATTTCTGCAGAAAATGATTCCTGGGAACATATCAGCGAAAACAGCAATAAACTAAAATGTTGAAAGTAGAAATGGCACATACTGAAGATTCAGTGCTTCTTAAGGAGGTATTGTGAGTAGAAAGCACAAGGATGCATTTATTATCAGCTTATGTTTGTTGTATATCAAGATGTAAAAACTAGAGTATTGTAGTATCCTACAATACCTTTTTTTATTGGACTAATAAGCCATATTAAGATCCAAGCTTTAGAAAAACTGATATTTTCTTCTTCAGGTTTGGAGCAATACTAAACTATTTGGTGGATATACAAATTAAATCCTTAACAATTAGATTTGTTTGACAAAGTTGAAAAAAACTGAGTATGATGTTACACAAAGCTTGGTTAAGACATGTTCGAGATATCCTCTATTAAACTTCTATTAAACTTTTCTCCATCCACTACATGGGCGCATGACCCCAGTTTAAGATGGATTTAAAACCACAGTACAATAGTCTGCTTGATCGGTAGGAAAGTTGTTAAAGGGACCCTTTAGGCAAGCAATGCCCAGAGGGGTGGGCCTTCCCACTACCATTGTCCCATGCTGATAACAATAATACCTTCACATTCTGTATGTGTTAGTAGCATGTTGCATTGGTAGTTCGAAATCCCTCTGTTTGCTGCAAGCATAACCCTAAGTCACAAGATGGCAGCACACATGACTGGAAACAGGAAGAAATGAGAAGGTTCCAGAAGATAAGATTCTGTTATTCTGTGTGATTCTTACAAGCAAGTGATGTGTAAACCTATTTAAAACATTTATACAAAACAAAATAAGATGTCTATAATGAGGAGTACGCCTTTCTTGATCTCCTGGAATCGGAGTGTTCAGTATCCACAGTGAAGATGCTTATAGTTATATGTGACTTTGTTTCAATTTAATTAGTCAAAAAGACAGCAATTTCTCTTTTATAATAACAGAAATATTTTTATTTTATTACTAAACAGCTACTATGATCTCCCAGATTTTATTTTGCCTTATCTACTTCATATGAATTCTGCTCAATATATTTTCTTCCTGATGGAAAATAATCTTTAAAATATGTAACATACAATATCACAGCTATTATATTCAGCTGTTAAATGCCCAACAGCTGCTGAGGCCATCCAACAGGTAATAATGTCTAGGAATATAAAAAGAATTGTCCAATTGTCATACAATTGGCTTCAGATTAATTCCTCTATCATGGTCTCTGACTCCTGTCTGATTGCTCTCCTTGGTGTGGAAAAAGTGATATGCCCCTCATAAATGCTAATTAAAGGGCCACTATATGATGACAATAAATATATATGTTGGAACAAGCACATAATTAGGCAGGGATTGGCATAAGGTTAGTTTTTAATTAGATGTGGATGTCCTTGTTGGAGGGATCCATATTTAGGGATTTACCTAAAATGTCTTACATACATTTTATGTAAATTCTTGCACATAATAGTTACTGAGATGCCTGATTCTGAGCATGTGTGACGGAAGGTGGTATGTGTCAGACCTCAAAAGGTCCAATAATTTAACAAATTGCCCACCACTCTCACTCCTAACCACCACTCCCTCCGTTGATAGTTGAGGTAACCACCTCCCCACCAAGCTCTAAACTAGCATAAAGTGTTCTATAAACAAAAATAAACTATAAAATGATTTTTTGTTCAGCTGATAATTTTTAAGCCACCATTCCTCTAACATCCAAGAAGACTCTTACTGAGCTTCAAAGCTATTCCATGGCTCCTGGCAATAGGTTTTTAGCTCTAACATGTTCTTGCAGTCTGCTCATAGGAGTCTCCAAGGGCCCCATTAAATTTGGCATTTGAAATTTAGTAGCGTTACAGAGCGATTAAATTTGGCAAGCCCGCAACATACGTGGACGACATCCGAATCCGTAAAGCATGCTTCCGCACGTTGCATGTGCGACAGTGAACATGATCAATTAGTCAAAACAAAGGTTACAGGTTTAGACAGAGCCATTAGTAAAAGAGATTGTCACCATTATGTCACTAAAACATGGAGGTTAGATTTCAATCACTTAATCAAGTACGAGTTATGATCGGACCCGCATTCCATAAATGATGCAATATGAAATAATAATAATTTTTGTTACTAGGGACTTGCCCATCAAAAAATTATGTCAATAAGATTGTAAGGCAGGTAATGTTGTTTGCAAGCGAAATTAATTTTGTTGGTGTTTTCAGTTCCTTCGGCGCTCATTGCGAGGCTCTTGGTTGTTTGTGTGCTATGAGCAGCGTTGGTCTTTTTTTTCGGTATGGCAATGAATAATTAATAAAATAAGAAATGAATATACTTTACCTACTGTGAAATAAGAAGCATTGTGTTGAAGAGCTGGCAATCTGTTTTCATGTTGCTGCAGCATCCGTGCTGTGGAGCTGCTGTGTAAGCGTCATGAATGTGTGCAGTGTGTAGTGTAATACTGTGCGTGCGCGAGGCAAATCCGTTAGGGTAGGTGTGTACTTCTGGATTGTATAAGTTAGTGTTCTAAAATGGCGCCTTAATGTGTGGTATGCGGCTGTGGCTGATTTAGCGTCCTTGTTTTCGGATGTCGTCCGACTTCTTCGGAAAATCCTTTAGCCTCGTTTTCGTTTTGTTTGGCGGCCATTTTTTCTCTCGCTTAGGTGATTTTCGGGTGTCTAAACTCCGAAATTTGGACTTAAATCGAGGTGTAACTTCAGTTTTCGAGGTCCTGGGTGCCCCCCGTTGCTGTGGGTAAGCTTTTTATGTTTTTGTTGTGTGTATTTATTGTGTTTCTAATGTTTTTGGTGTCGCGCTGGTTGCATCCCTGTTTTCGGATCTCGTACGTCTTTTTTGGAAAATCCATAGGTGTTTGATGGTGTTTTGCGTCTTTAAAGTGCTGTAGCCTCGTTTTCGTTTTTTTTGGGCGGCCATTTTTTCTCTCGCTTAGGGGATTTTCGGGTGTCTAAACTCTTTTATTTGGAGTTAAACTGAGGTGTAACTTCAGTTTTCGAGGTCCTGGGTGCCCCCCTTGCTGTGGGTAAGCTTTTTATGTATTTGTTGTGTGTATTTATTGTGTTTCTAATGTTTTTGGGGCCGCGCAGGTTGCGTCCTTGTTTTCGGATCTCGTACGTCTTTTTCAGAAAATTTGTAGGTGTTTGGTGGTGTTTTGCGTCTTTAGACTGCTGTAGCCTCGTTTTGGTTTTTTTGGCGGCCATTTTTTCTCTTGCTTAGGGGATTTTCGGGTGTCTAAACTCTTTTATTTGGAGTTAAATTGAGGTGTAACTTCAGTTTTCGAGGTCCTGGGTGCCCCCCCTTGCTGTAGGTAAGCTTTTTATGTATTTGTTGTGTGTATTTATTGTGTTTTGCATGTTTTCATGTGCGCTGCTTTCGGGCATTTTTTGAGAGGTCGTCATGGGTCGTATTTTTGTTTCGTAACTTCGTAAATTTTGCGAGGTCCGCAGTTGCTGGCAATCAGCGCCTTCGAGAGCCCGCAGCGTTAGCAACGGCCCGCATGCTCACAACTATTTTTATTATCCTTTATATCCTAACATATTCTACAGCGCAATACAGGGTTTAGGTACAAGTATAAACAATAACCCCACAATGAAAAATAATGGAAGACCCTGGTATTGAGCTTTCAATCAGATATACACAGTGCTTTTCCTAAAGCACCTCGCAAGATTGAAACTTGCAACTTTACATTCTAAAGAAATAATCAATAAATATGATATTCTAGTCCATGTGAGCTCTATTTTCTGTATTAACACATTGATTGCGGTGATCAATATAACATGGGAATTAAACATGAAATAAATGATTTATTATTGTTGAATTGCGGGCTTGAGAATATTGTGCTATTAATATTAATACCTTACATCGATAACCCTTTAATTTAAAATACAGTTTTGTGTTTATATTTGCTTTTACAGTGCTACAGACAGGAATTTAACCCCCTTGTGGGTCCTCTCTAGTACCCTAGGATTTTTGGCTCTATTTGCTGTTTACAGGCTTGAACGCCAGTGCGTCCTTGGAGATTTGTAGCAATTTAATATCGATTTGCGATAGTAGCATTTAAAGGCTTGACAGATAAAAGGCTTAGCTGGGATGTAGTCCAGACTTTGACGACCCGTAGAGTTTTTCCGCCTGTAACCCGCAGATCGCTTGCGGGTAGCTGAAAGAGGCCAATTTAAAAGCCGTTACTCTTGTGGGCTCCTTTACGGGCTACGATTTCTAAAATCGTAACAATTTAATGGGGCTCCAAGTCTGACATTCACTAGTCTCCAAAGCAAAGCTGCAAAATGGTACCCACTACTAGCTCTAACAACCTATCATATCCACTTCTATCTATATATATATGGATTCCTCATTCCTACCCACTACCTGCTATGATAAGAGGTAGCAGGTATTGAGAAGGGATCCCTGGGTTTATAGGGCTAGCGAGTAATAGGCAGAGCAATTTTTTTATGTTTATTTAATCCGTTCCCTGCTATGGGAGGGAGATTATATTGTTATATCTGGATTTGGGAGGATGTTACGGCTAGTATAGTGTGTTCATGTTAGTAGGTACCACTCTGTAGCATTGCTATTGAGATTACTCAACTTCAGATTCTGAGTCTTCTGCAAGCACACGTAAGAGCTAGAGAGCTATGGGCTACTCCCCTGGGTGTAAATCAGTTTGATTTACAGAATTCTTTAATTGGAATTGAGGCCATGGATGGGGGTGATGGCTTTACATTTCTCCTCCAGTGCTTCATAACTAGTGTTTCCATAACAATTAACATCGTAAAAAGGTATAATTCATATATAAAATGCTTTTGCAACAATGACATGCCACACCCTATCTAAGGCTTGTTTAAAGTATGTCTGATTTTGTTACGATGGTATATTTACACAATTGTAAATGTAAACTTTTACAAAATACACTCTTCAAATGAAGAAAAACTATTATAATTTGTAAAGGTCACTGTCAAATTAAATATATTATTATTAGAGCACAATCGTGTGCTAATAATTAAGGTTATTTTGAATGTCCCATTATAAGCTTGTTTGTCATATGCTTATAACTTTGCCTTGTTTTAATATCTGTGCTTGAATTTTTGTATTCTAAGGGGGATTTGGGGTCTTCATTTTTTTGCCATTTTTTATGAAATTCTATTCAGTCACACAAAAGTTAGTTTATGTTAAATTTTGGGGTGATAAAATTATGAATTCCCAAAGAGTGGGAGTATCTTTTAGTAAAAAGGGTATACAAGAACAAGAGATCTTAATTTCCAAGTCTGGAAGCTGGAGATTTAGTGGTTATGTGAGAAAGTATTGCTTTATAACAGAGTAGTAAATAATGGGCATGGCCTTCCAGTGCAAGAGTCAAAGACATTTAAGGAATTAAATGATGCCTGGAAAGCTATATTGAGCCAAACTTTTAGTTACATATAATGGGCATACCAGATGGATATATTGCTTTTCATCTGCAGTGAAATCTATTTTTCTATCATAAACTAAAAGAAAATATACACATTCATTAGGCAGCGGTCGCCGCCAATCAGTTGTGGAGAAAAACAAAATAGACTAACATTTATTTATTTAAACAACACATCTCACTTGCATAGAAATGCAAAGCATTACAAATAACAAACACAGACATTAATGTGGAGCTAAAAAGGGACTGTTCTTGTTAAAGTAAAAAATAAACCACTTTTAAGCCTGCACTAAAGGTTTACACTTTTTTTTTAAGTATTTGCTCTGTTTAAGTCTTCAGAAGAGGTCATTTTGTAAAATCCCCCCAAAACACTATCTGGCTATGTGCAAATATTTTGAAAAAAGTCAGGTTTTAACCAGCTGAAAAGTCACAAAATGAAACAAAAGTTTGTATAAATTTTACAATTGTCCGAGTGCAAACATAAAATTTTTCTGCTGGTCTTGTTTTCATCAAAAACATGGGTGAGAGAATTTATTTAACTAATTCCACATTTAATTTTGCTATCCTTGATAGCCAGCTATACTTACTATGCAAAATTATTTTAAAGTTTGTTAAAAAGAGATAATAGTAACAGTATTCTTATATGCATGCTCTAGACCCTCTAGGATGTCACTTAATGCGTTTATAATTGTACACTTTAATTATTTACTTTGGAGATTTAAAAATGTCCAACTGAACCTGATTAGGAAAATATACAGTAGAGTCTTAGGTATCCCTCACCCATGGGGATTAGTAGATGCTGAATAAATCTAGTTTCTGGTTGCTTGAGAGTTACATATAAAAGAGGCCTAGGTTAGCTGCACATAGGATGCTCTGCTAAGTATATTTGTCAGTGAGGGCTTTTCTAGCAGCAGCAGCTTTCACTCATCACTTACACACATGTACTGGAGGGTGTGGTGCTCACCCCGAGGAATGTAACGCCAACTTCCCTGGCTCACTCACTCATGCCTGTCTGCTTCCAGGTAACACTGAATTGCAGAGACGTACATTGGATGAAATCTAGGTGCCTGTAAGCATTTTGTGGCATGAAACCCTGGTTCCTAGCATTTGTTGAGGCCTTTAAATTACATTTTTATTTCAAGTACAGTATTTAATTTTGTTTCTGGTTGCTTGAGAGTTCTGGTTGCTTGAGTTCTGGTTAACTGAGAGTCTACTGCATGTCTAAAATATGATAGTTATTTGTTAAAAATGCATGTTTATATATCTGCTTGACTAAAACCCATTAATTAAAGTTGTATTTTTTATTGTGGCACACTTCCTATGTTTACAATATTGTTTAGATTTTGGACTAAATACAGTTATTGAGTTTTAACATAAGATACTTTTGTTAATTAATGTGACACACACTAAAATCTTGTGTTGATGCTAGTCTAATATTTGATATCAAGAGTGGAGAAGGAATAGGCAACCCACTCCAGCATTTTTGCCCAAAAAAAACATACGGATAAGCACAACCATACACAAGATGTGCCTGGCATGCTGTGTCTATAGGGTCACAGAGAGTCGGACTCGACATAACGACTAGACAATAACAAAACCTTTGATCAAAGAATCAAATATAGATGTAAAATTGTGTTTCATGTGATATATACATTTAGTGCATCCTCTTCTCAAAGTTCATTAGACAGGCCATGATTTTGGTTTCACAACGTGTCAATACAGGTGGGACAATTAATATTTAACATAATATAACAACATGTATTTTATGCTCCCAGGTTACAGAGCTGCTGATGTTAATTTGTTACAAAGTTCACAAACATCTGGATTTTCCCAATTCTACATTGGTCCACTAAACAAGGAAAACTTAATGAAGCTAGTTTTTAATTACAAACAAAATAACATTTTGATGCCTCTGCTGGATCCTGCATGCATCCATGATACTTGTGTGAGAGAGTGGTGCTTACATCTATAGAGAACAATGCTTGCATCTACTAATGCAGG
This sequence comes from Discoglossus pictus, assembly GCA_027410445.1. Taxonomy (NCBI): domain Eukaryota; kingdom Metazoa; phylum Chordata; class Amphibia; order Anura; family Alytidae; genus Discoglossus; species Discoglossus pictus. The sequence goes on from CM050169.1 coordinate 24,813,673, forward strand.
CAACCGAGATTCTATACCTGAGCGGGCAGAATGGGTGTGATCTCAATTTCAGGCCGATCCGTTTATCCAAATAAGCCATCTGACCTCTGCCTGTTCCCTCCTCCAGCATCCATCTCTCCATTGATAGAAAAAACAAATCCTCATGACCCAGCCCTCAGGAGGTGATATAGATGTAACAAAAACAAAATAGCCCTACACATAAACAGCATCTCCAAAAAATCGTATTTTCTTTAAATTTGTTTTATTTTTATGTGTACACAGCCACTTATGTTGTTAGTTTTTATTTTTCATACTTCCTAAACAATTGCATTGTTCTCGAACTACAGTGGTCCCTTAAATGCTCTTCATTTAAAAGCATGTTAGCAAATTTCTGACTTCATTGTCCTTTTGAATGATTAAGAAAAATAAAAGGAACATTTTTCATAAATTACCATAACAAGCCTGTCATTTTTTACAATTTCTTCTTGGCTTTGTTTCTTGTAAAACAGTTTTTAATGTACTGGAATTATTAAAGAAACTTGTTGATCTATTGTTTTACAATAAATACATTTTATTTTCCGTATTCGCTCTGCTAAGATAGTTAAGGATCTAATGCACTGTATTTATTACAGCGCTGTAAGTAACAGTTAACAGCTATCTTATTTATTTTAATTTACTTTGGTTATGATATTGCTTCTGTGCTAAGATTCATGTTTGAGTTCATAATTGGAGGGTTTAACAGAAGACACTTACTATGATAAAATCACATTTTGTCAGAGTTAGAGATAATGCATTTGAATTTGAGTTTCAAATCAATTTTTGCTGTCTGTACACTTCAAGCAGTATTTATATGAAACATTTTTATGAGCTTATTTGGAGAGAGTTCATTCTTTTATCAGAAAAAACCCCCAATGTATTTAGATTTAATATATATAAATCATAATACTGCACCCAACAGAATATGTACTCGTTTCGCTAATTGGCTACAGAAATTACATATTTTTGTTTTAATTTAAAGGAAATTTGCTGTCATAATAATTAAGCCTTAAAAATGACTCTGAACTCAAGGATACTACCCTGCCCCAGTATGTAGAGCAGTTAAAATTAAATAGAAAAAGTGCAAAAAAAGTAATTTTAAGCTATTTTCACTGCTTTAGAATTCTTTTTAAAATGCTGTAGTTCTTTTAAAGCATTTTAACGGTTTGTCTTATTAGGAGTCTAAGAAAAAGGGTAGAGATGCAAACCTAAGGACAGGAATTGCCTCAATGGCATATCCTGGGGAATATTGCCCACTCCTGGTGTTTTTTTATTTTATTTAATTGTTATTTTTTTATTTTGCATAATTGTGCCATTACAGATAAAAAGTCCTGAAACATTTCAATATGCACCTAGTACTAAGGGCAGTCCAGAACCAATATGCCAGGCAAGTCTCCTCTTCACAGGAGGAACAGCAAGCCCAGTCATATGGTTCCACCTTCCAATTCATCATTGAAAAGCTACTGATCCCTCTAATGAAAGTGAGCAAGGAGCCCACATCGGGGTAACCCTTTCTGAGTCAGGGAAACGCTAAAGGATTTGCAGAGAATAAAAGGGGTCTCTCTCTTTCCATTAGGATGTCACCACCTTGTGACCCTCTAGTTCAATGCAGGTAGGAAGAAGAGTGCTTTCTGTCCAGGTAAAGTGATATAAAGCCTTAGTAGTGAGAGCGGAGGTGGCGAGAGGAAGGGAGAAAGAGTAAGAGAAGAGAGTGAAGAGATAGAGGGGGAAGGAGAGGAGGGAGAGAGATTGTGAAGATTGTGAAGAGACAGAGAGGGAAGAAGAGACCATCAAAAGGAGAGGGCTGCCAAATCTTGCCACCCCAAGGTCTGGGCCTCATAGATCTATGCCTACACATGGCTATATGATATACACTTCTATGTACAGGGCATGGACAAAATAATGAAAACACCATAAAAAAGGGCTTTATATTTGAAGTAACTAAATCACAATGACATATGTGAGTTATATTAAGTTGATTGCCAGTTAGCAATATGTGTACTTAAAAAAAGAGGTCTGACAATTGGGTCTTTGATATGTGAGTTTTCGATGCAACATAATAGAGTTCAATACGGGTCAAATTGCAGGTTCATTGGTCATAAAAACTGCAAAATTATTTAATGTGTTATGGGGAGCAGTCTCAAAAATAATGACAGCATATGCCAAACCTGGTCAAACTGCACTGGCACGGAGAAAATGTGGTCACTTGTTGGATGAGTTTTCGTTTGGAGAAAACCCAATGTGCCTTTAACCTACAATGTTTGTTTCCCACTGTTAAACATAGCGGGGAGTTAAATGTGGTATGGCCAGCTATCTTGTTGGAATCATTGATGTTGCAATATCCCCGGATAATAATGCCCCAACGACACATTGCTAATCAAAATCAAGAGTGTGTTCATGAACCTAACATGGCCTCCCCAATCACCAGATATAAGCATAATTGAACCTTTATAGGAAGTTCTTGAGTGTAGAATGTGAATCAGTTTTCCATCTTCTTCATCCGTTAAAGAAATGGAGGATACTCACAGTTCAGAACTTGTATGAGGGTGGACCAACTCCTTATTAGGACCTTGATATTAATTATTATTAGATGTTTCTTTTTCTTTGACCACCTCTTGTATATGTATGGAGATATAGCAAGGGTACCAAAGGAGAAATAGTGGACACAAATCTGAATGGGCAGAGGGAGGCAAAAAAAACGAAATATGTCCCTGAATATATGGGGCTACAGTTATCATTTAACTATATTGAAGGTATACACTGTGGTTGTTTTTTTTCAAAGCAAAAATTAAAAATTATCATTTTTAGTTTTTGCATGCATTTATTTTTACTGAAGGGATCTATTTTATGAGCTAATTCTGTCTGTTACTTACTCAGGATGGTGTGTTCCTTTAAACTAATCAGAATTCCTTTAATTCTATTGAAATAAATATGAAAGTTTTTGATGCAAACAAAATCTTCCCGCATCTTCAAAATCTTCTCTCACCACAGGAATCTGATCAGAAAAAGCCAAAATCATTGCACAGCAGCATAATTGCATACAAACGATAAAAAAAAACATATTTATTTTTGCATTCTAAAGACATTTCACCCATGCTTTAGTGTAACTCTTAGAAATTGCATTATCTATGTCTGTATCATGAGATATGTAATATAATTAGTTTAATGAATTGTTTATGTTAATTACTTGTTGCACACAATGGACACATTTGCTTATAGGTATGCAGAAAATTAATAATAATATACTTTAAATGTAATAGTAATGGGTACAGGTGTGTGATAATTAGGTTTAGATCCTACCCTGGAGAGATCTGTCTTACTGCTCCCGGCTTAGGATATATTCCTAATGTGAAAGCTTCCAGTCTGATATTTTAGGGCATAGCTCTATGGAAACATTTTCAGCAGTTCATATCTACAGGATATTAGTTTATTTTTGCTCTAAAGTAGTTTAGAAGCGTAATCCAATCAAAAGTGAAACAGTCCAAAGAGTAAAATGAGAAAACTATTTAGAAGGATTGTTTTCTGGATCGTTTTTTGTCATCTCTGACAGTAAGTCATATTTTTTTTTGTTGCAATTTTCAATAAAATTGGTATTATTTGTCAGATACCATATTGGCATTAGTTCCATAAAGCTCTTCATTCTCTTTAGTCTAATACAAGAGTACACTGTTGCGTGTTTATTTATGAAATCTGCATATAATATAGAGAGGTTTACTAGTACTTCTGTGCAGCTGCCTTGTTGAACTGAGAAGGACAATCAAAGTAAATTATACTCAAAAACTGATCACTTTGAAGGCTGCCATTTAATATTTTCTGTGCAACATGGAGCCTTGCTGAAGTTTCCTAATACAATTGAACTTCTATGTTCATCATTAATCCGTTCCTGAGGGACGGATGGATACTGAATCAGATGAATATAGAATCACATTTTTCCAAAGGAATATAACATTTAAATAATCCATTCCCAGTCCAAAATCTGATACATAAATAAAAAGAAGGCAGGGTAAATGGATGTAAAGTATCGGTGATTGGGTTCAATGAGACCACAATCTGATAGGCCTAAGCACTAAGGATGATCTTCCAGTAGTGGTTACAATGGTCGCTGGGTGCCACTGTTACTTGATGTGTTGGGCAGGTGTATGACTAATATATGGTGTGCAGGTGTGCCGCTGTCTCCCAAGACACTGTTCACTCCGGTGTCCTATACGTATGCAAGAGAAGAGAGTGGGGGGAGACTGTATAGACTCTTGTTAATCAGTTCTGAGATAGTGTGTCATTTACTTAATTAATTTAGTACGCCCTCATTTGGAATATGGAGTACAATTTTGGGCACCACTTCATAAAAAGGACATTTTAGAGCTGGAAAAGGTACAGAGGAGGGCAACAAAACTAATAAGGGGAATGGAGGGGCTAAGTTAGGAAGAAAGACTAACCAAATTAAACTTATTTTCTCTAGAAAAAAGGCGTCTAAGAGGAGATATGATTACCTTATATAAATACATCCAGGGTCAGTATAAAGATTTGTCAGGGGAGCTTTTTGTGCCAAGAGGTTTTCAACTGACAAGAGGACATCCATTGAGGATGGAGTTAAAAGATTCCACCTCAAAGAAAGAAAAGGGTTCTTCACTGTAAGAGTGGTTAATCTGTGAAATTCTCTACCAGAGGAGGTGGTGACAGCGGATTCGATAGATAACTTTAAAAGGGTACTGGATTTATTTCTAATTAAAAAGGGAATTCAGGGTTATCATGGATAATTGGAGGGGCAGTATTGATCCAGGGAGTTTTTATACAACTAATTAATAATTAATCTGCATATTGCAGATCAGAGGAGATCTTAAAAGGTTGAACTTGATTGACCGAAAGTCTTTTTTCAATCTTAAATACTATGGGCCTCATTCAATTATAGGCCGCAAAACGGCCGCAAAGCTGCGATTCCTTGCGGGGCTCCCGTTACCTTGCAATTCAAATAGACGGCGCCGCAAGGATATCCCCTTACAGCCGGCCGCATGTCTTGCAACCGGCCGCAAGGTCTGAAAACTTTAAAAGCAAATATAAATTCAAGATGGCACTGTAAAGCTCTGTAAATGCTAGGGATCATAATGGGGGACATGAGGATTAATAGCAACCCCCTCTCAAGCTTGCACATCAGCCCAAATCCGAGATTTCATTAACTGTTTATTTTCCGGCCGCAGCGTGGGCGGGTCTGAGGTGCTCCAAGCCCTCGGGACTTTGTCCACGGATATTTGACATAAATTAAAATTAAAATTATTTACGGATTTGAGTGTAGGGGAATGTTGTGCTATGAATGCTAACACCTCCAATCACTTTATCGTCTCATCAGAGTGCAGGATGGCTTTATTATGGCTTTATAATGTGCTTAATTGTGTGCCTGCGGGACCTTTTTGCTGCAAGTAAGCTGCGGCTCGGTTTTAGCCTTGCAGAGAGGGTTCCCGGAGCAATTGAATAGCAACCGGGATTTTCTTGCGGCAGAAACTCTTGCGGCCGTTTAAGATCAAAGGCTTTCCTCCGGCACGTGCGGCCGCAAGGGATAGCAAGTCGCCGGCCGCAAGCCTGCCGGAATCCCCGGCCGGAAGGGAATAGAATAGGCAAATAGCCTGCGGCCCCGCATCTCCTACGGCCGATAAATGAATGAGGCCCTATGTAACTATGTAACTAAGTGCCAAATGCCCAATATATATTTTTGGGGGTCGGCTCGGAATAAGTATACCGAGGTGTATACTCTAACTCAGTCCGGTGTCTTGTGCTTGTTACGCGTTCGCGATAGTGTGGTCCTAAGCACAAGTATTCACAGACGGTATCCAAAAGAATAAATCTTTATTGATAATGTAATATGAGTTCAATTCCATATATACAGTGATTAGTAAATTATAAAGAAATACTAACAAACTATCTAAACGCTTGACTTTATTATTAATAGTACAACAGAACTCCTGTACAAAAAAGTGTCTTAATATTTTTAAAAAGACAGATAAATGAGGTCCACCAGTCTACTCAATATTACTGGTCTGGTCTATGACTCTCATCAATTTTCAAGTGGTTCTAACAATAAAAGTTTTGGGGGCACTGACCTTTTATTAACTTGTAAAACTTACAGTTGCAAATCAAAACTGTACTTTCCCCATTAATTTGCCAGGAGATGTTTTAGGAAAGCAGCAGTAACAATATATTTATTTTAATGAATATCACAAGTTAATTTCTCCATCTAAACTGGGATCCAATCTTAATAAGTGGGGAAATGGAAATACTGAATCTCCTAATAAAACACAAACATATAAGTAATTTGTAATAATTTTAAAATAGTACATATCAATACATCAATAAATACCAGAGCAGTATTATTAAGTTTCAGTTTTCTCTTATTAGCTAGAAATTATGGGAAATATTGCATTTTGAAAGTTATATTAACTTATGTCCCAGATTATTTAATGTTTTTTTTAGTATTTAGAATATTAATGGGGTTGTTTGGGCATTTACTGTGGATTTAGATTATTTTATGAAATATCACTGCTGTTAATTTGTTGTATAATTGTATTATTTTTATATTTCAAGTACTTTATCACTGTTTAATATTAAAGACCAATTCTACCATCTTATTTCTACCCATTGCAAATTTTGTATACATTAGGTCAGTAATATATAGATAACGTCATTTTTTGGGATTTGTTAAAGGGACATTAACATTTTTCTTTATTGCTTTTGGAAGAGGGTATTTGATAATGTATCACGGTGTGCTTCCTTTTTCAAATGAAGCTGTAAAAATGGTAAAAAATACATTGAAATGTTTAAGTGATTTGGGGGCTTGCCCCTGTCATCCAATGAGTAGTAGTATAGGTGTATGAGTCATACTGGTCTGCCAATGAAATCTACAGACTTGCGTATGCTCTGTGGGCTTCCTAATAGTTTCAATAAAGTTTAAGTAGGTTTTACATGACGTTTTTTATTTGCAAAACACCATTTTAATTATGTGTAATCCATGCTAGATTAAATGCATGAAAAATGAATTGTCTTCATGTCCTTTTCAACGTCACACTAGCTGTGATGGGCATCATGGTATCCAACATGCCATATTGGATATTTCCTGTTTCAACCCCGCCAGCAGTGGCATGCAGCAGCCAGTAGGTGGCGCGACAAGATTTTCCTCAGTTTGTTCTTAGGGTTACATTCAGGGATTAGGGTCATGGGTTAGGATAGTATCAGTTGCACAGCGTAGCACGATTTTACTATGTAAATCTTATAATCTGCCACTGCCCTAACTCCTAAATCTAACCCTAACCATAAGAATGAATTGAAGAAAGTCTCAGAACCCCACCTACTGGCTGCTGCACGCCACTGCTGGCAAAGACCAAACAGGAAAGCTCTGTCATATTTCTTATGGGGGGCAAACTACCATCATAACTTCACAGCTCATCACAGCCCATGTGATAGCTTAGTAAATAAGCCACTTTTTGTTGTGATTATATAACAATAAATGCTTATTTGATTAAGAATATGGCATAAGAAGGTTGCTCTTGTTTTTTATTGATAATGAAACAACACAGAATAAAGAATACTGATAAATAACTTTGAGACTCTCTGTGACTGGTGTGACATCATTACAATCAGGCTAGGAGTAGGCCTGTTTGTCTGGCGTCCATTACGATAAGGAGCATTTAACAGGCCGAGCACACCAGGGAAGGCCTCACGTTGCTAGGCAACCTCCAAACTGTTACATCTTCCATGCACTTCCTGGATCATTGCAACTGCTGGTGCCGGGGATCTGATCTGAAACTAACACCTCGGGTGCCCCATGTTTATGGCAAACTAATTGAGGGTAAGTTATCTACATACCAAGGGAAAGTTATGTTTACTAACATAATACTAATAAAAGCTAGCAGGTTTGTAGTACTGTCAGGAATGATCTCACAACTTATTATGTTTATCACATTCACCTTGTGATCGATCTATCTGTCTATCTATCTATCTATCTATCTATCTATCTATCTATCTATCTATATGTGGATATATATATATATATATATATATATATATATATATATATATATATATATATATATATATTGTTGTTAATTCATTCAGTCATGTCTAACTCTCTGTGACTACAGCATGCCAGACATATCTGTCATTATGACTCTGGTTGTGCTTATCCATTAAATGTTCCTTTATTGGAGTGGGTTGCCAGTTCATTCTCCAGTGGACTGCGATTTGTCAGACCTCCCTGCTAGGACCTGCCCATTTTGGGTGACTGTACACTATACGCAATCACCTTTACCATGGCAAGCTAGCAATTCAAAAGGGGATACATGTATCTGTGTGTGTATGTATATATATATATATATATATATATATATATATATATATACACACACACACCTTCCTGGGAGCCTGGTAGCCAGGGCACCTAAAATTTACTACACACACATATTTGTTGTTGTTCTGTCCTTCAGTCGTGTCCAACTCTTGGTAACCATATGGACCGCAGCATGCCAGGCACATCTGTCTGTGTTTTTGGTTGTGCCTAACCATATGGTTTTCTTGGCAAAAATAATGTAGTGGGTTGCTAGTTTATTCTCCAGTGGATTGCAATTTGTCTGACCTCTCTGCTTTGACCTGCCCATCTTTGGTAACTCTCCCTCATGGAAATATTTGTGTACATATACAGAAATACCATATAACATGGAGATATAGTTATAAAGAAAAACAAATCTGCAACAAAGCTTACACACAGTATATTATGGAAATGTATATAACTCTATAGTCAGATCCGGTGGTGGAACTACTAAATGGAGGGCCCCGGTGCTAAAAAAAAGCACATACGCACATACATGTATACATACATATAAACATACACACATACACACATATATATACACACACACATACATACATTTATAAACACACATATACGTACATACACACATACATATATACATACACATCACACCAGACATACATACAGTTTTGCTCAAAAGTTTGCATACCCTGGCAGAATTTGTGACATTTTGGCATTTATTTTGAACATATGACTGACCATGAAAAGAAAATGTCTTTTATTGAAGGATAGTGATCATATGAAGCCATTTATTATCATATAGTTGTTTCAGCTCCTTTTTAAATCATAATGATAACAGAAATCACCCAAATGGTCCTGATCAAATGTTTGCATACCCTTAGTTCTTAATACTGCGTATTGCCCCCTTTAGCATCAATGACAGCGTGCAGTCTTTTGTAATAGTTGTCCATGAGCCCCCTAATTATTGCAGGTGGTATAGTTGCCCATTCGTCTTGGCAAAATGCCTCCAGGTCATGCAAAGTCTTTGTGTCGTCTTGCATGAACAGCATGTTTGAGATCCCCCCAGAGTGGCTCGATGATATTATGGTCAGGAGACTGTGATGGCCACTCCACAACCTTCACCTTTTTCTGCTGTAACCACTGGAGGGTGAACTTGGCCTAGTGCTTAGGGTCATTGTCATGCTGGAAAGTCCAAGAGCGTCCCATGCGCAGCCTTCGTGCAGAACAATGCAAATTGTCTGCCAGTATTTTCTGATAGCATGGTGCATTCATCTTGTCATTAATCTTCACAAGACTCCCTGTGCCTTTAGAGCTCACCAAAAAAAAAACATCAGTGAGCCACCGCCATGCTTCACAGTAGCGAGGGCTGCGGGCGAGGGCCTCAGTTGCCAGCAACTGCGACCCTCGTAAAATTTACGTTCAAACGCAAACAACCACACAACAACCGTGACCACGCAAACAACACGACACACCAACTACGACCCTCGCAAACTTTACCTTGCAGCGCAAACAACATACGAGACACGTTACCACACATTACGACCTTGCAACAATCGGACGCAACTCGCGAACATTACAAAATTCACAACACAATAAAAACACACAGCATACCACACATTACCCGCCATTTTACGCCAATTCTGAAGTACACAACTACGCTAGCTCCACACCACTAATGCGGCAGCAACATCAAAACAGATTGCAGCTCTTCAACACAATGCTTCAAAAAAGGGAAAGTATATTCTTTTAATAATGTTTCAGTACTACATACCAAACAGCATTAGCTACTTTACAATTTCATTGCCGTCATTTTTTGACGGGCAATTCTCTAGTCCTTCAATAAAAGACATGATCAGTCATATTTTCAAAATAAATGCCAAAATGTCACAATTTCTGTCCGGGTATGCAAACTTTTGAGCACAACTGTACATACACACATATACACACATACATATATATAGATATGCATTGCACCGCCTGCACCAGCTATAACTCCGTCAGTTCTCCTAATATGCTTCATCAGTTGAGACAATGGTAGACTTTAGTTCTGGCAGTATAACATTTAACTGGATCTGTTTACTGTGTAGCTGCTATGGTGATTATCTCACGCCGGGAGTAACAGCCACTGTGAATCAAAAAGCTAAATTATAAATGCAGTTTTGGACTTTTCATTCAAAACCTAAATAACCCTGGATAAGTTTGGTTAAAAAGCAAAAAGAAATGCCAAATATTAAAGCTCCTGGGAAATGTTCATAAAAAATACCCAAAACACTAAGGGCCTCATTCAATTGCGATTTGGCCAATTAATTAGGGCTCTATATAAGCACAGAGCATATTGTTATAGAAGTTTTTAGTTAGTGAAGACTTTGCTTTTGGATAGAAGTTCACTAACTAAAAAATATGCTCTGTGCTTATATAGAGCCCTATTCAATTAGCCAGATCACAATTGAATGAGGCCCTAAGTTCTGTTGTAGGTATGAAGGGGAATTTACTAAGCAGCTGAGAGGTGCAGCCCTGCATTTTCTATTCACTATTTCCTATGAGGAAAAATTAAGATCACACCACTTCTTAGCTCAGATGCTTGAGATGCTTATTAAATTCTCTCCAAGGACAGCTTTGAAAGCAAAGCAAGAGAAATGGTCTAATTTTGCAATTACTAGACAAGCACTTTCATTTATTTGTAAAAACTTGTACAGTATAAATGATAAAACTATGGAATAAAAATATTAATGATGTAAAAAAGTTCCATTAATGACTCAAACCATGGAGGGTATTTACAAGGCTCAGAGAGGGTGTGATGCACATCCGGGTATTCAATATGCATTATTTACTATGGGGAAAATGCCAATGCAGCCCTTTACACTGCATCACATCCCCTTCATAGTTAAGTTAATATCCCTCCATAAATCAGAAAATGGACAAAAAGAGATTATAATTAGAAGGACAATTATATAGAATGTTATTTGTTCTTTATCTCACTTCATAATCAAGTTACTTTTTTATGTACAATATACTGCAGAGCACATGCTTATTAATAGGTTTGTTTTTAGAGAAAATTGTATATACTGCGGTTTTCTGTGATTTCAATCCTACTCCTTGTGTTAAATGCTTTATTTAGTGTATAGGTAATATACAAATACACTTATGGCTATAAAAATGTTACTAAAAAGTGAAATAACTTGAACTATTAAACATAATATGGATATCACTAATATAGTTTGTAAAGTGTGCGTAGCGCTCCAGGGGAGCGCATGCGCACTTCACAAGCTATTTGTAGGAGAGGGGGAAAGAGACAGAGTGGAGGGAGGAGGGGGAAAGAGACACTGGGGAGGGAAAGGGGAAAGAAACACAGGGGAGGGAGATAGGGGAAGAGACACAGGTAATGGAAAGGGGGAAGAGACACAGGGAAGGGAGATAGGGGGAAGAGACAAAGAGGAGGGAGAGGGGAGAGAGAGGTGGGAAGAGACACAGGGAATGGAGAGGGGGAAGAGACACAGGGAAGGGAGATAGGGGGAAGAGACAAAGAGGAGGAGAGGGAGAGGTGGGAAGAGACACAGGGGAGGGAGACTGGGGAAGAGACACAGGGAAGGGAGATGGGGGGAAGAGACAAAGAGGAGGGAGAGGGGAGGGAGAGGTGTGAAGAGACACAGGGGATTGAGACGGAGAAAGAGACACAGGGGAGGGAGAGGGGGGGAAGAGACACAGGGGAGGGGGGGAGATACAGGGGAGGGAGAGGGCGGGAAAGAGACACATGTAATATTATACCGTCATGTATGACGGGTAAACGACTAGTAATATATATATATATATAAATTAATAGATATGTGTCTGCGTTGTTTAGTCATGCCCGAATTTCTGTGACCTTATGGACTGCAACAGACCATGCTGATCCACTTGGTATTCATGGCAGAGATTCTGGAGTGGGTTGCCAGTTCCTTCTCCAATGGGCCACAGCATAGAGATCCTGGTATTCCTAGGTGGTCTCCCATCCAAGTACTGATCAGACCAACCCTGCATGGTTTCAGGGTGGTGTGACCTCTTGGTTCCATGACTGGAATCGAACCCAGGTGACAGCGGTGAAAGCACCAAATCCTAACCACTTGACCACCAGGGAACCCTATTATTATATATAGTATTAAACATAAATAAAATAAAAAACTTTTTTGTAATAATTGTTATTTTCAGAGTTACATATAGTTATGAACAAGCCGTTAAATTAGTTTAGTTGCAGCATTGGGGAACTTGTATTATTTACTGGGGGTGGGGAGTACAAAAATAGATAAAATCTAGACAGACAGATGTTTTTAAGAGCCACACATTTTTGAGCAAGTCAAGGATGCAGATATTTATAAAATAAACAGAAAAGTTGAGAGCCATAGTTTTTGTTATAATTTATTAATTATTGGAGTGTGATATAAAGAGCATGCTGTATTTTTTTGGGTGGTTGTGATTCCTGCATTAATTCAAACCAAAATTATAACACAGGAGTTCTGTTTTTATTAATTTATGAAAATATTCAATCACCTATATACGCTGGTGTTAAAAATTGGTTGCAAGGAATGGTAACATATGTATGTTTTATTTTTTATTTTTATATTTATTAAATAATATTAAAAAGTACGTATATTAACATTTATTTTACAGTCAATAAAAAACGTGAGGGGTACAGAGAGAGAGGAGGGACAGGGAGGGGGACAGAGAGAGAGAGGAGGCAGAGGGAGGGGGACACAGAGAGAGGATGCAGAGGGATATGGAGGGGGATAGAGAGAGAGAGGGGAGGCACAGGGAGAGGGAGGGTGATAGAGAGGAGGCAGAGAAAGAGGGAAGGGGACAGAGGGATAGAGAGGGAGGGGGCAGAGGGGTGGAGGGAGGGGGAGAGGTGGGGGGACAGAGGGATGGAGGAAGAAAGAGAGGGAGGGGGACTGAGGGATGGATGGAGAGAGAGGGAGGGGGACAGAGGAAGGACCAGAGAGAGAGAGGAGGCAGAGAAAGAGGGAGGGGGGGCAGAGAGAGGGAGGAGGCAGAGATAGAGGGAAGGGGACAGAGGGATAGAGAGAGAGAGGGAGGGGGCAGAGGGGTGTGGGGAGGGATAGAGGTGGGGGGACAGAGGGATGGAGGGAGAAAGAGAGGGAGGGGGACCGAGGGATGGATGGAGAGAGAGGGAGGGGGACAGAGGAAGGACCAAAGAGAGAGGAGGCGGAGAGAGGGAGAGAAAGAAAGGGAGGGGAGACAGAGGGATAGAGAGAGAGAAAGGGAGGGGGACAGAGGGATGGAGGAGGGGGAGAGGGAGAGGGACAGAGTGATGGAGGGAGAGAGAGAGGGAGGGGGACAGAGGGATGGAGGGAGAGAGGGAGGGGGACAGAGAGATGGAGGGAGAGAGAGAGGGAGGTGGACAGAGGGATGGAGGGAGAAATAGAGGGAAGGGGACAGAGGGATGGAGGGAGAGAGAGAGGGGGGACAGAGGAAGGGGGCAGAGAGAGAGGGAGATAAGGAAAGGGAGGGGAGACAGAGGGGAGGGAGGAGAGTGGGAGGGAGCAAGACATAGAGTGCGCAGAGAGAGGACACAGATAGAGTCAAAGGGCACAGAGAGAGAGCACACGCACACATACAGAGAGGGTGCACTGAGAGGGCGCACAAAGAGAGAGAGGGCACACAGAGAGAGAGACAGCGCACAGAGAGACAGATCAAACAGAAAAAGAGAGGGCTCACATAGAGAGAGAGAGGGTGCACAGAGAGAGGGAGAGAGTGCACAGAGAGAAACCGAGGGCACACAGAGACAGCAAAGAGAGACAGCAAAGTCAATTGAATATAACATATGAAACCGATGGGCAAGTTACTAGTTAATAATCACATATATAGTTGTGAGCGTACGGGCCGTTGCTCACGCTTGAGGGCTCGGGTAGCGAGGGCCTACGCGAGCGGCTCACCGCACCCCGGGAGCCTGCATGGCTCCCCCTGCCGCACTGATGCTCCCCAGTGGCCCACAGCACCCCGGGAGCCTGCACGGGGCGGAGGGGAGGGAATGAGACAGGGGAGTGATAGAGGGGGCAAAGAGAGACGGGGGAGGGATAGAGGGGGCAAAGAGTGACAGGGGAGGGATAGAGGGGGCAAAGAGTGATAGGGGAGGGATAGAGGGGGCAAAGAGTGACAGGGGAGATATAGAGGGGGCAAAGAGTGACAGGGGAGATATAGAGGGGGCAAAGAGTGACAGGGGAGGGATAGAGGGGGCAAAGAGAGACGGGGAGGGAGAGGAGGCAAAGAGAGACGGGGAGGGAGAGGGGGCAAAGAGAGACAGGGGACGGAGAGAGGGGGCAAAGAGAGACAGGGGAGGGAGAGAGGGGGAAAAGAGAGACAAGGGAGGGAGAGAGGGGGAAAGAGAGACAAGGGAGGGAGAAAGGGGGCAAAGAGAGACAGGAGGGGGGAGGGAGAGAGACATGGGAGAGAGAAATGTTTGGGAAAAAACTTGATCTTGCCGTCATTTTTTGACGGGCAAGTCGCTAGTAGTTAATAATAAACAACATATGGGCTGTTTGTTGAACTAAAATAGCATGATGGCTTTTGTGCATGTTTATATTTTTGACAGATTTGTAGGCTGAGCCACCAGACAGGTAATTAAACATCTAACAGAACTATTTCTGCTTACTTTTCCTGATTTTGTTAGTAGAGATCCTTTGCTTGTCTATGTGTTTAGGTTATATGTTCTATCTAATAATAACATTAACATGAAAAGCTATTTTCAGAGATTTCTAGCAGATGCTTTAAAATAGAAGATTTCAACCTTTTGACAGACGAGTCACCTTCTCGTGCTCTTGGGGACAGCTTTTGAGATCCAAGATATTTTTACCAGGATGATACCACGGTGACACACTGTATTTTGTATGTTACCTTTATGTATTGATGCCTAGTTGTTGTAGTATATTTACAGTGTTAGGATGTCCTCATCACATATATAGTTGTGAGCGTACGAGTCGTTGCTCACGCTTGCGGGCTCGCGTAGCGAGCCCGCGGCCCTCGCGAAGCGAGGGCCGTGGCTCGCGAAGCGAGCCGCGGCCCTCGCGTAGCGAGCCGCGGCCCTCGCGTAGCGAGCCGCGGGCCTCGCGAAGCGAGGGCCGCGGCTCGCGCAGCGAGCCGCGGCCCTCGCGTAGCGAGGTCACTGGGCAAGGGCCTCAGTTGCTGGCATGGAGCGCCGAAGGCGCTCCATGCCAGCAACTGAGGCCCCTCGCGAAGCGAGGGCCTCAGTTGCTGGCGAGGTCACTGGGCACGGGTCTCAGTTGCTGGCATGGAGCGCCGAAGGCGCTCCATGCCAGCAACTGAGGCCCCTCGCGAAGCGAGGGACTCAGTTGCTGGCGAGGTCACTGGGCAAGGGCCTCAGTTGCTGGCATGGAGCGCCGAAGGCGCTCCATGCCAGCAACTGAGGCCCCTCGCGAAGCGAGGGACTCAGTTGCTGGCGAGGTCACTGGGCAAGGGCCTCAAACCCTCGCAAAATTCACGTCGCTACTCAAAAAACACGACACACAAATTACGACACTCGCTAAATTTTACGAGGCACGCAAACAACGTACGAAACACGTTACCACACATTACGACCTCGCAAACATCGGACGCAACACGCCGACATACAAACATTTAAAACACAATACATACACACAGCACATACATAAAAAACTTACCTACACCAAGAGGGAGCACCCAGGACCTCAAAAATGCAACTTACACCTCGATTTTACTCGAAATAAAACAGTTTAGAAACTAAAAAAAAAGCTAAGCGAGAGAAAAAATGGCCGCCGAACAAAACGAAAACGAGGCTACAGCACTCTAAACTCGCAAAACACCACAAAACACCTACGGATATTCCGATACAGACCTATACCACACATTACTCGCCATTTTACACCAATGCGGAAGTACACGACTACGCTAACGGTTTGGTCTCGCGCACGCACAGTGTTACACTGCACACATTCAGCATGCTTATACAGCAGCTCCACACCACTAATGCTGCAGCAACATCAACACAGATTGCCAGCTCTTCATCACAATGCTTCAAAATAGGTACACTATATTCATTTACTAATTTAGCTACCTTACAATTTCATTGCCGTCATTTTTTGACGGGCAATTCGCTAGTTCTTATATGTTCTTGAGCACTGATAGATAAGTTCTCAGGACGAGCACCATTCCTAGAACCAGCTTAGACTCTGTGAAGTTTAGTGAACTTGATCCATTGCAATAAACATTAAGCATTACAGTGGACCCTTGGTAATCGTTGTTAATTGGTTCCAGGAAGCACGACAAGTGGCGAAAATTACGGTTACCAAACTCCCATAAGAAGTGATGTAAATTGTTTTTAGCAAGCAAAACGAATACCAAGGAAGCTGCAAGTGCCAAAGGATTTGTTGCTCATCAAGATGCATTGAATATGACGAGTTTTTAGGTAGTGGAGTACCGAGGGTCCACTGTACTTCATTTAGTCAACAAGTCAGTTCACCTTAGAGCCTAATAACGTGAAGGGAAAAAAGTTAATATGCACTCAGTGGATACTATCTATGTGTTCTACGTGCAACATGCAAATAATTAATATTG
The DNA here is from genome assembly GCA_027410445.1 of Discoglossus pictus. Lineage (NCBI taxonomy): Eukaryota > Metazoa > Chordata > Amphibia > Anura > Alytidae > Discoglossus > Discoglossus pictus. The sequence goes on from CM050169.1 coordinate 24,830,582, forward strand.
TTAGGGCACAAATTACTATTTAGATCAGTGGTGGTCATCTGACAGCCTGTGGGCTACATGCGGCCGATCAGTGGTGGGCATCTGACAGCCTGTGGGCTACATGCGGCCGATCAGTGGTGGGCATCTGACAGCCTGTGGGATACATGCGGCCGATCAGTGGTGGTCATCTGACAGCCTGTGGGATACATGCGGCCGATCAGTGGTGGTCATCTGACAGCCTGTGGGATACATGCGGCCGATCAGTGGTGGTCATCTCACAGCCTGTGGGATACATGCGGCCGATCAGTGGTGGTCATCTGACAGCCTGTGGGATACATGCGGCCGATCAGTGGTGGTCATCTGACAGCCTGTGGGATACATGCGGCTGATCAGTGGTGGTCATCTGACAGCCTGTGGGATACATGCGTCCGATCAGTGGTGGTCATCTGACAGCCTGTGGGATACATGCGGCCGATCAGTGGTGGTCATCTGACAGCCTGTGGGATACATGCGGCCGATCAGTGGTGGTCATCTGACAGCCTGTGGGATACATGCGGCCGATCAGTGGTGGTCATCTGACAGCCTGTGGGATACATGCGGCCGATCAGTGGTGGTCATCTGACAGCCTGTGGGATACATGCGGCCGATCAGTGGTGGTCATCTGACAGCCTGTGGGATACATGCGGCCGATCAGTGGTGGTCATCTGACAGCCTGTGGGATACATGCGGCCGATCAGAGGTGGTCATCTGACAGCCTGTGGGCTACATGCAGCCGATCAGAGGTGGTCATCTGACAGCCTGTGGGCTACATGCAGCCGATCAGAGGTGGGCATCTGACAACCTGTGGGCTACATGCGGCCCTCTGGCACCTCTCATGTACCCCACAGCCTGTTCTCTGAAGTGAGAAAGCATGATTTTCTTCAACAATACACAGTCCATTATGCCCCTCTAAAACTAGCAAATAATACCCAATTGTACCCCTAAAAACTTCTCATCATTATCTATACTTCTATTACCAATGAATTCCTTTCCAATAGAAAATTACCATTTTGTTTTGAGTAAAATAAAAAGGTTTTACGCTCCTTGAGGTCTGTTGAACAACTCAGGGGCCATATATGAGGCTGATCATGGAAACAGATTGGCCATCACTGACTTGGACGCTTTAGCTGCTTGATTCTGTTTTATCATTTAACTGATACAGCTCACAGAAGGGTTGAAATTCTTATTGGACTTAGTCGAGAGAGCGTGACCACAATGTTATTTTGAAAAATCAATCATCCTTATTTAAATATTGAAACACAAACTTGAAATAAGAACCTAAAATACTGATTTAACTGAATATTCCCTAATATTAAGAGTTCTGTGATCTAATTGACATAACCCATTTCATGAACAGTGTTATTAGATTATAAATCATATACTGCTTATGACAGACAGTCCAGTCATGCAGTTATGGTTTCTAATTACAGGAACCCTATAATCATTTCATCCATCATTTACCATGCAGTGAACTGTTAAAGCACCGCAATAATGTTTGAAAAGTATTTAGTTTGTAAGAGTAGCAACTAGGAGTTTTTAATGTTGCCAATTAATAGACAACTTATAAGTACAACTGCAAATTTACTTCTGGTAGTGTTGTGCCCAAATAAATCATTTTTACCTAGCATGGAGTTTTGTCGATTGTGCTTAAACTACGGATAAGATGGAAACATTTTCACAAACCCGTAGAACATTATTGAAATTGTATTTACATGCAAACAGAGTATAAACAAACACTCAAGGCAGAAATATCATATATCATATATATAGGCACAAAAATAGTATATGTTTAGGAAAACATACAGTATCTTCTTGTACTGGATGAAATATATCTTTTATTGCATGTCACGTTTCGCCTTCAGTTCCACTTTAAAGCATTTGCTGCTAATTAGCTGCTAGATCAACTAGAATTATAAATACAATATATATATATATATATATATATATATATATATATATATATACATATGAAAAGGTGCGCCAACGAGTATTTTGTGGGTTTTCACTTTCATCTGTCATCCTATTATTGCCATAAGGCGTGTTCTCTTTTGTCCTTGATGGTTGTTCATGGTGTGTGTGATAAGAGAGGATTTAAGTCTTACAATTATTGTGCCATATGTACTAAAGGATGTAGTGTTTGAGACCTATTTGAGAACATCTACATTGCTGAAGTATCTTCTGGGGCATATTGACTAAAACTGGACATACCTAAGAGTTCTCCACCCTTCAGCACATATGCCCAAGTGTTGGCACAGTTGCTGATTGAATACCTATCTGTTGCCTTATCTTAATGTAGTATTTGTTAAGGCTTCATAGTTTTATCTTGCCAATTAGGTCAAAATATTTATTTTGACTTAAAAAACAAATAACCAGATCTTTCATATTCCCTGCATATTTTCTTGAAATAAGTATTATCTGCTAATCTCATATTTGTATAGGTGCAGACTTTAAAAAAAAAATTCTGTGTAGTGATAGTTTTCTTTTCATTTCATGGTGGTTTTATTAAATAAGCCTATAATCATTTCTCTGTAATAATGAAACAAATACTAGTAGTTTGGTATTCAGCAATGGTATAATCAGGCCCTTATTCAGATTTTATGCTCTTTTAGGATCATTTATACCAGTACCCCCACTCCTAAGTTACTAACATGAATTAGCTATACAAAAGCATAACCATAAGGTGAAAGACAATTAAAGGTATATGCAAGTGAGGTGGGTTATGAATGCTTCCTGTATAATGCATCATAACCCACCTAGCAAAAAATGTTTGCATGAAAAAAATGTAGATGTAGACACCCCTAGCAATGGCACTGCACATATTGGGTACTTCATTAAAAAAAATTTACCTAATATAAAAGCTGCTGATTGGCTAAAGGAAAGGAAAGTGTCTGAAATCATGTGACTTGCCAAAGTAGGGCAGACTTCAGTTGCTAACTGAGCATGCCTGCACAATCCCCAGGCCAAAACTATGCAATGTTTAAAGTATGCTAATATTCCCTAGGAATTTTAGGGGGTGTCAACATTGAGAGAAAACTGTTTGCAAATACAGGAAATTCAGCAAACTTCAGGCTAACGGTTTAACTGTTTACTTTGGAATTTTTTCATGCAAACATTTTTTTTCAGACACTATAAATTCTCCTCTATCAGATGCTTTAATAACCCAGCTCACTTTCAAATACCTTTAATCATGTTGCAGGCTTATTACTTTCTTCACTTTTTCTTATCCTGCTTACCAGAGGTGGGTGACTTGGTCATATAAGGGACGACAAAGGTCAAACAGTTTCATTCATTTTATTGATCCTCTTGTGCTCATGCAGACAGATATTGAAATCCTGGCATGTTGGAGGCCCTCCTGAGTTGCCCACCACTGCTTTATATCCCACCACAGGTGTTCTCTCTATTTCACTTCGAGTCCTCATTCTCTATCCCCATACAAAACATATTTTAAGCTATCAATCTTCCACAACGCACATGAAGCGACCTTTTATTTTAATTGAAGCTTACATCTACACACAAACTCTCTCCAAGATTTTAAAACTTCTTTTGAAATCTAGATATGGAGAGTGCCAGAAAACACAAAAGTAGCCTAACAATGCAATCTTAAGACACCAGTAACAAAAGATTCATGGAAAACGATGGAATTTCACTTGTGGGCAATAAAAGTATGTCTTTTCTTGATGGCTTGGGGGTTTGTGATTACCATTAGAGCCGTAGGTGGGACTTACTGAGTACGTCCTCCTCCACCAAACACAGTCTAAGTATGGAGTCCACATCCTTTTCCAACTAGGAATCAAAAAAAAAGAAGAAATGAGAAAATGAAGATCAGGAGTCACTCTTTAGCATTGAACAAAGAGGTGAAGATACTCAAATAATTTTGGTGGGTGTGTTGCATCCAATTTGACATATATTATTACAATTTAAATTATGTATTCACATGTTTTGTAGATACAGAAACTTGGGTTAACAGGCACCTATTTTGGCTTTAGTAAACACTGTTGTTCTTCTACCTTCTGGATTGCTATCTTGTCGTGGTGAAGGGGCTTGTGTACTTCAATAAAGCTGTGAGCTATATCATGTGGGGTCATCCAAGATGGGCAGGTCATAGCAGAGAGGTCAGACAAATCGCAGTCCACTGGAGAAGGAAGTGGCAACTTTGCCAAGATAACCTTATGGACTAGCACAACCAAAGACATAGATGTCCTCCAAGAGAACGTAATAGAGAGTTTCATTATTTTAAGTACTTATAATTAGCCACTAATTATTTGGTATTGTCCTTATAATCAGTAGTAATTTGAGTTAAGTATATCCGCTCTAAACAAATCCTAAAAAATAACTATATTTCAATCTACTGTGTCTCTTTATTATTCAAACTAAGATAAACATCTTTTGTGTTTTGACTCATACATTTGTCACTTAGTAATTTCTTTTTTCTTGCGCAGTTCTGGATTGCTATTTAAATATTTAAAGGTGAAATAACTAGAGACCTCGGGTTTAAGATAAATGATGCAGATATTTTATTCTTTTAACATTAATGCTATTTTTTACTCATAATGTACTTTGTGCTATTTCTGCAACGCTGATTTCTGGTTGTGAGACTCTTAAAAAGTCATTTGTGGCCTACAGTGCATTTTATACATTACACATATAAGTCTGTTTGATTTAGTAATCATGTTAGAGAATTCCATTTCATGAACTATAAAAAAATATATATACCTTCAAGAATGCGCTTAACTCTTGGTCATTTTACAGCACCTTCCGAATGCAATTTTCTACATCAACAACCAAGCTTTCCCGTTTTATGATCAGTCACATGTTATGACAATGAAAGTATATGCAACGTCTTATAAATATAGCAAAGAATTAATGACAATTACTTCTGTAAGATGTAAAGTTATATGCCTGGGGATAGAGCATAGTCTCAGCATTTTAAATATAGGATGAGCATGTTTGAAAGAGATGGATCGTAATAGAACACCACAAATGTAATATCTGATAAAGTTAAAATGACTGAAATGGGGAAGCTGTTGGAAACAAGTCAGTAGGGACAGAATCAGAATTCAAATAGGAGGTAATGAAAGTATGCATAGAAACATAGAAATTGTTCCATCTAGGCGGCCCATTCTGCTATATAACTAAAAAGCTTATGCTTAAAGGAAAACTGCAGTTGAAGCCAAAAATACCAAATATACCACACTGACAATATTAGCAGATGTGTAAGCCATGGACATAAACATATTTTTTTGGGGAAAAAAATAGATTTTGAAGTACAGGAAACCATTTTGTGTTTGTTACACTATTTCCTTAGAGCTGAATCATGAGGGTATGCATTTTAGCTATCAGGGGAGAAAGGGGTGATGAAGCAGGGAATAAAGAGCTTTTGTTAAGATAATTGGATACAATTAAAACTGACACCAAAGCCTTCTCAATCATAATCCCAGTAGCAGACTCCTTGCTTCAGGAAATGCAATTATTTATCTGCAGAAATGTAACTGCCCCTCTCACATAAATAACCATCTGTGCATCATTGACTTCCCCAGGGCCCAACAAAGGCGTTACAATGTGTTTTTTCTAATTAGGAACCGGCTGTATGGCTGTTTCCCTGCTTAATTATGCTGTTAGAGTCAAAGTCTTCAAATATTTTCTGCCTTTGTGTAGTGTTTCTTTAAAGGGGCACTATATTTAGACATAATAAGGCAATCGCATGTCCATGATTTTTTAGGGGGAAATTTTACTGATTGAAACTTATGTCCTGGGTAAAATGTGGTCGTGGGGGGAGGCGGTATCTTATGTTATTTTCCTGATTTAATATGAAAACAGCCCTTCTCACATTATATCACCCGTTCTCACATCAACTTACCAAATGCCATGTACATTTAACCTGATTATATGCAAAGTTTTCATTTTGAGCTGAAGCGCTAGAGACTGTTTTTTGTCATGACCTAGAGATTAGGGGCCACGTGCACCCCAACAGCTTTCTGCTACAGTAATTGCTCTAGGATGTGGATTTAGGGTTAATCTCAGTGTCCAGCCTGCATAGTCAGCCAAGGAATGACCAGTCCTCAGGATACAGGCAAAGTTCCCTTAGAATAGGACCAACAGTAATATCAGGATATACATAGTTACATGGGGCCTCATTCTATTATCGGCCTTAAAACGGCTGCAAAGCTGCGATTCCTTGCGGGGCTCCCGTTACCTTGCAATTGAAATGGACGGGGCCGCATATCTTGCAACCGGCCGCAAGGTCTAAAAACTTTAAAAGCAAATATAAATTCAAGACGGCACTGTAAAGCTCTGTAAATGCTAGGGATCATAATGGGGGACTTGAGGATTAATAGCAACCCCCTCTCAAGCTTGCACATCAGCCCAAATCCGAGATTTCATTAGCTGTTTATTTTCCGGCCGCAGCGTGGCCGGGTCTGAGGTGCTCCAAGCCCTCGGGACTTTGTCCACATATATTTGACATAAATTCAAATAAAAAATATTTACGGATTTGAGTGTAGGGGAATGTTGTGCTATGAATGCTAACACCTACAATCACTTTATCGTCTCCTCAGAGTGCAGGATGGCTTTATTATGGCTTTATTATGTGCTTAATTATGTGCTTGCGGGACCTTTTTGCTGCAAGTAAGCTGCGGCTCGGTTTTAGCCTTGCAGAGAGGGTTCCCGGAGCAATTGAATAGCAACCGGGATTTTCTTGCGGCCGAAACTCTTGCGGCCGTTTAAGATCAAAGGCTTTCCTCCGGCGCGTGTGTCCGCAAGGAATAACAAGGCGCCGGCCCCAAGCCTGCCGGAGCCCCCGGCTGGAAGGGAATAGAATTAGGCAAATAGCCTGCGGCCGGTCCTTGCGGCCCTGCATCTCCTACGGCCGATAATAGAATGAGGCCCATAGTAATTAAGGTTGAAAAAAGACTTTCAGTCCATCAAGTTCAACCTTTTAAGATCTCCTCTGATCTGCAATATGCGGATTAAATATTAATTAATTAGTTGTTAATTAATTATTAATCAATTATTTAATTATTGTTTTATTTTTTTAATTATTAATTTATCCAGACCAAGGCAGACAAAAAAAAAACAAGTGAGACTTAGCCAATCGTCTCAAAGGGAAAACAAAAATAATTCCTTCCTGACCCCAGATACTGGCGATCGGATTTCTCCCTGGATCAATACTCTCTAATTATCCATGATAACCCTGAATTCCCATTTTAATTAGAAATAAATCCAGTCCCCTTTTAAAGTCACTCTTCCTCTGGTAGAGAATTCCACAGATTAACCACCCTAACACCCAGCTCTAAAATGTCCTTTTTATGAAGTGGTACCCAAAATTGTACTCCATATTCCAAATGAGGTCATACTAGAGATTTGTATAGTGGCAGAATTATATTTGCTTCCCTTGCTTCTATACCCTTCTTAATACATGCTATTCTTAACATTTATTCATATTAAATCTCATCTGCCATTTAGATGCCCATTCCTCAATTTTATGGAAATCCCTTTGGAGGGAAAGCACATCATTATCTGATGTAATTACCTTGCACAACTTCGTGTCATCAGCGAAAAATGGAGACACTACTTTCCAGTCCCACCTTACATGTTAAAAAGGAGAGGACCTAATATTGAACCCTGAGGAACCCCACTTACCACATTAGTCCAAGCCATTAATATAAGCCAGCTTAATAAACTAACAAAATGTATTTTCATATGGAGGCCAGAATGAAATACACACAGTGTTTATGAGTACAAAATAGAGAGAGACCTTTATTAGCAACTCATATTTATGTCATGGTCACAAAACGGCAAACCTGCTCTTAGACACTCCCAAAGCTCTATTTGTCCCACCTCCATCAAGAATAAAAGAGTTCCTAAAGAGCGCTGGCCCATATGAGGAATCTCCTTTCCTGTCCTCCTGTACTTGGAAGGGGGCATCTGCTAATCACGTTTCCTCACTGGCTTTGTCAACTTTCTCTAAATTGTTAGGCCTTTTGATCTCCAATTACCTAGGAAGAGATAACTGACATGTCTGTGCCATATTGGTCTCTCCTTCTTTTCCCGGAAACCCTGGTAATACTTTTTATTAAACTCCCTGAGAAAAATACGGCATTTAGATACTAAACATGCCTGGGTACCACCTTTACATCAATAAATAATACAATAATTCCTGTCTGTTAAGTTCACACACACACACTGCCCTGTATAATACACAGACACACATATGATAACTATGATTTTCCCCAAAAGTCCAGTGGTGGGCCCACTGACACCTGTAAAGTTGGTACCAATTAACAACATTAGCAGGTAAGAAGACAGAAGCCTACTAGCATTTTAGAGAAAATGTTATATGTAGATCACTCTCATTGTGTTATGGAGTATTCCATCTTGTCAGGAGTTGACTGGGAGGGTGATTCTATGGGGGCTTACTCTTTAAATGAGTCAGTTATTAGTTTGATATTTGGAAAGGCTGTTTTCTGCAGCAGTATATAAAAATTGTATAGGAATCCACCGTTCCTCCCAGGTTTCTAATTCATGTAAAAATAGAGATAAAGTGTCTGCTATCAGTAAAACAAAATGGAATAAAATAGTTATACATTAAATACTGTAATTATTTAATGCTGTGTAAACACATTTTGCATGTTATCAAGTCAAGTTCTTCAACAGAGCATAGTCTAAATATGATATTTTAGTCATGCTTTCTGAAACCCAACTCTTTGTTTTAAAATATATTGTTAGATAATAATTTCCAGTTAATATTGTGACACAAAATGGCATAGTTAGCATAATAATTGGGACCTATTTTACACCCATCCATTTGCTGTGAAAAAATGTCCCCAGATACCTTTTAAAAATCTGTTAAGCCTAAAGAACCATAAAAGTCCCTATATGTACTATGCACCATTAGATAGAGGGTGAAAAAATATTTAGAAAAAGTGCTTTCCTTTTTAAAATGAATACTGAATTAACAGAATTATGATTTGTAGATGTCAGGCTATTTCAATGTGTTGCCCCTGCCTGACTGAGTAATGAGTTTGGGATTTAAGGAATATAAATTAGAATCCGATATAGAGGCTTTGAAATAGACAGTGGCTAAGTCATATGTAACTACTTTATTATATTTTAACAGCTAATGTAGCAACAGAACAGATAGTACTGCAGTGGTGGTGAAGGTCCTAGGTTTAAATCCTCATACAAGCTACTTTTTTAATTGTTTAATAATCAAAAAGATATACTTTAGTTTATAATTAAAGCAAATATTAATATGAGGTAACGGTGTCAATTTTGTATTGATTTTAAAATAATTATTTAAATAATTATGTAAAGTAGTTTATATATATATATATATATATATATATATATATATATATATATATATATATATAGATAGATACAACATTTTAAATATCTAGTTCACATAATTAGGAGTTATGTACACACCATCAGCCCCAAATTTTACCTGCATCTGGTTTCAGAAGGCCTCACTGGTTACTCTGAATTCTGGGAGTTCTGTACACACCATCAGCCCCAAATTTTACCTGCATCTGGTTTCAGAAGGCCTCACTGGTTACTCTGAATTCTGGGAGTTCTGTACACACCATCAGCCCCAAATTTTACCTGCATCTGGTTTCAGAAGGCCTCACTGGTTACTCTGAATTCTGGAAGTTCTGTACACACCATCAGCCCCAAATTTTACCTGCATCTGGTTTCAGAAGGCCTCACTGGTTACTCTGAATTCTGGGATTTCTGTATACACCATCAGCCCCAAATTTTACCTGCATCTGGTTTCAGAAGGCCTTACTGGTTACTCTGAATTCTGGGAGTTCTGTACACACCATCAGGTATGGAGAAGACCTTGAAAGCTGCATCTTCCTAGGAGCCAGTATCTTTTATTAATATTTCTACTATATGCTTGTTATTATATTTGATGACATAGAGTTATTTCTAAAATTAGTTCAAACGTTTTCATATGTTTACTGAATCTTGCCTGGCTTTACTCCCCCTTCCCCCTTTTATGGCCTGTATAATTTGCCTAGATCTCCTCCTTTCCACATGTCTTGGCATTTCCTCTCTGCTAACTGCTAACTGCTCTCTCTCTCTCTCTCCCTCTCTCTCCCTCTCTCTCCCTGTTCTATTGGTCCCTTATACCATATTTTATTGTTTTCATTTAGCCCCAAATTTTACCTGCATCTGGTTTCAGAAGGCCTCACTGGTTACTCTGAATTCTGGGAGTTCTGCCCTCCCTCCCCATTTCTGATTAAATATATAGTATAATGGGAATCACCTGACTTTCCTACTTGCATATATTATCACACCACTAGGGGCAGACAACATTTTAAATGCTAGAGCCCTCACCTCTGTTCTTTCTCTCTCTCTCTCTAAATGAAAAACCTTTCTAACTTTCACTTCTCCTCTGACCCTTTTTATTCCTTATCTGTTTAATCTTTCCCTGACATCTGCCCCTTCCATTCCCTTTAGATTGTAAGTGGCGAGTTTTCAGTCTTCTAGGATGCTTTGGGAAAAAGCACTTTCTGCAAAGATTCTAAGCTCAAAACAGGGTCCTCCATTTTTTGAATTTTGTTAATGCTGTATTTTCCCTTGTTTTTATCCCCTGTATTGCGCTACGGAATATGTTGGCGCGTTACAAATAAAAGTTAATAATAATAAATAATAATAAAAAGAGAGAGAGCAAGAGAGAGAAAAAAATAAGGTTCTATACCACTTTTTTTATTGACTAAAGTCTATTAAAACAAATATGAATGATATCTATAAATACATAAGTATATTAATTAAAAAAAACAAGTGGAAGGCAGGTGAATCGAAACTATAACTTACCAATAATAAAAATCTTAACACAGAACACTTACCATTACACCAACACACTCTGTAATCCAAGTCAATTCCTTATCGATTTAAAAAATGTAGACTTATTTTACACATGATTATCCACCCTATAACTGATGGTGCAGACTACATATGGCAACTTGTGTGGACCTTTTAAGATGTTGACATATTTGGTCATCATTAAAATGACAGATAACATTCAATAGTTGTCATGTTTATTCCAATTTCTTGCCTTTACCTTACCTTTTATGTAAAGGAACACACTTGCAGTCACTGGATATTCTTATCAGTTTGAAATACCACAGCAGTGTACAAGTGGTCCCTGGGAAAACAAAGTTGGAACCAGTGATGTAGATAATGTCATAATATATAACAATGAGAGGTCCAAGTAAAAATGGGTGGGATTTCAAGGATGAGAGTTCTTTTGATCATTAATTAGTGAGTGTGTGCGAGTGAGTGAGAACATAGCTGAAAATCTGTGTTTACAGATTTATGTACTACATCTTTTACCAATGTGCAGGAAACTTAAAGGGCAACTGTGGTCATTTTTCTTTGGTACTTTAAACTACAAAAAAAAAAGTATGATCAAAGACAAAAGCAAAAAAAAAATTTTTTTTAGATTTTGTAACTTTTATATTCAATTATTATTTACTGCCATTTAAGTTTCCTCCTGTCAGGACATTGTCCTGTTATAACCAAAATGGTAGATTCCATAGTAGCATAACTTCACATAAAAAGTATTAGGAGACTGTATTATTTTTTACATGCTAAAATCATGTTGCTGATTTCCAAGTGTGTTTCTTTAAAAGAGTAAAGGTTAAAATTATGACCACAGTAGACTATGTATCTTTAGGTGTACATTGTTCCTTGCCTGCTTTTACTATTACTATTCTTTTATGTAATTTTCTCACATAAGAAACTAAAATTCTCATCCATTCACTTATCATTTCCCACCTAGACTACTGCAATTCAATTCTAACTGACCTTCCATTTTAAAGACTCCCTCCACTCCAATGCATCTCTGATACCACTGCTATGGCCATACTTCAAAAGAGTCATTTCTCATCTGCTTCCCCACGCTGCAAATCCCCTCACAGGCTTCTTATACCCGCTAGAACTGAGCACAAAATGTTGACATTCAAATTTTTGTTGTTGTTCAGTTGTGTCCGAATCTCTGTGACCATATGGACATCTGTCAGCCACTGCCCCTCTTAGCTCTTGAGCTCCATCAAGCTCATGTTCACTTATTTCATGACCTAATCTAGCCATCTCCACCTCTGCCATCCCGCTCTTTGTGTGCTTTTAATATTTTACAGCATCAGACTCTTCTTTATGGAATCTTGTCTTCTCATTATATGGACAAAATATTTGAGCTATAGCCTCATGATCAAACCTTCCAGTGAACAGTTTGTCTTTATTTCCTGTAGTATTGATTGATTGGATCTTCTTGTAGTCAAAGGGACTCTAAGTCGTTTTCTCCAACACCACAGTTCAAAGGCATGAATTCTATGGGTCTCTGGCCTCTTTATGGTCCAGCTCTCATATCTGTATGTTACTACTGGGACTACCATAGTTCTAACTATAAGGAGCTTTGTTGATACGTACAACTCTACACGTGCCTTCATATTTGGTCTAATCTCCACATATTACCATAACTGCTCTCTTCTCTCATACCTGTCACTATTTCCTCATTCTCTCATCTCTTAAGACTTTTCTGATGCTGCCCATGTCTCATGGAATTCTTACTGTGCAGGGATTATGGTGCCACACTGGACTACCAACTAGTAATCCGCTCCCCTTTGTTCCTACACCCTTAATCTGTATAGATTATAACATTTTACAAAAGCAAGGCCCTGTACACCTTCTGCATCAATATATAAAGGTATGTGTTCATTGTATCTCCCTGTACTTGGTGCTACAAATATGCTGGCTCTTTATAAATAAAGGATAATAGTAATAAAATGCACCCAATAATCGTATATTTTATTTGGCTTTTACAGGAATCCTGCAAAATATTTATTTTCCTCTGCACTCATCAAGATGTTCAAAAATGAATATCAGGTAAGACTGCAAAATACTTTGTTCTTTGTGAGAAGACGGTGAATTAAATAAAATGGACTTTGTTCAAATCAATAATATTTCACAATCCAAAAACATGTTCCTTTGTTACAGTCTCGAGAGTGCCGAAAGAAAACAAAATCTTTTTTTTAAAAATGGTATGATTGCTTTCATGAACTGCAGAAACAGAATAATACATATATTTTTTCCAAGTTTATAATAGCAATACCCCTAACAGACAGAGGCATAATAACTAGGGAGGAATGAATAAGCTGCGGTGTGCTTTGTTATTTGCTACCCAATAAGATCTCTCTGCCTTTGGCAAAGCGTAATATTAAATCCACAAAAATGATGTAAACCGAATGAACTGTGGATGCTTATGGCGCATATTTAATTTTAGTTTTCCAAACAGAATATGCATGTGATGCAGCTTAATAAAACATATGTATGTGTGGGTAGTGGTTATGTATCTTCTGCTAGCTTTACATAATAAAAAGACATTAGTCATTATAATGCAATCATACTTCCTAATATGCATGTCAAACTGTAGATAAAATTACTTCAAATATTTATATTACCAATTAGCAGTGGATACGGAGATGTGTTTTAAAGGGCTCTGTGATGCATTTTTTCTTTCAAGGAATCAGCAAAATTATCCAAAACTGAGCTAAGAAAACAAACAAACAACAACAAATAAAGTTATTGTGATCTCACACTAATGTTGCCCTGTTAAAAAGATAGCATCAAATATTTCTTCCTTCCCTGATAGATAGATAGAGTTATCTATCTATCTTTATATATATATATATATATATATATATATATATATATATAAATATAAATATATATATATATATATATATATATATATATATATATATATATATACACACAGTGGTATTCAACGAGTACCTATCAATGTAAATTTAAATAATCCATTCTGAACACCAGAAATGTCACATTTTAGTTTGAACTTATAGTTTTTTTTAAAACAAAACCTTAAAACTAAACAGATAAAACAATAATTAGATAAAATAACATAGAATGTAACTTCTCTTTACCTGTACTGAGAGGACTTGAGGTCCCAATGGGATGGTGGCAATGGTACTTTGGTCCTTATAAGCACAGTCTACGCTTTGATTCTTATAGACACAGGCCCTCATTCAATTGTGATTTGGCCAATTGAATAGTGCTGTGAATAAGCACATAGCATATATTTTTTAAAGAATTTTTGAGTTAGTGCAAACCTTGCTTTTGGATAGATGCTTACTAACTAAAAACTTCTTTAAAAAAAATATGTGATGTGCTTATTTAAAGCCCTATTCAATTGGCCAAATTGCAATTGAATGAATTCCACAGTCTGCACTTTTGTCCTTATAAGCACAGTCTACATTTTGATTCTTATAGATACAGTTTGCACTTTGGTCTTTATAAGCACAGGCTACACTTTGGTCCTTTTAAGCACATGTTACACTTTGGACTCATTAGCACAGGCTGCACTTGTTAGATGCCAAAGCAGTTTTTACTCATCAAGACGCATTGAATAGCGAATTTGACAAGTTTTTAGATGGACTAGTACCAAGGTACCACTGTGTGTGTATATATATATATATATATATATATATATATATATATATTGTTAAAATAATGAAATTAGTTTAACCTTTACATATACTTTTTAAAGCAGAGTGTGTTGGTGTAGTGGAAATTGTGTTTCATTTTTTTTTTTTTTTAAGTCATTGGTTCTAATCAATGTCTTCCACTTGTTTTTGTTTTTTTAATTAACTAATGTATTTATTAACACACATATGACTGAAATATATAAAGAATTGCAAGGCAATTGAACCTAAGACTTGAAAATTTAAATATGTATTTATTTTCATTAGATTGCTTACCACTGCATCACCAGACTGTGCTTTTAAAGACTGTGTATATCCATAATACAATGTGTAACAGTTACAGAACTCCAGACTTTGGCCCTCATTCAATTGCAATTTGGCCAATTGAATAGCGGTCAAAATAAGCACATAACATATTTTTTTTAAAGAAGTTTTTTGTTAGGAAACATCTATCCAAAAGCAAGGTTTTCACTAACTAAAAACTTCTTTAAAAAAAATATGCTAAGCGCTTATTTAGAGCCCTATTCAATTGGCCACATCGCAATTGAATGAGGCCCTTTATTTGTACTGATTCTGGTGGGAGGGCTTCAAGGGCTAAACTAAAATGACAAGATTGAACTTAAATCTTAATCAGTTTTAAAATTGTGAACACATTTTTTGCAAGCCAGCAGTGATCTAGTGCTCACAAATTTTGACTAATTAACATTTCCCAAACTGTTGGCCTATCCATTATTTGAACAACCATATTACAGCTGGTGGAGTTATAACAAAGCTCTAGTAAGGGACCATTGAGAAGGTATGTTTATAGATTGTAAGTCTACGAGTTTTCAATCTTGCACGGTGCTTTGGGGAAAGCAATATGGACACTGGATTCTAAGCTCAAAGACAGGGCCCTCCATCTTCGTAATGTGTTAATATTGTTTTGCCTTGATCACAACTTATGTATAGCGCTACAGAATATGTTGGCGCATTACAAATACACTATAATAATAATAATAATAAATAGTATTCTCTTTTGAAGAACATGAGTTGACAATGTGCAAATTCTTTTTTGCAAAATGTAATACAATTCTAACTATTATATTCAGTTTAGCTTTAATGGTGACATCCATATTGTATTGGTTCCTAGCAAAATTAGAAACCTGGGTTTTATATATATATATATATATATATATATATATATATATATATATATATATATATATATATAAACAGTGGCTTTCATAGATGCTAATGCTGTTAGTTTCTTACTTCACAACACATGAGGTTATTAACGAACTACATGGGTGCTTTAAAGGCAATAATTTAAGTTTCATGGATTATGAATGCATTTGATAGAGGAGAATCAGTAGTGTATGAAAACATTTTGTTGCATGAAAAAATACCAAAATAAACATTAAGCTTACCCTAAAGTTTGCTAAATATCTTGAGTTTGCAAGCAGTTGCTATTCAGAGCTAAAACCACTGGAAATCCCTGCTAAATTTAGCATAAAATTCATAATTCGATTTGGCCAATCACAGGCAGCTAATACACTGTATCAATCAGTGATGGCAGTTTGTGCAGGAAGACAACATTGGATGTGTAGTTCCCTGCACAAGGGAGCAAGTCGGAGTCCAGACATTGCTATGTAGATCTCTGCATTGTGCTGCTGTTGGCTTCAAGGTTAGTAAAGGGTTAAAAACAGACCCAAATGCAGTGTTTCTATAGGTACGTACACTGTGCCTATGTAGGCAGCTCCGAGTGTGTGGAAACCATTTTTTTAACTAAAATAAATTTCTATGTGTATAGAATTAACCCATGTAATGTGTCTTTCTGGCATAAGCAGCATGTATTAGATGAAAAAACTAATAAGGGAAACTTTGATATACCTATAAAATTTACATTATAGGATGTACATCTTACATCATAGGATGTCATCGTAAGACATTAATGTTCTAACCATACAATTTCTTTATTCAAGGGAGGCGCATTTGTTGAAATTTTCAGCGCACAAGGAAAGGACCCTGTAGCAAAATGGAAGCTCTCTGGAAGTCAATCGGCAATTTCGAAAGTAAGATAATTATTTTCTAAACCTGTCAATAAACCTTTTCAGTACATTGGAAGGAAACATAATAGCACCATACTTAATACATCTGCAAACATGCTCATGAAGACAGATGTTTTGAAATGCAATTTTAATGTAGCCAGATAGTGTTGTGGTTTTAAAGCACATTATACGGTGACAAATTTATATTTCCTGTAAAAGATGTTATTATGCTTTGTCTGGCTATGACTAATGTATTTTCCCTAACACATAGATTTAGAAAATAGTAATACTTTGACATTAAATATGCAAGGACATTAATTTGTACAATATTCACTCTGCATAACGTGCAATAAATAAATGCAGTAACATCAAGAAATCAGCAAAAACATTTATTAATATAGATTTTGCGAGTGCATTTGAGATATAGCAAACACATTAAAATAATTTAATGTAATGTATTGTGCATGAGTTTGTACTAAATTAGTACTGGAATAAACAATATATATGGCTGCTTAACATATGACTGTTTGCTTTAGCTTAAATTAAACTTATTTAGCTTAAAGAATTCTGTGCGTCAGTTGTTTATTAAAAGTTGCTGGTGAAATACGGTTGTAAAATATGAATGCAGTGACATTATAATCAAAGCACTACACACACATACAGATATGTAAATTTGCAATATTACATTTAGTATCTTCAGTTTGGGAGTATCTTAATCCTGTATGGGATGAGGAAGAGTGTGGGGTACATTTTCCTGCAGCTTATTGTTGTACAGCATTGGGCTCCACAATCATAAGCTCCAGACTATGGCCCTCATTCAATTGCAATTTGACCAATTGAATAGGGGTCTAAATAAGCACATAACATATATTTTTTAAAGAAGTTTTTAGTTAGTAAACATCTATCCAAAAGCAAGTATTCACTAACTAAAAACTTCTTTAAAAATAATATGCTATGTTCTTATTTAGAGCCCTATTCAATTGGCCAAATCGCAATTAAATGAGGGCCTAGGTGGTAAAAAGATCTATTTTAGTGTGTTTTATCACAAAATAAAATATGTTTTATAATAATAAAGTGAAACATTATTTTAATGATCTCAACTACTTAGCAGCTATGGAAGCAAGAACATTGCAGTGTTCCCCTAGAGGACAGCTGAAGTGCCTAACAACATGAGCTAGATGGTTTAATTAGACATTGATAATTAAATCAAATTCAATATTTAAAAAAAGCAATATTCAATATTAAACTTAATGTCAAAGCTCTGGTTCAGCTGCTGGTATCCATTCACTATATGGTCAAGATGGGGTGGTGGCTTTGACTAGAAAGTAGTTGCTAAAATCTTACAGCCTTATTAAATTGCGATTCAGTAAATTTAAAGGTCTCTATTTAAGCACACAGCATATTTTTTTTACAGAAGTTTTTAGTTAGTGAACTTCTATCCAAAAGTAAGGTCTTCACTAACTAAAAACTTTTGTAAAAAAAATATGTTTTTTGCTTAAATATTGCCCTTTTAAATTTACTGAATCGCAATTTAATAAGGCTGTTAGATACAAAGGCCCCTATTTAACTGTCAAAATCGCAATTACTGGAGCCCGTAATGGAGCCCAAAAATGTTACGGATATTCAATTGGCTTTTTTTAGCTACTCACATCCAAATTGTGAGTTATAGTCGCAAAAGCACTGCAGCTGTCAAAAACGTAGCTCTGTCATATCTCCTCCTCCTTGGATGTTTCAAGCCTGTAAATGTTACCAGTGCTAAATATGCAAAATCCATATTCAATTACTACAATTTAACAAGCCCGCAATTGCCTTCAAACACGTAAGTCGCAAATGTATAAAAAAATTCTATAAGTACTAGATAGCTCTCGCAAGTGGGTTAAGCACCTGTTCGTAACACTGTAAAAACAAATATAAACACACTATTGTACTTTAAAATACTGGTAAAGCAATTGAAGGCATCAGAATTAGTTGTACAACAGTCTCAAGCTCACAAATCTGCAATAAAAAATTTTTTTTTTACGTTTTATTTCCATGTTATATTGATCACAGGAATCGTGGAATTTATATAGAACTGTTGATTTATTAATTCTTATTGATTTCTACATTTCTGGATTGCGACTCTGATCGCAAACTGCACTTCTAAACGCTAATAGATTGTAGTTTAAACTCCACGTTTTACTGACGTCATGATGACGGTCTCATTTAATATTGATACTGTCTAAATTGTAACTTACGGGCTTGCTTAATTGATCATGATCATGCCCTGAAAAGCTACGTACAGGTTCATGGTTTGTGTGTTGGGGCTGGGTGCCTGTAATTGCGGGCTTAGGTTAATTAAATACATCTGTAACTTCCTTTGAGTTAAGACGTTGAATACGTAGAAACATGTTAGGTGTAGGCTAGCGTAACGTGACGTCATCACGCACTACGCAACTAGGAAGCGCGAATCTCCCCAGCACAGGGAGACGCTGAGATACTACATATGAGTATATAGAGAGTTTAGTTTGTTTGGAATGGCCTACAATGTACATGTACCACTTAAATAACTGTGGCACTGTACTCTAAAAGAGGGAATGAAGTATTTGGTTATTTAAGAGCCAAACCATATAATTTTTTGTATGCAAATAGATATGTCTTTTTGAAGCATACTACCACGCTATCTATATCATTCATGCTATCCTGAGTCTGTGACATACTAGTTCACATACCAATATTAGGGGATAGTATTTATAGATAGCATTTATATATGGTACATAGTAACTCTTGGCTAAATAATTTAACCATATACAACCCTTCAGTTTATAGTAACTTTAGCCAGACCCTTGCAACTCTCTTTTTCTCATTTACATTACTGCTAAAACCCCACTTCATGATTGATATTTGTTTAGTGGTAATAAGGTTTGCAGTTGTTCTGTCCAAAGGAATTTATACAGTTTGGTTTTATACCTTTCCTTTTTTAAGTTTTTTAATCGTTGTCTCTATTAAATTAATAAAGTAAAGTATATCACTATTGCCCACCTCTTTTGTCACATATGTAACAAATAATAATCCACTTGCACACACTTTCCAATGATTGGTGTTTAAGGGCCTCCTGTCTCTAAACATCACCCAGCTTGCTGTCACATTGATCCTGATCTGGCATATTACTCTAAAACCTCATGTTACATATGTACCTGTACAAAAATATATTTTTAAGGAATTGTTAAAGTTCTTAAAAACGGAAATAATATAATGTATAGAACAAAGCATGCTATCCACCATAATGAGATAATTACATTGACATTTCTTTAATAAATACATTATATATTAAAGCATATTATAAATATTTTTTGTGTGGGGATAATGTAATTTAACATTGTATGTGTGATGTTTGTGACAATGAATAAAGTGTATATGTATATACACATGTCTTAGTAACAGCATCTCCCTGTCTGATCCAAGCGCTTGGTAAACAAAGTGACAAAAGCCATAGAGTCAAATTGTTTCATTTATTTGTACATACAGACAAGCATATATAGCAAGAAACCAGAACTATAATGGTATATATGTGGCTAATCATGTACCAGGTGTTCCACAAAGCCTGACAGGAATGGCATGAAAAATGGGTATTGTGACCATAGGCTAACACTTCGTTCTAGCAAATAAGATTATAATCTTAGCCATAAACCCAAAACATTTATTACACAAACATCCCACCCACAGAGAATTGCTAAATACAGAAAGCCTTAGGCTACAATACATTTCCCCCCTCAGAATGATTAACCCCTTACAGTGTACATATATACAGATGTGTTTGAAAATGAATAGTATATCTGTGATCCCATTTGAATGTCTAAAAATAAGATAACAAATGTATTTGCTGTTTAGGTTTTCCAGAAATACAGTCATTGCACTGCACTCTGGGAAACTTGCAGGGACATGCAAATGAGATCAGAATGCACTCTCACTCTTAAATACAAAACCACTTTATACATATATTTGTATATAGAAAATGCATTAGAGCATTTGTTCCTAGTCCACATGGTTTCCTGATATGTATTAACCCTGTGAGTACTGGATTGTGTGTTGCCCTGGATGTTGTATAATAAAACGGACATAATAATAAAATATCATATGTTTTAATTACACATTTTTTTATAGTGGACTGTTAAGTGTCAAATAATGAGGAGCTTTCATAATTTCCTATTGTTTTTTGGTGCTATACCATCTCTTTAACTGCTACTCCGGCACTTGCAAGTGGTCTTTGGTACCCATAATATTTTCTTTTGTTTTTTGATGTTACGGCACTGCCATTTTTTACTCCATAAAGTCTTATTGGCATAGGATTTAAAAGACCAACAGAGTAACTCATGATCGTTTGTCAGTGCAAAAATCAATTAAAAAGTTTACCGTAATTTTCGGCTTTGTGTCCGGCAGTTCTCTCGCATTGTTTCTGGGATGGGTGATATAACATAGCTTTTGAGATTTACTTTGCTCCTAAACATGGTGTAATCTGTGATATAGAGGATTAGAAAGGAGGACTATTAGTTTGTTACATACTTCACAAACATCTGCTGTTTGTATTGAACTACAGTGGTCCTGTAAGATCCATCAAAAAAACATTTTCATTTTCTTGTTTTGTAACATTCGCTTGTTCACTGACAATGCCAACTATGTTAGTCCATTTGAAATCCAGTTTGGTTTACATCAACATATCAGTTTCTAAATTACTAAAGACAAACTTTTTTCTTGAGATATTTTAGCTCGTAATACTGTCATGGCAAAATACTCCCAGATTTACTGAGTGATAATGAACACTAAAGGTTAGAAAAAGGGAAGATTTTTAAATAGACTTTCTTGATCAGTTCTGCATAGTGGTTTTGCTAATGGTATTTGATGGCTAATTTATTATATTTTTCTCTTTTTACTAATTTGATTCAAGGACTTTGATAAAGAAGTGAAGAGTTTTGTCTTTGTCCTTGAAGGAAGCAGTCAAACTAACAAGATGCAGCTGCCAAAAGAGAATAAGCAAATGCGTAAGTAGTCCCAATTTACCAAAATATAACCAGATATGTTTTATTTTAGTCTTTCATTAACTGATCATGTTATTACTTGACAGGCTATTAGACATGCTTTGTATTAATATAAAAATGAAACTTTTTCTATGGATATAATATTCATTTTACTTTCCTAAATTACTTTCAGTGCTTTAATAGTCTAGAATGCTTAAGCATATCACCTAGAAAAAAATGTTTTACAGTTGATATTATTATTTGATTTATTAGTAGAATACAGCAGAGGCCATAAAGCTTTATGATATAAATAAGACAAAAAAGCACATTTGGACATATATAAGTCCAAGATAAGGGACCCTGCTCATGACACCTTAAAATCTAATGGGTAGTTGCTATGGTAGACATGAATTGAGGAGACTGTTTGATGGATAGATATTGTAATGTGATAAGATGAGTGGTGCGCTTCTTTGATAAGGAGGGTTTTTATAATTACAATATGATTGTTTTTACTATGAAAATTGCATTTTTAGAACTGTGCAATATCTACAGAATAATGATATTTTATTTATCTACAGAATTGTTCAGAATCAGCATTACAAAACCAAACATTACTTTTACACTGATAAAGATTATTGTTTATTTTTATCTCTGAACTTAATATTAAGTTATAAAAAGTTACTTTCTGCTTCTCCTTAATAGGGGTTTTATCTCACACTATACAACCAATGGCTTATGTATGAAGTCTATGTGCATCATTTTGCTGAATGTCTAACACTGTATAATGAAAAAAATAATGTTTGAAAAATTTGAATCTAACTATCGGCAAAATTAATTACTTAGAAAAACATGTATTGTATGCCTCTACTAGAACCATGAGGCATCTTTGATATGCATGGTGAAGGTTGGAGGAGGGTTAGCACTACGTGAAACTACCTGCTTCTGAGCATGTCCGGAAGAAGTGGGTAGGGTTAAAATACTAAAAATACTATAACAACCACCCTAACCTCTCCCTTCTTCTCCCATACTTAACTGTAAGGATAATCAAAGTCTTTAGGTGTGTTTGTAAATATTTATATTGGTACATGTTACCAGTCTCCCCTGGGTTTGTGCCTGATGATAGAGGAATAAAATACAAAAGGCTTGTATATACTTTTCCAAGTTTTACAAAAATGTTGACATTGATACAAAAATAAGAAACCAAAACAAATCAAAGAAAGCAATAGGCTTAGATTCCACTGACGCATTTCCTTAACTGATAAACATTTTCTTCACTTTCCAGTTTTTATCCAGCTAAACCTGGGTGGAGTAAAAACAAACAGTCCAATAGTTTGTTAATAGTCACTAGCCTGTAGTTTTCAGATTGCCAGGTCTCCATTCAGTTTCAAACGATCATAAGCTACAAACTGCTGTCTCTCTGTGTTCTTCCTCCAGCTCAGATAAACTGCACACAATTTGTTTTGCGGGTGTTTTCTTCCAACTCAGACAACTGCAATCACTCATCTTTGCAATCATCAGAAGGCCCACCAAGGAGTAGTCTTAAAGTTAGGTCTCTCCAGAAGGTTTTGCGAACCCTTATATAATTCTGTCACAATATGTAGGATTCGACAATGGAGTCTTACAATCTAGCAGCTGATATTTTCAGGGGATAGTCCTTTCTATTAGAGGTAAATCTCACACGTGGGACCTCATGCTTGTTGTATAGTATTTGGATATTGAGGTATGTCATTTACTAATGATGCATAGTTCAATACAATTTGCCCTAGTCACCTCCACCAACTATTCGATCCAGAGAGGCACATTTTTTATCTAATACAAATAGGATAGGGATACAGAATAAAATCCCTTAAAACTCGAGCAAAATATTGAAAAAAAAGAGAAGAGATTGGTAATTTCGTTCCCAGCCAAATACAACACGAAAATCTCATTATGAAGAGGGAAAGAAGTTCTTATAATATACATTTTCATTACAAATTTGTGATAATATACCTTAACACTAGAACATGCCCTTGTCCGGGTAGAGTTCAAGGATACCCCAAATATAATAGCGAACTAGAAGAAAATAAGAGAGTATATATGATCAAACATAGTGATATTTGTCCTTTTTAATATGCTGTATCTCTAACAAAACAGGGCTACTGGATGGAGTTGCCTATTTACTTCTGTTTGGGACTCTTAAATGTTATATCTATTTATAGTGTTTCACTTAGGCTGTTTTCTAGGAGCCTTCTTTGTGGCTCCTAGAAAATCTTCCTGGATCCTACATCTTTGAAAATTTGTTCCACCTAAGGCTATAGGTATTGTTTGGCTTTTAATCAAATCTACCAATCTGTTTGTCTAAAATAATTCAGCCAACCACACCAAATAAATTGGACACCACTAACATTTATTATGAAGAGCAGAAATATATATATATATAGTGTGTAACAAAAAAATCTAGAATAGAAAATGCAATAAAAGACGAGAGACCCTGACATTCTTAAAATAGAAAAACAGTTTTCATAAAACTCTTGGAAATGTATGTTATTTTGTAAATTAAAATCCATTTTTTTTGTTATGAATTTCAGGGTCTCTGAGTTTTTTTTCAACCATTCATATCTAGCAATACATAGATGGATTAAAAACCTAGGATTTGTGCTAATGGTTTAGAGATTAATTATTCAGAAGTCAGTAGTGTTTTTTTCAATTATATCCATCAGCAGAATTCCGTATAGTAGATTAATATATCCTTAAAATAAATGAGTCTTTAATTTGTTTATTGCCAGCATTAATATAAAATGTTCTAGCTTTAGATTCTTATATTCTCATTCATCATTAAAAATTACAAGTAAAGAGTGGAAAGCAGCCCATGAATACTAATGTATTTAATTTTCTAAATCCCATTATATAAAGACGCCCACTAGCTCAAAATTGTATCAATAATTTCTAAACGCATACCTCTTGATCATGAGATTTACCACTCTTCAGAATCACTAATAACATCTATAAGAAAATATAAATTATAATTATTTTTAAATACTGTATGAAAACTTTAATAAAAGTATAACAAATAATAAAACCTCAAATCCACATTTTCGCGTATCCATTTTTAATTTTTTTTATATATGGACATTTTAATAGTTATTAATGTATCTATAAATTTTCACTACATGTGTAGTATGAGGCATGACAGTCATGTGATCTGCTATGCAAATATATAATTCCCAATAATATTGTCATTCACTGCCTTGGTGCTTATATGAAAACCTAACCAGATGTTCCTGTAGCTGCTCCAACTATTCCAACTTTTTTCCCACTTTTTCCATTTCTTTAGCATGCTAAACTTGATAAAAATAATTCACTCACTGAATTGTGGTATAAGAAGTACTTTTCACAGCAGTTTTAGGGAAGCAAATCTGTTACTTTTGATTAAAGTGGAAGAATATGGAAGAAATTACTTCATAATTATCAAATTGTTTTAGAAAGCAGACAAAAAAAACCTCAGGTTTAAATTTATTCATTGTTACATACAATTATGGGCACACCGACTTTTGCGCTCACGTCATGTGCGCACACACGATTGCGCGCACCCACACGTGCGTGCATTCACCCACTATCCATCTCTGTAACCCTCTAACTTTCCCCCTATACCAGGTCTTTCTCCTGCTGTGCCCACCCTCTAACCCCAGGTCTCTCTCCCACTGTACCCACCCTCTAACCACAGGTCTCTCTCTTTAAGGTCTCTCTCCTCCAAGTACTCATCGGCCGCCTCCAAGTACATACCAGTACGGCGGCCGGTGAGTACTTGTAGGAGAGAGACCTTAAAGAGAGAGGCACAGTGGGAGAGAGACCTGGGGTTAGAGGGTGGGTACAGTGTAAGAAAGACCCGGTACAGGGGGAAAGTTAGAGGGTGACAGAGCTGGATAGAGGGTTAATGCACGCGCATGTGGGTGCACGCATTTGTCAGGCAATTTTGGCGTGCGCATGACGTTGCGCAGGGCTCCTTTGCCGAAAAGTTGTGCTACCACAATTATGACATGGTGGTAGACATTGTATGCTGGGAGAGGACATTGGGTGCATGGATTTAATTGTAATGTGTCATTCCTTAGCGCCAACTCTTTCAATTTAAGTTTATTTAAATCTAGATTAGCTTCCAAGCTCCCTTCCTTGGTAACAGACTTGAACATGAAAAACTAGCATTTTCCTACTGCCAACTTTCTTTTAAGTCAACAGTATATTTCTGCCTAACAAGGCCTAAAGAAGTACATTTTGAGGGCAGGAAGCAGCTTTAAGGGCCATTGAAGGCAGTTTTTGTCTTTGTTGCATCTAAAACAGAGCCTTTGATAATGCTGAACAGTGTGTTGCTTTTCGAAAATGAAGTCCTTGAAGCAGAATAAGCTGCTATGAATTTGTAACTGTCTTTGGGGGCTTGTCCCTGTTAACTAATGTCTTCCAGTACAGCTGTATGAGTCATAAGTGCCAGCCAATGTGATCTAAACCAGTGGTTTTCAACCTTTTTACATCTGTGGACTGGTGAAAATAGGAGCAATATTTCTTGGGCCGCAAGGCAGAAGTAAAAAAATATTATTTATACAGTATTTTGTGTATTAGTTTTTAAATATAATCTAATATTATAATAATAATAAGACAAAATAAAACCAAACTAAACTTGTGCTTAATGCAAAAAATCATCAGTGTGGTTTTTAAGACTAAAGTGTAAATAAATTATAAATCAAATTACTAACCCTACATTTGTAGAAAAATGGCCGTGTTGATAAGTCTCCACGGTAACCCTTGATTCCTGATAGAAGACTCAGTCACTGCTAAACCCTGGCGTGTGACGTCATGACGCTGCGACACCACCTAGTGACTGCCGGCATAACGCACACTTTTCGCCAAAAGCTTCAACGGAGGCCTGGATACCATGTGTTAAGTGACAATCATTTTTTTCGCGGACCAGCATCTATAGTGTTATATTCTCGCTACTAACACAGAGGGATTTTCTGTTCGTTCCCAATAAGTTTAAACATATTTTACTAAATATTGTTTTATGAAAAAATAAACTTTTCTAATGTTTAAAACATGCTCTTTTAAATACAATATAGAAAAAAAATGCATCCCATGTCTCTTTAAGGTTTAGAGTGCATATGTTCAGGAATGTCTGATGATACCTTCCATCATTTGAACTGACCACATATACTTTATAAACTACATGTTGTTAAAAACGTGCATTTTCCTAAAGTAAACCTATATTGACATTTGCCATTTTACTTCTCAATCAGCAGTTCTGATCCATATCTCTTGCGTTTCCAAACACTGTTCTCAAATTGCTTTATTAATATTACTAATCACTCATGATAAAGCAGATGGAGGAAATAATTCAAATCTTAGAACTATAAATGTGCACACTAAAGTATAACTATCGAAAGGCTTAATATGTGCATTTAATATGTGAAGAAGTTGTGGTCTAAGATGGATTTGGCAGCGGTGTGAAAATGGAAACATACAAGATTTTCAGGGTTTAAAAATGATGTTTAATTTGAATAGAAGTGATCTATTCAAATTTTGAAAATGGTACCCATGTAAAAAACACAAACCCATTGTGTTGGAGTGGATGTGTATTTAATATCACACGTTCTTAAAGGGCTATTTAATTCAGCACAATGTGGACTAAATTCCAGTAAAGATCTCCTAAAAGAATGTTGAAATACTTTTGAATTTTTGAAAAATTAACTTAAAAATCATATAAAGTCTGCGTTTTTACATTACTGCAGCCAATCAGGTTGCAGGGTTGTGTCTTCCACTGAAGTCAATGATAACACTGCTGATATTTCCAGGATAAAGGGAATAGACCTTTTAATGGGATTTTGTTTTACTTACTGCAGAAAATTCAGGTTTCTGCTCTGTTGCCTCTTTGAGCAGTGCAGGTCATCTCAGGAACCAAGCAAATGGCAATAAACTTTCATTGCGGCTATCACATATAATTGTTGTCAAACTACGAGAAGTCATCGTGCTTTGCGTGGTGCGTACGACTTAGGCGAGGTGAGCCGTTAAGGCACTTAAACTCGCAGCACAAAGGCATGGGCGCCGAAGGCGCTCATTGCCTGTGAGGCGAGCAGTGAAGGCAATGAAACATGCGGGAATTAGCCACCAAACACTTTGTAAACGCAGGATCGCCAGGCTGCAAGCAGTTGACCAACGCGGGACTTAGAAAAAAATAAATTACGAGACGCAGGATTTAAAAAAATATGAGATAGGAAAAATACGAGGTTAATGGCCAAACCGCGCAAAGCAAAAACCAATAAAAACACACAAAATACAAAAAAGACAACAAAAACATCACACAGCATGGGAGAACAGCCAGGACGTCCAGGAGTGAGGTGGGACGCAAATTTAAATCGATTTGGCCGAGTTTCGGCACTCGAAAAACGCCTAAGCGAGAAATAAAATGGCCGCCAAATAAAAAGGAAAACGAGGCTACACGACCACGGACCGCACAAAACACTGGCTACAACGTAGCAATTTCAAACAGGAACGTACAAGGTACAAAATACACTATTACAAATGACTGAAAATGCTTGCTCGCCGCGAAACACTTAGACAAACGACGCAACTTTACAATCCTAACTTGCAACTAATAACATTACCAATCTACAATGGCGCTTTACACAACTAAACTAATGTTTTACCCTTGCGCACGCAGCCTATTTCTAATGCACAGTAGGGACATTCATGACACTTTCTCCTCAGGGCACTAACACTCAAACTGTAAATTGTATGCTGACGGGAAAAAAAAACAGATTGTTAGCTCTTCAGGCTATTGATTGCTGGATATATTAATTACAAATAGGTAAAGTATATTAATTTATTAAGTAACTAATTAATTCATTATTAGTTAACAAAATATAGATATATCTGTCTTTGTGATGAGTGCCGAAGGTGCTCAGAGGAGCAAAAGTACACGAGAGGAGAGGCTCGCAATGAGCGCCAAAGGACCTCAGAGTAGAAAAAGCTTTACATTGTGTGGCAAACAGCATTGCCATGGCTTCAAATTTTATTGCCCCGTCATTTTTGATGGGCAAGTCGCTAGTAACAAAAAATTAAAATAAAGTTTGGGTTATTACTTTGGATTGTTTTGACATTCTAATCACAAAGGGAAAACATGTGAAATGTATTGTTGCAGCGAAGGTAGTATGTAAGCATTTAGAGAAGGGGGGCAAGTTCAGTCCTGCAGGGCCACACACAGGCATGGATTTGAGGGTTTTCTTTCTATGCACAGGTGAGTCAATCACGATGGCTGAAAAAAATCGATAGTCTTGCCTGTACGTCGCAGGTATATCCTCAAATCCAGGCCTGTGTGTGGCCCTCCAAGACCGAACTTGCACACCGCTGATTTAGAGGGATCTTTTGGTTCTTGAAAGTTTCTCCTATTAAGCTCATAAAATTCTGCTGTGCTAGTTGACTCTGATACAAAGGTTGATTACTGTAAAAGTCACTCTTCAACACTTTACAAACAATTATAAAATAACTAGAATGTTGTCTTGAATTGTCTGAGCTCTCTCTCTCCCTGTGTGCTCTCTGTCTCTCTGTGCGCTCTCACTCTCTCTCTGTATGATCTCTTTCTCTCTGTTCGCTCTTTCTCTCTGTGCGCTTTCTCTCAGTGGACTCTCTGTCTGTGCGTTCTCTCTCTCTTTGTGCTCTCCGTGTGCACACTCTCTCTGCGCTCTCTAAATGCTCTCTGTGTGCGCTCTCTCTGTCTATGCTCTCTTTCTGTCCGCTCTCTTTTGCTCTGTCTTGTCTCTCTCTTGTCTCTATCTGTCCTATGCCTCTCTCTCTCTCCTGTTTCTCTCTCACCTGTCGTTCTCTCTGTCCTGTGTGTGTGTGTGTGTCTCTCTCTCCTGTTTCTCTCTCTTTCTATCTCCTTTCTTTTTATACATACCTCTCTCTCTCTACATCTCCTGCCTCTCTCTCTCTGGATCTCTCTCTTTATTTCTCTCTCTCTCTCTCTCTCTGTACCTCTCCCTCTCTCTCTCTGTACCGCTCCCTCTTTCTCTCTGTACCTTTCCCTCTGTCTCTCTCTCTCGCGCTCTCGCTGTACCTTTTCCTCTCTGTACCTCTTCCTCAATCTCTCTCTCTCTCTGTACATTTCCCTCTCTCTGTCCCTCTCTCTGTCTCTCCCTCTCTCTCTGCATCTCTCCCTCTTTCTCTGTACATTTTCCTCTCTGTACCTCTCCCTCTCTCTCTCTCTGTACCTCTCTCTCTGTACCTCTCCCTCTCTCTCTCTCTCTGTACCTCTCCCTCTCTCTCTCTCTGTACCTTTCCCCCTCTCTCTCTCTCTGTACCTTTCCCTCTGTCTCTCTCTCGCGCTCTCTCTGTACCTTTTCTTCTCTGTACCTCTCCCTTAATCTCTCTCTCTCTGTACCTTTCCCTCTCTCTGTATCTCTCTCTTACCTCTCCCTCTCTCTCTCTCTTTACTTCTCTCTTTTCTGTCTGTCTCTCTGTGCTGTCTCTGTTTGTGCTGTGTCTCTGTCTGTGCTGTGTCTCTCTCCTTGCTGTCTCTCTGTCCTGTTTCTCATTGCTGTCTCTCCGAGGTGCATCATGGCAGCTGTTATGCCTCCTTCCAGACCCCACTCCTCAGCGTTACAGACAACTGTTAATGACTATAGCAGATAAAAAGAGCTTCAAATACAAAACAAATATACACATTATCAGTTTGATTTTGTTTGCTCTACATGATGTCATGAAATAATTCCAATGGCCTCATTTCCCTTTAACAAGCAACAGAAATAAATAGTAAGCAAACTCCTCACATTCATACCATTAATAGTGTTACTGAAACCCCGCACTGTTATGGCAGTTAGAATAGATTGTATTTGCTAAGAATTGATTGCAATGGTTTTATACAGTATTTGTCGTGCTTGACAAGTGAAATCATTATATGTGTCAGAGCAAACACGTACTTATGTGACACCATTTA
This sequence comes from Discoglossus pictus, assembly GCA_027410445.1. NCBI lineage: Eukaryota > Metazoa > Chordata > Amphibia > Anura > Alytidae > Discoglossus > Discoglossus pictus. The sequence continues at coordinate 24,861,081 of CM050169.1, forward strand.
CAGCTTTTTTTTTTATAGTGTTAAATTTTGTTATTTCTTTTGTTTTTCTCTCTGAATAAGACAAACAAGTCTAATAATAAAGAGACTGCCTGGTGTTTTAGTAAAATGTGATTGGTTCCCGTTTTTTATTTTATGCCACTTGTGAATATTTTTTGAGATACATGTTCTCATGTTACCGAACAAACACATTACTTGAAGAACAATGTGATAGCTTTGGCAATCAGAAACTTAAGACTCTTAGAGGCCCTAAGCACTTATAAATATATATATTTAATTCAAACTATAAATAATAATAAACCATCAAATAAAATGTTATTTTTCGAAATTAAATAAAATTTACTGAAAGATGGAAAATAATGTTTATTTTTGTAGACATCCACTTTATTTATAGTTGAAAAGTTTTCTCCTACTTTTTTTAATTGCAAAGTCTTTGCTCAGATCCTCAAAACCAATCGGCTTCTATACTTAGTAGAGATAAGCCATCCAGTCTGTCTTGTTGCATAGTTATTCTGATGGGATTTTTAATATACTTCAACTTAGAAAATGAACGCTCAGTTGAGCAATTTGTGACCAATAATTAATTTACTGTGGCAGGTAGAAGACTGACTGGCTTGGTACACCAGGATTGCCAAATGATTTTTGGTAACAAAAAGCTAGAACAGCCACAAAAAAAGATACATTTCTATTCATTACATGTTATGAATTTCACTTTTTGTGGCTAAATCACATTAAAAAGCTAAATGCCTATGCAAACCATGTTATAATTTTCAAACAAAAAAAAGCTAAAAAGATGCAAAAAAAAGGAATTAATTTAAAATTTGTGGTGCCCCCTTCCCTTGATACCCTAAGCACGTGCCTATTTTGCTTAGTGGTTAATCCAACCCTGTGCTTGGGTCTGTCCTCTATAGCAAATAAAGACAGGGTGTGCAGTATCTCATAGTAATCAATCGGTGGTAATATTGTGAAACATGCTGCTTGAGAAAGGTCACTGACAGGCTAATTTGAAACACTTCACTTTACACTCTGTGTATTTATTAGCTGCATTTGTGTTTTTCTCGAGAGACATTCAAATGTGAACACAGATGTACTATTTATTTACTGTACTACTGTACAGTGGAGGGCTTCTATCGCTCTTTTGCCCACCATATATTAAATGATTGTTGTGGTGAACTACCTACTCATAAGGTCCACAACACAAATTGGGATCACGTTCCTCACTGATGATAGCCACTAAGCTTGAAATAGCTGTACATGGATAGGATTCCCAGCTTGTGTATAATCCATCCTTGGCTTTGCATGTTGCAAGGTCGTAATGTGTGTTAACGTGTCTGGTATGTTGTTTGCGTTGCAAGGTAAAGTTTGCGAGGTTCGTAGTTGGTGTGTAGTTGGTGTTTGCGTTGCGACGTAAAGTTTGCGAGGGTCGCAGTTGCTGGCAAGGAGCGCCTTTGGCGCTCCATGCCAGCAACTGAAGCCCTCGCCCGCAGCCCTTGCTAGGTGAGGACCGCGGCTCAAGCGTTAGCAACAACTCGCAACAACTCGCATGCTCACAACTATATATGTGATTGATAAGTGTCAAATAATGATGTACTGTCTCTTTAACTGCTTCTGTGACACTAAGCAATGGCTTTAAAACCATTTGTGAGTGTTCTTTGGTTCCCGTAATATTCTCTTCAGTTTTTTGTAGTTACGGCACTGCCCTACTTGTGCTAGAGAGGACTCACAAAGGGGTTAAACACCAATTCGTAGCACTGTAAATGTAAATAAAACAGTAACTCTGCACTGTAAGTTATGGGGTAAGCAATGAAAGACATTAGAGTTAATTGCACAACAGTCCCAAGCTCGCAAATTTGCAGGAAATAAGTTTTATTTTTAAGTGTCAATTCCGGATTAAATGATCTTGGGTATCAATGAGTTAATACATATCAGGCCACCCATATGGACTAGAACAGTATTGGCATTCATTTTCATAATTCTTCATTTTCAAAGTTGTGCGAGTCTGATCGCATATCGGACCCCCAAACCTGATTGATTGAGACATAACCTCCATGTTTTACTGCCGTAATTATGACAGTCTCATTTTCTATTGGTGGTTACGGGCTTGGTGAATTGATATGGTTCCCGCCCACAACTGCTCCGAACCAGTGCATGGTTTAAGAAGCTGGCTTCAAGATTGCAACTCGCGACCCGGAGCAATTGAAGCCTCGCTGTCTGCAATCGAGTTATGGGCTTGGAATTGAATGGTGCCCTATGTGGTGTTGAAGAGGGGCAAATACTTTCTCTTAGAGGATATGCTTGGGAGGTTTGTTTGGGTATTCTGCCCGTCACTGGTTTAGGTATATGTCAAGGAGAGTGTGGCCATGTAGAAACATTTCACTACTTTATATAAATAACTTTGACCAGTATAAATGCTTTTAGTTCTGTTTACACTCCAGTTTGACTGTCCTTGCAATTCGTCTTTACTTGGGTACAAGAAAACGTATGCTCTTAACATCCATATTAAACCTTGTGTCCTGAAAGCCACTATTACTGTGTTTTCGGTACATTTGTAGCTTGTCAAGAGCGTCAATAACACTCTCAGTGCCACTTATCGCTCATCAACTACAGTCCAAGTGGAACAAACAGAAGAACAGAAAGAAATAGGTATAAAAATGTACTGTTCAAGTGTTCTTTTCATTTGGAAATATGATGTTGCATACTCACTTCAAGAAACCAAGAGAGGATTCACTCAAGATGAGGTCTAAATGCATTGCTGTTTTTACTACGATATATATTATTATTAAATTAAATATAAATATAGTTTGCTAAACCTTGAGATCGTAGATAGACGTTGAATAATTTAAATATAAATATATTTTATTATAATATATATTAATAAAAATATGCATTAACTATTTTAGTAATGCTAAAAATGAACAGCTGGTGTACTTGCTATATGACAGTTTAATTGATGACTAGCATGAAATTAATTAGATAAAAATGTTTACATATGTAATGTGACACGTCTGCTGTGAAATCCAAAGAAACTATAGTTTGCAGAACTAATGACATTATGGTGTAATTGTATTGAATTAAATTGAATTTGCTCAAAAAGAACCATTTTTTAACAAACCATCTACGGAAAACCCATTATAATGGATGTCATTGTCCAGCATTTTCTATCATACATTTAACAGATTGTGTTTTAAACAATACAAACTTTATTATGTGAATGAAGAATAAGTAGTCGGAAGTATAAGAATGAAAAATTAAAATGAGAATGGAATTGATTTCTCCTGCTCAATGCTGATGTGTTACAGCAGGGGTGGGGAATGTCCGGCCCGCGGGCCATATAAGGCCCGCAAAATCATTTGATCTTTCCCTTCCACCGCTGTGCAGGGAGAGAGAGGGAAAGAGACAGGATAGAGTGAGAGAGGGAGAGACACACACACATAAGAGAGAGAGAGAGGGAGAGAGACAGGATAGAGGGAGAGAGAGTAGAGAGACAGGAGAGAGAGAGACCCACAGGAGAGAGTCAGGAAAGAGGGAGAGACACACACAGAGGAGAGAGACATGCCAGAGAGACAGGAGAGGGAGATACAAGAGAGGGAAATACTGGAGAGAGAGATACGAGAGAGGGAAATACAGGAGAGAGAGAAACAAGAGAGAGAGAGGAGAAAGAGAAACAAGAGAGAGAGACAGATGAGAGAGATACACAGGAGAGCGCGACACATAGGATAGAGAGGGAATTAGAGGGGGAGATAGGAGAGAGAGAAAGAGGAGAGAGAGAGGAGAGAGAGAAAGAGGAGAGAGAGAGACGAGAGAGACAGGAGAGAGACATACATAGGAGGAAGAGAGAGAGATAAGAGAGAGAAAGAGGAGAGAAAGAGAGGAGAGAGAGAAAGAGGAGAGAGAGAGAGGAGAGAGACATACACAGGAGGAAGAGAGATAAGAGAGAGAAAGAGGAGAGAGAGAAGAAAGACAGAGAGACAGGAGAGAGAGATACCCAGGAGAGAGACACAGGAGGGAGAGAGAGAGATAAGAAAGAGGTGTAGAAAGGAGAGGGAAACACAGGAGAGAGGGAGAGACAAGATGCCTCACCAAAGAGAAGCAGTTCCAGCCATCCCATCAGACCTGAGTTAAATTAGCCTGCTATATTTGGTTAAACATTTAATTAATTTGATCATTTTGTATGGCCCCCGAATCCAAATGGCTCTTGGCAGAAATAAATGTTCCCCATCCCTGTGTTACAGGAAGCGAAAGGAGAGTTGTGAATCTCTGGGCTGCGACAACGCTAACAACTGTAGAAGCCTTCATATGCAGTAATAATCTATGAAATATTATATGGATGCAACACAAAAAAAAACATGCATATCAGAAATCATAAAAATAGTTACAATAATGAAAGGAAATAAAACTGATGGGAGTCGGAGTAAATTTGTAGGCCTCCCTTGTCAGTTGTTATATTAATTTAGAGAGGTGTTTGCCCCAGCATGATTTAAATCAGAGACACCCAGATTTTAGTGAAGGTCCTCTCAGAATCGTTCAATATCTGTAGATTTTATTATTTCATTAAGATTAGTTATTAATACCTCAATTATAGTTCAGGAACAGTTGAAATAATTAGATACTATATGTACATGATCATTCATTTGAGTACTGTGTGCTCTGGATAAATAGAAACAATAAAACACCCATTATAGGCTTTCACTACTAATGTCAAGCGAGCCATTCATGAGACTGTTCTCTTTCTATGATCGAACCGACCAACAGAATATCTAACAAGAAGCCATTGTACCAATTTGAGGCCGGTATATGATAAATTCCACTGAATACAGTAGTGTATTTCACCCAGGCTAACAATATCCAGACTTAGGGCAATACTTTTTTTTAGGGCAATACTTTTTTTTAGGGCAATACTTCTTTTTAGGAGTGTCAGGCTGCCCCAAGTGTCCAGTGCAGTATAGTGGAATAACGTCCATATGCAGTGACATTTCTGTCTGCAAGTGTATGTCATTTTTTCACATTCCTAATATATACACAACACACACATATTATTATGTTTTTTTGTATACATATATGTGGTAATGTTAGGATGGGGGCATTGTAAGGGGAATGAAAGTAGTATAAGCAAGGGTATGGGGAATAAAAACCTGAGTGGGTCTTGGACATCATAAAAAATATGACTTTGACTTTAAGATATATCACTGTACCCCTTTTTTACCTTTATCTAACACATATCATACACACACATTACATTGAGCCATTCTATACACAGGCAGATTTATTTTATTCACACCCCCCAGAGCTGTGCTTACATCTGGTACCTACCAATAGAAACACTGCATTTGGGTATAGTTTTAACCCTATACTAGCCTTCACACCAACAGCAGAGCAATGCAGAGATCTTCAGAGCAGTGTCTGACTCCTCCTTGCTTCTTTGTGTAGGGGACTACACATTCCATGAAGCTTTGCTACACAAACTCCCTTCACAGATTGAAACAATGATACAGCCGCCTGTGATTGACCAAAACGAATTATGAAATTTATGCTAATTTTTGTCGATTTTCAGGGTTAACTCTCAAAATAAACTACTTGCAAACTCAAGAGTAACTTTATTAATCCTTTTGTTTGTTTATTTAATGCACAAAAAGGTTTGCATACACTACTAATTCTCCTCTATCCGATGCATTCATAATCCAGGAAACGTAAATATACCTTTAACAGTTTCTATTCTATTGGTAGATTTACATGTGATAATATGATTGAGATCACTTATATTGATCGTAATCATTTATAATTTACTTTGAATGCCAATATCTTTTTGTTAAAGTACCATTTTTAAGCATTGCTACTAGTATGGCTTATTGTATGTATATGAAATCTAATTGAATGATTAGTTGTATTATATTATAATAGGACTACATACATGTCTACAGTATAATGAAATATGTATTATTTATTCCCATTCTAGTTGGACTGATCCAGCGGTTTCTGATTCTTCAGCTCTACATACCATCCGGACAGGACTTCTCCGCCGAATTACTGTAAGACACCAAACTAACTTAGTACTTTCCGCACAGAAGACACTTGATCAATTGAATTAATACCCATAGCCATTAATTGCAAGTGGCAGATTTTACATTAAAAAACAGTGACTTATCAAGTCGACATGAAGTAATTAAGTTAATTTAATTGTTATTTCCAAAACACCAGTATATTCTGACATTTCCCCGGGGACAGAGTGCACATTCCATCTGTTTAAATAAAAAACAGCTTTTCTTGCAAATGCTCTGCATTGTACATTAAGTTATGTTGAGAACACTGCAGAGATATTATTTCTGCTCAGTAATAAACAGATTTAATAAAGGTAATAATTATAAATAAAGGGTAGCATTCCCTGGCTCATAAGAGCACAAGCTACACATGTTGTTAAATTTGAACTATATGGGAAGCTAAGATAAAAACTGAATTTAATGGTACTAATAGAATAAATAATTTGCCCAGCAAATCTAGCTTGTTACTGTATGAAAACGTCATATTTATGTGATTCCTATGTATAAAAAACATTATTATTTATGTATTGGGGTATAGCCAAATTATGAACAGGTACAGAGTACCTATGTAATCCATTCTTTCCTATTATGCATTTAGCTCAATTTTGGTTAATATATTGCCCCCAGTACCTTAAAATAGCCCTAATCTAAAATTATTGTTGCACAGATGGATTAATGGTAAATAGGTTGTTTAGTTGGGCATGGGAGATTACCAACCGCCTTATCGGTAATCCCGTGCATGGCTCGGCGTTAATGTTCAGTACCTAAAGCGGTAACCCCGAGCCGCAATCCGTGTTCCGGATTCCCTTCCCTGCGTGCGTAGGCGACCCAGCGGGACGGAACAAGGCGGTCTGGCCGCGTCAGCACCCCCGAGTGTACCGCTTCAACACTCGGGGGCACTGACGCGGCCAGACCGACAGGGAGGTTAATTAATATACTTGTTATGGTGGGAGAAAATGGACTCTATATTGAAGAAGGACATGTCCTCATAATTTAAAAAAATATATATGGTGGCTGCATAGGGAATATCTAAGGGTAGCATGTGGCTGCATGGCGCACTTTACGTATTTAGAAGCTAATGCTAGATATCTATTGCTCAGTGTATTAAAATTAGCTAATTTATCTCAAACATAGGAGCCAGCCAAACATATTTTAATAGCCAGGTTATGAATTATATATATATATAGAAATAGATGCATAATAACTAAAAAGCCAGTAGTAGCATGTTAGGAGCCATTGCTCCCAATATTTGTCAAACCCTAATATAAAGAATGATTTACTTATTATTATTATTATTATTATTTATTAGAATAATTGCTTGGACAATGAATAGTCAGTTTCCAATGCTTTTTTATTAACCCGCATTGTTTTTGGCATGACAGTGTCCCTTTAATGACAAGCATTAAGATTAGTTTTTAGTACCTTAATTGTAGTTCATGAACAGTTAGGAAATGTTTAAATAATTAGATAATATATGTATATGATCATTCAATGTCATATGCATCTATTTCAATACTTGTTTCCGTATTTATTATATTTTAATGGACTACTAAGGTGCTGGTTTGAACAGCTTGAATTGATAAAATGTTTTTAGAAAGTAAAACAGTTTACTTATTTATGATTTATTAGAGGCAGACATGCCCTGGTACCTACCAATAGAAACACTACATTTGGGTAGATATGTTAACCCTTTACTAGACTAAAAAGCCAGCAGCATCACAGTGCAGAGATCTACAGATCAGTGTCTGGCTCCTCCTGCTTCTTTCTACAGGAGGACTACACATCCCATGATTGGTTCTTGCGCAAACAGCCATCACTGATTATTACATTGTATTACAATTTGCTGCCTGTAATTGGGCAAAACATATTATGAATTATATTCAAATTTTAGCAGAGATAGCCAGGGGTGTTAACTAACAAAAGCAAACACAAGAGAGTTAGAAAACATCAGCGAGAGTTTGTTAATGTTTATTTTTTTAATGTTTTTGTATACACTACTGATTCTCTTCTAACAGATGCATTCATAATCCGGGAAGCTTAAATATGACTTTAAGTGGAAGTGCAGTTTTACGATAGGAGCTCTCTCCCAGGGGACATTTATGAAATGAAAAAAAGCAATGAATGTGCACAGTAAAAAATAATCTCATATTCTAGTTAATGAATGATGGCTGTATTCACCCTTTAGACTGTAAGTTTGCGAGTTTTCAATCTTGCTAGGTTTTTTAGGGAAGCTCTATATACATTCGATTTTAAGCTCAGTAACAGGCCCTCTATTCTTTTGCAATGTGTTAAATTTGTTTTTGCCTTGTATTTAACCCCTGTATAGCGCTGCGGAATATGTTGGCGCGTTACAAATAAAGGATAATCATAATACATGTATTGCTTTCCACAAAAATATTCTAATTATCAAGACTAGTCTGTTAAAAAACATATAATAAGATGGGATATCAGTGATGTTTTAAAGGGACTCTATAATATAAGCTCTAGTGAATCTGAATGTAAATTATAGTAAAAAAATAAAACTATATTTATTCCCCTGAAAAGTTCTAAATAGATTTTAAGATAAGTTTTACTCACATTATTTGCTCACCTCTAGGAATATTCAATTTACAGTGGCCCTCATTCAATTGCGATTTGACCAATTGAATAGTGCTCTAAATAAGCACATAACATATTTTTTTCAAATAAGTTTTTAGTTCGTAAAAACCTTGCTTTTGGATAGATGTTTACGAACTAAAAACTTATTTCAGAAAATATGTTATGTGCTTATTTAGACCCCTATTCAATTGGGCAAATTGCAATTGAATGAGGGCCAGTGTCTCTACCTGTTTCCTTCTCCTCCTTCCAAGTGCGTCATAATATAATGAATTATTTACTTGTGAGGGTGGGCAGCACTGCTTTGCTCTAGCACAGTGCTAATAGTGAATATACATTATTCACGATTTACACTGTTCTTAAGCAAAATAGTGTTGTCCACTTAAACACGTTAAAAATACACTCTATAACACATTTGGAAGGAGGCGTATGAAACCCCTAAATGAACAATCCACTTCTCGATCGCTACTTTGTCTTTGGGAAGCGTCCAAGAAAGCTGTGAGCTATAGCATGTTGGGTCACCCAAGATAGCCAGGTCATAGCAGAGAGAACTCCAGTATTTTTGTCATGAAAACCTTCTGGATGAGCAGAACCAGACGCAAGATGTGCCTGGCATGGTGTGGTCCATTAGGTCTTGGCGTGTTGGACAACAACAAGAATAAAGTGGGCACAAATCATTTTAAAAGTGTGTATGTGTGGGGGCTGGGGATGTGGTTTTAGATTTTACTATTAATACTATAATTTGTATTCATATTATACTCGAATTAATTTTAAGAATTTACTGTAAGAAATAAATTACGGTCAGATTGTAAATGCTGAGAAATAATCAGAAAAGGTAGATGGTGTCGCTTTCCTTCTTCTAATATAAAAGGTCTGAAGGAACAAGAAGAACTGATTAATACTGATGTTTTAGTCCATGTTTATGTGTATTTTATGGTATGTTGCCTCATGTCAGATCTTTGCATACAGATGACAATGTATTTTGCCCTTTTCAAGGCTGGTTTGCTCTTTTGCATTCTGCCCTGCAATTGTTTTGATCAACAAGCAGATTTTCTTCAAGGCCATTCATCATTTAAGGAAGCAGCTGAGCTAAAAACTAGCTTTTACATCAACCCGGTCATGCAAAGAGCAAAAAGCACAATTTAAGCAAATTAATGTATTCATTCTGGCTAACTTGTAAAAGAAAAAAGTAAAGGCAAGTTTATTCAGCGAAGCAATTGTAGGTCTTAAAATGCTGATTATATATACTTATGCTTAATTTTACAGAGCAAAAGGGTATACAGCATACACTTCTTTATTATAGTAACAGTATAGTAACATATAATCAAAGCCGGATTTAAACATTTTATAAACTGGCCTAAAAAAAACTACATGGTCTGTGGACTGTCCAAATTTCAACCCTTATTTCTCTCTGTTGTTCATCACAGCAACGGAAAGAATAAAATATTGGGAATTTTATGTAATTTATATTTAAAAAGTTGAAAAAAAATGAAAAAAGGAAACAGTTCAGCATTAAAAATGCGTGTGGGGTCTTAGCGAGGCAGCATCAATTTTATTTCTGTTCAGGAGGATCTACAAATGATAACAATCTTATATATAGAGGCTAACTTCCTCTTCATAGAATAATGGAACCAGCCAAACAAGGCCTATGTTCGTATGTAGGGAACCGCCTTATTAAACTGCGATTCGGCCAATTGAAAATGACTCTATATAAGCACATAGCATATTTTTTACAGAAGTTTTTTGTTAGTGAACTTCTATCCAAAAGCAAGGTCTTCACTAACTAAAAACTTTTGTCAAAAAAATATGCTCTGTGCTTATATAGAGCCCTATTCAATTGGCTGAAACACAAGTTAATAAGGCTGTAAAGGACTATCAAAGTCCAAATCAAACTAAATATTTTCCCACCGTAAATTATGACTACCACATGTGATCCACTCATACAAAAGTGACCATTCATACAATTAAAACCGAAGTCAGACCAATCCAATTCCCATTGTACCGGGATGTCTACCCTGACGGTCCTAGCACTTGATAATAAGTTGCTGGTATAGTTTTAACTGGCTTGGCCCTAAACTTTTAGTTTAAGGGAGTAATTGGTGGATCCCCGGTTCTAACACTAGACTAGGGGTAGATTTTAGTAGGTAGGTATTAGTATAGAGGTTATAAGGAGTAAGTAGTGGGCTCTGCTACCACCATAAAATATTAAGGTATTCCTCTATAGATGTGCACTTTAATTACTTTTTTCTAGCACTTTATCACTTTTTAGCCATTTATGTATATCTAATATATGCTAATTAACTTTATGTTCACATGACTTTTTTTCCCCTATATAGTTCGTTGGTGTCATAATTTTTGATGAATTGTGTATAAATTTGTTTATGGAAATTATATGATAGATTAGTTATTAGTGGGACTTTAGTAACCATTTTTATCATTTTAATAGTCGTCATTAGTAAAATAAAAAATATGTTCATGTTGATCACCTTCACAGGTTAGCTGAAGCAAAAAAAACGCACTTTTTACAAATTCCCATTTGGGGCCATCTTAGATAGTGATTAGATTGTGAAGCTGCTGCTCTGTTTCCACATATAACCGCTGTAAAATGCGACCAACCAGAGGGTAGATATAGACCATCTGTTTCCACTTGCAGTGCTGAACACTGAACTATATTTGTATCATCAGGGGACCCATGGAAGCCAAGGGACAGGCTTAGGCCGTATGTCTACATAGAGTGTTTACCGCTTCCAGAGTCAGGTTCTGTAAGCACAGGAATGTACTAAATTGATTTTCAAAATACACCAAACCTGCAGACAAGATTCCTACTTAAGACAACAATACTTTATACACAAATATTTTTCATACTTTGATAAGAAAATTGCTGATATAATAGACTCATGGGCAGCATTCATAAGAGCCACCTCTGCAGAGATGTTACACAACCCATTCAGCAGAAAGATCCATAGAGCATGGCTCCAGATGATTCAAGTAACAGACCAGACAAGATAAGATCACTGTGAACAGAACAATGAGAGCGTCACAGAAGGCCCTCTAAACCCCCTCATGGCACACAAACCTAACAGGGAATACATGTAGCTCAAAATCCCTCAAGTTCAGATTCCCTGGAGTTCAGATTTTCCCAGTGATATGTGGAGCTCAGATTCCAACACATACATGGAGCTCAGATTGTCCCAATGAAATGTGGAGCTCAGATTCCAACACATACATGGAGCTCGGAATTTTCCAATGAAATGTGGAGCACAGATTTTCCCAGTGAAATGTGAAGTTTGGATTCTAACACATACGTCGAGCTCAGATTCCAACCCATACATGGAGCTCAGATTTTCCCAGTGAAATGTGGAGCTCTGATTTCCCCAGTGAAATGTGGAGCTCAGATTCCAACACATACATGGAGCTCAGATTGCAACACATACATGGAGCTCAGAATTTCCCAGTGATATGTGGAGCTCAGATTCCAACACATACATGGAGCTCAGAATTTCCCAGTGATATGTGGAGCTCAAATTCCAACACATAAATAGAACTCAGATTCAAGCACATGCATGCTGCTCAGATTTTCCCAGTGAATTGTGGAGCTCAAATTCCAACACATATCCTATCAGACATGATGTCTCTGACCATCCCGTTACACACAATAAAGGATGCAATAGCCTGTCCGAGCAATCATGGGGTAGAGACTGACTTGCTGCATTACCCTATTACTCTTAGCATCAGGTCTCTCAATCGCTTAAACCCAACTAAAACTCCCCATTGGAAATTATTGAAGTTAGCTAGATCCAGCTTCACCCTGACCGTGAAAAAGTTTACTTTGCACTAAGATTCAAAATTAGTTCCTAACTCAAACACTTGTAAATTACTAAATGCAAGCACTACCTGACACTAGCTAGCATAGGAATTGTCAAAAAAATTGAAAAAGTTAAGGGGCTTTGGATTTCCTCTAGAAAACCCATGACTGCTAATGAAGCAGGCAGAGGTATAATTTGGCCCCCCATGTAAACCCCCAGCCTATCTGGTATTCAATGACTTTCACTGGATTTGTGTGTATTACAATTATGTTAGGATCACTTTTTCTATATATATATATATATATATATATATATATATATATATATATATATATATACTCTGCTTTACCCCTTCTGGATGGCTACCTTGTCATGGTGAAGGGGCTTATGTACCTCAATGAAGCTGTGCGCTATACCATATAGGGTCACCCAAGATGGGAAGGTCATAGCAGAGAGATCAGACAAATCGCAGTCCACTGGAGAAGAAACTGTCAACCCACTCCAGTGTCTTTGCCATGAAAACCTTATGGATAAGCACAACCAGAGACATAATGAGTGTCCCTGGCGTGCTGCAGATCATAGGGTCACTGAGTTTTTATAATAAGCCTCTTTTTTCACTTTTTTCCAATTAATATATATGGCTATTGATTGAAGAGCGAGGCATTTGTGAGCACATATGCATGTACCAGCTCAGCTTCCCAGAATGCAGTGTAATAACTGTTTTTCTCAGAATTCTGTGCTTGGAAGCAGGTTTTTCTAACTTGCTTAAGACATTCAAATGTGAACACAGATGTACTATTCATTTACTATATATATATATATATATATATATATATATATATATATACACACACACACCAGTATATACTGTACATAGAATCCTGGAAGAAAGCCCTTCAGCGATAAATATATTTAAGAGCAAGTGCAAAGTGTAAATCTTAGGAGCCCAGGTTTCTGGGAAATTTTCACCCCTTTATATGTGCTATAATTCATGCACATGTTTTGCATTATAATTATGAGAGTCGAGTCTAACATGGTCTTCTTCCCCCCTCTAGTGCTGTATATTATGTACATACTTAAATTATTTTTCTCTCTTACATACTTTTATGAGGAGGACTCACAGAAATAAAATGGTGATACTAATTTAAAGGGATATGAAAATCATAAATTCAGCCAGCATTTTAAACATTTTTATGCATGAAAATTAGCACTGCAAAGCTTAAAATGAACCTTTTAATGCTTTTGAAAACACAGTTTTCCACAATGTCAAGACCAGCTTCTGACAAACTCTGGAGCTTATAAATTGACTAGCGACTTGCCCGTCAAAAAATGATGTCAATAAAATTGTAATGCTGGGAATGCTGTTTGGCACACAATTTAAGGTTTTTGGTTGTCTGAGCACCTTCGGCGCTCATTGCAAACCTCTACTCTGGTTTACTTTTGCTCCTCTGAGCACCCTCTGCGCTCATTGTGAGCTCTGTGCTGAGTGCCTTCGGCTCTCATCGCGAACCTCTCCGTTGGTGTAATTTTGGTGGTGTGAGCACCTTTCGAGCTCATTGCAAGCGCCGCGCTGATCGCCGATGGCGCTCATTGTGAGCCTCCCCCTCGTGTACTTTTGTTGTTCTGAGCACTCTCAGCGCTCATTGTGAGCCCTGTGTGGAACGCCTTTGGCAATCCCTGCCCTACTTTCGGTTCTCTGAGCACCCTTTGTGCTGATTGTGAGCCCCCCGCTCATTGCGTGGCTCACAATGAGCGCCTTCGGTGCTCATTACGAGGTTCTCCACACGTGTAGTTTTGGTGGTCTGAGCACCTTTGTCAGTCATTGCAAGGGACGTGCTGATTGGCTTGGTGCTCATTGTGAGCCTCTCCCCTTGTGTACTTTTGCTCCGCTGAGCACCCTCGGTGCTCATTGTGAGCACCACGCTAAACGCCTTTGTGGCTCCTCTCCCCTAGTCCTCTATTTTTCTATATATTTTTTTTAATGCTAATTAGTTAATTAATGAAATAATAAATTAATATATGTTATGGTATATGGTAATGTTATTAGTTGTAAGTTAGTGTTGTAAAATGGCGGCGATTGTCTATGCGTTAGGAGCATTTTGCGTTGTCCCTAAAAGTGTATTTTATACCTCGTACGTGCCTGTGTAAAAGTCTTATGTGCTTGGTGGTGCTATGCGTGTTTAGGGGTTGTGTTTTCATTTTTTTCTCTCGCTTAGGCGATTTTTGAGTGTGGAAACTCGCCAAATTGTGGTTAAATTGCAACCTAACTCCCAGACGTCGTGCCTGTCCCCCCGTGCTGTGAGTGAGTTTTTTTGTACTTTTGTTAATTTTGGTGGTGTTGTTGTTTTTGTATGTGCGCGGTTTAAGAGTTAACTTCGTATTTTTTTGACCTCGTGTTTTTTTTCTAATTGCCGCGGGTCCTATTTTTTTTTTTTCCTTTTTGCAAAGTGCTAAGAGCCGTAATTTTTCCATGCGTTTTTTTTAAAACTGCTAGGGGTCCCACATTGTGAATGGTGTAATTGAGATTTATTTCTATGGTTCGTATGGATAAGCGCCTACTACAGAGTGCTTGACAAGTTTGGAGGCATGTAACTGCATGATAACATTGGGGCCATTTTAATCACCACTGCATAAACAAACAAGCATTTTGTGACACTAATTAGCACAGTAAAAGTGCTAAATAATATTCAGGAGCCACTCATTTGAATAATACTGCTAAAAAATCATGGATATATAGGGACTGGATCACTTTTTTAATTTTTAAGAAAAACAAAAATATATAAATAAAAAAAGAATATAAATTAAAAAAAGTGAATTCCTATTGTTGGGGGGCAGGGGGCATATTTACCACAGTTGGAGACCCCTTGGTAATAACAAATGTTATTATATATATATATATATATATATATATATATATATATATAACATTTCAGGAAAGACCAACTAGAGCAGCTGAACATTATTTGGGGTTAATCAGAGGCACCTTAAATGATGGCAGGTGTATGCTGACTCCTATTTAACACGATTTGGAATGTGATTGCTTAATTCTAAACACAGCTACATCCCCAGTTATAAGAGAGTGTGCAGACTTATGCAACCACATTATTTTTATTTTGTATTTTTCTTCCCTCCACCTAAAAGATTTCAGTTTGTTTTTCAATTGAGTTGTACAGTTTATAGGTCACATTAAAGGTGGAAAAAGTTCTGAAATGATTTATCTTTGTCTCATTTTTTTACAGCACAGAAACCTGACATTTTAACAGGGGTGTGTAGACTTTTTAGATCCACTGTACATATATATTTTTCGGAACTCTGAGCTGGAAGCAGGTTTTTTAACTTGCTTTAGACATTCAGATGTGAACACATATGTACTTTTTATTTACTGTACTACTGTACGGTGGAGGGCTTCTATAACTCTTTTGCCCACCATATTATAAATGATTGTTGTGGTGAACTACCTACTCATAAGGTCCACAACACAGGCTGAGATCCCGCTCCATGCTGATGATAGCCAGTAAGCTTGAAACAGCTGTACATGGATTGGATACTCAGCCTGTGTTTATTCCAACCTTGGCTTTGCATTAAAGCTGTGTAATACAGCATGCATAAGCTTAAAGGAAGCCATGTTTGATAATGGCTACGGGATGAAGCGCGAGGCATTTCTGGCCATATTTGTGTGTCCCAGCTCAACTTCCCAGAATGCAGTGTAATAACTGTTTTTCTCGGAACTCTGAGCAGCTTAAAGCAGGTTTTTTAACTTGCTTTAGACATTCAGATGTGAACACAGATGTACTTTTTTTTACTTTATATATATATATATATATATATATATATACACACATACATATATTTATATATATATACATATATACACATATATATATATATATATATAAATAAATATATATATCTATACACACACATATATATATATATATATATATATATATATGTATATATATATATATATATATGCATACATGTGTGTATATATATATACACACACCTACACAGGATAATGTAAGAATGGAGAGGTTCTCCAACACGGCACTATTTAGTATATCTGGGCACGGAGGTCCATGTGCTTAAAAGTTTAAATTCATTTTAAATGACAGATAAAGTACAAATACTGTAACCCCACTGGATTAGCAATAATTTATACTGTGACACAGGAGGTTCACGTTCTCTGTCACATTTAAATCTATAAACATAGATCTCAGTGGCAGTTTTATTTGAGATACAAAAAAATACAAACACTTTGAATAAATAAATGAATACAAGTTTCTTAGCTGCCAGGTGTAGCCGGCTTAATGTAATTTGCTTTTGGAATTCAAAAAATCCATAAGACACGTTGAAAGGTATCACATTTTATTAATATGTGGCTCTCTGTATTTTTTAACCTCATGTCAAGTTAATTTTCCTAATTCTCTTTGGAAATCATTTAGAATAATTCTTATGATTTAGTTATATTAATTTATACTTAGCTTTAAAATCTGTTGCAATGCTGGATTGCTGTGCAGTTTTATTAAAAAGAGACGGCTTTGGTTATTTAAACCTTCAGAAGTAATTTGGTCTTGTCACACATTGAAGCAGAATGAGCTATATTCATTACATTTAATAGTGAATGGCCTTGGCAGATTACTGCCTGTGTGGCTCTTTATAGCAGCTCCCTTCACTATATTTACTAAGATTGTTTTATTATAATAAGGAATTTGATGCTCATTCTATATCTTAACCTACTCTTGATGCTTTGCGGTATAGTGACAATTTAGGCAAAAATGTAAATATATTTACAGGACCGGTTACACTTGAAAAGATTATACACATATTATACACATTTTCATGCCCCAGCCAAGGTTCCCAGGATGCAGTGTAATAACTGTATTTCTTGGAATTCTGAGCGAGCAAGAATATATATGTTCAAATGTGAACACAAATGTACTCATTATTTTATATATATATATATATATATATATATATATATATATTGTAAACTCCTGGTTATCCGGCACTTAAGCAACCAGCATCAATTTAAAAAAAAATCCTGTTAATCCAGCATAAACTGGAAAACAAAAATGCGAACTAGTTTTTTTTTGGGGGGGGGGGGGCCGTAAATGGCCCAGTTTAAGAGCAAATGCCTTTTTAAAGGCATTTTGAGGGGTTTTGGCGGGTTTAAGGGTCATTTAGACCCTTAAATTAGGGTACTCCTGATTAACCAGCAACTACAGTTATCTGGCAGTAGGGAGTCCCTGTAAGTGCCTGGGACTCCTTCTGTATATATATATATATATATATATATATATATATATATATAGTGAATAAATGCACATTTGAACATCTACAACAAGTAAAAAACCGTTTCTTGCTCACAATTCCAATAAATACAGTTATTACACTGCATCTTGGGAACCTGGGCATGCAAATGTGCCCAAAAAGGCTTCACTCTTGCAATCACTAGTCATAAACATAATCACTAGCCAGAGTTGCCTACCCAATTGACCTTAAAGTGGATGGAGACCAGCAGCAGGGGGGTTTAATATTGACTATTGTTTGTTTTGTTAGGTCATTGAATATATATTTTAGTAATGATCAGCCCTTTATTAAAACATCTCCATGCTGCTATTAGGAAATTATTGCATACATTTAAATTCATATCTAATTTTCCTGGATTATGAATGCATCTGATAGAGAAGAATCAGTAGTGTATGCAAAACATTTTTTGCATGAAAAAATACCAAAATAAACATTTACAAACTCACCCGGATGTTTGCTAAACCTCTTCAATTTGTAAGCTGCAGTTTTGTTAGTTGACACCCCTGAAAATCCCTGCTAAGATTAACATATTATTCATAATTGTTTTGGTTAATCAGGAGAAAGCAGTGGTTAGCTGATCCAATTGTATTAAACTCTGGGTTTCCTGTGTTGCAAAGCAGTCTGGGATATGTAGTCTGCCTCTGTCTATATCCTTGTGCTCTGATTCAGCTTTGAGCTCAGACCACACCCAACCATGTGATTCCACCCTGAAGCAAGGTCAAACTCTGTACCTGGCTGCCTTTCTAGTGTGTACTTGGTTATTTAAGCGTCCTGTGGGTGTGCAAAGCTGGATTTTACTTCCCTGCCTTTAACTTTGTAAGTAGACTGAACTTCTCTAAATAACACATCTTTTTTCTGATAATCACTGCATGTTTCTTACCAAACATTTGATACCCAGAAAACGTATATATACCTTAAATGTGAGAACTGTGTAATGCTATTTTCATAACACCACATCTGTCCACTTGTAATTTTACATTCATATCTCATGTAGTTTGTTAATAGAATGTTTCTACGTGTATCACATATGAATGGGATCTTGTATAAGTATCAGGCTGTTATCAGTCTTTGTTAGTCTTGTGATAAGGTTGTTAATCTCAAGAAGATATGCACATCTGTATGTGTTTGCTCTGGACTATTTATGAAAGATCATGCAATATTGTCCCTCGTTTGAATGTGTATTTAGTGCTAATGTAAGAACGGGTTATGTATACTCAACCATCTGGATTACTGCTCTGATTATTATCAGACTTGCAGATTGCCTTTATTCGTTTGTGAATAATTAACAGCACAAAGGCACGATGGTTTCATAAATGACGCCTTTAAAGCTGACTTATTTAGTCTAATTAGGAAAGAGAAAATGCATCAACACGCCTTACTTTTTTTGTGCATATTTTAAGGACATTTTATTTACTGTGTATGAATAAAACGTGTTGCAAACACTGCACGTGTCTACAAACAAATTAGTGTTTCTTACAGTTATGTTTATATGCTGCTATATTTGATGTTCCTCTAGTCTACAATAGATCTGTGCTAATTTTGAGAAATTTACAATATCTTAAAGGGCCAATGTAGTATTTTAATAAAATATTATATTTGGAAAGAATATGATCAAGTAAATTAACACAATATAATATTTGAAACCCCTTCTGGATCACTACCTTGTCGTGGTGAAGGCACTTGTGCACCTCAATGAAGCTGTGAGCTATGCCTTGTATGGTCACCAAAGATGGGCAGGTCACAGCAGAGAGGTCAGACTAATTGCGGTCCACTGGAGAAGGGACTGGCAAACCCACTCTAGAAAACCTTATGGATAAGCACAACCAGAAGCACAGACAGATGTGCCTGGCGTGTTGCGTCCATATGGTCACCAAGAGTCAGACACAACTGAACAACAGTAATATTTGAAAATATTACTTTATGAAAAATATTTTTACTTACCTTTTTAACATTTTTACTGCTCACCTGCAGGGCTTCCCCATTGTATCCTCCTGTAATCCTTGCACCTTAATCTGTGAGTATTTTAATGCAATGGGGTTACATCATTAGATACACTGCAGCCCAAGTTTCAGTGTTACAACCATTAACAATTGATACACTGCAGTACAAGCACTTGCTGCAACATTGTTTAAAATTCTTAAGCTTTTACTGCAGTGTGTCTAAAGATGCAACAAGCAGCATCTCTTAATTCCAGCATCCTTATATCTATGTTTCCCTATTTTTTGCACCCCCAGAGCTGCTTCCATAGGCACCTGTACTAACCAGTAGAAACACTGCACGTTGGTACAGTTCTTCACCCTATACTAATCTTCAAGCCAACATAAACACAATGCAGAGATCCATACAGCAGTGCCTGAGCTCCTCATTGCTTCATATACAGAGAGCCCAAATCAGTTCAATTAATAATTCTGTATTATTCAAATCTTGACTGCAAAACAAACCTGAGTTGAAGTTTTGACTGCTCCATTAAGGGTATTTTTGCATTTATGCTTAAAGGTAATTGTGTTCTCTAATGCAGACACGCAGTGAGAGGTCATTGCCTTTAATTAGGTGAATGGCCTTACAAATGACATACGTATACAGACAATCACAGATTTGTCAGCAGATGCGAAGCACAAGCAGAGCTTCCACCAGTGCATGTGGCCATTCCTAGGAGGGCACTCCCGAAATCTTTTTTGCACAGGGGCCCTCCATTCACTAGCTCCGCCACTGATAAGAAGCAATAGGCTCATTATATCTACATGAAATGTTTGACAATAAATACTCAGGAGTTTATTATGCAAATCATTGGCATGCCTGATTTCCTATACTGTTTTTATCCTACCACTTTGGATGGAAGACTGTTACCCCTGTCCACTGCTCATTCACATATTACCTCCAAAAACTTCAAGAATACAACTTCAAATCATAACAATTACTTTTTTTTAATATCTATCTATCTATCCATCCACCCATCTATCTAGTGCAGATCTTGACTTTGGCCTTGTGTACTACCAAAATACATATTGTTTAGGCTAAATAATAGTTGATTGTCCTGAGAACAATTTATTATGAGAAGATGGACTTGTTTGCAGTTTTAGAATAAAAAATAATAAATGTATAAGTGAAAGGTGTAATTAACGGTTTCATACCTCATGGCCTGCAATGGACTGAGTACTGTTTCAGAGCTAAAGTTCACAAATGCTACAAAAGTGATGAATGCTATATACAGGGCTTTGCAAAAGTATTAAACTCTTTGACTTTTTAACTATTTTGTTACATTACAGCCTTAAGTTCAATGTTTTGTTAATCTGAATTTTATGTGATGTATCAGAACACAATAGTCTAAGTTGAAGTGAAATAAGAAAAATATATATATAAAACTATTTTTTTTTAAATAGAAAACAGAACATTGGCATGTGTGTATGTATTCACCCCCTTTGTTATGAAGCTCATAAAAAGCTCTGATGCAACACCTAAGCAAGAGGCACCACTAACCAAACACTGCCATAAAGATCAAGGAACTCTCCAAACAAGTAAGGGACAATGTTGTTAAGAAGTACAAGGGTTAGGTTATAAACATTTTTTTTTTAAATCTTTGATGATCCTCAGGAGCACCATCAAATCTATCATAACCAAATGGAAAGAACACGGCACACCTGCCAAGAGGCAGCCACCCACCAAAACTCATGGACCGGGCAAGGAGGGCATTGATAAGAGAGGCAGCACAGAGACCTAAGGTAACCCTGGAGGAGCTGCAGAGTCCACAGAGAGACTGGAGTATCTGTACATAGGACGACAATACGCTGTATGCTCCATAGATTTGGGCTTTATGGCAGAGTGGCCAGAAGAAAGCCATTACTTTCAGCAATAAACAAAATGGCATGTTTTGAGTTTGCAAAAACGCATGTGGGAGACTCCCAAAATGTATGGAGGAAGGTGCTCTGGTCTGATTAGACTAAAATTGAAGTTTTCGGCCATCAAAGAAAACGTTATATCTGGCGCAAACCCAACACTTTAAATCACCCAAATAACACCATCCCTACAGTGAAACATGGTGGTGGCAGCATCATGCTGTGGGGATGTTTTTAAGCAGCCGGGACTGGGAAACTGGTCAGAGTTGAGGGAAAGATCGATGGTGCTAAATACAGGGATATTCATGAGCAAAACCTGTACCACTCTGTGCGTGTTTTGAGGCTAGGACGGAGGTTCACCTTCCAGCAGGACAATGACAAACACACTGCTAAAGCAACACTTGAGTAGTTTAAGGGTAAACATGTAAATGTGTTGGAATGGCCTAGTCAAAGCCCAGACCTCAATCCAATAGAAAATCTGTGGTCAGACTTAAAAAATGCTGTTCACAAGCGCAAACCATCCAACTTGAAGGAGCTGGAGCAGTTTTGCAAGGAGGAATGGTCAAAAATCCCAGTGGTAAGATGTGGCAAGCTCATAGAGACTTATCCAAAGCGACTTGGAGCTGTGATTGCCACAAAAGGTGGCTCTTCCAAAGTATTGACTTTAGGGGGGTGAATAGTTATGCACATTAACTTTTCCTGTTATTTTTTCCTATTTGTTGTTTGCTTCACAATAAAAAAAAAAACATCTTCAAAGTTGTGGGCATGTTCTGTAAATTAAATGATGCAACAAAACACGAAAAATGCCAAGGGGGGTGAATACTTTTGCAAGGCACTGTATATACACTAAATAATATATGGATATTTGTATTATCCACAACACTATCTATCTATCTAATCATCTTCCTTTCACTCTCCTTTGTCTCCTCTCTCTGTCTCTCCTTCCCCCTCTATCCATTTATCTTTCCTTTTTTCCTTTGCATTCTCCTTCCTCTAATTGTTATAAAACTGCCAGCATAAACATTTTACTAAGCAGTTATGGAAGTATGTTTGAAATATGTTGTTTTAGATGGTTTGCACTAAGTGATCATTAACGTTACGCATGCTGATGTCTGATATGTTTGCTGTTTAAAGGCATTATTTCCTAGCACCGCTTAGTAAACAAGGGCATAATCTAAACCATCTGTCCACCAGCTATTGCAGCATTATATCTAGTCTTTAAAAAAAAAAAAAAAAGACTTCTGCTACTGGGAATATATATTTAGGTTTTCCTAAAATTTGCCAGTTTTATAACGCTGGAAACGATTAAGGCACTTAAACATTTACGGCCTCTCGTTTACATAGAAAATTAACTAAAAAGATATAGTATGAAATGGTATTTTAGTCATAAGAATCTATTTTACAAGCCACTGCATGGGAAAGTATTCAGATAAAACCGAGAAAATGTCCATATGTTCTTGTGTGTTCTTCTCCCTCTTCTGCTTCTTGGCTTCATTGACCCACAGCAGGTCTTTATGTGCAGTTTGAATCCCATTTTGATTAATTGCATCTGTGAGATCATTGTAGCGTCTTCAACTAGGCTGAAAATAATGTTGTGCTTCAGTTGCTGTTCCAATCTAGCAAGACTAATAGAAAAATAAATATGTTTAGTAGAATGCTTTTAAAGGTTGCCGTGCGCATTGGGAGGTGTGTATCAGGTATGGCCTTATGTTAAGGGAAATACGGAAAATAGCTCTGCATCCCTTCAACACTTCAAACGCGTATCTGTCCAAACGCCACCACAGCATATGCATTATTTTCATTAATAATACACTGTATGAAAAATATCAAATTTGTGCTTAACTTATTTATAATATTGGAACAATATCATATCACTGAAAGTTATTTTAATTTAAAGGACTACTGTAGTTCAAGAAAAAGGCACTTGTTTGTGAAGTATGTAATAAAATAACAACATTACCAGCAGTGTAAGCCTTGGGCCCTTGAGAGCTGAAGTAGATAGGGGGGTGTTTTTTATCAATCACTAGAGCATGGAATTGATGAAGAGGGAGAGGTCTGGAGGATTTGTTTAATGGCCATTTACTTCACTATGAGCCACGTATGATTCCTTGCTCGTATGTGCAACGTAAGACCTGCAAAGGCTGCCAGGCCCACGATCAGCGCCAGGTCCGCTCAGCGCGAGGGGCGCAAGACTTTGAAAAGGTGAAGCCACTCATTGCCAAGCACATGATGAGCACGAGGCACACAACACTTTGAAAAAATTACAAATTTAACGTCCACCATGTTTTTCATGCCTGTAACTCGGAAGCCGTCAGTACACCGCCAAAATACGCCAATTACTTCAAAAATTAACTTACAACCTCACACATAGCACAGGGGGAGAGGCAGGGAGCCTGTGAGTGTGGTTGCAAGCTAATTTAAGGTGTAATTGGCGTTTTTAGTAGATTGAAAATCGGCTAAGCAAGGAAAAAAATGGCGGCCGTAAAACCTTAATTGTTAGAAGAAAAAAAATCAAAACGAGGACGAAGCCAGTATCACTTAGGTGCTCATGGTGAGGCCGGCAAGACTTTTAAAAAAATTACAAATTTAATGGCCGACATGTTTTTCAAGCCCATAACTCTGTAGCCGTCGGAACACCACCAAAAGATGCCAATTACTTCAAAAATTTACTTACAACCTCACACACAGCACAGGGGCGAGGCCGGGAGCCTGTGAGTGAGGTTGCAAGTTAATTTGAGGTTTAAGTGTTTTTTTTGGGCCGATTTGCGAGCTTGAGAATGTTGTGCTATTAATTCTAAGACTTAACATCATTTTCAATAAAATTACAGTAGAGTGTTTATATATGCATTTACAGTTCTCCGTACATGTCATTAAGCCCTTTGCGAGATTTTCTTGTTACCAGTAACTTGTGGTTCGATTTTTGCAATTTCCAGGCATGATGGAGTGGTTAGCGAGGGTGAATCGGAGCAATTGAATAGCGTTTTGAGATTTTACCGATAGCAACTCTTTTGGCCGCGAAAGATCAAAGGCTTGGAGGGCAGTAACTTGCGATTTTATAAATCGCTATGAATCGCCCGTAACTCGATTAGAGCCTACAAACGGAAGTCAATTGAATAGCAAAGTAACTTGCGGGCTCCATTTGCGAGCCCGGATCTCCCGAAAGCCTCAATTGAATGAGCTTCCATGCCTTTAAGGGAGAAAACAAGGAATTGCTGAAGGGGGAGAAATCCGGGTGTAACCTCCTAAAACCTAACGTTACAATGCTGCCTCTCCCTCCACTGCAGAATTAAAATGGCAGTGCTCTACAGGTTCCACATGGAAGCCCCAAGGCACAAGCAAAGTTTATAAAAATGAAACAAGTATTATGTACAATTTTTAGGCACAGCAGAAAATCGTTATCAAATGTTAAAAAGGAGGAATAAACAACTTGATAAACGAGTAAACAATATAAAACACTTAAATGCACCCACTTCCTTATGTGCTCTATGGAACTTATTTGTTGGAAGGGGCTATGGGTCGAACCCATTTAGTTCCATAAAAAACATACAAAGTAGAATTGTAACTTTTAACTCCACTTATCCCAAATTTTTACTCCGTTATTTGATTATACCCTAAAAGAAATGTAAAA
Organism: Discoglossus pictus; assembly: GCA_027410445.1. Taxonomy (NCBI): domain Eukaryota; kingdom Metazoa; phylum Chordata; class Amphibia; order Anura; family Alytidae; genus Discoglossus; species Discoglossus pictus. The sequence goes on from CM050169.1 coordinate 24,886,288, forward strand.
AAGCTTACTTAGGAAGAGTAAAACTATTAATATATTTATATGCTCTGAAAAATAAAATCCAAGCGGCACCTTCAAATATCCTTTCACATAATTTCTAAATTCCATAGGCAAATTTTTAGGCTGTTGCTGCTATTGTTGCCAGTAAGTTTATGTATATATGCAAAAATGCAACCATTTATCTTTTTTCAGTATGATGAATGATATGTTTATAGTACCTTACAGCAGTAAATGTATCGCTTAGTAAAATAATCTCTTTTACATAAAGAATTTTCTTTTACAGTCTTGTGCTCTACATATATATTTTGTAAATGATAATTCAAAACAGGGATTTTTTTTACGAGGGGTTATGGATGTAATTTTTTTATTCTAAGATTCTCAATGTAGGGGCTTGTTTCTGCTGAGAAGTGAGTGTTATCTCAGTGGTAAAAATACTCCAAAATGTACCAGGGGGCTACCAGACATGTGTCTAAAATGGCAGTACAGCTAACCATGTTGTGTATGGGGATCCGAAGCAAACGGCTGTCAACTGGACCCATGACGAGGGTTCATCCTCAGAAACAGATTAAATTTGCTCAACAGTACCGAAATTGGACTTTGTCTGATTGGCAAAGGCTTATTTTCTCTAATGACGATTTATGATCCATTGACTGGACGAACATTGGTGTGTCAGTCGCGAAACCCCAGAGAACAAACACTCTGCAACCATTGTTGGAAGAACACAAGATGGTGGCAGCAGCATGATGGTCTGGGGAAGGTTTTCTTGGTATTGTCGTAGTCCACTCATTCCTCTGGAACGTACTCTCAACCGATTGTGTTGTCTATCTATTCGTGCAGATCAAGTACACCCATGGCGTCTAGCTGCTGTTCATGTTGCACATGGCAGTTATTCGGGATATTAGCTCGTTGTCAAAATAATGGGACACGACTGTATGGATAGCATAGGATGGACCCGGCCTCAAAAAAAAATAATAAAAAATGTTTATTTAGCAATTAAAATGTCAGTTAAATGGAAAAATATTTTCAAATACTCTAGGTTAGATGCAAAAAATGCTTTAACCACTACCTTTGTGAAACATCTGGTTAAATCTGGTTATAAAAGTGGTTTTAAATATCCCTAATTCCACTGTTTTGTATGGAGCCTTTCATAGCCTGCCGGATACTCCTCCATGTTTGTGGACAGAGGAAACTGCTTTTTAAGTTTTAATTTTGTCACTGATACTCAGAATGCTGAACTGATTGGGTGAGAAGTTCAAGAGCCAATTCAAGAGCCAATCAAATTGCAGATGAGCTCTAATCCGTGACAGTTACATTCCTGTTCTGAGCTACCACCACTCACATCGTCATTCGTCTTGTAATAAAAGGCAATTTTACATCTATTAAAGGAACGTTTTCTATCCTGACCATTTGTGACAGTACCGGTTACTTTGTGGCTCATCCATATTAGTATGGGTAGGCTTTTAATCCTTTGGTTTATTTTATCCTAGACTCACACCATCCCATCGTCTGTTTCTAAGTCCTATCTGCTAATGAATAAGGACTGTGATTTATTTAATTTTTGATTTTGCATCTTTGCTATGATTATTATATGGTTCCAAAGTCATAAACCATCTAATACACCATCAACTGTTATGCTGCCAGCCCTACTGGTTATATTTGCTACATATTTATAAATGATAATAAAAATATACACCGTGCTGTATAGATGTAATTCTAAAATTAAAACTAATATGAAATAGATTACATTCAAACCCATGCTTCTGACCAAATGCGAGTTATGTCACACTTTTAGGCATTTATCAGTTTGTTCCCTGGTGAATAAATGGTCTCAAATGGTTCCCCTTGTTCCATATGCCAGCGAGCAATGTGTTTGACGTCAATTAATAATAGCAGTCAGAAGGCAACGTGTGATACAGTGAAAAAGCTTTAACTCATAATGTAGTCATTGGAAATGATTTCTATTTTAACAAAAGTTTAATGGCTAATTTACCTTTAGATTGTACGTCTGTGAGTCTTCAATCTTGCAAGGTGCTTTGGGGGAAGCTCTATGGACATCGGATTCTAAGGTCAAAGACAGGGCCCCCCATTCTTTGCAATGTGTTTATATTGTTTTTGTCCCTGCCTGGAACTTAACCTACAGTGCCTTGCAAAAGTATTCACCCCCCTTGACTTTTTACCTATTTTGCTACATTACATCCTTAAGTTCAATGTTTTGTTAATCGGAATTTTATGTGATGGATCAGAACACAATAGTCTATGTTGGTGAAGTGAAATGAGAAAAATATATACATAAAACTATTTTTTAGAAATAGAAAACCGAAAATTGGCATGTGCGTATGTATTCACCCCCTTTGTTAGGAAGCCCATAAAAAGCTCTGGTGCAACCAATTACCTTCAGAAGTCACATAATTAGTGAAATGATGTCCACCTGTGTGCAATCTAAGTGTCACATGATCTGTCATTACATATACATACCTTTTTTGAAAGGCCCCAGAGGCTGCAACACCTAAGCAAGAGGCACCACTAACCAAACACTTCCACGAAGACCAAGGAACTCACCAAACAAGTAAGGGACAATGTTGTTGAGAAGTACAAGTCAGAGTTAGGTTATAAAAAAATATCCAAATCTTTGATGATTCTCAGGAGCACCATCAAATCTATTTTTAACCAAATGGAAAGAACATGGCACAACAGCAAACCTGCCAAGAGACGGACGCCAACACAAAAACTCATGGACCGGGCAAGGAGGGCATTTTTTTAGAGAGGCAGCACAGAGACCTAAGGTAACACTGGAGGAGCTGCAGAGTTCCACAGCAGAGATTGGAGTATTTGTACATAGGGCGACAATAAGCCGTACGTTCCATAGAGTTGGGCTTTATGGCAGAGTGGCCAGAAGAAAGCCATTACTTTCATAAAAAAACAAAGCGGCAGACTCCCAAAATGTATGGAGGAAGGTGTTCTCTTCTGATGAGACTAAAATTTAACTTTTCGTCCATTAAAGAAAACGCTATGTCTGGCGCAAAACCAACACATCGCATCACCCAAAGAACACGATCCCCACAGTGAAACATGGTGGTGGCAGCATCATGTTGTGGGGATGTTTTTGAGCAGGATTGGGAAACTGGTCAGAGTTGAAGGAAAGATGGATGGTACTAAATACAGCGATATTCTTGAGCAAAACCTGTACCACTCTGTGCGTGATTTGAGGCTAGGACAGAGGTTCACCTTCCAGTAGGACAAGCACATAAAGACTTATCCAAAGCGACTTGGAGCTGTGATTGCCGCAAAAGGTGTCTCTACAAAGCATTGACTTTAGGGGGGTGAATAGTTATGCACATTGACTTTTTCTGTTATTTTGTCCTATTTGTTGTCTGGTTCACAATAAAAAAAAAAAAAACATCTTCAAAGTTGTGGGCATGTTCTTTAAATTAAATAGTGCAAATCCTCAAACAATCCATGTTAATTCCAGGTTGTGAGGCAACAAAACATGAAAAATGCCAAGGGGGGTGAATACTTTTGCAAGGCACTGTATGTATAGCGCTACGGAATATGTTGGCGCCTTACAAATAAACAATAATAATAATAGCTAATAATCAAAGAAGCATCAATAGAATACACTATAACTTGTAATGAACTATATAGTGTTTTTAATGTTTCTGCAAGCAATTAAAAGATGTTTATATTGGTGCAATAGACGGCCTCTTATGAAATGATGTTCCATTTAATTGTGTTGTCGAATTGCTCATAATGCAGTGTTTTCAAACGCGCCCACGAATATAAAACAAATGCTATGCCTCATTTTATTATACAGAGTTAAAGTACATTACATGCATCAACTCAAGTGTTCTCATAGAGGAATGATTCATGTATATAAAATAGAAAAGTTGGATTGATTCTAGAACAAAATCTGAAATAGGATATTTGAAGTGAGATGTAGAAGAATTACGAAAAATAGTTCCTGAATCCCTTAACCACTGCACAATGAAAAAAATATATGTTTTAAAATGTTGAGTCTGACTAAAAGCATAATAAGCGGGAAAAAAAAGGTCATACAGCTAATTTTAATTAGAATCAATAATATAAGTGTTGTAAGCTTAACTCCATGGGAGCATGCACACTTAATTTTACTGATGTTGCGAGCGCGCGCACGTAGTGTCCGGGCATTGCGCGGCAGAACCACCTAGGCGCAGACCGAAGCAGCGAGCTGGAGCGAGCTGGATTGGAAAACGGGAAGGGGGAGGAAGCGGGAGGAGACAGGGTGGGGGAGACACAGGGGAGAGGGGGAGGAAGAGGGAGGGGGAGGAAGACACAGGGCAAGTGGGGAGGAAGAGCGGGGGGAAGAGGGAGGGGAGAGGGGGAAGAGACACGGGGGGAAGAGGCACAGGGTGGAAAGAGACATAGGAGAGGGGGGGAAGAGACACAGGGGAGGGAGAGGGGGAGGAAGAGATACAGGGGAAGGAGGGTGGGAAAAAATATATATAATATCCCGTAATTTATGTTGGGCAAATGACTAGTATATATATATATATATATATATATATATATATATATATATATATATATATATACTTACCTCCCTTGACTTTTTACCTATTTTGTTACATTATAGCCTTAAGTTCAATGTTTTGTTAATCTGATTTTTTCGTGATGGATCAGAACACAATAGTCTAAGTTGGTGAAGTGAAATGAGAAAAATATATACATAAAACTATTTTTTAGAAATAGAAAACAGAAAATTGGCATGTGCGTATGTATTCACCCCCTTTGTTATGAAGACCATAAAAAGCTCTGGTGCAACCAATTATCTTCAGAAGTCACATAATTAGTGAAATGATGTGTGCAATCTAAGTGTCACCTGATCTGTCATTACATATACACACCTTTTTGAAAGGCTCCAGAGGCTGCAACACCTAAGCAAGAGGCACCACTAACCAAACACTGCCATGAAGACCAAGGAACTCTCCAAACAAGTAAGGGACAAGTCAGTGTTAGGTTATAAAAAAATATCCAAATCTTTGATGATCCCCAGGAGCACCATCAAATCTATCACATATCAATGTGAATATAGTTTTGAAACCATTAGTCATAATAGGAACTTGCCCATCAAAAATTACGGGATTAAAATTGTAAGGCTGGCAATGCTGTTTGCCACACAATATGAGGCTTTTGCTCCTCTGAGCCACTGTGGGCGCTCATCAAGAGCCTCTGCCCTGTGTACTTCAACTTTCCTGCTTTGCACTGATCACCTCTGGCGCTCAATGCAAGCCCCATGCTGAGTGTATTTGGCACTCATCATGGAGCTCACAATGAGAGCCTTTGGCACTCACTGCAAGCCTCTCCCGCTCACGGTACTCATCGTGATCCCGGCGATGAGCGCCTTTGGCGCTCATTGGAAGCCTTTTCTCCCACCTACTATAAGGGCCGCTCATTGCAGGTTTCGTTAACCTGCAAGTTTATTGCTTGGGAATGGCATGTGTCTCTTTCCACCATATCCCCCCCCCCCCTTCCCTGTGTATTTCTCCTCTGTGTGTCTGCTGAATGTTTGCGTGTTAGGCGCTGAAGACTGTTTGTTTTATTTTCAAAGCCCGTGTGCCTGGCCTTGTTGATGTAAGCATTACTGCGTAACTGCGTGACCAACACCGCAAACGTTACTAACAGCGTTCTCGGTCCACAACTACATATGCGATATTAAATATGTGTATTCATGAATCACAAACAAAATGTCATATTCCAGCATCTGATACAGGTAGGTATTTGATTAATTATTCTTCACATAGTATTTTAGTTTTTATGTGAATCATCGGACTAGGCTTGTCTGTTGCTAACAGTCCTATCATACGCACTGTTAAATTTATGACCAAGTTGTACCTTTTATTTCCCAATCTTAAAATCCTGTTGTTAACTAAATGGAAATGGATATTGTTCCAGTCTGGCAATCTATCTACCAGACTGGAACCCGTTCTTTACACCTACCAGCATTATGACACCACACACATTAGTTCTTTTGTGCTCCAATCTATGCATATGAATGTCATCATTTGTTTCATGAACATTAATCCCAAACCTATTTTATTACATGTTTTTTTTTTTTTTTAAAGAAGTTTTGAATTTTCTAAACTTGCTTTGAGTAATCACATTTTTTTTTAGCATTCTAGAAGTGTAGATTACATTGACACCTACAGGCAGTTCTTCTATGCAAATAAAACATTCTATCCTCTTGCCTGAAGACTTTTGTGTTCTGAGCGACATGTTTTGCATCCAAGCTGGAACAAATACATATTGAATGCAAATGAATACAGCATGAAAAAGAAGTCTGCTTTGAACAAGCCCAGAATTCATTTAAGGCTTTATTTCTGTATTGAGTTTTTGTTCTGATTAAAGGACACAAGATACATATATTTTTTTATCAGCTGTGCTATCATTATCAATAATATTTTAGGTGCCATATGCATACAGGTATACCCCGCTTTGCTCTACCCCGCATAGTGCTAAATCGCTATATCACGGTTTCTGATTCAAATTCCCCGCTTAGCGCTAAGTCTCGTGATAGCGCGGTTTAGCAGCCAAAAACGTGTAAATTTTTTGTAAAAATCACAGCCTAGCTATCTTTTCCCCGATATAGCGCTGTTTCATCGATATGGCTTTAAAATGCCCCTTTTAGCACTGATTCACACATCGCTTGTGCGGGGTATTCCTGTAACTCCAATAAATGTCTTATGGTAATTATGAAACACCCTATGCGTTTAAGTCCCTTAGAGTGTTCACCACAAAATTTATTAGACCTCTATCAGCCACATTAAATTCCCTCGACGTATAAGGCCACAGCCCATAATGTAGCCCTCAAGACTTGCGGCTATTAAATTGGCCCCGTAAAGCCAGCCGCCAGCGACTTGTGGCTTAAGGGCTAAAAAAGGCTACGGGACCTGGAAATTTGAACTGAGCGCTCGCAAGTCCTTTGTTCTCTCATGCCTGTAACTGCTATGTTCCAATTTTGCTGTTAAATTGCAACAAATCCACTGGCGTTTAACCCCGTAACCCACAAATGGAGCTAGAGAGGACCCGCAAGGGGGTTAAAGTCCTATCCGTAGCACTGTAAATGCAAATATAAACACACTACTGTACTAATAATGAAAGGGAAAGTGATGTCAGGTATTCAAATTAGTAGCACAACATTTTCAAGCTTGCAAATCTGCAATATAAAATACATTATATTCTGTTTAATTTCCGTGTTATATCGATCCCGGCAATCAATGTGTTAATACATATAAAGGAACTTGCATGGACTTGAATATCATATTTACTGGTTTATTAATATTGCATTTTTTCTGGAAGGTGGGTCCGATCGTAGCTCGTAATTGAAACCCGTAAGGCTTTAAAATCTAACCTCCATTTTTCAGTGACGTAATGATGACGATCTCATTTGCCATTGGCTCCGTCTATACCCATAACTACGGGTTTGACTAATTGATCATGTTCACGGCCTGTACATTCAACGTGCACAAGAATGGTTTACGGGCTTGAGTATACTGCCCGTAACTCGCGGCATGGTTGAATTTAATAGCTCTGTAACACAGCCGTACCTCAAACCCGCAGTCTTTGTGGGCTTGCCGATGCCGCTATGGGCTTCAAATTTGAGCTCCAGTAACTAGCAATTGCTCAATTGAATAGGGACCATAGATTAGAAAAGACAAAATCAGGCTACAAGCACTAAACAGGTGACAAGCTCTTATGGGAATTTATATTTAACAAAACCTAGACGAGCTATTGTACCACACAATGGTAGGAAATTAGATTGCAAGCTCTTATACCACAACATGGTAGGGTAGGTTTGTATATGGTGGATGCTCATTTGGCTGCTGTAACTTTGTAACAGCAAGAGAGCTACCACTAACCTCAAGGCTACTTGTTGGAGACTCCAACTTTAGTAAATCTGGAAATGTGAGGGGTTATTTAGGGAAACTAGTGGGACCTATCCTGTTATAGTTACGGCACAGATCCGCCGCTGCAGTGCGGCAACCAACCGCTAGATTGCGCTGCCGATATGTTAAAGCCGATAAGCCTAACCCTTAAACCAACCCTAACAGTTTACCTAAGCCTTGACTCTATGATATGGCACTGGAATATTGGCAGCGCCATCTAGCGGTTGGTCTCCTCACTGCAGCGGGGGACCGGTGCCGTAACCATAACAGGATAGGACCAACTGGTGTTGCAAACTGCAAACATGATCCATCACTGACTTAGGAAGTTGTTATAGGGACTGGCTTTCAAACTGGTAATTCTTCTTGAACTGAATACCAGTCATAGTGGTTTATTTTAAACAAATCAGATGATATTTGATAGCATTATATTTAGATACAGCTGCGGGAATATTTAGTTAATCTTAACGAAGCATCTACTCAAGCTATTTTTAACATTATGCTTCCTAAACCATGATTATAGTTTACAGTATATAGAGATCATTAGACTCCGGTATGAAACCCACTAAAAAACATTTTGCCTACAAACGTTAGCATGCACCGCTCGTTACTGTGCATGATATCAGCATGTATAGGACCTAATTCATTTATAATGCTACGCCGCATACATAAAAAACTACAGGTGAATCGTGTACGTATAATAAGAGTTCAGAACAGATTAATGTGGAATTTGTAGGTTTATGGGATAATGTTTCCATCATTTAAACATTGTTTAAATTATATTAGTACATAATTGCATCTTTTATAGCATGCTTTGGAAAATGGCATGTGGAGAAGGGACCTTTAGCTGTATTGCCTAATGAGGAGAATTTACTAAGCATCTCAAGTGTGGAGGAGTGATCCCAATTTTTTCCCATAGGACAAAGTGCATAGTAAGTAAAGGGATCTCTTTCTGGATCGCTACCTTGTAGTAGTGAAGGGGCTTGTACTTCAATGAATCGGTGAGCTTACCATGTAGGGTCACCCAAGATGGGCAGGTCATATCAAAGAGGTCAGACAAATTGCGGTCCACTGGAGAAGGACCTGGCAACCCACTCGAGTATCTTTACCATGAAATCTTATGGATGAACTCAACCAGACACAAGATGTACCTGGCGTAATGTAGTCCATAGGGCCACAGAGAGTCGGGCATGACTGAACAAACACAGGAACACATATCTCAGCCACTTGAGATGATTAGTAAACCCCCCAATTGTGATGTATTTGTATTCCTCCATATATTATGATTTTTTTTTCTCTTGGTAATTTACCTATAAACCGCTCTTGTAAACTGCCCTACGGAAAATATTGGAGCTTTAGAAAGAACGATGATAATAAAAATAATAATAATAATAATAATAATAGTAATAACTTAATCAGGGTAGAGGAAAACAGGGACAATCCCTCAGAATTATATTGCATTCAATTTTTTAATACACTGTATTTACTAAACTGTTTTTATGCAAAGAAAACATGTTTGTAATATTTAAAACCTAGACTTTTAAATGCATCATAGAAAATGTGAAACATCAATTCTTTTTAACTTCCAGCTCTTACCATATTACAAATCTCAGATGATATCCGATATGGGTCCTTTCCTTTTATGAGTACTCCAGCACAGGCGGCAGCGGTGACGGTGAGCATCCGCTTGATGTCGCTGCCAAGAGTTTGCGGCCGATGTCAAAGCTTTAGGGTTAGGGGGTTAGGGTTAGGATAATGATTTAAGCTTGGAAATTGTGTATGATATCAGCAGCGCTTACAGACTGTTTACAGTTTTGGCAGCGCCATCTGAGTACTGCTGCTGAGTACTCATATAGGAAAGATCCCCGATATGGATTAGAATAATGATTTGAAATCTGGAATACCTGCAATATGTGCGCATTATTGTCCCACCTCATTACTCATTACGTTAAGAAATCTTACTGCTTTCTGCTAATCAACTTTGGTTGGCAGCAGACATTGAATCCAGACGATGTGTCTATCTGCACAGCGGGATTGTGGCATTGAAAACTGCTAGTGTTTGCAACCGGAATAATGCAAAGCCCACTCCTGAGAAAGTATCAGATACAGTCAGCTAAGAAAATATAACAGAAAATGGAACCCAAAGTCAGGAAATAATGCATATAAAAAGTAAAAATGCAAAGATTGTGTTTATTGGTTTGCTTTCTTTGTGCTTTATAAAGTTTAGTTATTTAAACTACCGTATATACTTGAGTATGAGCCGACCCGAGTATAAGCCGAGGCACCTATTTTACCACAAAATGCTGGGTAAAATGAGTGACTCAAGTATAAGCCGAGGGTGGGAAATGTGCTGCCCCCTGTGTCCCTTTTGTGCCTTCTGTGTCCCCCTCTCCCTTCCCTGTGTCTCTTCCCCCCTCTCCCTTCCCTGTGTCTCTTCCCCCCCTCCTCATTCTCAACCTCCCTCCTCAACCCCACTCCTCATCCTCAACCTCCCTCCTCATCCTCAGGCCCCCTCCTCATCCTCAGCCCCCCTCCTCATCCTCAGCCCACCTCCTCATCCTCAGCCCCCCTCCTCATCCTCAGCCCACCTCCTCATCCTCAGCCCACCTCCTCAACCTCAACCCCCTCCTCAACCTCCCTCCTCATCCTCAACCTCCCTCCTCAACCTCAACCCCCCATCCTCAACCTTCCTCCTCAACCCCCCCATCCTCAACCTCCCAGTCCTCAACCCCCTCCTCAACCTCCCTCCTCATCCTCAACCCCCCCCTCATTCTAACCCCCCCCCCCATACTACCCCTCTAAATACCCCCCCCCCCCCTCCTCACTTACCTGCTCCGGCTTCCGCTCCTTCCGGGTCTTGATGTGGCGGCATGTGAAAAAAAAAAGAGCTGAAAAACTCGGCTTATACTCGAGTATACACGGTACTATTGGGGAATTGACTAAAGTATAACGGGAGCTAGCACGGCTTATTGCGTAATTTATTATATCGCTTTTTCCCGTGTTATAGTTATCTCTTTGCAGCTGATAACAAATTGTAGTGATCAGAGTTTGTTATGGTCCTGCTATAGGGGTGCTACCTGCATCTACCGTGACCCTAACCCTGCTTTTTACTGATTTTCAGCATCATATCTTTCTACCCCATATTAGCAGTATATTATATATTTAAATTAAATAATATAACCAATATTCACCCATTATTATGCGAAATATGCTGCTAAATATTATATATAAGAGTGTATGTTGTATATAAATAGGTAAATATTAGTTTTAGCATTTTATATAAACATAAAAGATACTTCACTATAGGGGTAGTCAAATGTTTTAGACTGCTATAGGACCTCTTAGTGTAACCATGGGACTCAACCGCAGGGCTCCATAGCACCTAACATTAACCTGTTACCATTATTGTCCCTATGGACCCCCATGGCAATCTAATATATTAATGTGCGGGTCCTTATGGATCCCCATGGCACCTAACATTAACCAATTACCATTGGGGGACCTCCATGATAATCCAATTGGTAATTTACTATAACCTTATAGACCCCCATGGCACCCAACACTATCAACATACCAGGGAAGCCTTAGTAAAGATCACAGTTCATTGCACTTCCACTTAATAAATTCCCCCAGTGTTAAAAGATTTGACCACAGTAGTCGGTTAAACTTATATTGTGAGCAAGGGAAGATAGATAGATAGACAGACACAGGCAGATAGGTAGATAGACATAAAGATAGACAGACAGGTAGATAGATATTAATTGACACATATTACAAAAGAATTAGACAAGGTAAAAAATAAAAAAAGTTATACTTAATTAAGGTATATATACACAGTACAAATATAATGGTGACCCTAGATCCAGATTTCCCCTATGTTCTTTTAAAGATATAGAACTGAAACTGATTCATTTTTAGAAAATTAAAGAAATAAAAACATTATTTTAATCTTTAACTTGCTGGCCTGCCCACCACCCGCCTTTCCCCACTTCAATCGATAATGAATGCCTCCGCCAGACTCATCTTCCATACTCGGCGCTCAGTGTCTGCAGCACCTCTCGCTTAATCACTTCACTGGCTTCCCTTAACCTCTAGAATAACATTTTAAATCTTGACCCTAACTTACAAATCCCTCAACAACAGTGCACCCCTGTACATCTCTGCTCTCGTCTCCAAATACTCCCCCACGCTTCACTTTCTACCACTCTTGTCACCTCCTCTCACTCTCGCCTCCAGGACTTTTCTCGTGCTGCCCCTATTCTATGGAACTCCTTGCCTCGCTCCACCAGATTATCCTCCTGCCTTAAATCCTTCAAAACCTCACTAAAAACACATCTCTTTAAAGAAGCTTATCACCTTCCATCCTAACACGCACAACACTTCTCTCTCCTACTGTACCACACACAAACATTAACCTGTGTAAGTCTGCGAGTTACAATCCTTGAAGGTGCTTTGTGGAAAGCACTATGGACACCAGATTCCAAGCTCAAAGACAGGGCCCTCCATTCTTTGCTATGTGTTAACTCTGAATTTGTCTTTGCCTGGAACTTATCTTATGTATAGCGCTACGGAATATGCCGGCGAATTACAAATAAACGATAATAATAAAAATAACTCTATTCAATTAAACGCAGCCCTGACCATTTCCACTGTTATCTTATAAGACCGCATCTAAGACCGGTAGGAATTTTGGAGACTCTTTGCTTATCTGTCCTTGAAACAAGAAGGAGACCTTGCAATTGAAGCATAACAGATAAGAGGATGTCATTATAATATAAAAACTGAATATATAATTGCATATAATTGATAGTTAAAAATAAAGTTTAAATAAAGCAATAGAAAAATATAGTACTACAGTATCCCTTTAAGCAGTGACACATCTTACGAAAAATAGCATGTCCTAAATCCAAATTACCATGTTCTTTTGATATATCTGGTATAGAAGTGTGCATTAATCAGTTGCTAATTAGTTTTTTCATTTAATTCAAATCTCTTACCCAGAAAGAATTACAGTATTTTATCAAATGCCTGACAACGTCTTAGTAGTTCCTCCATTTATGGCGTGTAACCAGGTATACCAGAAAAAATAATAATTCATGCTTTAAAGGGACAGTATATGCTTACATTTCCGTCATGCATTTAAATGAACATGATTTAAACAAGCATTATTGTTGGCTTCTCCCCATCCATCTTTTTCTGAGAGAACAAGCAGATAAGGTCTTAGGGACCACTGTTCTAATGTATACACCATAACCAACATCTTTTGTGGTGATCCCTTCTGCACTAGAAAATACAGGACTACACTGTCTCTTTAAACAGTGGCACAGCATGTGGAAAGTGTCATTGTTTAGTTGTTCAGTCATGTCTGACCCTATGGACAGCAGCACACCAGTCATATATATTGTGCCTGGCTCTTCCTGTCCATAAGGTTTTCATGGCAAAAATTCTGGAGTTGGGTGCCGGTTCATTCTCCAGTGGTGAAGGTGCTTGTGTACTTCAATGAAGCTGTGAGCTGTACCATGTAGGGTCACCCAAACAAAGAGGTCAGACAAATTGCAGTCCACTAGAGAAGGAACTGGCAACCCACTCCAGTATCTTTGCCGAGAAAACCATATGGAGCACCCTGGGGATGGGTATCAGGGAAGAAAGTAAGAGGACAAGGGGTTATATATATATATATATATATATATATATATATACTAGGAAATTTCCCCTTCAAAAATGACAGCAATAAAATTGTAAGGCTGTCAATGTTGTTTGCCATACTATATGAGGCTTTTGCTCCTCAGAGCACCTTTGGTCATGAGGCTTGCAGTGCAATAAGCGCTCATTGCAGCCTAAGTCCTGCGCGCTTCAACTGCTCGCCTCGCTTCGTGATTGTCGAGTGAGGAAAAATGCCAAATCTGCTTGTTATTCGCTTGCAACCTCACTCCCTGTGTCTCCCTCTGTGCTGTGTGTGAGTGTGTTATAATGCTTTGTACATTATTATTTTTTTTGTGGGTTTTTAGACTTTGCGAGGCTCGCCTAAGTACTACGCAGCTGGCTGCAGTTCAACTGCACGGCTGGCTCGCCTCGCTTTGCGAGGGACGCAACTGCATGACCAATATCGCAAACATTACGAAAAGCGCAAAGATCCACAACTATATGGGTAAGGGTCTTTAGGTTTGCTGCTATGGGAAGGGGTCTTCTGGAGCGGGAACAGTTATGGGAAGGGGTTTGGGGGAGGAGCACGGAGTAATTTGGTTTAATTTTGGTTTAAAGATTTTTTACAACCCTTCCAGTGCCCTCCATTCTGTAGCTCCGCCACGGATGGTCACCAAGAGTCGGATACAACTGATGGACTGAACAACAATAAATTAGAGACTGTATAATTTTTTATTTTTTATTTATTAAACATTTTGCTTATTTTCAAGTATAGTCCTTAAAAAGGGTCAATATTTAAAAGTTTGCCCCATTTATCCTTTCATTAAGCCCTGGGCACGCATCCTTTCTGTGTTTCTTATGGTATATATATTTTTGCAGACCGTTTCCAATATGCGTAATGTTTTTTAAAGCATTTTATAGTTTATTTGTTGTTTATGTCTATTGTTAATAGCATGCAGATAACAAAATGGAACAATTTTGTACAATATTATGTTAGATGCCCCTAAACACATGTCAGTATCTCTCTGGTTATTTCTCAAAATATAATTATTACGCAGATATTGAATTGAAACTTTCAATTTGAGAAGTTACGTTTTTATCACAGACTTCTGATTGGTATTTTTGTGTCTGCCGTGTTTCTAAACAACGTTCGAACACAATTCAATTACCGGGAACAAAAGACGTGTTGCCAAAGTATTTTGTTAAAAAAAAAAAATTAAACTTAATTTTAAGAATTTTCGTTCTAAAATGATTGATTTATTAAGAGGCATAAACATTAACTGCTTTATTAACCTGTACGTACAGCACAGCCAGGAATTATTAATTTCACAGATGCTGGCTTTGCAGTGTTGTTAAAATTCTTCCAATTTATCATATTATAACAACTAATGTCCTGGGGCAGAATACACCCTGAAAATTACATAAAAAATAGATTTTTTTTGACTATTTCTTTTCTGACTTCTTTCTTGGATGTGGCGTAGTCTAATAAAACAAAAATATAGATGTATTGTATTTTATTTAATTACTAAAACCCCTACTGGATCGCTACCTTGATGTGGTGAAGGGGCTTAGGTACTTCAATGAAGCTGTGAGCTATAATATATAGTGCAGGGGGGGTAAGTTCGGTCCTGGAGGGCCTGGATTTGAGGATATCCCTTCTCCGCACAGGTAAGTTAATCTCTTCTTCTGTCATCCTGATTGACTCACCTGTGCATAGAAAGCAGATCTTCAAATCCAGGCTTGTGTGTGGCCCACCAGGATCAAACGGTCCCACTCCTGATGTAGGGTCAGACTGGAGAATGAACTGGCAACCCACTCCAGTATCTTTGACATGAAAACCACATGGAAAAGCGAAAACAGAAAGATGTGCCTAGCGTGCTGCTTCCATATGGTCACCAAAAGTCAGACACAACTGAATGACTGAACCACAACAACAATTTACTAACGTACCACTGAAGTCGTTAAAAGTACTCTGTGTCGTCATTAACTAACAATTACTCAATTGAATAGGTGCCAATGAGTTTATAGACACATTCCTACAGGCCCAACAATTGATTATAAGCTTCATCTAAATGTTCATATTTGTCTTTGCAACAGTAATAATTTTCACAAATATCCGTTAGAGATTAATCAAAAATAATAAGCTTTTATTTTTTGTTTGCAGCAATGCGAGTTTTATTGCCATTTGCAGGGTACTTGTGACTTTTAGTCCTTGCAGGACCTCCACTTGCGGCTACCACTAGGCTATACAAAAATTATTATAAAAAACAGTGAAATATGCATCAATTTGAAACATTCAAAAGTGTTTTTTTCACTTTTTCAGTGCTTGGTTCAGTATTATAGTACAGTATGATGTACAGCTATATCAAGCAGTTCATGATGTAGAGCCTTTGCACAAGTATAGTAGATCTCTTTCCCCATGTCTCTTCCCTCCCTCTCCCGTATGTCTCTGCCCCCCTCCCCTGTGTCTCTTCCCCCCTCCTCCCTCCCCTGTGTCTTTCCCCCACTCTATCCCCTGTGTCTCTTTTGCTTTTAGACCCGCACACACCACCACTCTTCAGCCTCTGAACTCATATATATTAACCCTCTACTCTCTTTTCAATTACTTGCCAAGCTTTTCATTTATCCCTTTAGATTGTAAGTTTGTGAGTTTTCATTCTTAATAGGTGCTTACAAAAAGCAGAATTTATGTAAGATTTTAAACTCAAAGACGGGGGCCCTCAACTTTTTACCTTGAGTTTAATGGCGCTACAGAATATGTTGGCACGTTACAAGAAACGTGTTAAGGCAAAGGCATATCTAGGTTTTAAGCTGTTCTTGTCCGATTCAGTTTATATAGGGCAATATAATCATTTTCAAAATTCCTTTTTAAACATTATGTCAGTATGAGGTGTAATAGCATCACATTGCTAGAGCCACTAGCACCTATTGTATAAAGTAATACAAATGATATGCATATTTCCTAATTCATATGTGATTTGATCCATTATATTGTTCTTTGTAGACGTTATGAAATGTAAGAAGCCCCTCCCCCTTTTGAAATCTCTACTAGCGAGGAGGCTTCAAGCTACTTGTGCAATTACATAGCATGTCACTGTCTGCTTGTGGACAGCATTATAGTGGTAGTGTGAACTTCCTTCCTCCCTTATGAGCTGGTCATCATCTCTCAACAGATTTGCTAAGAAAACCAATGGCATACCTCCCAACTGTCTCTTTTTTGGACAGATAGTCCCACTTTTCAGATACGTTGCCCTATCCTCTTTCAGCCCTATTAAATTCAGCTGCATTACAGAGATATCAAATTAGAACATGCCACGAGTTACGGGCTTGAGACACAAACCCATAAACCATTTTTCGAATGTTGAATGGAACATGATCAATTAGTCAAACCCCGTAGTTACGGATTTAGATGGAGCCAATGGCAGCAGAGATTATTACGTCACTGAAAAATGGAGGTTGGATTTCATAGCCTTACGGGTTTCAATTACGAGTTACGATCGGACCCACATTCCAGAAATAATGCAATACTAATAAACTAGCGACTTGCCCGTCAAAAATGGCGGCAATAAAATTTGAAGCCTAGCAATGCCGTTTGCCACAAAATGCGAGGATATGGCCCCTCTGAGCACATTCAGCGTTCATTACGAGCCCCGCGCTTAGCGCCTTTGGCGCTCATTGCAAGCCTCTTCCCTGTCTACTTTACAGGCCCCACGATGAGCACCGCTCATTGCCGTTTTTGCCAAGCCGCACCTTTCCTGCTTTGCAATGATCCCTTTTGGCGCTCATTGCGACCCCTCCCCCCCGATGATCGTACTTTGGGTCCTAAGTCATATGGCCCGTAATTTTGGCCAAGTCCTGCATATCTCTTGATGAGCGCCAACTAAGTCCTGTGTGTCCACCCATGCAATGAGTGCCTTCAGCACTCATTGCAGCCTAAGTCCCCCGTGCTTCATCTGCTCACTTCACTTCGCGAGGCTCGCAATGCAATGATCGCCTTCAGAGCTCATTGCAGCCTAAGTCCTGCTTGCCTCAACTGCTCGCCTCGCTTCGAGGCTCACAGTACGACAACTATATTAGTGATCAGTAAATATGATATTCTAGTCCATGCGAGTTCCAATTATATGTATTAACACATTGATTGCCGGGATCGATATAACACGAATATTACACATGAAATAAAGTATTTTATATTGCAGATCATCAATTTCCCTTTTATTATAACTACAGTAGTGTGTGTATATTTGCATTTACAGTGCTACGTATAGAGCTTTAACCCACTAGCGGGTCCTCTCTGGTACCCGTTGGCCTTTTGGCTCCATTTGCAGGTTACGGGCTTGGGTGCCAGTAAATTTGCTGCAATTTAATAGCGTGATTTGAAACGTAGCAGTTACGGGCTTGACAGAACAAAGGATTAACGGGTGCGAGGTTCAGATTTTCACCTACCGTAGGCTTATTTCGCTCATAACCCGCAGATCGGCAGCTGCTTGCTTTACGGGGCCAATTTAATAGCCGCAAGTCTTGCGGGTTATGTTACAGGCTACGGGTTTTCAACTTTGAGGGAATTTAATAAAACCATTTTCCTGTTAGATGTCATTTTTTTGAAGGCAGGTCCAACCATAAAGAGCAAACCCAAGTCCTGACCAGTTATTTTCTCTCAAATCCTAGGAGAGACATAGAAGCATGGAGAGTCAGCTCTACATAATATCGGACTGTGTATGGAGCAATATCTCTATCTCTAAAACTTACACTATAAATTGCACAAAATGGTATCCTTAGCCTATTTCAAGAGTGTAAGTATCCTTCTTTGGCAGTGGTGTGCAATGCTTTCCACCTAGTTAATCAAGTTGATTACATGTATGCCACTCCTATTGTTTGTATGTCTTTCACATGATGATATGACCACTAGTATCCTCACCCAAGGCGGTGAACTACGTTGCTTATTTAAGTAAAAGATGATATACCTATATTGACGTCTAAAATATGGCCTACAACACAACTGAAGACGGCTCTGCTATTTTTCTGTTAAGAAAGGTTTCCAAATGTAGACGTTAAGTGTGAAATGATTGTAGTTAATGACCATGGCTTGGAGAGTTATACACCTGCTGATCACTGGAATATTATTATAAATGAGGTTGATTTTCCTTTCGACTATCTCATTTTTTTCTCAACATGGTCCCATTAGTTTTCTATCACATCTGACCCTTAGCTATGAATGCTCAAGTGCAGCAATAATAAAAAAAAAATACATTAACCATTATATACCGGCACTAATGTATCTGCAAGTGAAAGAAAAATAATGTAGACACTCAGCCTTGTAGGGACTATAGTAAAGCTTCAATGTAACTAAATCATTGTCAAAACTAAATTACAATGGCTTGCTCTTTAATATAAAAAAGCATGTAGTATATAATGGGATTTCTATACAACCAAATAGCAGTTTTTCTTTCTTGTATAAAATTCACATTGCAATCCTGATTTGTTATGTATCCTACAAGTATAGGGCTTCTTATGCAAATAGCACATGCTGGTGACGGATGTATTGTATGGACACAATGAATGTATCCTTGGAAATGAAACAATTATGATCATTGTGTTTTTTAGAAAGCGAGCATGTAATAAAATGTACCGAACTGAACATCCTTATTGGATGTGTTGTTTTTTATGGTTCTGTTAATATAGACAAGCTGCATATAATGTTTACGGTCACAAAGGTGCCTCAGTTTAAAGTCTAGCAGCCCTATTTAATTCAAAGCCTGTATCGGCATCGGCACACGCGTAAAGGCTGTGAGTTTGAAATTCGACTGCGTTACAGAGCTATTAAATTCCACCATGCCGCGAGTTACGGGCCGGAGACGCAAACCCGTAAACCATTCTTGCGAACGGTGGATGTGCGGCCATGAACCTGTTCAATTAGTCAAACCTGTAGTGACGGGTTTAGACGGAGCCAAAGGCAAATGGGATCATCATCATTACGTCACTGAGAAATGGAGGTTAGATTTCAAAGCCTTACGGGTCTCGATGAAGAGTTGCGATTGGACCCGCATTCCAGAAATAACGCAATATTAATAAATCAGTAAATTTGATATTCAAGTCCATGCGAGTTTGATTATATGTATTAACACATTGATTACCGGGATCGATAAACGGAAATGAAACATAAAATAATGTATTTTATATTGCAGATTTGCGAGCTTGAGAATGCTGTGCTATTAATTTGAATACCTAACATCACTTTCCCTTTAATTATTAGTACAGTAGTGTGTGTATATTTGCATTTACAGTGCTACAGATATGACTTTAACCCCCTTGCAGGTCCTCTCTAGTACCCGTTGGCTTTTTAGCTCCATTTTCGAGTTACGAGGTTGATCACCAGTGGATTTGTAGCAATGTAATATCGCTTTTCGAACGTAACAGTTACGGGCTTGACAAATCAAAAGATTTGCAGCCGCCGAGTTCAGATTTTTACATCCCGTAGGGTTTTCTCGCCCTTAACCCGCAAGTCATTAGCGCGTTGCTTTACAGGGCCAATTAAATAGCCGTAAGTCTTGCGGGCTATGTTACGGGCTATGGTTTTACATGTTGAGAGAATTTAATAGGGCTGTAGGACTTATTGGATGAAGAGTGGTCTGGAATACATCCAAGGACAGTAGCAAGAGGCAATATCAAATTATTCTGATCAAGGTCATACATTGAGGCAGGGACCGTAATGATGGTCTGTTACTAGGAGAAGTTTGAGACAGTCAGAAGAGAAGTCAATGTTACAATCAGAAGTCAAAACCACAAAGGCCAAACAATAGTATAAACTCAGATTTAGATCATCAAGAATTGGATGCTAAGATTACAACCCTACAGCCTAGTTTCCTTCTGAAATTGATACCAGTTGCATTGATCTTGGAAGTTCATGCTCTGGAATGATCCACATTATTAGAGTAGTTTGATGCTCTGGAGACAATGCAACTTCTGGAAGTAATATTTTAAGTGCAAAGATGGCCGTGGATAAGAGCAGATATAAAATTGACTTGATGGATTATGTCGTCAAGTCTTTCAACCTCAACTACCAAGTAATGAACTATAAATTTTGGATAAAAGGATCCAAGTAACACATATAGATCTCAATTTATCAGCCGATTCCCTATTGCTGGAAGGCATTTCAGTAACAAGCCATAATTTCACATCTAGCCTCAATAAAGCTGGCTGAGACTTGTTGAAGTATATCGTTTTAAATGAGCTGTAAATGTTAAATTTTACCTATAGAACCCAATCCAACTTTCCTTTACCAAAATGTCGCTCCGGTTTCAATAAACCCTTCACTATATTTCAAACAAATTCTTTAGTATCTCATAATTTCTCTCTAGGATACTGTACATTTTTTAGACTAATGGTCTTTTGGCAAAACAACGAAGTCAGAGGTGCTCAATCCGAGAATAAACTAATCTTAATAGGTTAGTTCTATGGACATGATAACCCAGTCTGAAAGCAACCTCTTTTAGCTCACTTGTATCCTTCACCTGGAGATATATCCTGTAGTATATCAGTCTAGCCCCACTTACTAGTGTGATCCAGCCCCAAAATACCAGGCAATTCTACCCTGAACAGGAGAAGCAACAAACCCCAGACGTAGGTTTCAACCTCTGTGGGCCTCGTCATTGAGGTGTACCTGAACTCCCTAAGGCACAGTGAGCAAGGGGTCCACGTCTGGAGTCACTTATGACCCTTAGGGAGACTAATCACTAAAAGTAATCTGCATAAACAAAACATGTATCCATTAAAAATGGAATCACAGTGGTCCATATTCACAGCTTGGGTAATGCTATCTTAAATCT
Organism: Discoglossus pictus; assembly: GCA_027410445.1. Taxonomy (NCBI): domain Eukaryota; kingdom Metazoa; phylum Chordata; class Amphibia; order Anura; family Alytidae; genus Discoglossus; species Discoglossus pictus. The sequence goes on from CM050169.1 coordinate 24,907,667, forward strand.
ATTAAGAGAAAAAATATGTTAAGGATTAGATTTTGGAAAGCAAAAACTGGCAATAATGATTACGAATACAAATGCTGTTAGACCATGTCCTCGCTGGATGCATAATATATTTATTATTGTGCCTCAAGCTAAGGATAATCAGAACCTTCCATACTCCAGCAACAGGCCAGATTGAGCATCATTGCAGGAAGGAATTTATTTGTCACTGAGGAAGCTGCAGATCACAGCAGCGAAATGCGTCTGACACTTGTTTTACTATCTATTGATTTTACGATTTTTATCACTGGATTTCTGTACCAGAATCAAACCGGAATTTTTACCAAATAAATATATTTTTATCCATGAAAATGGTCTGAAGTACTTATGCTTTGGGGAACCCCGACACGCACACTCGAAAAATACACAGCATCAGACTAAATAATATCACCGCCCCACATGGACTCAAGTACCATGGAGTAACACCAACATATACGGCATATACTTAAACAGAGAACATCAGCCGGAAACGTTGTGTTAAATACACTTATGATTGTGCGCTTTACAGACATTCCCACAACAAAACTCTTTTAATATATTTATTAGATTGCCTGATCTTTTCATTTCTTATGGTACTACGAAATCAGTTTTCCATTTTGCACTCATGTGACTTGGGGAAAAAAGCGGAGTCTTGCAGAAAAAGCAAGACATGCCAAATTTCCTTTATGAAATACACTGAAATTGAGTATGGCACAAGTGGCATCATTAGTACCAAAGAACAATACCACCGCACATCTGCTCCATGAATATTGTAATGCGCTCCTGACAATACGGATTGTGTGTGAAAACCACTTTATGCTAATTAGTGCATTCTTTATTAAATCTCCTTGTTATATTGGTGTCAACTGATGTACTTGGAGTAGTTTACTTCCTTGTGTATCTGCTCATGATCTCTGCATGTATTCCAATGGTGTTTCTAAGGCTCAGCTGCAATAGTAAAATTAGCAATTCTTTATATACATACTCATTAATTGCACCGCAAGAGCACAATAAAATACACCTATTTCTCATATCAGTTTATATTGTTATTTCACTTCAAGGCAACAAATGTAAATTAAAACAATGAAAAATTTAACACCATATTATTAGGTTATTTTAAAGGCATTCTGTCACCCCAAAAGTTGATTGTATGCTAATGATCATCTCAGAGTACTTTATAAGGGCGGCTGCCATATACCATTGCAGGCCTTTATTTTTCCACAAAGCAGACTGTAATCCTAATTAGCATATTGAGACATCGAAGCAATATGTGTGATCTGCATATAAATGCAGCAAGAACAACGGTGATTTTCACAGAATTGAATCGTCTTTAGAAAAATGCATAACTCACGGGTTATGAGCGATGGGATTCTGCCAGTTGTAGATTGAATATATATGAGAGGTTTATGTTTTTTTGATGACAGTACAAAGTTATCACTTTAAGGATCCTTGTGTTGTTGTTTTTTTCTGGTAACAACTGACTGCTTTAGAAATATTCATTTGTGGCGTAATTTTGCTTTATTTCTGCAATTGACACATAATTCAGTAGTATCTGTTTTATGGCACAGGCATCATGTTTTAATGTATACAAACAAGACAAAATTAAAATGTTAGGTTCTCCCTAATGAATAGAGGGTAACTCAGACGTGGGTCCCTTGCTTACTGTGCCTAGAGGAAGACTGTACTTGCCCCTGATCTGCCTTTATGGGGCAAGAGGATATTTCTGCTATATAATAATCAAATTCAGCAAAACAATGAGAGATTGCACCGAGTGGGCTCCATAACAAAATCCACACTGTTAAGTTGCGTCCATCCTCAGGTGGGATTTTCCCACTCTGTTTTTGTATTTTAATGTATTGGAGTCTGCTAGCTTAATATTCCCAGTAGAATCCTAGTAATCAGGGGGCGTAGGAACTGAGGGGGGGACAAGACCCCCCAGATTATATGAACAGGGAACAAAAAAAAATTAAAAGTACTCATGCATTACCATGTTTGACCACTAGATGAGTTATGGAGCAGTGTGTCTTTCCCATGAAACCTGTGACCCATAATTTATATTATATATGAGAATTTAAGGGCCTGTTCTGGGAGTAGGGTTGATTTACCACTCAGGGCCACAGTTTTCTTCTCTTTAATCTGTTTCCCTCTCAGATTTTTTTTGGCTCCTACGCCCATGCTAGTAATGGCCAGCTTTAAATGTATGAAAGACTTGTTCTCGAAACAGAAGAAGCACATTAATAGACTATCTGATGGAAGTTCATCTTACCTTGAAGTCAACTTTTAAAAAATCAATGAGAATTATTATGACTCCCATTCTATGCACCAGTGCCAAAATCCACAGTCTTAGAGTTGAATAAATGGCCACCATATTGAGTGATTAGTAATATGGTGAAAGTAACTACATTAAATCATCCTCCATATATGTAATGGGATTGTTGCATTTAGGTAAGAAAGTCATTTTTATCCATTAACCCTGCAAAGAGGAGTCATAATGTCAGTTAGTCTGTATATTTGCCAATGGTATGAAGCAGGGGTCTCCAATTGTTTCTTTAATAAGTTCTGCTTGTGATCAATAATATAAGATTACAGGCTACTAAGAAACATAAGATATAAGATATTTTACAATAAAGCAAGAATTTAAACTAATTCCAAACTTGTAGGACAGTCTGTGTGAAAGGCACTATGTAAAACCTAATCAAAAAGATATGGCGGTTTTAATTATATATTAAACATTAATGACTTATTCATATTCAGTGATCAAAAACAATGTTCAGAGTTAAACTTACTAACCAGTATCAGCTTCTCAACATCCAGTTGATTTGCTTGTCACTACATCTTATGTGTAGATCAAGGAAGCGGAAACAGCTCTGGCCAGGAGACAGAATTAAATAATCAGGCAAAACTGATAAGCTTCTCGTGCTAAGGGAACAAAGCAAGTCTCTAGCACTGCTTCCCAGCCAGAGCCCTTCCCACCCATACATAGGGGTTGTGGACAAGTAGAACAACTGGACATTTTGTTGATTTAAATATTTTTATTATTTAATATTGCTTTTCTTTAAAATCATTGAATAGGAATTTTGGTAATAATTAATGTGTTATTAAAACATCTAGCTCCTTTTTCGCTTATTACAGTGCTCCTTAAGGGAGGTTTCTTTATGCTGTTGCGTGAGAATGTCTTGCCCCATAAATACATCAAAAGAGATATCCAATGATGTCCTTACTCTTAAATAGATTGTATTGTATGTATTCTTATACAGCATTCCCGCTTGAGTACTACCAATACATGTATATATATATATATATATATATATATATATATATATATATATGTTACATTCAGGATGTGCTTAATAAGCTTTTGTTAGTGTACACTAATGATCAGAGCTGGACACCAGGAGACCAACAGGACTTTATTAATGCTTTTATAGACATGAGCGCAAGGTGACTGAATATCTTGCATGGTTGAGGCTTAGGGCTATACAGACTCAGTCCTCTAGAGAGGGAGCTTTCAACAAATGATTTGTCATCCATGCATGATTTATATGTAATGAGCAATGTGGCCTATCTGTCAATGTTCACATATCTGTTCATAAAGTTATTTAAGATTATGAATATGGTAATTTTTAGGTGGCAGCGAAGGCAAATGAAAAACTTCTCAGTTGTTATTAGTCTTGCAATATTTCACAATGTACTTTTATAAAGAAAAAATTCCCCTAAATTATTTTTATAATTAAGTTATATACTGTGTACCCAATACAACTCCAGCTTCTAATTTATGTTGGGCATTAAAATAATAATAATAATAAAAAAATAAAAAAAAAATATATATATATATTTGACATACGGTACATATTAATAGGACAGAGAAGCACACTGGTTTCCGCTGTTTATAATATAAATAAATCTACATACAACCTTTACATTGCAATTGTTATATGCAAGTATTATTATCTTTTAGTTGTTGCCTTATTTCTTTTGTGGTATCCAGATTTGGTGGGCCTAAACATTGGTCCAGATTATAAGGGGGACTTACTTGTCTCTTCTTTATTGTTGTTCTAGGAGTGGGACATGCCTTAGGTTTGGTTCTGTTGCCATATTGTGTCTGGGGTTATAGTGGATTGTTGGGTTCTTGGGAGGTCAGCACCAAAAAACAAAACACCAGCTTCAAATTAAAGCCAAGTTAAGCTTTCAACTTTCTCATGCTGCACATTATAAATAGCGAATTGCAGCAGTGTGTGCCCTCTTCTTGTGTCCCCCCTCTCTCTCTCTCCCCCCGGTTTCTCTTCCCCCCTCTCCCTCCCCAGTGTCTCTTCCCTCTCCTCTCCCTCCCCAGTGTCTCTTCCCTCTCCTCTCCCTCCCCAGTGTCTCTTCCCTCTCCTCTCCCTCCCCAGTGTCTCTTTCCTCTCCTCTGCCTCCCCTGTGTCTCTCCCCCCTCTCCCTCCCCAGTGTATCTTCCCTCTCCCTTCCCAGTGTCTCTTCTCTCTCCTCTCTCTCCCCAGTGGCTCTTCCCTCTCCTCTCCCTCCCCTGTGTCTCTTCTCCCCTCTCGCTTCCCTGTGTCTCTTCTCCCCTCTCGCTTCCCTGTGTCTCTTTCCCCCCTCTCCCTTGTGTCTCTTTCCCTCCGCCTCCCTTATCACCCTCCTTAACCCTCCTCCTCATTACCTCCCTCTTCCTCATTACCTACCCCTCTCCCTTTGCCCTCACTTACCTTTCATTAGCTGCTCCTGCGCTCCTCCACGTGTCTTCCGGCTGCATCTGGACCCGGCCAATGCTAATGACGCGCAGAGCATGTGACGTCACGTCATTAGCTAATGCCGGGTCCCGACGAAGCCGGAGGACTCGCGGAGGAGCAGCTGCTGATGGAAGGTAAGTGAGGGGAAAGGGAGAGGGGGGGTAATTAGAAAGGGGTAAAGTAAGGAGGAGGGGGGATGGAGAGACACGGGAGAGGTGGGATGGAGAGACACAGGAGAGGGAGAGGGGGGATGGAGAGACACGGGAGAGGGAGAGGGAGGTGGAGCGACACAGGGGAGAGGGGCGATGACTCTAGTATAAGATAAGGGGGCCCTTTTCAGCCTTAAAAAAAAGGTCTGAAAAACTCGGCTTATACTTGAGTATATACAGTATTTTGAAAAAAATTACTGATCATGCAAAAAAATGTATTTTATTGAAGGATAGTGATCATATGAAGCGAATTTTTATCACATAGTTATTTGGCTCCTTTTTAAATCATCAAGAAAACAGAAATCACTCAAATGGCCCTGATTAAACGTTTACATACTCTTGAATGTTTGGCCGTGTTACAGACACACATGGTAACACACTAAGGGTTAAAATGGCAATTACATTTTAATTTCCCACACCTGTGGCTTTTTAAATTGCAATTAGTTTCTGTGTATAAATCGTAAATCAGTTTGTTAGCTCTCACATGGATGCTCTGCGCAGGCTAGATACTGAGCCATGAGGAACAGAAAAGAACTGTCAAAATCCCTGCGTAACAAGGTAATGGAACTTCATAAAGATGAAAAAAGATATAAAAAGATATCCAAAGCCTTGCAAATGCCAGTAAGTACTTTTTAATAACTTATTAAGAAGTGGAAAGTTTGGGGATTTCTTGCCAAAGTCAGCTAGACCAAGAAAGATTTCAGCCACAACTGCCAGAAGAATTGTTCGGAATACAAAGAAAAATCCACAGGTAACCTCAGGAGAAATACAGGCTGCTCTGGAAAAAGATGGTGTGGGTGTTTCAAGGAGCACAACACAAAAATACTTAAACAAAAATGAGCTGCCTGGTGGAGATGCCAGAAAGAAGCCTTTACTGCCCTAATGCCACAAAAAAGCCTGGTTACAATTTGTCCAAAAACATCATGACACACCTCACAGCTTCAGGCACACACTCATTTGGAGTGACCAAACAAAAATAGAGCTTTAGGGTCACAGCCATAAGCGCTATGTTTGGAGAAGGGTCAACAAGGCCTATAGTGAAAAGAATACCCTCTCCACTATGAATCAGGGTGGTGGCTCACTTGTGCTTTTTGGGGGATTTGAGCTCTAAAGGCACAGGGAATCTGGAGAAGATTGATGGCAAGATGAATGCACCATGTTATCAGAAAATGCAGACAATTTGCATTCTTCTGCACGAAGTCTGCGCATGGGACGCTCTTAGATTTTCCAGCATGACAATAACCCTAAGTACAAGGCCAAGTTGACCCTCCAGTGGTTACAGCAGAAAAAGGTGAAGGTTGTGGAGTGGCCATCACAGTCTCCTGACCTTAATATCATCGAGCCACTCTGGGGAGATCTCAAGTGTGCGGTTCATGCAAGACGACCAAAGACTTTGGATGACCTGGAGGTATTTTGCCAAGATGAATGGGCAGCTATACCACCTGCAAGAATTAGGGGCCTCATAGACAACTATTACAAAAGGCTGCACATTGTCATTGATGCTAAAGGGGGCAATACGCAGTATTAAGAACTAAGGGTATGTAAACTTTTGATCAGGGGCATTTTAGTGATTTATGTTATCATTATGATTTAAAAAGGAGTCAAACAACTATGTGATAATAAATGGCTTCGTATGATCACTATCCTTCAATAAAAGACATGTTTTTGCATGATCAGTTATTTTTTCAAAATAAATGCCCAAATTTCACAATTTCTGCCAGGGTATCCAAACTTTTGAGCAAAACTGTAACTGGGACCTCTATTGTGTCCTTTTTATACTTTGAAACGCAGGTTAAAATTTACATTTTCATGTGCATGTTCAAAGAGTGAATCTGACAAGCCTGGTCTTTATCTGTCTTTAAGCAGGAAAAGAAAGCCAATATAATATGACAGAAGCATTTTTTTGGAAAAGAAACTCTGTAATGTTTTTCCATTTAGTAGATTGCAGAATGTCCCAAGATAATATAAGCTTAAGGGCTGGAACATGGGTGATTATTAAAGGGTAGAGCTTTCTCACTTCATACAAATTGAATTCTTTCATAGGCTGAAGGGCTTTGAAAATTCAGTACAGGGTGCTGAAATAAATTAGCATGTAAAGTGATTTTTAGATATAGGCTTTGTTTCACTTGCATTTGTGGAGGGAAAAACCTCATCACTTATCTTATAAGTAATGTTATATGAAAGTGCCCTTTTGCTATATGTGGCATGTTTTACATATACCACACACTTTAATCCAAATAAAATGTGTTATATTAAATCTAATCTTTGATATTTTTTTTCATAGGATAACTGATTTGGCAAATATTAAAAGAAGATTATATCTATCAACGGTCCACAAGGAATTATCAGCAACTCCATTACATGCAAAAATACCACTTTCGATAATCAAGCGCAAAATTGTGAGTATTGTCCAAATGTAGTGTTGAATATATTAGGGATCTTATCTTAAAGGGATTCCTCATCCTATATAGGGCTGTTTAGAGGGTATTTGTGCAAGCTAATACAAGACTAGATTATATTAGCAGTGTTGAAGAAATTATCTACCGGATAGTTTAAAGCTGTGTCTCTCAACCATTATGATCTAGAGACCATCTGATTACCTTCCAATGTTTATGGGGATCTAATTTGACATCCAGAACATTTTTAACAGAGTGATACTACATCAGGCACATTACATTTTTATCACTATCCCCTTTTTTTGCACTATCGTTAATAGACTACATTTTAACTGCAGACACATTCATCAAAAAATATACAGTCCGGTCCATAAATATTGGGACATGGACACAATTCTAACCTTTTTGGCTCTATACACCACCACAATGGATTTGAAATTAAACAAACAAGATGTGCTTTAACTGCAGACTTTCAGCTTTAATTTGAGGGTATTTACATCCAAATCAGGTGAACGGTGTAGGAATTACAATAGTTTGTATATGTGCCTCCCACTTTTTAAGGGACCAAAAGTAATTGGACAATTGGCTGCTCAGCTGTTCCATGGCCAGGTGTGTGTTATTCCCTCATTATCCCATTTACAAGGAGCAGATAAAAGGTCCAGAGTTAATTTCAAGTGTGCTATTTGCATTTAGAATCTGTTGCTGTCAACCCTCAATATGAGATCCAAAGAGCTGTCACTATCAGTGAAGCAAGCCATCATTAGGCTGAAAAAACAAAACAAACTCATCTGAGAGATAGCAAAAACATTAGGTGTGGCCAAATCAACTGTTTGGAACATCCTTAAAAAGAAAGAACGCACCGGTGAGCTCAGCAACACCAAAAGACCCGGAAGACCACGGAAAACAACTGTGGTGGATGACCGAAGAATTATTTCCCTGGTGAAGAAAACACCCTTCACAACAGTTGGCCAAATCAAGAACACTCTCCAGGAGGTAGGTGTATGTGTGTCAAAGTCAACAATCAAGAGAAGATTTTACCAGAGTGAATACAGAGGGTTCACCACAAGATGTAAACCATTGGTGAGCCTCAAAAATAGGAAGGCAAGATTAGAGTTTTCCAAACAACATCTAAAAAAGCCTTCACAGTTCTGGAACAACATCCTATGGACAGATGAGACTAAGATCAACTTGTACCAAAGTGATGGGAAGAGAAGAGTATGGAGAAGGAAAGGAACTGCTCATGATCCAAAGCATACCACCTCATCAGTGAAGCATGGTGGTGGTAGTGTCATGGTGTGGGCATGTATGGCTGCCAATGGAACTGGTTCTCTTGTATTTATTGATGATGTGACTGCTGACAATAGCAGCAGGATGAATTCTGAAGTGTTTCGGGCCATATTATCTGCAAATATTCAGCCAAATCCTTCAGAACTCACTGGACGGTGCTTCACAGTGCAGATGGACAATGACCCGACGCATACTGCAAAAGCAACAAAATAGTTTTTTAAGGGAAAGAAGTGGAATGTTATGCAATGGCCAAGTCAATCTCCTGACCTGAATCCGATTGAGCATGCATTTCACTTGCTGAAGACAAAACTGAAGGGAAAATGCCCCAAGAATAAGCAGGAACTAAAGACAGGTGCAATAGAGGTTTGGCAGAGCATCACCAGGGATGAAACCCAGCGCCTGGTGATGTCTATCCGTTCCAGACTTCAGGCTGTAATTGACTGCAAAGGATTTGCAACCAAGTATTACAAAGTGAAAATTTTATTTATGACTGTTAATCTGTCCTATTACTTTTGGTCCCTTAAAAAGTGGGAGGCACATATACAAACTGTTGTAATTCCTACACCATTCACCTGATTTGGATGTAAATACCCTCAAATTAAAGTCTGCAGTTAAAGCACATCTTGTTCGTTTAATTTTAAATCCTTTGTGGTGGTGTATAGAACCAAAAAGATTATAATTGTGTCAATGCCCTATATTTATGGACCTGACTGTATCTTTAACCCTAACTAATGGTAGTGGTAAATTTAAAGTGTTGTTGTTGTTTTGCCGTTCAGTTGCGTCCGACTCTCTGTGACTCTATGGGCCATAGCAAGCCAGGTGCATCTCTCAGTCACTGCCTCCCTGAGCTCTATCAAGTTCATGTTAATTGCTTCAGTGACCTCATCTATCCATCCCCGCCTCTGTCGTCCCCTTCTTCTTGTGCCTTCAATCTTTCCCAGCATCAGAGTCTTTTCTAGGGAATCCTGCTGTCTAATGATATGGCCAAAATGTTTGGGCTTCAGCCACATGATCATACCTTTTAGTGAACTTTTTTCTGGATTTCCTCATTTATTGGATCTTTTTGCAGTTTAAGGGACTCTAAGAAGTCTTCTCCAACACCACAATTCAAAGGCGTCAATTCAACAGTGTTCAGACTTCTTTATGATCCAGCTCTCACAGCCATACTGGGAATACTGTAATTCAAACTATGTGGACCTTTGTTGATAGTTAATATCTTTACTTTTTACAAGCTTGTCCAAGCTTGCCAAAGCTTTACTCCCCAGAAGCAAACATCTTTTAATTTCATTACTACAGTCACCATCTGCAGAAATCTTGGATCCAAGGAAAATAAAATCTGTCACTGCCTCCACTTTTTCCCCATCTATTTGCCAGGAAGTGAGAATGCTGTTTGCCATGATCTTCATCTTTTTAACGTAGAGCAACAGGCCAACTTTTGCACTCTCTTCTTTTACCCTCATCAATAAGTCCTTTAGTTCCTCCTCACTTTCAGCCATCAAAGTAGTATCATCAGCGTATCTGAGGTTGTTGATAATTCCTTCCAGCAATATTGATTCCGGCTTTGGTTTCATCCAGTCCAGCCTTATGCATGATGTACTCTGCATATAAGTTGAATAAATAAGGTGACAATATACAACCTTGTCACTCTCCTTTTCTGATCTTGAACCATGCTGCTGTCCCATGTTTGTTTCTGACCATGGCTTCTTGGTCTACATACAGATTCTTGTGGAGGAAGAGCAGATGATCTGGTACTCCCATCTCTTTAAGGGCATGCCACATTTTGTGTGCAATCCACACAGCCAAAGGCTTTAGAATAGTCTATGAAGTAGAAGTATTTTTTTTTCTGGAACTCTCTTGCTTTCTCCAGTGGACTTTGGCAATTTAATCTCTTGTGCCTCTTTTTCTGCGGCTTGTACATCTGGTAGTTCCTGGTCTATAGATTGTTGAGTTGAGTCGAGCTTGTAGAATCTTAAGCATTACCTTGCTGGCACATAAAATTAGTGCAATTTTTCGATAATTGGTGCACTCTTTGGCACTGGCTTTTTTGGGGGATTGGGATGTAGACTGACCTTTTCCAGTCTATTGGCCACTGTTGAGTTTTCCAAATGTGTTGGCATAAGGCAAGTAACACTTTCACAGCATCATCCTGTAGAATTTTGAATAGTTCAATTGGGATTCCATCAGCTCCTGCAGCCTTATTATCAGCATGACATTCTAGGGCCCATCTCCCTTCACTCTCCAAGATGTCTGGCTCCAACTCATTGGACACATTATTGAGGTCATCACTGCTGTTAAGATTCTTCCTGTATAGATCTTCAGTGTATTCCTGACACCTTTTCTTTATCTGATCTTCTTCTAAGTCCCTACCATGTATGTCCTATATCACGCCCACTTTGGCATGAAAGGTGCCTTTTAGGTTCCCAATTTTCTTGAAGAGATCTCGTGATTTACCCATTCGGTTACCTTCTTCGATCTCTTTACACCGCTCATTGTAGAATGTCTCCTTGTCTCTTCTTGCTATCCTCTGGAATTATGCGTTCAGTTGGACAAATATTTTCCTATCTCCACTACCTTTCGTTTTCCTTCTTTCCTGGGCTACTTTCAAAGCCTCATCAGACAGCCAGTTTGTCTTCTTACTTTTCTTTCTTTTAGGGATATTCTTTGTTGCTGTTTACTCTTAGGCTTAGTGTTAGTGTTAGGCTCTTAGGGCCTCATTCAGTTGTGATTTGGCTAAGTGAATAGGGCTCTATATAAGCACAGAGCAGATTTTTTTTACAGAAGTTTGTATTTACTGAAATGAGGCCCTTAGTGTTGAGCTCTTCTTATATCTCTTCGTTCTTGAGGATAGTCTAATATGGTCTCAGGGATTGTCACTGGCTTTAGGATCAGGCATTGAGAACCACTGGTTTAAATAATATGTTTAGCTCAGCTTTATATAAAAAAAATAATCACTGTGAGAAAACAACCTTGTTATCATGATTTTTCATCACTGATTTATGATATCTGCAACCAACAAAGGCTAAACTGAATAGATTAATCTTCAGAAAATACTGAGCAGTACAAGGACATTCACTGCAGTTCACTAATTTGTCCAACAAGGAGTAGCCACATAATTCTGTTAGCTAGTGAGTATTCTGAGCTCATAATGATTAACGGCTGATAAATAAAACCAGTTAGAGGTAATCAGTCGTAATGAGGAGCCAGTAGTAGCTTCGATTTTGTATTTTTTATGAGAGAATGTGACAGCAGAGCAACCAATGAGAAGCCATATTAATGTGAAGCTACCGATTAACTGCATAAAACTTGTGTTTTTAACTGTGATGTACATTAATGGTTCTCAAAAGCCAACTGGTCTCAGGACCAGTCAGTGTTAGGACTAGTGCTGGTCCATGAAATCTTATCTCCTGGTGCTCGGGGACAAAGAAAGATAAAGAGAGGATGACACTCTCAACAGACCTCTTGTTATATGTGTGTATATATATATATATATATATATATATATATATATATATATAACTTATCAAATCAGTGCAAAATTAAATGAAAATGTAATATGCCAAAAGAAATATCAACCTGCTAAAATGTTCTGGATCGCAATGGTGGACCCATAACCGTTGAAAACGAATCAGCCTGTCCCTTAATTAAAGGTTAGTGCCATTGATACAGAAACACAAAACAAGTATAAAAATGTACACAGTCTACTAAGTACCTGCTGCATCAGTGAGAAACATATTAAGTGGTCGGTGCTGTTGTGTCACTGGGATACTCAAATCTGGTGACATAATGTAAGTTGTCTTGTATCAATGACCCATTATATACACTTTATACATAATAGCATGTGTTTGAGAGCTGAAAATCCCTTTAACTATCTGAAAGGGCTCATTGTGTATCTCAAAAAGCACCGTCAGAATAAAGATAATAACTTGCTGGGTATTCTGCATTAATTTCATGGTTTGTTACAAGGAAACTCTATCTTTTGTCTCATCCTTGACAAACCTGCTGCTTTCTTGGAACAATATATAAGGTAGCAGGACATTCCTATTCCTCTTTTGTCGCTTTTATCTGAAGATTTATACTCGCAATGATGGAAATCATACCCAGCTTATAAAATTGCTAATAACCTTTCTAGATTTTTTTTTCCAGAGAAATGTGCAATATGCAAACCTTTATTTCATAAATCATGAAATATATATTTTCTTTCATTTCTGCAGTTGGAGTGAGCAGAATTTTATAATAGCAATATTGCACTGAATATTTCAATATTGCTGATAAAGTATGCGGCTAGGAAAATAGAATTTAGATTTAGTGGAAGATTCACTAAGTATTACAGAGGCTGCAGCATTCTAGTTCCTGTAGGGAAAATTCCCATTGCAGCCCTTCAATGCCTTTCTAACCCTTGGTATAGCAAAGTGAATCATCCTTTTGGACCAACAGCCCCATTATATTCAAAGCCTGTATCGGCATCGGCACACGCATAAAGGCTGCAGGCTTGAAATTCGTCTGCGTTACAGAGCTATGAAATTCCACCAAGTTACGAGCCGTAGACGCCAGCCTGTAAACCATTCTTGCGCACGTTGCATGATCAATTAGTCAAACCCGTAGTTACATGTTTAGATGGAGCCAATGGCAAAAGAGATCGTCGTCATTGCGCCGCTGAAAAATGGAGGTTAGATTTCAAAGCCTTACGGGCTTCAATTACAAGTTTCGATCGGACCCGCATTCCAGAAATAATGCAATATTAATAAATCAGTAAATATGATATTCTAGTCCATGCCAGTTCCATTACATGTATTAACACATTGATTGCCAGGATCGATATAAAAACGAAAATTAAACACAGCATAAAGCATTTTATATTGCAAATTTGTGAGCTTGAGAATGTTAGGCTATTAAATTTAATACCTCTTTCCCTTTAATTATAAGTACAGTAGTGTGTTGATATTTGCATTTACAGTGCTACGGATAGTACTTTAACCCCCTTGCGGGTTCTCTCTACCCATTGGCTTTTTGGCTCCATTTGCGGGTTTGAACGCCAGTGAATTTGTCGCAATTTAATAGCGATTTTCAGACATATCAGTTACGGGCTTGACAGAACAAAGGATTTGCAGCCGCGGAGTGCAATTTTCGACATCCCATAGGGTTTTTTCGCCCTTACCCCGCAAGTTGTTGGCGGGTTGCTTTACGGGGCCAATTTAATAACCGCAAGTTTTACGTGGCTATATTACGGGCTACGGTTTTAAACGTTGAGGGAATTTTATAGGGCTGTATATCATGTAATCACATATATAGTTCTCAGCAATACAGTTCGCTGCTAACTCTTGCGGGCTCGCAGTTGCTGGCAAGGAGGCCAGGAGGCGCTCCTTGCTCTGGTTGAAATGAGCGCCATAGGCGCTCATCCCTACGACCCCGTACGACTTTCGGTTTGCAAATGCGGACCATCGCGAAGTTATCATACCAATTCATTAATTTACAGCGTATAAAAAAACATTTGCTGTGTTTCCTTGTGTTTTTGAGATATTCTCTTACAAACTGTATTATACCTCGAGTTGCTAAATGCAATATGCAATAAAGGATATATTATCTTTATTATAATTATTCTCTGTTTATTAACTAGGAGCGTTAAATGTGCAAAATATGTCAGTAGAAGGTTAGTGTTCCAGGCAGTGGCATTGGGGGCATGTAGAGTTGAAGGGGGGGGGGGGGTAATTGGGCAAAATAAATTGGGAAAGTGAGTTCCGGGGAAGATCAAGCTCTGTAATCTAAATGACCACTTGGTCTAAACTTTATTAACCCAGAATGTACCTCAAAGTGAACTCTTTAAATTTTAAGTGGAAAAATTAGGCTAGAGCTAGATTACTAGTTTAAACTACTGTTCGGGAATGGGGTACTGGTAAATAAGAACAATATCGGAAAAATACTATATGGTGTATATTTTTTGATGTTGTATTTTAATACTTTAAAAAACAGTACTTATCTTGTTTGTTGAATATACCACTTCCCGGAAAGGGTTAATGGAGTAACTTAGAATGGTAGAATAGTGAAGGTTAGGGTGAATTATAATTATCTAGTACAAGCATCTATGAAAATTATAGAGTCACAAAAACTGTGTATGGCATTTAATGAAATGCACTAATGGCCTGGAATTGTAAAAGGGGTTAAAGGTATATGCAAGTGAGCTGGGTTATTAATGCATATGATAGAGGAAAATTAGTAGTGTATGAAAAAAAAACATTTTGCATGAAAAAAATACCAAAATAAATATTTCAACCATTACCCTAAAGTTTGCTGAATTTATTGCATTTGCAAACTGTTTTCTATCAATGTTGACACCCCCTGAAAATCCCAGCTAAAATGTGCATATTTTTGGTCTGTGAACTGAGCTGCAGCTTTCCTTTAGATGCCTGTAATACCCAGAACAAGGTCTGTGTCCCTTCATTCACTGAAACTTCCCCCAGCCCCAGTGAATTGCCCCATCACCTCCCCCAGCCCCAGTGATTTGCCCCATCACCTCCCCCAGCCCCAGTGATTTGCCCCATAACCTCCCCCAGCCCCAGTGGATTGCCCCATAACCTCCCCCAGCCCCAGTGGATTGCCCCATCATCTCCACCAGCCCCAGTGAATTGCCCCATCACCTCCCCCAGCACCAGCGAATTGCCCCATCACCTCCCCCAGTTCCAGTGAATTGCCCCTGTAATCTCTCTCAGCCCCAGTGAATTGCCCCATCACCTCTCCCAGCCCCATGGAATTGCCCCATCACCTCTCCCAGCCCCAGTAAATTGCCCCATCACCTCCCCCAGCCCCAGTGAATTGCCCCTGAGATCTCTTCCAGCCACAGTGAATTGCATGCACTCACTCACACAGACACATGCACAGAGACCATGGATGCAAGCTCTCTTCCTCAAACTTTGCAGGTCATTGCAGGACCATAAATCAAGATCCTTAAATGCTCATTTGCCTAAAAGACAGATTAGAATAGAAGCTGAAATGTTTGGTTTCAGTGCAATTATCAATTGTCAGAATGAATCAAAGAGAACTCAAAATATTTAGCAAACAATGAGTTTGTTAATGTTTATTTTGGTATTTTTTTATGAAACAGAAATGTTATCATACACTGTTGATTCTACTCTATTAGATGCACTTATAAACCATGAAGCTTAGATATTCCTCTAGTAATGAACATTGATTATTGACTGATTTAACAATCTTGATACATGAGATAAACATTTAAATATCTCTTACATTTGATGGTGGAGGATTTTCTATTAGTGGATCAAACCCCAGTATTTGATTCAAGACAATAGACTGAGTTGATTATTTTTGCATCAATAGTATTGGCAAGCATCATTGAATGCTGCAGATATGCAAAGACTATATTTACTGTCTTAAACACTGATATTGATTGGTGCAAAGGAATTTTATATTATATTATACTATTTTTGTATAGTGAATTCAATAGGGTTTTTGTAATTTAACCTTCTAATGACAGAGAGCCTCATTCAATTGAGGCATCGGGAGAACCGGTCTTCCGTAAGGGAGGCCGTCATTTATTTTGCTATTCAATTGGCGTCTTATTGCAGGCTCCGAACGGATTACGGGCTCCGGCCTCAGATTCCTTGCGATGGTTATCATTGCAAATTAAGGCCCCTCCAAGCCTTTGATCTTTCACGACCGCAAGAGCTACAATCACTAAAATAACAAATCTCTATTCAATTGCTCCAATTCCCACTCACGGGACGCAAATGGCAAAAGTCGGACCACAAGTTACGGGTTCCAAGGAGGACTAGCAAAGGGCTTAATGACATGCCGGGAGCACTGTAAATGCAAATAAAAAATCAATACTGCACTGTAAATGATGGGGAAAGTGATGAAAGACATTAGAATTAATTGCACAACAGTCTCAAGCCTGCAAATCGGCTATCAAAAATCATTTAATTTTATGTTTCAATTCAGGGTTATATCGATCTCAGGAATCAATTAGTTAATACGTATCAGGCCACCCACATAGACTAGAACAGTATCAGCATTCATTTTTATTATTTTGTACATTGCAGGTTTGTGAGTCCGATTGCATCTCGGACCCGAATCGCGAGTTGATTGACAGTTTCAGCATCGGGAGTTACTGTCTTGCTTAATTGATCATGATCAAGCTCGCAAATGCTACATTCAATGGCATGGTTTACAAATTTCGCCATTGGCCCCTAACTTGCGGTCTTGCCGAATTGAATAGCACCGTAACGCGAGTTCTCTCCGGGCCTGCAGACATACGACCTAAATCCAGGAACTTCGGCCTCCTAATTGAATGAGGATCATATTTTTCACATTTTATCCTCCTAGTTAACATACAGAGAACTATAATAAAGACAATATGTCCTTTTTGTCACTTTTTTATTGTAATAGTTGCAATTAGGAACACATAATTATAATAGCGTATGAAGTAAGAGAACTATTTCAAAAACACTTATCTGGAAATACAACAGCATTTATTATTTTATACGTCACATTTTAATACTGAATTGGTGTGAAAATGTTTCCTTATGATCTATACCTTGTGGTGAAGGAGCTTGTGTATCTCTGTGAAGCTGTGAGCTATACCATGTATGTTCACCTAAGATGGGCAGAGAGGTCAGACAAATCACGTTTCACCGGAGAAGGAAGTGGCAACCCACTCTAGTATCTTGGATGATCAGTACCAGAAAGAAGGTGCGCCTGATATGCCGCAGTCACGGAGAGTCGGATATGATTGAACGACTTAACTAATAAAACAAATGTATCATTGTTGCTGTTAACTCTTAGAACAAAATAAATAGGAATCCACTGTCCCTTAAGTGCTTATCACTTGTAAATCTGACATCACCAAAATCTTAGGACCAAAATATTCTCCTTTTATTTATTCATATGGACCACGATAAATATAAAAACAACAAAAATAATTAAAAACAATATACAAAAATTCCCTTGTAAGAGGATGTTTAGTAATCTCCATAATCGAGGGCAAATACAGAGATATAGAGCTTGTCATATATTAATATAGAAGCACATTTTACACTGTTATAATAATGTAGGATTTACATTTAAATGCCATCTCAAATTACTGTTGAAGTAAATCCTTTATTCTCTTGCATGGATAAGTTCAAATAGTAGCACTTTAAATCTGTAACTTGAACAATAATTGCTTTCTTGCAGAACTATATAATCAATACATGAACATCCTATTAACACTATAATTAAATGTTGCATTTCATGCAGTATGCATGGGAGTAAAAATGAAATACATTTAAATGGTTCCAATAGCTTACAGGCTTTAAGTCTGTAGTCTTCCTAAAAGAAAGTAAAGTTAATGCTTTACATTGAGGAGGATTAATTAATTAAATAGACCTAGGATGCTATTGTATTGCCCAATTTGTAAATTTATACGTACTTAAAATTGCTCTTAATATTGCCTCATATTTTATTAGCTACTCACAATCCGATTACAAGTTACCCTCCCACAATTACTATGGGCCAGCCATAGACTACATTTTTGCCTTAGAACTCCATTGGTTTTAGCACAACTCGAATATTACAAGCTCTAAATAATTAAAGTCACACAAAATCCATATTCTATTAGGCCTGGAGCTCCAGCTCGCAAATAATGTCTAACAGGCAACTGAAAAAAGTATCACGTTTCTGTCAAAAATATTACTAAATAGGGTACTAAATAAGACTCACAAGGGATTTTTCAAACCCTTATTAGAGCTGTAACAGCAACTAAACACACGCTACTGTATTCTGTAAAAGCATGGGAAGGCATGGAAACACATTAGAATTATTTGCACAACAGTCTCAAACCCACAAATATGCAATTAAAAAATATTTTTTTTAAATGTTATTTCTGAGTAATATTGATCCCAGGACTCAAGGAGTTAATATATATCATGAAATCCGCATGGACTAAAATAGACGATCTAATGCATTTTATAGAGTGCTAGATTGCAAGCCTGATCGGTAAATATTTCTTATTGACGCTCATTAATTTGTTGCCTCCGATTGCAGATTACATCTAACCTCCATGTTTTACTGACAGGATGGTCTCATTTACTATTGGCTGTGTCTAAGAAGTAAATTACGGGCTTGCTTAAATATTGTTAGATCATATGACCACGCCCCCAAAATTCGACTTAAAAAAGGCAGGGTTTACGAGGAAAATTACCCAAAAAGGCTTAAATGGCAGTCTGGCCAGCAGACCCTCTGCCTCTTGACCCTCTGTTAGTGAATTACCCCCTGCTCAGCTATAGAGGGAAACAAGAATAGCCAGATGGATAACTTCATTGGACTTCCAGACACCTATACCAGGGGGAGTTAACAGCCCAAAACCCCATCAATGTAACTTGACCACAATGTGGGAAGATTAACCAACCTGTTGTGATTGATGATTGGATTGCTTACACAAGGAAGGGGCTCATAGTGATTGGTTAATGTACTACTTCTAGAGGGAAGGCTTTTTATTATTTTTGGGAATTATTATTTCTGCACTTTATGCTGGTATCCTGCAACTTGTCCTAGCTCCTACAACTAAAATATACACTATTTAAGTCACAAATCGGTAACTTGTCCTGGTCTGCGGTTGATTATCCTGTTAGCGGGATACAAATTAACCAACAACCTGCTGGGTAGAAGTTGTCTAGTGACACTTTCAAGCCCAACCACGAAGCGTGTTGTGACAGCATTCTTACTCTCAACTTGTATTATAATACAAATCACTAGGTTAATAGTATGTAAACTCAGGAAATAAGCTTTGCAGAACATCATACAGGGTGTCATTTAAAGCCATGTGGGAGATTTATAGATTTTACTAGGTATCCTTGTGTATATATTTACTTTTATGTACTTTGTTTTATTAATAAGTGCTTAAAAGCTCTGTTTTCCTGCACAAAATCAAACTAATATCAAGCTTGGCCCTGCCCTCTGCAGCTCACGAAGATACAGACTCTGTAGTACTGACTTTGCAGTTTTTGCATACTAACCAATCAGTGACATGCTGCTGAGTTATGGTCCTTGATTGGCAAGGACACTACACTGCACATGCAGCCCTGTAGAGTCTTTATCTGCATATGCTGCAGTGGGCAGACCCAAACAGGGATTTGTTTGATTTTAGGTAGTACAATTATTTTATATGCATTTATGAATAAAATACATTTCATAAAAGTAAAAAGATACATAGGTATATTATATACTTAGTAAAATCCAGAAAATGGACCTTTTACTATTAGCTGGGTTCGTGCCGGGCCGATAACAGGAAAGATCCCAGAAAATTTAAAATTTAAAAAAATCTTTTTAAAAGCAAGGCAAATAAATTGTAAGCTCCAACTCCCTATAAAGATGAATTATTTATGTCCCAGACTATGTAAAATAGACATGCAAAGCATTATTATGAATGTAACTGTTACATAGCCAGTACATTCCCATCACTGCTGATTTGCAAGCAGAGCACGTCAGATAATGTAGCACAGCTCTGAGCCACAGAAACATATTTTGCACAAGTATGATTAGAGATCTCTTGTGGCAAACTTTAGCCTACTGGTATTCCAAAGTAATTATGATTTGCAGAAGAGATCTGCTAACCCTTGGTCACCTCCTGTTGTTCTAGTTGATGGGTAGTGCCGGCTGCCTTAATTATTCTACAAGCAAATCACAACAGTATTTAGGAAATGTGTGTTTCAATGTATATTACTAATTAGTTTCTAATTTGTGATTCGGTATTTATTACCTGCTTTTCACAGCAGCAGTTATATTAGAAATTAGGATGCAAATGTACATTTTTTTTTCAGGCATAAACATTAGTTTTATAAAAACTGAAAACAAAAACAGTTATTTTATTCTATTCTTTGGGATACTCTTAACAAACTCTACATAGAAGCGAAGGCCTCAATGGAGCAAGACAGGGAGACTCCACCAAGAGGGCTATTATCTTGTGAATCAATGTAAGTCAATGAGGGATTCGCTAAGGATCATGGCAACTGAAATTACCGTATTTATCGGCATATAACACGCACCTCATTTTAAGAAGGGAATTTCAGGGGGGAAAAAAAAATCAAATAAAGAACTTTGAAGCAAAATCCTCAACCTCCCTCCTCATCCTCAACCCCCTCCTCAACCTCCCTCCTCATCCTCCCTCCTCAACCCCCTCATTAAACCCCCCATCCTCAACCCCCTCCTCAACCCCCCTCCTCAACCTCAACCTCCCTCCTCATCATCATCCCCCCTCCTCATCCTCTACCCCCCTCCTCATCCTCAACCCCCTCCTCAACCTCCCTCCTCATCCTCCCTCCTCAACCCCCCCTCAACCTCCCTCCTCAAAGCCCCTCCTCATCTTCTTTCCTCAACCCCCCTATCCTAATCCCCCTTCCTCAACCTCAACCCCCCTCCTCATCCTCAACCCCCCTCCGCATCCTCAACCTCCCTCCTCATCCTCAACCCCCTCCTCAACCTCCCTCCTCATCCTACCTCCTCAACCCCCTATCCTCAACCTCCCTCCTCAAACCCCCTCAACCCCCCTCCTCAACCCCCCATCCTCATCCTCCCTCCTCAACCCCCCTATCCTCAACCCCCCTCCTCAACCTCAACCCCCCTATCCTCAACCCCCCTCCTCAACCTCCTTCCTCATTCTAAACCCTCCTCCACATTCTAACCCCCCCTCCTCATTCTAAACCCCCCTCCTCCTCAACCTAAACCCCCCTCCTCCTCAACCTAAACCTCCCTTAATACCTCCCCCTCACTCACCTGCTTCTGCTCCGGCCTCCGCTCCGCTCCTTGACCTGGTGATGTCACATGCGCTCCAGCGTGCCACATCATTAGCATATACCGGGTGCCGAGGAGGGAGGTTGAGGAGGGGGGTTGAGGTTGAGGAGGGGGGTTGAGGATAGGGGGGTTGAGGTTGAGGAGGGGGTTGAGGATAGGGGGGTTGAGAAGGGAGGGGGGTTTAGGTTGAGGAGGGGGGGTTAGAATGCGGAGGGGGTTTAGAGTGAGGAGGGAGGTTGAGGATGAGGAGGGGGGAGGGAATATCGGCATATAACACGCACCTATGATTTGCCCCCTATTTTCAGGGAGAAAAAGTGTGTGTTATACGCCGATAAATACGATAGCTCTGCAG
Organism: Discoglossus pictus; assembly: GCA_027410445.1. Classification (NCBI taxonomy): domain Eukaryota; kingdom Metazoa; phylum Chordata; class Amphibia; order Anura; family Alytidae; genus Discoglossus; species Discoglossus pictus. Next base: position 24,929,433 of record CM050169.1, read on the forward strand.
AAGGCCTTGTTATCTATTTGCTATGGGAAAATTGATACTGCAGCCACCTAAGATAGGGGCCCTATTCTATTGCCCATTTCGCAAATGTATACACACTTAAAATCACTCTTAATATTGCTACATATAAGTCAATAGAATGCATATAAACATTTATAATAAAGCCAAATGCATGAGTTCAAGGCATTTGCAAGTAGCTAATAGAATATGGCCCATTGTGTATCTTTAACTATGGTATGGCTCTGTTAATGTATATGAGCTTAGAGGACAGAAATATTAAGTTGATATGACAGAAATCTTCAAATATATGAAAAAGTGGTCTAGAGTCAAAGTTGGAAGGTGGACAATGATTCCCAACTACTTTAAAGAAAGGGTAGTCGATAAATGGAACAACCTTCCAATGGAAGTCATATGGTCAAACAGTTATGGAACTTAAACATACCTGAGATAAAAATAAGGTCGACCTAAGGCTTTATTAAGCAATGCTTTTAGTTAGGTAGAATAGGTAAACTAGATGGACCGTTTTGGTTTTCACCTGCCATCAATGTTTCCCCGGTAAGCATCATGTCTTCTCTAAAGTCACTGCAAAGATACTACACAGTTATTATTACAAAACTGTATATGTTCCCATAACCATAACAGCAGAACCCTATATTCACCATTTATTCTAATACAAATCAGTTTTAAATTCTTATTCACAATAAATCCCAACTTGAGCCAGTAAGGCCAGAATAACCCAATGGTCTGGGGCCCTTGTGTTATATGATCAAGGCCATATTTTACCATATTTCATACATTAATCACATGTCAAGTAATACTAGCAAATACATTCACAAATGCCCACATGTCCAGTGAGTTGTGACAAATACATGTCAATATTCAAGGCTAGCTTTCTGCTTTCATAATACCGTATTGATCCGAATATAAGCCACACCTTTTTTCCGATTTTTGAGATTGCAAGTTACTGGTGCGGCTTATAGTCGCGACCGTAAAAAAAAATCACTGCCGATTTGCGAGCTTGCGAGTTACGTGTGCGGCTTCTATTCGCAAACGTAAAATTACTGCCGATTTGCCCGATTGCGAGTTAAGGGTGCCGATTTGCGCGCTTGAGACTTGGGTATTGTAGCAATTGAATAGCCATTTACGGTTTTAGTGATAATAAAATCCTGTAAGGCCTGTAACAGGCAAAAAAAAGTTACAGTACTAATTAGAAAGCCTTTTCTTGCAATGGCTGATCACTTGGAGAGAGTTTTTTTCTCTCCAATTTTAAGGGTGCGGCTTTTATTTGAGTACTATCTTTTTTATATTTTTTCCCCTTGAATTTTACAGTTGCGGCTTATATTCAGGTGCGGCTTATATTCGGACCAATACGGTAATAGAAAATATGGAGAGCATAGTGCATATACTTAGGAAAGAAGCATTTATCCTTGATTTCTGTTATTACTGCATTAATTAGAAATAAGCGGTCCTTAGTGGAATAGGCATTTTGCTGTCAATAAGAATATGTATCTGCCTATTCCAGAATAATACGTTAAAAGTGACGTGTGCGTGTTTTATTTTAATTTCATATTTTCTAGACTTTTTCACCACATTTTTGTTTTCAGTCAATTTAATTTTTTATAGACCTCATTTTATTATAGATCTTAAAGGGGCACTGAAGTCACAAACTTACTCTCAAACATTTAAAAGAGCAGGTTTGTTTCTTTGCATGACAAGTGAGTCCAGCAAACAATAAAAATGCCCTTCTACAAAAAGTTTTTAGAGCAAGGGGGAATTAACTAAGCATCGGATATGCTTCACAGTAGGCTGAAATGTGGTTTTCCTACAGGAAATTTGCCATTACAGACTATTGCACCCTCTGCATTATCCAAATGATTTATCAAAAATGTCAGGGCCACCTTGAAGAGCAAGTTCCATCTAAACATACATTCATTTTATATAAAAGAACATTCTTAGAGAAGCATAGGAGATATGTAGGGTTCCCTGTTTTTTAAACTACCAAAGAGTTTATTTGCATATCTAAACATTATTTCTTTAACAAGTGTTTAAAAGCTCTGAGCCCGATTCAATTGAGCAATCGTAAGTTACCAGAGCACGTAAGTGAAGCCGTAAGTTAATTTGATATTCAATTGGCATCTTTTTGCGGGATCCAAACGGTTTACGGATTACCACCTTGAAAATTTTGCGTTGGTTAAACCCTTGGTTAAACTTACAATGTTGTTCTATGTATACTGTTATAATGTTTACAAGAGTGACTTGATGTAGTAGTGATAATGATTGTAAGGTTTTATTTTCACTAGTCGGTTGTATACAATATGTGACAGGTCACTGCCACATTAGGGATTCAGGCCCTCATTCAATTGCGATTTGGCCAATTGAATAGGGTCCTAAATAAGCACATAAAATATATTTTTTAAAGAAGTTTTTAGTTAGTGAAAACCTTGCTTTTGGATAGATGCTTACTAACTAAAAACTTCTTTAAAAAATATGTTATGTGCTTATTTAGGGCCCTATTCAATTGGCCAAATTGCAATTGAATGAGGGCCTCAGTGTCTTAGTTTCCAGCGCCACAATGGAGGAACCAGGATGCCTTTAAATGGTTTAACAGGCTTTATTGCTTTTTGCCATCATATAATATACAGCACAGAAATAAAAAGAAAACCTAGTGTGAGAAATTGACTCTGCTGGGATTCGAACCCTGGTTTCCATGTTGCTAAACCTCTTCCCTACCAGTACACCAGCCTGCCTCTTGCAGATTTGCCTGAGATCTGATACCTTGACTCTAAAAACAATGAAATCAGTGACAACTCTCTTTAGCTGTGTCTGGTCAGCTGTCTGGTTCTTGGCCTATATCAGGCACTTCCTGTCTCTGTATCCTTGCCAGATTATTGTGTGGTTCCTGATCACTTCAATAAAGCTTGTTCCTGTTTCACCTACAAGTTGCTGAACTGGATTATTGCTGACCTTTGGCTGCTGGTCTCCACAACCTTGTGATTCCTACATCATTACACCTAGCTTCTCTTTGAAGCAATGAATAACTGAACTACAGTTCCCTCACTGTCTTAGTTATACATTTCACAATCGATCAGGCAGCAGAGGTGTCTCTCTCACTCTCACCTCTTAGTTGAGACTGTCTCTCAGGCTCTGTATCCCAGGCCTCTCTTTCAAAAACCAGACCCCCTCTTTGGAAGTTACCTTCTGGGACTTTCAGTTCCTCTTGTCAAGTGACATCTGCAGGCTCTCTCCTCAAGCTTCTTGCTTTGCTCCACAATCTCTCAGTGCAGCCCCTGACAGCGGCCCTACACAACCTGCAAACACTGCAGCTCTCTCTATCTCTCTCTCTGTGTCCACACCCAGCCTGAACCAACTGCTAGATGCTCAGCAGACATTTTAAAGCAGCTCCCAGCTAGGCCTGATTACTCCTAAGGTTTAACTCCACACCTCCTGGTGTGAGTACTGCTTCAGAGATTAGCTCTCTTCCTAGTGCTGCATGTCCACAACGGCCTATGGGGGCAGACCATTACACATAGTAAATGCAAAATATTATTTTAAAACGTGACTAACGTGAACTCATTGTTGTTCTTTGGTAACATTTTGGGGTGGAGGAAGAGGCCTTCATATTGTCATGTGTTTGCCCTAATTGTATATAGCAAACCTTCACCCTGACGTCATGGTGCCACAAGCCATTGTCACCTCCTAGCAGGGTCAGTCCCTGAATTTTTAGATCAGAAGAGGCATAAACTACAGAGTATAGAAAGCAGGAAATAGAGCAAATGGTTAAATCTCTTAGACTTTCAGACTCTTAAGCCCAGGGAGGCAATTAATAACCCCTACATCATTCTAGTAATGGGACAGTTAATACACTTTTGTTTTGGACAATGTTTGTTGCTGACGGAAGAGGAGTGATGAGGCGGGGTGGACAAGCCTACTCTGGTTAAGTGTACAGTGAGTGAACAAACGGTACCATTGCGAACAACCAGTGAGGAGCATCACGTGCCATTGATGTTAGAGGTGAACATGAGCTGTTAAGGTGTGTGAGGGCCAACTGACACGCTACAGTGGGCCAACTCACCATCAATTTGCAGATTAGTATGTAACTGGACCTCTTCTGATTGGCAAAAAGTTGCCTTCTCTGCTCCATTGACTGGATGGAAGTTTGTGTGTAAGGCATAAAACCTCTGGGAACAAACACTCTGCAACCATTGTTGGAAGAACACAAGCTGGTGGTGGCAGTGTTATGGTCTGGGGAATGTTCTCTTGGCATTGTAGTGGTCCACTCATACCTCTGGAAGGCACTCTCAAATGATTGTGTTATCCCATCCTTGCAGATCAAGTACACCCATACTTGCCAGGAGCGGCTGGCATCTTCTAGCAGGACAATGCAACATGTCATACTGCCAGAATTATCCAGGAGTGGGTGGAGAAGCATGACGAAGACTTCCAAGTACTTCCCTGGCCTCCAAATTCTCAAGACCTGAACATCATTGAGCACCTGTGGGACCACCTCAATCGTCATGTTCAACTTAGGGATCCTCCACCACGCACTCTTCAGCAGCTATTGGATGCACTGCAGTATGCATGGCTCCAGATAACCTTCCAGCATCTTATTGACTCACTCCTACTCCGTCTAGCTGCTGTCCGTGCTGCACACAGCAGATATTCAGGATATTAGCTGGTGGTTACAATAATGTGACGTGACTGGATAGATAGATAGATAGATAGATAGATAGATAGATAGATAGATAGATAGATAGATAGATAGATAGATAGATAGAAGTATTGCTGAGCTAACTAGGTCAAAGTTTCAAGAGACAAACTGTCATTGAATTCTAAGCTGTGTTAGTTACATTCATGTTTTGCGTTTTTCATCCACTTATATCACGTAACCTAAAGAAGACTTGTAGAAAACACTATTACTGTTAAGAACTATTTCATGGACTGGTGTGGTTCCCTGACACAACAAGGAAGCCGTAAAAGTAGGAATAAAAAATGTTTTTAACCTTGTGATGCAGTAATACATGTTCATGCAAAGAAAAACATTTGTACAGGTTAGGCTGCTTTCTTTAAAAAGTAAATGTGTTACTTCACTATCCCTTTTTTGTAGCGGCTTGTATTGTAAATGAATCTCTTGGTGAATGGCAAATAAAATTTGGAGGCAGCTATATATACATACAGTTGCAAGCAAAAGTATGTGAACCCTTTGGAATGATATGGATTTCTGCACAAATTGGTCATAAAATGTGATCTGATCTTCATCTAAGTCACAACAATAGACAATCACACTCTGCTTAAACTAATAACACACAAAGAATTAAATGTTACCATGTTGTTATTGAACACACCATGTAAACATTCACAGTGCAGGTGGAAAAGGTATGTGAACCCCTAGACTAATGACATCTCCAAAAGCTAATTGGAGTGAGGTGTCGGCCAACTGGAGTCCAATCAATGAGATGAGATTGGAGGTGTTGGTTACAGCTGCCCAGTCCTATAAAAAACACACACCAGTTCTGGGTTTGCTTTTCACAAGAAGCATTGCCTGATGTAAATGATGCCTCACACATAAGAGCTCTCAGAAGACCTACTATTATGAATTGTTGACTTGCATAAAGCTGGAAAGGGTTATAAAAGTATCTCCAAAAGCCTTGCTGTTCATCAGTCCACGGTAAGACAAATTGTCTATAAATGGAGAAATGTCAGCACTGCTGCTACTCTCCCTAGGAGTGGCCGTCCTGTAAAGATGACTGCAAGAGCACAGCGCAGACTGCTCAATAAGGTGAAGAAGAATCCTAGAGTGTCAGCTAAAGACTTACAAAAGTCTCTGGCATATGCTAACATCCCTGTTAGCGAATCTACAATATGTAAAACACTAAACAAGAATGGATTTCATGGGAGGATACCACAGAGGGAGCCACTGCTATCCAAGCAAAACATTGCTGCACGTTTACAGTTTGCACAAGAGCACCTGGATGTTCCACAGCAGTACTGGCAAAATATTCTGTGGACAGATGAAACTAAAGTTGAGTTGTTTGGAAGAAACACACAACACTATGTGTGGAGAAAAAGAGGCACAGCACACCAACATCAAAACCTCATCCCAACTGTGAAGTACAGTGGTGGGGGCATCATGTGTTGAGGCTGCTTTGCTGCGTCAGGGCCTGGACGGATTGCTATCATCAAAGGAAAAATGAATTCCCAAGTTTATGAAGACATTTTGCAGGAGAACTTAAGGCCATCTGTCCACCAGCTGAAGCTCAACAGAAGATGGGTGTTACAACAGGACAACGACCCAAAGCATAGAAGTAAATCAACAACAGAATGGGTTAAACAGAAGAAAATACGCCTTCTGAAGTGGCCCAGTCAGAGTCCTGACCTCAACCCGATTGAGATGTTGTGGCATGACCTCAAGAAAGCGATTCACACCAGACATCCCAAGAATATTGCTGAACTGAAACAGTTCTGTAAAGAGAAATGGTCAAGAATTTCTCCTGACCGTTGTGCACGTCTGATCTGCAACTACAGGATACGTTTGGTTGTAGTTATTGCTGCCAAAGGAGGTTCAACCAGTTATTAAATCCAAGGGTTCACATACTTTTTCCACCTGCACTGTGAATGTTTACATGGTGTGTTGAATAAAAACATGGCAACATTTAATACTTTGTCTGTGATTGTCTATTGTTGTGACTTAGATGAAGATCAGATCAAATTTTTTGACCAATTTGTGCAGAAATCCATATCATTCCAAAGGGTTCACATACTTTTGCTTGCAACTGTATATATATTGCACTTTAACTTCAAAAGATACACAAAAGGCTGAGGTCTTATATAATTCATCACTATTATTATTATTATTATTATTATCTTTATTTATATCGCGCCAACATATTCCGTAGCGCTGTAGGTACAGCATTGCAATATCAAAAAAGCTTGAGACTCATAGGCATTTTTCTTTTGTTTTATATACATGCTTTAATTAAATTAATCTGTTGATTTAAATTATCATCCTCAGTGTAATCGCACTGCCTCTCCTTTTCTGTCTTATGCAGGGTGCCATGTTTCAGAGTTTCACACTGGGAGGGGTTTCATACGGCTTGCTATCAGCATTACACTGGTAGTGTGAAGCCCATCCCTGTGGGCCTAGTTTTCAGTTAAAGCTGTGAAACATGGCGTAATACATGAGAGAGAGCAGGAAGAGTTGGCAGTCCCAGAAAGTGGGCTTCTTAGAAGTAATTGAAGTGTACATTTTGTATAACAGTTGCATTGAGGTGGATAACATGAATTAATTAACCTAGTTTAAAAATAATGGACGGCCCCCTCTAATTTTCTCTCTCCTCCATGGTGCCATGTTTCAGAGCTGTGACCTAATGCCACACCCACTGGGAGGGCCAGTGCAATGCTGCTACGTGTAGACACCCATCACACCATTCTCTGCATGTTAGCAGCATTACAGTTGTAGTCGATGCCCCTCTGTGGACATAGCCATCAGATACAGCTGTGAAACATGGCAGGATACATAAGAGAAAACAGGAAGAATGGGCAGTCCCAGAAAGTGGGCTTCTTAGAAGTGAGTGGGATTTTATAAGTAATTGCAATGTAAATTTGCATTAAGGAGGATACAATTAGTTAATTAAACCTAGTTTAAAAAAGTAAATATAACAAAAAATGTTGCATAAATAGAACCTTTAATGATATATTTCAACCAATCTCTTGGATCTTTCATACATCTAGTCCAATGTCTTACTTCTAATACAGTTTTCCAAGTTTTAATCTTGAGAGTTTATTGAAAGTATATTTTGTGCTTACTCGCATTCTACGCTTCCTATATTTTTCAGTGTCTGCACGAGAAAAAAATGCTGATAAAATTATTATTCATAAGGTTATACCACTGAGGTAGTTATTAATTCCAAATAGCAAGGAATAAATCTATTTTGTTTGAACGTAATTTAAATTAGCTGGGCCTGGTGTCATACTTGCACCAATGTTTAAAAACAAAAGTACACTTTAATGAACAATAAATTAAATTCTATCTGAATATGTAGTTCAATTACACAGTCTCCGTCTGAGAATAAATAAATCATTCATGAGAAATGTGAATAAAAAAATCCTGATCAATCGCTCTGGAAAAAAAAAAAAAGATTAATTAGTTAAACCCTTATTAGCCTTGACGTTTCCGCTACTCTGGGACCACTGACTTTTACAGAGACTAGGCTGCAGCAGTGGGAATGAGGATGTGTTATTCCAGTGGGGTTGCACAGCCTAAACGAGATTCTGCCACCCCAAAATCAAGTTGATGTATTTTTGTTATTTTTCTAAACTGGCTTGACATTGTACTAACCATTGTGTTCTAAATAAAAATGTGTTACTGAGATATTCAGCATTGTCTGTGCTGTATTATAATGCAAATGTATTCCCCGTGAATAATAATGAGCTTTGACGACACGAACGGCTAACCCACACTGTTATTATGGTGTTAGATGCCTTTCCCCACCTCTCCTGAAGAACAGCCAGCTGTAAATTAGCATATTGTGCCTCATATTAGCATAATGATGCCTTACCATCACTGATAAAAGTCTCAGGGATTATTCACTGTAATACAGCTAATATAGCCACTTTTTAATGATCTTTAAGAAGAAACACCCTTTCTAGATCTCTACCTTGTTGCAGTGAAGAGGCTTGTGTACCTCAATGAAGCTGTGAACTATACCGTGTAGGGTCACCCAAGATGGGCAGGTCATAGCAGAGAGGTCAGACAAATTGTGGCCCACTGGAGAAGGAACTGGCAACCCACTCCAGTATCTTTGCCCTGAAAACTTATGGATAAGCACAACCAGACTCAAGAAGTGTCTGGCGTTCTGAGGTCCATATGGTCACTGAAAGTCATGACAAAAAAAAAAAAAACTTTTTTAGGGTATCCATAAGTAGTGTAATGTAACACAGCAGAGGTCCCATTTAATAAAAATACTAATTTTAATACATTTCATTGCAATGGGCTGTTATAAAAAATTGAGTGGAAGTGTCAAATTTGTGAACTTTAAAGATAGATATTTTAAGCATACATTTTCTAATCAACCCCCTCTTGCTAGCTCTCTTCATCAATGGCCATTAATTAACTCTCACGGTGTGGGTTATGGAAGTAGAGCATGTCATATCAGTATAGATTAGAATAATGAAAATACCATAACTATTAAATGTATCTGTGACTATTATTGTTGATCCAACTGGATATGATCTTCTTATTTATCATATCCACATTGTGAAAGTTAGTTAATGCCTCTAGATAAAAAGAGGGAGGTCTCATATATAGATATATATATATAGCTTAACTAACACTGACATAAAAATTTTTAGTAACAATTGTTATTAAATATATTTGTATAGGTATATTTAATTTCTGCAGTCAATGGACCCTTTGCTATGTCACTTATTTAGTTTTAGGCATGTTTAGTGTAGCCCTATGTTTTCTATCATAGAGCCACATTCAATAGAGCGATTTTGAGATCTGGTAGCCCGTAAGTGAGCTCGCAAGCTATTTTTCTTTTCAATAGGTGTCTATTTGCAGTCTCGGAATGACTTCCGAGTTACGGGCTTGGAAAAATGGCGATGGTTATTCTCGTAATTTACAGCCTCCAGAAGCCTTTGATCTTTCACTTTCGCATGGCTAAAATCGCAAAACGCTTTTCAATTGCTCACTTTTCCCAAGCCCGCAAATGTATTCACACCTGTGTATGGCAAATGAAGGAGAAAATTCGATGAGTGCTAGGACCAGTAAAGGGATTAAACACCTATTCGTAGCACTGTAAATGCAAATAAAAAATCTCGACAGCACTGTAAATAACGGGGAAGCGATGATAGAGTCTCAAAACAGTCTCAAGCCCGCAAATTGGCAAGAAATCAGATTTATTTTTTATGTTTCATTTTGTTGTTAAATTGATCTCGGGTGTCATTGCGTTAATACATATCAAGCCACCCACATGGACTAGAACAGTTTGGGCATTCATTTTCATAATTCTTTATTTTGCTTTAGTTTGCGAGTCTGATCGCATATTGGACTCCCAAACCTAATTGAATGACATGTGACCTCCATGTTTTACTGCCATAATACTCGTTTTCTATTGGCTGATTCAAAATGGGAGGTTACAGGCTTGCTTACTTGGTCATGTCCCCGCCCTGAAGTTCTCTGAAACAGTGCATGGTTTACGGTCTTGGCTTGGGCCCCGTAACTTGCGTCCCAAAACAATTGAATATCATCGCAATTGGAGACTAACGGCTGTCTTCGATCGAATTGCGAGTCTCGAATTGAATGGAGCCCAAAGACTCAAAAGATCATGGGGTAGTTTCACTAAGCCTTGCATTTAAGATTAATTAGAACTTGCCCTTTAAGTAAGCTCCGAGAATAATTGTAGGCAGCACCATCACTATGCTTCCTAATAATGGCTAAGGCCCTCATTCTATTATCGGCCGTAGGAGATGCGGGGCCGCAAGGACCGGCCGCAAGCTATTCGCCTATTCTATTCCCTTCTGGCCAGGGATTCCGGCAGGCTTGCGGCCGGCGCCTTGCTATCCCTTGCGGCCGCACGCGCCGGAGGAAAGCCTTTGATCCTAAACGGCCTCAAGAGTTTCTGCCGTAAGAAATTCCCGGTTGCTATTCAATTGCTCCGGGAAACCTCTCTGCAAGGCCCAAACAGAGCCGCAACTTACTTGCAGCAAAAAGGTCCCGCAGGCACACAATTAAGCACATTTTAAATCCATAATAAAGCCATCCTGCACTCTTATGAGACTATAAAGTGATTGTAGGTGTTAGCATTAATAGCACAACATTCCCCTATACTCAAATCCGTAAATATATATTTTTTTTGATTTATGTCACATATCCATGTAAAAAGTCCAGAGGGCTTGGAGCACCTCAAACCTCCCGGAAAATAAACAGTTAATGTAATCTCGGATTTGGGCTGATGTGCAAGCTTGAGAGGGGGGTCCCAATAATCCTCATGTCCCCCATAATGATCCCTAGCATTTACAGAGCTTTACAGTGCCGTCTTGAATTTATTTTTGCATTTAAAGATTTCTGAGCTTACGACCGATTGCAAGATATACAGCCGGCCGTAAGGGGATATCCTTGCGGCGCCGTATAATTGAATTGCAAGGTAACGGGAGCCCTGCAAGGAATCGTAGCTTTGCAGCCGATTTACGGCCGATAATAGAATGAGGCCCTAAGTGTTTAGTAATTATAATGTTTTTTAATGTCAGATATTCATTTATTTGCGTGTCCATGGTCTTTTATATGACTTTCTTCTTCGATATTGTTGAAATGATTCATGACTTTCAGCTCATCTCTGTTTGATCAAATATTAAAACATAAGAAATAAATTAGCAGTACAATTGAGCATAGATGGAAAAAAAAAATATTATATGCTAATAGTCCGTTGCACAAAATTTGTGATAATATAATTATAATTTTTATGATATAATGCATTTTAAATCTATTGTCTTTCTTTCCAGTGGTGTAATCTGTGCATAGACCTGACAACTTTTACAAGTGGAATATTCAAAGGAGCAGTTTTCCAGTCATTGGATGGGATCATTATTTCAGCTAACTGTAAGCTAAGGAAAATCTTCACCATGAAATTAAAGCCCCAGGACAGCGTGGAAGAAGCAGGTTTGTTAACAATATTCATTTTATGATACTATTAGCCCTACTGTGAATAGCCCAGCAAAATTATTTCTTTCAACATGACATTCAAATTTACCTAGAGCTGAGCAAATTATTTAAACTGTTAATAATCACCATTTATTATATACCCCATAGGTTTCTCATCAACGTAAGCCAAAGCCCTTGTAGCTTTTTATGAGTATAATTGGAAGGGAGAATTAACTGATTTATATGGCAATCGTATGATTAAATTGTATAGAAGAGACAGAGAAGAGGTCCACATTGTGTTATAAATGTAAAATATATCAAAATTAACATTTGCTTCTTTAAAAAAAAACAAAAAAAACACAAGCAGTCTAGGATTTGGTATATTTTAATTAATTTGACAGGTCCCCCCCCCCCTTGCTTTTCACTGTTATCTTTCAATGCTAATTGGTTTCACTTAATATGGAGGGGGGTACATGCTCTATTCTTCAGAAAGGAAGTGATGCGGAGCAGTGAAAACTTACAAAGACCTCAACTGCACCTCTCTACATCTCAACTCGTGTCTCCAGATACACGCCAACCCATCCATCCTCACCAGTCTCAAGACTCATTTGTGAGACTTGTGGTTGGTAAACCAAGCAAACCCAGATTAATGTGTATTTTCACATATATTTTTAATTTATAGCACGTTTAGTACATTTTCTGTTTGTTTTTAATGATTACTAAAAAACATTAGTTTACTCAGTGCACAATATATTAATTACTGGTATTTAAAATAAAAGGGTTAGGAAAGGATTAATACATTTCTATACTGTATGAGATGCAACACATCTCATAAAACATTTTATTTTTATTAATATCTAAAAATCCCTCTAATGATTATGTTGACACCTCCAGGGGGTGTCTACATAGGCATCTGATCCCTCCAATCAGCATGCAGCATTATGGGAGCAATATCAACCCACTATTTACCTTATGTTGCTTGCTCAGCCAAACTCCTTCCTGCTTCCTAACTGTATGCCAGCAGCAATACCTAGCACATATCAGTGACACATATCCCAGGCTGCTTTGCAGCACAAACTGGAACCCAGAGTTAATTCAAAAGTTTTAGCTAACCTGACTGGATAAACAAATCATTTTACATTTGATGCAAATTTAGCCTGGTTTTGGAGGGTGTTAACCCTGATGTTCAACTGTCAGAGATTTTGCTGACTTTAATTGTTGAAATATTTATTTTTGGATTTTTTCATGCAAAAATGTTTGCATACACTACTGATTCTCCTCTATCAGATGCATTCATAATCCAGCAAACTTGCATATGCCTTTCAATTGCTTTGTTTTTAAAATCGTTTGCTTTATTTTTTTAATTATATGAGGTAATATAAAACAACAAATTGAGAGATGAATGTTTTCTTTAATTATTATTTTGACTGTTAACTACTGCAATTAAAATTGTCTAATTTTCACATATAATAGTTGTCAAACTGCGAGACGTCGTCACGCTTTGCGAGGCACGTACGACTTAGGTGGCGGTCATCGCTTGCGAGGCGAGCAAAGCGAGGCGAGCCGTTAACGCCTAGGACTAAGCCGATCAGCGCCAAAGGCGCTCATCGCTGTGAGCCTCGCAAAGCGAGGCGAGCCCTTAAACTGTCACACTTAGCCGATGAGCGCCAAAGTCACTCATTGCTGCGAGGCGAGACGTTAAAATACGAGACACGGGACTTAGAAAAAAAAAGATATGAGAAGCAAAAATTTACGAGATTAGCGGACGGACAAAAAAAACGAAAAACACACTAAATACACCAATATTACAAAAACAATTAATTGTAATTAAAATTACAAAAACATCACAGACAGCAATGGGGCAACAGCCAAGCCGTCTGTGAGTGAGGTGGAACGCAAATTTCACTTGATTTACACGATTTTCACCACTCGAAAATCACCTAAGCGAGGAAAAAAATGGCTGGCGAAAAAAATGAAAACGAGACTACACGACCCCGGACCTTGCAAAACACTGCAAAACGCGTAGCACTTTACACATCACACTACAACCTACAAGATACACTATTACAAAAGCCGGAAAATGCTCACGAGACGCGTACCACATTAATAACATAACGACTATACAATGCCGCTTTACACAATAAACCAACGGCTTTACCTCGCGCACGCAGCGTATTTAGAATGCACACTTCAAACATTCATTACACTTTATAAGCAGGGCACTAACACTCACAATGTATATTCTATGCAGACGCAAAATACAAACAGATTGTTAGCTCTTCAGGCTATTGCTCGCTGCATGTATCAATTATAAATAATTTAAATATATTTATTGATTTAAGAAATCATTCATTATTACTTAACTACATGTACATACAAATATATATCTCTCTCAGAGGACCAAAAGTACACGACAGGAGAGGCTTGCAATGAGCGCCGAAGACCTCACACTACAAAACAATTTCAATTAGGTCTCAAACAGCATTCCCATGGCCTTCAAATTGTATTGCCCCTTATTTTTTGATGGGCAAGTTGCTTTAAATAAGGTATATTTTAATCTATATACTCCATGTGTAAATTTCCCATAATAATTAAACAATCTTTCTCTATTTACCAGTAATTTAATAATAGTGCTTTAATCATGATGGACACGTCAAAACTTGGACTTATAAGAGGAATTTTAAATAAAAACTCTTATTAATTAAAAACTACGGTATAAAGAAAGCTTTAAAGTGAGCAATTTAGGTGAATCAAGATATAGCTCTAAGCTATGCGAATCTACAATCTTAATTCTTTTCATTTTTTTTCACTTTCTGCATAAAGGTGTTAGTAATTAAAATGGTAAGTGATAAAGTATTTCTTCCAGTCATTAGAAGTGTAGAAAGTAAAACGACTTGATAAGCTTACATTTCCATAAAAGCTAGGAGCTGTACCGCATGAAAGAACAATTAAAGTTAGTTTATAATTTTGGTTTTGTTTGCAGAATGATAAAAGGGAAGTTTTATTTATGATGATTGTTAAAAGTTCACAGAAACATAATTATTTGAAACATAAATGTTCAGGTATAGAAACTGTTAAAATGTAATTTCTTATACTGAGTTGGAGATGTATTAATAAATTAGGAATTATAGTAGAAAGTTGATAAAATGCAACTGGTTCCAATGACAGTAACGTTATCAGTGGAGGGATATTGCTATATCAATCCTGGACTGTGCCCGTCCTGAACAGTTGTCGCATCTATTTTGTCTCTTATATCTAGCTAAAAGGATTGAGTCTTATGTAGTTTCATGTCCTTCAGCAACTTGACTGCTTTCTCCTAGAGACAAGATGGGTGTGTTTAAACTCTTTCCTGTTGAGATTGACTAGGAAATGTCCTCCACACTTCCCCGTGTGTGTGCCCCAGTCGTCCTCCAAGAGGTGTGCTACGTTTAAGACCAGATCTGGTTTTAATAAAGAGGTCCCACTATGGATAAAGCGCTGCCAGTGAAACTTGTGGTGCACAGTGATGTCATTATGTGGTCACAAACTAATAATGGCATACTTATCTAGGCAAAACCAAGGGGAATTATTTTGGGATCTCCTTTAGTGGTCACAAACTAAAATGGCATACTTATATAGGCAAAATGAAGGCAAATTAATTAGGGATCTCCTTTAGTGGTCACAAACTAAGAATGGCCTACTTATCTAGGTAAAATAAAGGGGAATTAATGAGGGATCTCATTTAGGTGCATTAGCAACAAATCACAGTCCACTAGAGAAGGAGCAGGCTACCCACTCCAGTATACCCTGCCATATTGTTATCAGGTCCTCAGGGGAATGTTGATACTCCACAGTATCACAAATTGGAATTTGTATGTGTATTAACCCTTTATTATTATTATATATGATATATATTATTATATAATATCTAATGCTATTATTACTATTATTACTGTTATATGTATTGATCTATTGCATAGTAACTAGGGCTCATTTGTTTACATAAATAGGAATGTGACACATATATGATGTATGTGGATGTCCCATAACCCCAACCATTGAAAACACACTCACACAGTAATAACGGTATAACAAAGATTTATTTCATACACAGAGCACAATCAGAAATAGACAAGCCTGTGCATTAATATCATGGGCGTGGATGGAACCCGGGATTGCAAGAGGCTTGTGGGAAAAAGAGGATACCTACAGGGGGTAATGTCATAGTCTAGAATAAGCATGATGCATAGCACCTACTAAGGTCACATGTGGTCACTAAACCACTACAACCGGAATCTGATGAATAAAAGGATCATCAGAAATCACATTTAATTGAAGAAACCATTAATGTGCACTTACAACTTGTCTAGATCTGCTCAATGAAACAGATGATTTAACCTCTGGACTGTGTATTCCAATCCAGTTTCACACATATAGTGCGGTGACAAAACAAAAATTTGAAAAAAGTGGTCAATTAAAAAATGGCGGAGGAGGATAAAAAAAAAAAAATCAACATGCATGTACAGTACAGTGCTAAATACTGTAACTGTAACAATATACAAACTCACCTGATTCCCATCTGCAAGCATTACTAACTATTAGCTAGGTCTCTGGATAATCATCATTAGAGGAAAATACCAATTAATACGGAGAGGACACAAAGGTCAGCAGCCAGATTCTGGCTGCTATGATCCCTCCTAACTATCTAACATCAAGGCCTGAACCTGGATGATTCTCCTAATTGCAAATCAGATTAGCTATCATTTGCTAGATATTATCTTTTCTTTGGTTCTTGGTCGTAATCGTTCTTGGCTCCTAACACTATCTTGATTCCGGCTGCGGTCTGTAACTGCATAGGCTGCACTGGGCACACCAATACATGGACTCTCTATTGATTGATTACTGTTGTTGCGCCCAGGAATTACAGTGATTTGTCAGCTTCATGGATTTAATGATGCATCCATCTATCCCTTGTTAATTCCAAGGAGATGACATGTCAGTGTCCTTGTTGGTTATCATGTACATGTGTAGTGTGTGTGATGTACATGTGGTGGCATGCTGATGTATGTGACATTCACCTGACATGGAGGCTGGGCCCTGCTGGGCCACCAGGCCTGAAGCTCCAGCGGTGGGCACCTGGCTCAGAAGGTCCTTGGCGACCCTCTCCCACTCATTATAGCTCACAGTCACGTTCTTGTCCTCCTTGTCCATCATCCTCCTCACCTTGGCCCTGATGTCATCAGAACGGTTCTTGACAAACCTCAAAACCTTGGCACTGTGTCCACTGTTGTAACCTCAGCCACTACCTCCTTCCATGCCTGAGACCTAGGCCCTGGCCTGACTTCCCTCCCTCCTGCAAAGATCACGGGGCAGCCACAGATAGCACCAAGGAGGACTACATTTTCCTGCTGCATGTAACTGTGGGCCCTGTGCTTGACCTTAGCCTCTTGCCCTCCTGACTGTGGATGGGGATCCTTACCTCCCCGACTTGTCCCTCCCCCGAACAACACCCCCCCCAACCTGAGATCAGGCCCCTCTCCCTCTGTCCCTCTTCTAAGTGTGCCTGGTGCTAGGTCCACCCTGCCACCACCCACCTCCTCCTCTTCCACCAGCTCCTCCTCCTCCTGTTCCTGCTCTTGGTGGCTGCGATACTGATCCTATCTCCACCTTGCAACTAACTTGTCCTGGTCACTAGTAGAGGAAGGTTACTGGGACTCCTTAAAGTGCTGATTCCTGATGCAGAGACCCTGACTGATACAGAAGAAAGATATCAGGGTGCTGGTGACCAGATTTCCAAGAACCCAAACGATCCTTGTGGGTAGTTATCCTACCCCTGGATCATCACAAGGTTTATACAGCTACTAATGTTGCAAATTGATTAAATGTGTCACAAGCATGTTACAGATTTTCCATTAAATTTGTCACTACTGTATGCATTTAAATCCCTTCCATAGGACTAAGTATTGTTATTCTTCACGTAAGTACATCAATAACCTTTATCGCAAGCTAGATATAGATATATATATAGATATAGTTAAAAAGGGTGCAACATTTATCTACGTACACTGTATGAGTTGTAGAAGAGCAAAACAATCCTCCTTTATTCTCTTTTTTCAAAGCCCCAGTGAGAAATTGCAGTTCGGAATGAATATGAAATTGCATTTGTATCTAGCAAAATCATCCAAGACATTACAGATTAGTGACACGTTTTTAAAATAAGTTACAGTATGTATATACCGAAGACATAATGGAAAATGCCATCCTGTTTATCACCTCCTGCTCACACATCTGTGTCAATTAATGCAGAAATCTTTGACAAACTGTACTTTTTATGATTACAATCCACACCTAGTAATTTTGAAGATTGCAGACTTTGGACATCTTGTGAAACATATTATACCTTTATCCATTAGTATTGAGTGAAAAGAACATTACATGAATCTTGATGTGTAGACCAAAGAAGGAAATCTAATAACTGATGAATATGTGCTTAACGGTTACATTTATAACCTATTTAAAATACTTAACAAATAGAGGTATTCTTAAAAGACCACAGTAATGGTCTTAATGGTTAACAGGGGCTAGATGTTTTAATTAAACATTGATGATTAATAACATTTTTATTCAATGATTTAGAATTGGATTATTCAATATTAAAGGACTATATATATATTAAAAAAATTCAGTCTGAGCATAATTATGCATCAAAAGAAGTCATTATTAGACAAGTGATGCCTCTGCTGACCCCTAGAGGGATCCATGATATATTGGTGGAAGTTGTGTTTATCTGGGAGGGGAA
Source organism: Discoglossus pictus (assembly GCA_027410445.1). Lineage (NCBI taxonomy): Eukaryota > Metazoa > Chordata > Amphibia > Anura > Alytidae > Discoglossus > Discoglossus pictus. The sequence continues at coordinate 24,947,846 of CM050169.1, forward strand.
TTTGCATTTCTGGAGAGCTATGGTTGCATCATTGATGTAATGTCCTGCTTCTGGGCCAGTGAAGGGGTGTGGTATCTTGTCAATTTCACTCATATCCAGTTATCAAACAAAGGCTCTGAGCGTCTGCCCCTTCCTTTCCTTCCCACCTGTTCCTCCTCTGATAAATACACACATCACACAGCTCTCAAGATGTGATTAACAAACACAAAATGGATTCAGGTGTTCATAAGTCTTCAAAAATTCAGATTTAACCAAAAATGTTTTATGTCCATAGCTTACAAAGCTGCTAATACTGTTAGTTTGGTACAGACATGACAAACAAGTGTCTTTTTTATTGAACTACAGTGGTGCTTTAAGCTTACTTTCAAATGTCATCAACTTGTATAATGTCCAGTTTAGCTGCTGTTACTATCCCTAGTCCTAAACAGTTAAATACAGACTTGTGCCCATACCGATCGGTTTAATACACCTCCAGCCAATGAAAAGTATGTCTAAATATAAGCTTGTGTCTGAGCATTTAGTACAGCCTCCCAGTCAGAGATGGAGACATGCAGCTCAGTTGGAGATTTACAAGTTGATATATGAAAGTAGGTTTAGTAATTGGTATTGCTTTTCTAAGTAATTGAATAGGACGTGTATTAAAGGTCAGTTCCTAATTAAAATATATAGCTCCCGTTGTTAGAGTATTACAGTGTTCTCTCTCACCAGTGATTGTAGCATTTTTAATGGGCTACTGCAGTTATATATTTCCGTATCGTTCCTTGAATTAATTAACTTAATAATGGACAAACATTTACAAAGCCTTTACGTGTTTCACCTTGAAATGCAATTATTCTTTAATGCAGGGTTATATTTCGTTCACTGGGTTGCAGCATCTTCCATCTCTGTATGTGAACTTTCCATTAGTCCCAGTGAACAAAGTGGCAAAAATCGACCAAATAGGAGCTTTGTGTACATTCAGAGTTTCCTCACACCTCAGGAAGTAGACCAGTAAAAAACAAAATATATTTCCTGTTTTCAAGAGTATAAAAAGAGTATGAAAGTGACTGTACTAGTTACCTATAAACATAGATCCGTTCCTGTCTCCACAGATATATATGGATCTTCGTTATCAAGTGCTGAACCTACTGATGAGATCCCTCGAGTCTGCCAAATTTCTACAGATGTACATCAGGTCACTCAAGTTCTAGATATGGGAAAACTACAACAAAACGAAACTAAATATGAAGGAAGGCCCTTGGCATCAGCTGATGCAGGTAATGTGATACATTTTGTTATGGTGGAGTTGCTGTTTATAGTGAATCTACTGAAAATGTTTAAGGCAAAGTTTTGTAAGGGGATTGATGAAGCATATTTTGGGGTAATAACTAGAATAAATATATAACCCATATAACCCATCGTTTGCAACCTGTCAAAGCTTGTTTACTGTCCTCACCAATTAAACCACTGTTATAAATCTGTATTTTATTACAGAATTTACAATATTATTATTCATAATTTGAATTATAATAATTTTTATCTCACCCCCAGAGATACTAATTGTAAAAACATAGAGCCCTAAGTAAATCAGATGCTCTAAGTTAGGGTACTGCTGTAAATTGGCTGCAGGAACTTTTTTTTCCTAACTTCTACACCAATGTAAATCTTTCACTCCCCCAGATTAGAGCACTCAGTGCACAGCCATAAATCCTGCCTTAGATTTCTGTGTAGGGAGCAGCCAAACCAAGCTTTACGGATGAGACAGGGCCCTAGGAGCTAATAGGAAATGCGTATGTCATAAATCTTATGAGTGGGAAGTGCAGGAACAAGTGCCTGTAATCAGGCTGCGAAAAGTAATTATATATAAAAAAGTAAAAATATATATTTTGATATTAAAAAGATGTGGCAATTGTATTTATAGCTTCAATCAGTAAAATTTTGTTTATTTTGCATACATTATACATTGTCTATAAATATATCATATTTTATCAGAGCATTTGTTCCTAGGCAACCTAGTTTTGTGACGTGTATTAACACTGTGAGTACTGAGTTGTTTGTTACCCTGGATTTTGTATAATAAAACATATAATTATCAAGCACAATTACAATGAGCCACACATTAGCATAATAATGCAATATAAGCAATGCTAATATATGATTTATTATAGAGAAAAGCCATTAGTACAATATATAACAAGTGTTTACCTTTCTTAAGGAACGTATATTGTGTTTGTTTATGAAGGCCATTTACCTTACTGCAGGTGCTCTTAATGATGTGAGAGAACACAAGATTGAATGATAAAATGATTGAATGTTAAAATGATCTATTTTTTTAATTACTCTACTAACAGCTAAAAAAATCTAATGTTTTAGGTCTCTTTGCAAACACACTGTTCAGACATGAAATACTAGGGGAAAGCTGTCCTATCGATCATAACCTTTCTCCATCATCGCTCTCGACACTCAGAAGGCTCATGCACTCATGCAGGCTGATATACTTGTATATAATCATACATTTAAAACTTTAGTTATGTTGTATCTGTTATTAGTGTAATTAAAAGAAAAAGATAATTTTAACATACATTTACACATACAATGAGGTAAATGGCCCTTTAATACTGATGGAAGAAACCACAACATATGGCGCCACTATACTTGAGTATATACAGTAGTAGATTTTCCAGAATGTGGTCTACGTGAGGATTTTATATTGTATACCATTTTGGGCAAAATGATATTTTGGATTTTATATCACCAAAAAACACTGTAGTATCCAAGATTGATCAAATTATTCATATTTAAAATTATGAATATTTAAAGCTATGGTAGCACCAACACCTCACAGATCACTAAAAAAGTAACATATTTTTGATTTTTCCAAATGTATGCATATTACTGTTTTATAAGAGTTTTTAAATCACCCAGTTAATCTTGACACATTTATAGCTAAGAGATATTTATTAATTATTATACTTAGCAGGTTCTGTAAGGACCAGAAACCACAAGCACACTCAAATAGAAATACACTGTGTTTATTGTGATCAATAAATCTCAGCTTATTCCTTTAAATCCTTCAGACATCCTTACCTTAAATTGATAAACCTGCAAAACCTATTATGCAGTAAATACATATATGAATATTTAGAGGGAGCTTGTAATCTATAGTCCTTTAAAGACCTGATGGTATGTGCCTATAAGCTTAATGAATTGTGTGGTGCAGCCGACTCCAGTTTACGCGCTATTAAAGTTAACACTGCATTCTACAACAGTTATAAAACGTCTCAAATTAAAACAGTTTGCTCATTTTCTACTTGCTCGACTTCAGTGGCTCTTTAGTTATGAAACTGTAATCTCCCAAGACATTCTACCATTATCCCAACAACTAGAGCTCTAGTTTGTAGAGACATACATCTTCATCTGGAACTCGATAACAGGATTCAACTGATCATCGGCTTGTTTCAATGTGATTGGGCTTGATCAATAGAGATGGAGTTTTGACCACCTGGGGCACACCAGGATGGGGATGATGCGGGCCTAACTGTATGGATGGGGAGCATTGCAGAGCCCCTTTAAGGCTTTCCTTAGGAATGTGCTGAACAATGACCATGTGCAACACTACCTTCAAACGGACTCTGCGTGAAAGAGTTGGCCAACCTTTTAGGAAGGGCTAGTACACCATTAGACCATTCTGCTGGCTAACTTTTAAAAACTGTGTGCTTTTAGTAAATCTAATGCCAGTCTCATTACATTACAAGGACACATCCTGCTGAGAAAGAAGCAGACATAATTAAGAAAAAAATATATATTTTTTTAAAGCTTATTGAAGAACTTAATTAAGATGTAGAACTTAGTTAAGATATAGTCTATAAAATTAATAAATCATAATAATCTCGAAAGTTGTTGGTGTCCATTTAGGAAGATAGTCATTGAGTCCCTGACATCAAGAACATTGAGAAACAGTGCTAGAATATGTGGATGCTTCATAAATATATTGTTGTTTAGTCGTTCAGTTGTGTCCAACTCTCCATGGCCCTGTGGACCTCAGCACACTTTGTGTCTGGTTGTGCCAATCCATAAGGTTTTATACTAGAGTGGGCTGCCAGTTTCTTCTCCAGTGGACCACGATTTGTCCGAGTTCTCTGCTATGACCTGCTCATCTTGGTTAACCCTACATGGTATAGCTCACAACTTCATTGAAGTACACAAGCCCCTCCACCACCACAAGGTAATGATCCAGACAGGGCATAAATATATACATTGCGACAAATGATATTAATAATAAATTGACACATTGCATTTGTAATAAAACTTAATTGATAAAGTATTTGTTATTATCACTAGTATTAAATGATAGCATCTTTGGAACCTCTGCTCTGCGACCTTAGGCTGCTGTAGTCTCCGAGTCGCATCATAAGCAAGAAATACATTTGTTTCTTTGGTTTGTCACTTGCAGTCGAAAAGCACGAAATTTCTACTTATGGGTTAGCGACTTCCATAAATCAGAGTAACAACATTTTCTGGCAGTCTACGTGGTGATAAAAGAGAGAGATTTTACAGACAAGGTGTGGGGAATGGGCATGAAGAATGCGGCCTGTCACAGCTGACAACATGTGCTTGTTATTCTCCCTGTGATTGAATATCTGCTTGTGTTAGCGCAGTAATAAAAAAGCATCATCAGACATATTATGAATTAACTCAGGATATTAAGTGTTATCAGTGGGAAATACTGTGCCACATAGTTATATAATATATTCTTACATAGATAAAATATATATTTTACTGTAGTTTAAAAGGTAATAATAATACATTTATCATGGGTGATCCTTAGATTTACCTAATTTCTAATATCTTTAAATAAATTTGAAACAGGTCAATAATTGCTATGGGAGTTATTTCCTAATGGACAGTGATGTTCAGCAGCACAACTCACATTGCTCCATAAAACAATTTAATAATATTATAATAGTTATACTATTATAATGAAACATATGATGTGCTGTGATGGCCTTTGTACCTACAAATACACCTGTTTTCCAGTAGATTTTCCATACTGAGCATGCAGCACTGTAATAAATATAGGGCAGTTGTTCCAAAACCCCTCCTCAAGACTCACCAGACAGGCGACTCGTATTCAACAGGCCGTGGAGTCTCAGATTGCTTCACCTGTGAACTAAATTATGGCCTGTCTAGTGGGTTTTGAGGAGGAGTTTGGAAACCACCATATAGGAGATCCTTTGATCTCCCCAGGGATCCTGTCTGCATTGGAAATAGGCAGATGGTATAAAAACTTGCCTCTCTGCACTTTGATCACAACATTTATTGTTAACCCTTCTGAATGTTGTGAGATTTATTAAAGCCCCTCTTCCATGTTATACCTAACTCATCGCGGCTGATCATCAGTTATACTGAACGTTGTGTGTGTAAGGGGGTTATGCGCGAGTTAGGGTCATGTAGCTTGCATCTACTATGAATATCTAACTACTCCTAATTTACTAAAGTTTCATTCTTCTTTGTACTGCCTGCAATACTGGTATCTAAGTTTCAATCTCTCCTTAGCAGTATATTTTATATGTAAACAAAATAATATAACCAATATTTATCCAATAATATACAAGATAGCAGTGTATATAGCAGTGTATATTGCATATAAGTAGTTGAATATTAGTTTTATTGTATTTAAATATAGCAGTGTATATTGCATATAAATAGTTGAATATTAGTTTTCATTTTATTTAAATATAAAATATATTGCTCTACAAGGGTTGAAACCCTCAATGCTGATATTATAAAATCTCTTTATTCCTATTCATTTGCTTTTAGCCAATAAGGGTTTTGTTTTCTCTTGTTTGTTGAAATGACAGCCAATCAGAATAAGGCTATTTCAATATCCAATTATAGAAGATTTACATCACTATAAATCCCGATTCTGATTGGCTGTCATTTCAGTTAATCAGAATAGGGGAAAATAGAGCCCTCTCATTGGATAAAAGCTAGTCAAGCCAACCTTTGGGGAATATAATGGACAAATGTTTGAGCCAATTAGAAGCCACACAAAGAAAATAAGTTGTAGGGAGCAGTGGGGGTGCTTCTCGGAGAATAATCTCTGTTAGTTAAATTTGTTATAGAGAAGCGTTATTTTAGGTGGAGGCCTTTTCCGTGGTCTAAAGATGAGGAATTGGGGTCTTCAAGCAGGATCGAAGATGACCAATATCTACTATCAACATGAATGTGTCTGTCTTTTGAGGACAATGATGCACTGATCAACGTTGGAGGGTCATCGAAGTATGATTTTTCCCTCTACAGGCTTAACTTTCTTATTTTTTGTAGATTTTGTTTTATTTTGTTAAAGTTTATTATTTTATTCTTATAATTTTTTTATTTTTCTGAATTTTTTTTCTGAAATTCTTTTTGTTATTTTATTATTTAATTTGTTTTATTTAATTGGTTGATTGTGTAAGGACTATGAGGGATCTTGTGGACCTCCATGGGGAAATATGGTTCATGGGGGTCCATAAGGACCCCTATGGTAGCAATTATGGTGCTTTGGGCATCCATAGGGACCCCCATGGTAAGAAGTTGATGCTAAGTGTCATTTGAGTCCATAAGGGCCTCCATGGTTATAGATTAGATTATGCTTTGGAAAGGGTCCCGATGTCCTGTTAGTAAATTCCCCCACTGTTAAGAATGCTGAGAAAGAACAGTGAAACTAATATTTTTATTATTGTTGATACATAATGAGAATCAAACTGCTGCTGGAAAATATAGCAAGGGACGTTTGATTTTAAAATACATTTCATATTAGTTGTAAACCTTCTTTTAAGTAAATATCCAAGCAAGGATCTAATAAATAATTATCTGTGACATGAATTAAAATTGCAGAATTTTCAATTCCCACATTATTTTATTCAGTAACTGTTGGTCAACTGAGGATTTTGAAATATAAATTTTTCATTAATGATGCCTACATTTAATTGAACAGAGTCAGGTCTTGTTATTTAAGAGAGAAGTTCAGCTCACTAATGACAAGATGTATTGCTCCACTGAGTTCAAATCAAAACCAGTAATTTACTTTAAAATTACAAGGCTGTAAATGTATTCATTTCCATAGCAGCAACATTAGGACTTCATGATCATAATTTTGATTAGATAAGTTTGGAAATTTAGTTCAAAGTAAGTTATGTTTGCCATATTTCAATAGTAAAAAGATTTAGACCTTGAATACTGAAATGTTTGCAGTTATTTCAACTAATTCATTATTTTTAATGCTTCATACAATTTTTTTACAGTTTAGTGAAAAGTGGGATTTATTCTTATTATTAAAATTCAAGTTTTATAACTTGATGCTATTTTATCAGTGCAGTTACAGAATATATTTGTGGTAAGCAGTACTAAATAATAATATAATATAATAATATTTTATAGTTAATTAGTAGCTAATATTTGGGAGGTTGTGTTATGCAAATACTAATGGATGTTATCAGGCTAAATTTTTTTTTCTAAATGGTATTGTGAACAACTAATTTTGATAATAGTCTAAATGTTTTTTGAAAGTCAAAACAAATACAGTCCTTTTTTTGTATCTATTAAACTAATTTTCTCTGAAGGCTGTTTTTTTCCTCTTAACCTAATTAGTCACATTAAATGCAGATAAAATCTTTATTAAATTTTAATTGCAAGGCTGCCATAATATTGTGGATTTTACAACAGGTTAAATGAAAATGTGGTTCCCTGGTGGTCCAGTGGTTAGGATTTGGTGCTTTCACCGCTGTGACCTGGGTTCAGTTCCAGTCAGGGAACCAAGATGTCACACCACCCTAAAGCCAAGCAGGATTGTGCCTCATTATTACTTGGATAGGAGACCACCTATGAATACCAGAAGCTTTATGTTGTGGCCCACCGGAGACGGAACTGGCAACCCACTCCAGTATCTCTGCCATGAATACAAGTGGATCAGCATGGTGTGTTGCTGTCCACGAGGTCACGTAGAGTCGGACAAAGCTGAACGACACAAACACACACAACTGAAAATGTAACAATAGTATTTTCCTTCTGGTGACAATTAAAGCACAACTGTAGTTCCAGAAAAATGCACTAACAGCATTACTAGTTGTGTAAACCATAGACATAAAAACATTTTGGGCAAAAGTCAAACTTTTTGAAGAACAATTTTATGAGTAAAAGTATATTTTCTCGTTGCAACATAATTTCCTGAGAGCATGATCGTGTTTGTGTGTGTGTATTTTTAGTGGAGGGAGGGATGGATCTGGAGGAGGGAACAGACTCTTGATCTCTGGAGAAGCTCAAGAGTTTTGTTAGATAATTGTATCTGAAATTTATACCCCACTCCTTCCCTTTCACATGCTCAGAAGAAAGCAGCTTTCATCAGAATATGCAAGCCATGCTCTCTACAAATGTAAGTGCTCCTCTCACACAGACAACCTCCATCAAAATGTTATTAGTTAAAAACTAACTTTTGTGATCATTTTCCTGCTTAATTATACTCTTAGTCAAAAGGTTTCAAGCAGTAAATACCCGGGATAAGAAAATATGCATATAACAGTTGAGAAATTATCAAGACTAGTTACTTACAGCAGCATTCTATAAATATATGAGATTAGTGTTTCTGCTTCAGATATTCCCACACTTGTTTGTCACAAGTTAGACACTAACCCGTTAATATACTTTGAGGATTAGTTTCCACTGGGTATATGTTCAGCTACCTAAACTAGAGTAGCAAAACTGTCCAGAAATGGTGTACACCCATGTTTATTTGCGTAAAGTAAAATTGGGTTTACAATACCCTTTCAGGAGTCAAATACTAGTGTGGAAAGTTAACCATGTGCACTCTACATTTGACTATTACACTTTGGTTCTAGGTGGATCTATAGCTTTTAAATGCAGATTGTTACAATCTACTGCTTGGTTGGGCTTGAAAAGATCCTAGATCAATCCTACCCAGTAGAATCATGAGGTCCGTTGTATCCCTGCTAGCAGGATATGAACCAGTACCATGACAATGACCACCAGGAGCACCAAGGATACCAAAGGAAAGCAGGAGCAGTAGAAGTTACCAGGTCTAACCATTCCCCAAAACAAGGATTATAAATTCCTCAGAATGACACTCACTCATAGATTATGTAAATCCATTGTTAAAGCCAACAGGTCAGGAGCACAGACAGGAGAGTAAAGGAAAAAAGTAAAGCAGAAAGGAGGTAGATCTATATGACTTCATATGTGTAGTAGACCAATATCATATTTTATATTTTGTGTTGTTATTTTTTAATCTGGTCTGTTAAATGGTATAAATAGGGACACATTTCCAAATGTAGTTAAATTGATTGAAGTTTTGCCATGAATATAGTTACATTTGGTATTTTTTTGTTAATATTGTAAGAGCAACATAACTGCAGACTATATGGACATTCCAAAACTGTTCTTTTCAAAGACAAATTTGGTTGCCAGTTGCTTTTTGTGACCAAGGACTGAAATGTAATTTCTCCTTACAAAACTAGAATTTTTGAAATAAATTATCTGGGACAGTTTAACAGTATATTGCGCATTTATATATATATATATATATATATATATATATATATATATATATATATGAAGAGTGAGGTAGCCGTGAATGTCCAGTAATCCAGTTGAATAATGAGAGTATTGCAGTGAATAGTGATACCTTTTTTATTGGACAAACATATTCATAATAAAGCGACGAGCTTTCGAGAGATAATGCCTCTCTTTATCAAGTCAAAAAGCGATAGTGATACAAGTATGAACTAAAAACAGCAAACAGAAAGAGATGGGGAAAAAAAAAGAAGAAAAAATTGGAAAAACAAGAAAGAGTAAATTAATTGGCCAAAGTTAAGTGAGAAACAGACCAGCACTGTGAATAATGTCCTGATAGGTCAGTAAGTCTATAGATCAGGTTGTAGATAAGAACACAGCAGAGTGAAATAAAGAGCAATACATTTAAGCATAGCATGTAGCTTACAAAAACAGCAATAGAAGGGGAGGGTAAGTGGAATGTGTTAGCTATAAGACATTAAGATAGTGGGCCAGAAAGCCTAAATCGATGTTAATACCAAAATCCTTGGTATTAAAAAATGTAATAATTTTTAATTCAAAAGTTTTCCGCTGTTGAATAGTTCTGAAATTCCGTCTGAGTACTTTTATTTTGAGGTTCTGGATGGAGTGATTCTCCTGGGTGAAATGGTGTCCCACTGGAGTACAATAACTGTCTTCCTGGTGCTTTTTGATGGAGCTTTAGTGGAGGTTCATTCGCATGTGTAGTTTCTGGCTGGTTTCCCCAATGTAGCACCCCCTTTCACATACAGTACATTGTATTATGTACACTACATTTGATGATGTACATGAATATGAGCCTCGGATGTTGTGGGTCTTGTTGTTGTGCGTGGCTGTGTCCTCTTTGCAGATGTGATGGCATAGTTTGCAGCGACTTTTATTGCAGGGTTTGGTGCCATTTTCTCTGTTATGCTGTTCATTTGGCAATCTTCTGTTCACCAATGTTTGTCTTAAATTTGGTGGCTGCCTAAATGCAATCTCTCTCTCCCTCCCTTCCTCTCTGCCTCTCTCTCTCTCTCTCTCCCTCCTTCCCTCCCTCCCTTCTTGCATCTCTCAATCTCTCTGTGTTCCCTCTGCTTCTCTCTCTCTCTCTCTTTCCCTCCCTCTTTCCCTCCCTTTCTCTCTTCCTCCCTCTGTCCCTCCCTCTCTGCCTCCTTTCTCTCTGTGTCCCCCTCGCTTTCTCTCCCTCCCTCCCTCTTCCCCCCCCCCTCTCTCTACCTCCCTCCCTCCTCCCCCCTCTCTTTTTTCCTCCCTCCGCCCCCCTCTCTTTCTCTCTCCCTCCCTCTGTCCCTCACCTTCAATTTATTTGTATTTTATAGTTTTTATTTGGAATTATTAGTGCAGTGGTTTATTGTTTAGATGACTTTAGTGTTTTTTTTATTTTTTATTAGGGTGCCATTATAGTCTTTGATGATCCCCATGGCACATAGTGGGTTAATGTTAGATACCACAAGGGTCTATATAGACTCCCATGGTAGTTAAGGTTAATTTCAGATTGGGGATTGGGGTTAAGTTGTAGGTGCCACAGAGGTCTTTTAAGGCCCTCCATGGCACAGGTTAATATTTAGGTGCCACTGAGATCCTTTAAGGATCTCCATGGTATGGGATTAATAGTTTGGTTATAGTTTACTGTAACAATCATCGTGAGTGGAGGGATTCATCAGGGGTTCCCTTTAGTGCATGGTAGGAGGGAATCTCTGGCAGTTCTCTGGGCTCATGGTGCTGATCTGTAGTGGGGTCTTAAACCTCCAGTCTATCTCTTATTATTTTTAACCCCTTCCCTGTCATGAATAGGGATTTATATAGATAGATGGTGGAGGGAGATGTGTGTAGTGTAGTGTTTTACTGTGTAGCACTTGACTGTTGAGCTGACAACTCATTGTGTCATGAAGCAGGGTATGTGGAGACCTTAAGGCTTAGTGACTATGAGAAGTCAGCCCTTGTGTGTCTTTCCTAGTTCACGGTAAGTTTATTTGGGGTTATGATTGGAATCGATATGTAGCTTGCGCAAAAAAAAGCTCCCACAGTTAAAAGAGAACCCTTTTGCTCAGCTTGATATCTTACTGGAATGAAGTTCCATTAGCCCTAATAAATTCCCGCAACACGGAAAACCGTTGAAAGTAAGCTTAAAATTAAATATTGCCTTTGTAAATCATTGAAGAGGAAGTTAATCAAATATCAATGCCTAACATATAGCTTCTGGTTTTACTTCATCATAGCTGTCCTTTAATAGTAAGAAATATGCTGAAGAGATAGATTTTGAACTTAAACAAGAAGACATGATTCATGATTAAAACAAAGGTTAAGATACAGCGATTATAATACTTCATTATATACCTAAATTGTTTGTTAGCCGTTAAGTAGTAACGAAACGTATTAAACTGCAAATTGTGTTTGAGAACCTCATTATAATTATATTTATAAAGAACTTCTCTGTTGGCCAATTAAGATATATCGCACACCGTCCAACTGTGTCTGGACAACCTCAAACAAACATCATGTACCAATTACATCTATTGATGTAACTCCTTCATCTTGAGATAAAACACATTTTACTGTATACACAAGCAGACATGATTTTACTATAAAGCAACCGATGACTGATGGAATAATTTGTTTAGGATACAATGTATTCTCTTTTGTCATGTCAGGAAATTAAAACATCTCAAAATAATTGAGATGATGAGAAGGAATTAAATAGTTAAAGTTATTTTAAAAGAGACCCAGTAACAATCCCACGTCATCTATTGAAATTAGACAAGTGCAGTAAAACAGTCAATAATTAATTAAAATTGTCTACACAGAAATGGTTTTGAATTGGAAGACTTGTCTTAAATCATTATATTTATCTGAACAAAATTATTCACTTTATCCCTTTTGAATATTGTAATTTCACACAGCCATTTTTTTTCTTGCATTAAAGTCAGGCATCCTTACAAATGAACCATAGCGTACCCCGGGTTAATGAAAGCTTTGATCTAATTATATTTTATTTAATGCTAATAGAAAACCAAATTCCTGTGGATTACCTTGTCTTCTAGTATTCACCCTTAATTATTGATGGTATGTTTATAATTCACTAATATAAGTTAAATGGCTTATATGGTCATTTTACTATACAATATTTTAAATAAATCAGTCTGATAATGGGCAGAATTATTTAAAAAAGTAAAATAAATCCATAAACAAAAATAAACACAGCCTTCACATTTATTGTTCTTTTATATATTATTATATTTACTATAAGGATCCATTTTCCTTTCTTAGCAGTTATGTGTGTTACTTTCTCAAGGTGATGTGTCTGTGTAAAGTAATGATCTTAGCATAACTCTGGTTAAAAGCATTGGCAGTTTTAGATGCCACATCCACATTGTACATATACATATTTCCGGTGCATTCAAAGTCTCTTCCTAGCTCAAGGAGTTAAATAAAACCAAAATGGTAGTTTCCAAAGCAGCATAATTGCATATACCTGTATATCTTAGTTTAAGAACATGTACGGTAATCTTTTAAGTGTATTTCTTTAAAAGACAGTTCTTTAAATATAAGACTACAGTGGGCATTTAATATTTTTTATTGATGATATCTATGTACACAACGTTACTATGTAGTGTGAACTGGAAATAAATGATGACAGGCTCTGAATTTTTACAATTGGAACTATATTTTCTTTATCTCATAGAGAAAACTGGTAAATTACTTTGCTGTTGAGGTTATTAGGGCATATCTAATGAAAGAAGGTCTAAGTGGATTGCCGTAGGTGGAGCAAGTTGAGTCAGAGCAGGAGATGGAGACACTATGGCTTGTGGTTTAAAATGTAGTAGATGTACAAGGAGCTAAATATATGTAAGGATTACAAGTGTTTTGCCTTGAAGCATTACAAACGTAATAGCCAAGAAGCGATGGCCGTGACCACAGGTGAATTCCTTAATGTTGGGATCATGGGTAGGGCAGACAGCAATCAAAAATAGCCAAGAGTTATATGTGTTTGATGAAAACTGTATAACAGCCCATCGCACCATCTTCATACTGTACTCAAAGGGCCCTATTAAATTGTCACAATCGCAATTACTGAAGCCTGTAATGTAGCCCGCAAAAGGTACTGATATTCAATTGGCCTCCTCTAGCTACCCGCAATCTATTTGCGAGCTACAGGGTGAAAATTCCTTCGGGTGTTCCCCAAGCCTGGAATTGCCTTCAAACTCGTAAATGGCAAATGTAGCAAATAATTCAAGAAAGGACTTGCAAGGGGGTTAAACACCCTTCTTAACACTATAAAAGCCAATACAAACACAATACTGGACTTTAAAAATACAAGGAAAGCGATGAAAGACATTAGAGATAATTGCACAAAAGTCACAAGCTCGTAAATCTGCGATAAAAAAAATTATGTTTAATTTCCGTTATATCGATCTTGGGAATCGAGTAGTTAATACATATCAGACCACCCACATGGACTATAACAGTTTCTTCATTCATTTTTATTGATTTTTAATTTGCTGGATTGCGAGCCCGATTGCATATCGTTGTTCTAAATACTAATTGATTGAGGATTAATCGCCATATTTTACTGATGCCATGATGACGGTCTCATTTACTGTTTCTAAATTGTTACTTACGGGCTCGCTTAATTAATCATGATCATGCCCTGAAATGCTACGTACGGTTACATGGTTTACAGATTTGGCTTTCGCCCATGTCCTTGCGGGCTTGTTCAATTAAATCGATCTGTAACTGTTGCCATTTTTTGTAACTGCGTGCTTGGAATTTAATAGGGCCCATGGTATTGGTGATATGAAAACAGGCCACTATAATCTGCGTCAAGTATAATTAAAAATCCCTTGTTCTTTTTCTTATCATGGACAGGACAATTCATGCACCCATACTTCATCTCCTGACAGCATGTAACATGTGGATTACAAGGAGAGGTCAAGAAAATGCTGCTGAATCTTTGCCAGGACTATTACATTGGTTAATGAGTATGGCTGTTTTCCAACATTATGATTTAAACTATTATCATTTCGCAAAATGATAATATTAATTATATGCCTTTATAAAAGTTTCAACAAGTCGTCCTAACATAATACTACCATTTTCTGAAAACAGCCATTACTAATTTATGACTCACTACGTCAAACATTTAAGATTGGTTTTCAGTTCAGTAGTTCATTTATTTTTTGATAACCCCATACTGTTGTCACTTGTTAAATTTCATGCCATTTTACGACAAACAACTTCTAATAATTTACTGCATTTTCTTTTATCATATCGATGGGACACTACTTTGTGGATTCATTAAATTGCAGTTAACAAGTAATTCCTTTTATGTCATAGCTTTAAAATATCTCCTCCTAGCCAATTTGCACTTTTAATGTTTTATTTTTATTTTTATTTCTTGTGGCTTTAGCTTAAACTCTTCTTTATTTTGTGTATATCTCCCTGTTTAATATTAATGGAAGTAAAATTTGTAAACACTATCTGTTTTTATGTATAACCCAATAAATTTAGGATTTCATGAATTTTTTTGAAATTGTCATCCCAATTGTGGCATAGGGACCTCACACGTATATGGCAGGCAGCTAGATTTAGAAGGCAGCAGAATATTTATAGAGCGGGTGTGGAGAATTGTAATTCTCCTTCGACTACTGCAGTAAATTATAGGACTTAAATTATTACCTAGATGTTCTGAGAGGCATAGTTTGAATGCATCCAAGGCACACATATCTTTAAGGAAGAAACGGTAAGCACGATCTGAATAATGAAAACACAATTAAAAAAAGTAAGTGTAGAATAGAGATCCTCTTTTATCTTCCCTAAAACCTAGATCTTTACATATGTCATTAGTAAACAGAATATTTGAATCACTTGCGGTGTGCCATTTTCTTTGAACATGACATGGGCTCTATCTTTCAAGGCTTTTGGTTAGAAATCACAGTCAATAGAATATATTTCACTAATTACTGTGTCTACGAACCCCAAACTACTTCTTGCCCTTCTAACCTACTCTACAAAATCTCAGTCTTGACATACCGTAATTAATCTATCAGATTTGCTAATCTGCACAGAGTGGTACAGGTTTTGCTCAAGAATATCCCTGTATTTAGCACCATCCCTCTTTCCCTCAACTCTGACCAGTTTCCCAGTCCTGGCTGCCTAAAAATATCCAAACAGCATGATGCTGCCACCACCATGTTTCACTGTAGGGATGATGTTCTTTGGGTGACGTGATGTGTTGGGTTTGCGCCAGGCATAGTGTTTTCTTTGATGGCCGAAAAGTTTAATTTTGGTCTCATCAGAGCATCTTCCTCCATACATCTTGTATTTTTGAGTCTCTCACATGCCTTTTCGCAAACTCAAAATGTGCCATTTAGTTTTTTGCTGAAAGTAATGGCTTTCTTCTGGCCACTCTGCCATAAAGCCCAACTCTATGGGGCGTACGGCTTATTGTCGTCCTATGTACAGATACTCCAGTCTCTGCTGTGGAACTCTGCAGTTCCTCCAGGGTTACCTTAGGTCTCTGTGCTGCCTCTCTGATTAATGCCCTCCTTGCCTGGTCCGTGAGTTTTGGTGGACTCACTTTCCTTTGCAACTGACTTCTCTTTTTCTATTTAGCCAGTCTAATAGCCCCTTTCAAAGCCTTGTTGATTTCCTTATAGTCACATAAAGGTGTCTCTGTTCCCTCCTTGTATAATTTAAATGCATGTTTCAAAGTCATTGTTAAGACACATGGGATGTGATTTACTCCTATTCATTTTATTTCTACATGGTACATGCCGATGTGTATATATATTTAGTATGGGTTTGAATGTTGTCCGTTTAAAGGAGAACGCAAAATAAGGGTTTTGCTTGTCAATTTTAGTTAACAATTCAGTAATATTTCTGAAGACAGTTAACCATATATATAGAGCTTCCCATTGTTGTAAACAAGAGCACGGCATAACAAGGGACCTGTGTATGTTGACCTCAGTATGGAGGTACAGTCATTCTTCTGCATGTCCTTACGTAGGTTTAGTTCATCATCCTTGTTTTTCTCCCATTCTTGTGTAGGATTATTTTTATGATTATTTATAGTTTTATGACTAATATATATTTCTTGTATTCTGTTCAATGCTTTTTTATATGTTTCTGTCTTTTTTTTATTTCTTCTGAGAGAGCATGTCACTTATTATTGATGAGCAGACATTTGTAGTCGTTTATGCAAACATTTTCCTTGGCGTAAACATGTTTCCTCATTAACACTATTTGCTTTACAGCACAATTACATTTAAAATAACTGGAAAAATAACTAAAACATTCTTTTGTTAGCAGATCAACTTACAAACAGAGGACAGGGGAGTTCTAGAAGTAGCAGAGGTCATGACAGATCACATATTGCATTTGGATCCAAAGTACAAGGCCCTCCGCCAGCCACTGTCAGGAAAATGAGTTCAAGATCATCTGCTGAAGTAAGGAACCATTTGCACAAATTCATCACTATTATAGTTGTCAGTGTTGGGAACACTTACAATGTTGGTGACATGTTGCGGCCCGTAGGGCCACAACTGCGAGCCTCGCAGTTACGGCCTGTAACCAAGAGGGCGTGGGACTTAGGACCTGGTTCCTGCCAGTGGAAGACTCGCGATGAGTGCCTCCGGCCTCGCATCACTAGCTAGTACCTGGTTCCTGCCAGTGGAGGGCTTGCAACACCTTATCCCAACCACGTACCTGGATGTGACCCTGCCAGCAGCACCTCAATCCGCTGCTCTGCGGCTCCCCTCCTTTGGTCGGAACTACTTTCTGGATCAAGCCGGGCAATGCGCGACTTGATCCAGAAAGTAGTTCCGGCCAGGGGGACGGGAACAGCAGAGGAGGTGAGTGTGGCACTAATGGCAGGATTCCATTCAGGTACCAGACACAGGGGGGGAAAGCAGACGGGGGGGGGGGAGCATAGATGGAACGAGGGGGGGGGAGAAAAGGGAGGGAAAAGGACACAGGGGATGAAGATGAGGGGGGAAAAGAGACACAGGGTGAAGGAGACAAGGGAGGGAGAGGAGGGGGAAAATAGACAAGAGAGAGGGAGAGTAGGTTAAACAGAGACACAAGACTGAGAGAGGAGGAGACACAAGGAGGGAAAGGGAGAGTCGGCAAGGAGAAATAGGAGAGGGAGAGAGGGTCAAAGGAGACACAGGGGAGGGGGATGGGGAAAAGGAGACACAGGGAAAGGAGATGGGGAAAGGAGACACAGGGGATGGAGAGGGGGAAAGGGAGAAGGAGGTACAGGAGAGGGAGAGGTTGGGAAAGGAGACATAGGGGAGAGAAAGGGGGGGAAGGAGACACAGGGGAGGGAGAGGGAGAAACAAGTCACAGGCGCGGGAGAGGGGAAAAGGAGACACAGGGGAGAGAGAAAGGGGGAAGGAGACACAGGGGTGAGAGGTGGCAGAAGGAGACACGAGGGCTGCGGGACTTAGGATCTGGCTCCTGCCAGTGGAAGACTCGTGATGAGCGCCTCCGGCCTTGCATCCCTCCCCAGTAGCAATGTGTGGTTTGATCCAGAAAGCAGTTCAGGCCGGAGGACGGGAACAGCATAGGAGGAGAGTGTGGGACCAATGGAAGGATTCTGTCCAGATACCAGACACGGGGGGAAGGAGAAACAGGAGAGGAAGAGAGGGGGAAAGGAGACACAGGGGAGGGAGATGGGGGAAAAGGAGACACAGGGAAGGGAGATGGGGGAAAGGAGACACAGGGGAGGGGGGAAAGTGACAGGGGGAAAGGAGGTATAGGAGAGGGAGAGGGGAGGTAAGGAGACATAGGGGAGGGAAAGGGGGGAAAGGAGACACTTGGGAATGAGAGGGGGAAAAGAGGCACAGGTGAGCAAGAGGGGAAAAGGAGACGCAGGGGAGAGAGGGCAGGGGATAGAGGGGGGGAGGAGACACAGGACAGGGGGGCAGGACACAGGGGAGGGAGAGGTGGGGAAAACCTATTCCCTTACAATTTGACTCCCGTCATTTTTGACGGGCAAGTAGCTAGTATATATATATTGATGGGAATCAGACAATAGCTTCCGATAGTACATATAGACTTAACTACTAATCAGAAAACCATGGAGGAAATACCAATAGACTACAGTTTATTGTTGATAAATGTTATGGTTTCCAGTACTTGAGTATGTAACATGTTGGTATAGTATTTTATATGTATGGTTTATCAAAACATTACATTTTATGGATGATGACACACAATTGTGGGGTACATATATATTTGCTGATTGTCATGAGAATAAATCATTACTTTTTACATGTAATAATAATTGGTACTATGATGGGGATTAAGTTACTAGTAAATTAATTCTATGTCATGACTGTTGAAGAGTTAATTAAAAAAAAACACCTGGGAGTACCCAAGCTAAAGTACCTCAACCTCAGCCAGATCCTATTCATTCAATCTTGTAGACATTCATAGTCAAGATTGGATGTTCTGTATCTGGGTTAAAGGACAGATAAATCTGTGTGTCATCAGTATGACAATGGTAGTTGAGGCCATGTCTTCTGATGACATCTCCCAATAGTGGTATGTATACAGCAAACAGCATTGGAAAGTGTAAGGAAAGATTATGAACCTGTCCCTCTGCTACCTGTAAGTGAGAGAGGATTTAAACAAGCTGAGGACAGTCACCCAGTCCACAGTAGTTAATCTTTTAATATTTGTTGGTTCAAGAGATGCAGAAGAGGTCAAGAAGAATATGGATTGTGCAATCACCTCTATTTCTTGCTATTAGAAAATCATTAAAAATTAACCAAAACTGTTTCTGGGCATTGTATTTCTTGAAACCTGACTGCAATGGATCATATATAATAATATAATTTATAATTAATGCATTATACCTTATTTATTTATTGTAACTGTATCTTTAATTAGTTTATTAATTAAATTAATTAATCAGTGGGTGTCAACCTAATTACTTTTTGTAACTTAAATGAAAACCCATTAAAACAAATGAATCCTTTCACCAAAGAAATACGAATTAATGTATTTTGGATTCAGTGCATTTTGTTTAGACTGCAGATGGAGAACAGAAAAGTCCATCTAGCCTGACCATTCGGTCTGCCTAAAAGCTTTTCTTAAGAAAGCCTCAAAATTAGATAATGCTTTTCCTGGGCATGTCACCCAAAAAGAAAGTAGTTTCCTTAAAGTTCTTTTTAAAGAGCCTGGATAACTAAGCGATATGTTGTACTAGCAATTTGTTGTTAAAGTAAATAATTGCTGAGATATTAACTGTTGTTTTGCTATTCATTATTATGCAAATAGCTTGTGGATACTAATTACTGATTTGATGTGCTAAACACTGACACAAACACATACAAAAGCAAGCACAACTAATTTTTACTGCTCTTTAAGAAGAAACAACGTTTTGGTGGGGTGATAGTGTCCCTTTAACTGCTTGACCCTTCCATTATCACTGGAAGGATTTCTTTAAAGTTGTACTTTGAATAGATCATTTTTGGTTTTCCTGATGAAGTGTATTCTTTGAAATACTGAGATGTGTGTTGATATTACAATGATATAAAATAAGATTGCAATATGCTTCATCCCATGCATCAAAAATCCATTAGGTGTTGAGGATTATCCAAACAAAGGCTAACTTGTTTATAACTTGAGCTTTCATGTTCAGATTTTTGTTACTCCACATTTGGGTTATGTCTCATCCAAAAATGTTGATGCAAAGTAGAATTTTAGTGCAACTAAGTTTATTATCAGCATAAAACACAATTGTTAATTACTTCATAAGAAAATACTATTATTTAAATGCATATCTAAGTTTCCTGGATTATAAATGCATATGATAGAAGAGAATTAGTAGTGTATGAAAACTTTTTTATGCATGAAAAAATCCCTAAATAAATATCAATTAGCTTACCTTGAAGATAGTAAAGTTTCTTATGTTTTTTGGCAGTTGCATTTGATGATGTACGCCCCTAGACAATCCCAGCTAAATTAGCATAAAATTAATATTTATTTGTGCCCCATCAGAGGCAGCTATTACATTGTATCAATCTTCACCTTAGTGGCTTCTGGTTTGTTCAGTACAAGAAGGTTGTAAGAGCAGATCTCTGCCAGCACTTCCTCTGCTTCATCTCCCTGCTGATTCAGATAAAGACTCTTAATGTGCAAACTGTCTCACCTGGGATGTTACTGCACTTATTACTAAAGGCTGTAAAGAATAAAACAGTCTCTGCTCACTCACTACTCACTCACTTTTTCTGGTGACAGCTGCAGGTCCTACACACACACAGCAACTGCAGGTCTCACACACACACACAGCAGCTGCAGGTCACACACATACAGCAGCTCTCTCTGTGCTGATATCTAGTGTGCACAGCAGATATCAGGAAGCAGCCAGACAGGTCACATCCCAGCAGTGACTTTGGAACCGACATCAGTGCTCTCCAATTGGCTGAGAAAGACAGGGCAGGTTAGTAAAGAGTTAAATGCTCCATGCTGATTGGGGTTTATCAGGTGCCTGTGTATGCATTCCTGGAGGCGTCAACATAATAATTTGAGGGATTTTTAGATATTAATGAAAATAAAATGTTTTAAGAAATGTGCTGCATTTATCAAGGATGGTTTTTGCCTAAGCATTGCAAAAATATATTAATCCAGGAAATTTAGATTTGCCTTTAATATGCTTTTTCACATTTTTCAATATTATTGTATATTTTTCCTTCTAAAGACTACAAAGTCCACAGGTGGGACTGACAGATCCTTGAACCAGTTGTCTCATGATGAAGGAGGTAGATCAGTACAGCGTACAGAGAGGAGAGAGTCCCGACCAACGACCACCCATTCTTTAGATCAGAGAAATAAAGAGAACATTCATCAGTTAAGAAAAAAAGAGACACAATACCAAGGTAACCCGTTCTTAAAGTAAGAAATATAAACAGTGTTATAGATAATACCTATTCAGCAATATTTGTGCAAACATTTTAAATGAATATCTTAAAAGTCCATAAATGTGTACATACAGAGTCATCCTATGCAAAATTAATTCTGGGACACCTCTATCTGTCGGGGTCACTTAATCAAACAGTGTCCAATATGTTGGTGTCAATGACATGGATGCCCCTTCAGGTCTAGCACCAATGGCAGTTGCCTGAATTGCCTGTCACTAATAGCCACATTAAATTCCCTGAACGTGTAAAACCGTAGCCTGCAAGACTTATGGCTATTAAATTGGCCTCTCAAAGCTACCCGCAAATGACTTGCGGGTTAAGGGAGAAAAACTACGGGTTTGACTAATTGATGATGTTCACTGTAGCACATCCTACCGGCGCAAGAATGGTTTACGGGTTTGCATCTCTGGCCTGTAACTTGCAGCATGGTGGAATTTAATAGCACCGCAACGCAGCCAAATGTCAAGCCCGCAGCCTTTGCAAGCTTACCGATTCTGCTACGGGCTTTGAATTTAATGTGGCTGTAAGACCGGTTCTGTGCACTTAACTTAAACATTTGCTCATCTCCACCAGAGCTAATTTCTAAAGAAACAGGAACTATAGTGTCTTCTGATATGGGGATGTAAAATGCAGAATGGATAACAACTTTTACATGCCTATTAAAGAATCAACTTAAACTTTTATATTTAAATATACTACTATGAAATCTACTATATTAGCTTCTATGGATCTACTTCCTTAGATGGGAGGAGACTTTCAATACTGAGGAAGCTTCCTGAGAAAGAATCAGCTCAGCAATCTGCAGTAAAGAAACATTGCGTACAAAAGTGATTTATTTAAGATGTGTAGCCCATTATCAAATGTATATTTATATTAGTTATTTTTATATGATATTACTTATATCAATTAATTATATACTAAATTGGTTTTGGCAATTTTGTATTTTTTCACAGATGAAGAGATCGATCTTTTTCCTTTTTCACCTTATTAAGTTGTTGATTTGCTTATAACAAGTATGAAATGGGAAAGCATGGTCTAGGGATGGCATATAAGGGAGGTATCACTAGTACTGTGATAAAGTAGAAATATCTTTTAACATATCAATCTGATGACACCCGCATGGACAAGCCACTTCCAAGATTCCAAGCAATTCTTTACACCAACAAAACTTAAAAGTTAAGATATATGAGAATTACTTTTTGTATCTTGCCTGTCAGGATCATCTATTCTGCCTAGACAAAGTGACAAGGAGATGAAAATTACATTTGAAACAAACTATCAATATCAATCACATGAAAATTAGCCTAAAGGACCCCTATAGGCTATCCAAATTTATGGGCTAGAAGGTGCCCCCAGGCTTATCCGTGGTTAGTAAAGTTGTGTGATCTAAAACTGGAAAACGTTTGAATATTGCAATACAAATCTACGTTCTCTGCTTTTTTTATTTACTGTATCGGTCCGAATATAAGCCGCACCCGCATATAAGCCGCACCCGTAAAGTGCAAGGGGAAAAAATAGAAAAAAGATAGTACTCAAATATAAACCGCACCCATAAAATTGGAGAGAAAAAGACTCTCAAAGTGATCAGCCATTGCAAGAAACAGGATTTTACAGGCTGTTAGAATCATTAAAACCGTAAATCGCTATTCAATACCTCAGTCTAAAGCACGAAAATCGGCACCCTTAACTCGCAATCGCGCAAATCAGCAGTAATTTTGCATTCGCGAATAGAAGTCGCACGCGTGACAAGCAAAGTTCGCAAATCGGCAATGATTTTTTGACGGTCGCGAATATAAGGAACCAATACGGTATATGTGAAGTTATTCCAAGAAACACTATAAAATGTGTACTTAAATGGCCATGGGAGGTTTCTGGATTTCACTAGGAATATGATATACCCATGTATTTACTTTATTGTACTTTATTTTATTAAGAAGTGCTTAATCAAAAAATGTTTCTGCCTAAAGTCTCACTGATAATTCCTTACTGATTTCTACCCTCTGCACCTCATGAAGACAGTGTACTTCTAAGTATCTAAGTATCTCATACCCAATTAGTGGCAACATTCTACAACATTCTTCTTGAGAAAGATCACTGATTGGCTAATTTGAAACATTGCATTTCACTCGCTGTGTCATTATGAACCGCAAGAACTCTTTATACATCAAATATTATACATATGACTCATAGGATAAATTAAGAATGTAGAGATTCTCCAAGAATACTCAGACAATTCAGCCTGTAGTATATATGATCCTTATGTTTATAACACCAATGCATTGAAAAACACATGTCCTTATTCATTAATCATTGTTAGTGCCATTTGGGGCATAAAAGCACTTACCTGCTAGTTGATGTCAACACACTTTATTTATATCCTGGAATTGCAATAAACTATTATTTAAACTTGGAGATGTGAAAATGTAGAAATCTTTTTGTTGTTGTTATGTTTGAACAGATTATCAATCACATCTACCCCAGGAGCCACAATCAAGTGATACGAGTAGGAGAATAAAAGGTGAACAGAATGATGATAAGGAGAAGATGGAAACAGACGCTGGTGAGTAAATTAGATCCATTCTAAAACATCTTAGCATGTGACAAATTCAAGATGTACGTAAAAATAAGTGTGTGTATGCTTGTAAACACAGAAACATAGATTCATAGGCAGATAAGAACTAAAAGGCCACATTGTCTTCCCAGGCAAGCTTAAATTCCTTTAATGGGCTCAACTCTACCACTTCCAGTCTACTACCCGTTCCAAATGTTCCACCTTGCAACTTCAGATCATGACCTCTTTCTCTTGGATTGTATAAGATCATAAAGTATTTCCTTGTAAGTTTTTGGTTTTTAGACCATGCGCCATACTAGTCTCTCTCCTGAATTTGTTAATGTATTTTTGGAGATATGGTATCCAGAAATGAGGTCTGATGATGGATCTAAAGAATTATATTATTTCTTTTATTTTTCTGCTGCTGATTCTCCGATACAACCGATGATCCTACTGACTCCATTCCATGGATCCGGTGACATCCGTAAAAACTCTTACTCTGAACCCCGTAACTGACTAGCGACTTGCCCATTAAAAAATTACTGCAATAAAATTGTAAGGCAGGTAATGCTGTTTGGTGTAGACGCGCGGTGAAATTGTGAGATTCTTGTTTTTGTTTTTGTGTATATTTGTTTTTGTATGCTAATGAAATAATTAATACATTAATAAATGAATATACTTTACCTATTTGGAAGTAATATATGCAGGAAGCGTTGTGCTGAAGAGCTGACAATCTGTTTTGATGTTCCTGCAGCATATAATGTAGGTTTGCACTGTTGTGGAGCTGAGGTGTAAGTGTCAGCAATGTGTGCAATGTGTAGTGTAAATAGGCTACGTGCGCGAGGGGAAGCCATTAGGGTAGCTGTGTACTTCCGCATTGTGTAAGTTAGTATTGTAAAATGGCGGCAAATGTGTATGTGGTAGGCGGGTTTGTATGATGTAGTGTCCTTGTTAATAATGTATCTTGTATCTCATACGGCTTTTTGGAAAATCCGTATGTGCTTGGTGGTGTTTTGCGTGTTTAGGGTCCTGTAGCCTCGTTTTCGGGTTTTTTTGGCGGCCATTTTTTCTCTCGCTTAGGGGATTTTCGTGTCTAAACTCTGGAATTTGGGCTTAAATTGAGGTGTAACTTCACTTGCAGAGGTCCTGGGTGCCCCCTCCCCCGTCTTGCTGTGGTTAAGCTTTTTTTGTACTTGTTGTGTGTATTTATTGTGTTTTTAATGTTTTCATGTTCACGCGGTTCGGGGCGTGAAGGTCGTGTTTTTGCGAGCTCGTATTTATTTATCCTAAGTCCATAAATTTTCTGTTGTAAGTCCTGCCTGCGGCTCATTGCAGCCGATGTAGGGTCCGCATTTGCTGTCCGAAAGTCGTAGGGGGTCATAGGGATGAGCCTTTGGCGCTCCTTGCCAGCAACTGCGGCGGGCTCGCTACGCAAGTCCGCAAGCGTTAGCAACAACCCGCATGCTCACAACTATATATGTGATGATATCATGTATTATTGTCAATAGATGATATTCACAGATGTACGCAGACTTCGTTCTATGTGTTAGAATTCAGCATTTCTGGATGATAGTGTTTTCTATGCTTCACGTTACTTTATTCCTCTTTAAAAGCAGATTTCTGACAGTAGTAGCTCTTTGATTGGCAATCTAGGCTTCTTGGAGGTTACCCGTAGGCTTTCTGCAAATTATGAGCACTCTGAAAGGCTTAGTGCTTGGATCTCACTGTGGAAGCCATGTGAAAGTGATTTTCTGAACATCAATGGGACAGGTAGCTGGGGCTTACGATATTAGGGACATTACAAGCATTTCTCTGAGTTTCGATTTAGGTGTTTGATTGTTCAGAGGTGTAAACTTAATTTGGATTTTTGTCCGCAGTACCCATCTTTGTTGCATTGCATAAGTAAAAGAATAAAAACATATCTCTACATTGCCGAAAAATCAAGCTAATTATAATTATAGCATAACTTATATTCAAATTCTCTAAAAGTAGATTCATAGTCACAAGTCACTTGTAAGTTTATTATTATTTTATTATTCTTTATTCCAAAGAATAGGACAAGAAAAGTCCTAAATGCGGATGTGAGAGGAGGTGATAAGAGAGGAGGAAAGAAGGAGTTCATTAACAGAGCAAAGAGGGCAGTCGGGGGTGTATTTTGAGACAAGAGCAGAGATATAAAGGGGTGATGTTGTTGAGGGCGTTGCATGTTATGGTCTTGATTTTAAATTATATTCTGGAGGTTCAAGGAAGCGACTGGAGTGATTGACAGAGAGGGGCTGCAGACATTGTGTGTTCATTGTGGTAGATGAGTCTAGCATAGGCGTTTATTATGGATTGGAGTGGGGACAGACGGGTGATGATGAGGCCAGTAAGGAGAGAGTTGCAGTAGTCGGGGCGAGATATGTTCAGAGAATGGATTCAAATTTAGTTGTGTCTTGTGTAAGTCGTATGTTATAATAGGGAGCTGGTTTGAAATCTGTCATCGTGATAATGCTCATAGCATTTCATATTTTTTTGATTGTTCTCTTCCCTACTGGTTCATTTTGCCTGCTCTGTGAAGCAAGCATATTACAAGCTTGTAAGTTCTACATACTGAATCTTCACCTATACTGGGTGGTATATTGACATTGTGGGCTAATATTCAAGAACATGCAGTCAGGGCTAAAAAAAAGGGGCGCTGTATGAATTTTTTTGAACTGCATATTGCTCATCTGTGATCAAGCACTACATGCCCTTCTTTGTGGCTGTGTCACACTAGGAGCTTTTGTGTAAATCATGGGGGTCTACATGGCTGGGCACTGAGTGAACTCATAGAGCGAGGGAGAACAGTGTGCACTAACACCCCCACAATTGCCTACTAGAGTGACTCAGCAGCAAAGGAGGGCATGCATTCCTTAATCAGAGCTTTAAATGAGGTCACAGGAAATAAACGTAAATATTTAAAAGTAAGTAAGTTGAATTTTTCATAATATGCTCAATTATTATTCTTTGGCATAATGCTTACATGGGCAGTATGCCTTTTAAAAAGCTAAATTGGGCTATTCAATGACCACAGTGGTCCTCTAAGTGACACAGTAAAGGTCCCAAATAATTCAAAAATAAAAAGTACATTTGTAACTAAATATAATCACATTTGGTTGTTCTTAAAAAATTGGGGAAGTGTCAGATAACTGTGCTTGAAGGTGAGCTATATTAAGCATAAGGTATCTATAAAGAATCTGCCTCTCTCTAACTATAAGAGCTATAGTTAAAGGGCCATTTACCTCACTATAAGTACTCTTTATGGTGTGAAAGAGCAAAAAATGATCTATTGTTTTTTTAATTGCACTAATAACAGCTAAAAATATGTAGTCTTGGGTCTGTTTACAAACACACTCCTCATTGTTCCATGATTAACAACATCTGCCAACATTGAACATTGAAGGCTCCATGAGCACAACGACTTAAAGTTTCCTCCTGAACTTTAGGAGTGCAGCAGGAGATGTTAACCCCCAATTGTCATATTTAGCTGATTCCAGCAGTCATTTCTCTGCTCAGATGAACTTGCGAAGTGTTAACTTTCTTTCTGCTAATGCACCCTGCACGGAGCTGTTGCTGTGAGTCTGTCTGGGGGCTTGTCAGTAACTCCTGTAAACAGACATTTAATTTACTAATTTCTCTGTGAAAAATCAGGTATTTCAAACATTCAAAAAGTATTTCAACATGCTTTTATGAGAACTTTACAGTTGTGTGCTCCAAGTTGTACTTAATTAAGGGGCTCTTTAATTATGTGAGATAGCGTCATAAAGCGAGAAGTAGGTTTTTTTTATGTCATTTATTCTTAAAATAGTCAAAATTTTAGCTCAACTAACCAATTACAATTATTTTTATTTATGTCAGTACATTCATTTTTTTAAATAACTGAGACATTCGCTGTGCCACTTTACTAAAGTGAGAAATACATAAATGACTTCCAATATTCAAGCAAAGGAATCGTAATCTGAATGGACCACTTAAATGTGTTCAGTTGATAGAAATTTGAGACTCTTATTGAAACAGGAAAGACAGTAAAAATATACCTTATCGTCCCTTACAGACATTAAGCAATTGCAGAATCTGACAGGATTGTATACAGAGAACTGATTCCAAATTACCTCCCAAGTCTTAATCGTATCTCTAATTGTTCAAGTATACTGACTAATTTTGAATTTAATCAGAGAAAAAGAGGAAAATTGTAGTTGTTCGGAATAAAAGGGTAAATGAAATTAGTGCTATGTGAAAATAAAAGTCAAGGGGTATTTAAAGTAGTCATTGTCAAATTCAACTGATTAATAAGTTGCAGCAGTCACATTAATCAAATTTGTAACAATTGGTCTTCTCAGCTCAGTTTTACCCAATTAATGTGTTGGAAATATTATCTTAAATTCTCTCATTTAATTTTCTTTTTCTCTCTGTCTGCTCTCCATGATCTTATTATTTCTGTTTCTTTGTGTCTCAATTTCTCCTACTCTCTTTCCCTCTCTATTTTGCCACATCTTTCTCACTTTCGCCTTTCTCTCTCTCCCTCACTCTTTTCCATATATACAGCCACATTAAATTCCAGCCCCAAAGAAATTTGGCCAAGTTACAGTGCTACTAAATAAGAAGGGGCTGCGAGTTACCAGCTGTAGACGCAAACCCGTAATGTTGGATTTGCAGCCCTGCACAGGGTCAATTATTAAGACCCGTAGTTACTGGTTTAGACGGAGCCAATGATAAAAGATTTCATCATCATTACGTCACTGAAAAAGGGGAGGTTAGATTTCAAAGTCCTACGAGCTACAATTATGAATTGTGATCGGACCCACATTCCAGATATAATGCAATATTAATATAGCCGTAAATATTATATTCTATTACATACGAGTTCCATTATGTGTATTAACACTTTGATCGCCGGGATCGATATAACAAGGAAATCTAACATGAAATAAAGTATTTTTTGGGGTCGATTTGCGAGCTTGAGAATGTTGAGCTATTTATTCTAAGACCTAACATCACTTTCCCTTTCAATAAAAGTACAGTAGTATGTTATATATGCATTTACAGTGCTACGGATTGGACTTTACCCCCCTTGCAAGTCCTCTGTATTACTCTTAGGGCTTTGGGCCACATTTGCGTGTTACGGGCTTGCTCGCAAGTGATTTTGTTGCAATTTAATAGCATTTTTGGAATTGTAGCAGTTACAGGCTCCACAGATCAAAGAATTTACGTCCGTGAAGTTCCACATTCCTCGTCCCATTGGCTTTTTTCGGCCTTCCTACGTCTTAACCCTCAAGTCGTCTGCGGGTTGCTTTAAGAGGCTAATCCTACTATCTACAATACGAGCTACAGTGTTACACGTAGCCCGAATTTAATGGGGTTGATTGTCCTTGGCTTCTCCAGCAGAAAAAAACAACCAACCTAATATACAATGTCAAAAACAAAATTATGTATAGGACACAGACATTTTTTTTCATTAGTAGCATTGCTATAAAATCTGCTGCGGGATATTTTTTTCCTATATTTATTTTAATCTTTTCACTCACAATATTAATATATAATATATACAATGCATTAGCGCATTTGTTCCTAGTCCATGTGGTTTCCTGATTTGTGTTAACCCCTGAGTACTTTGGTTGTGTGTTACTCTGGATGTTGTATGATGAAATGAGACGTAATAATAAAATATATGTTTTAATTACACATATGTTTATATTGGACTGTTAAGTGTCAAATAATGATGAACATTCATCATTTCTATTGTTTTTTTGTACTGTACTATCTCTTTAACTGCTGCTTCAGCACTTAGCACTGGTTTTAAAACCATCTGCAAGTGCTCTTTAGTACACGTAATATTTTTGCAGTTGCGGCACTGCCCTATTTTGGGAATGATCCATAAAGTCTTATTAGCATAGGGTTTTGGTGTAAAAGCCTAACTCCGTCCGGAGTCACTCGTAGCAGTCCTCTCACAATGTTTCATGGTGTAATTTGTGATATAGGGGATGTCATTTATTTCTATTTTCAAAAGTAAATCTAATGACATCTTGCTGTAAATATTCCATTCTGTTAGTTGTAATCAGGCTTCAGGATCCTCCCTCTTAGTCAGTTAATAGATAATCTGTGATGGGTGTGGGGGGTGGGGGGAGAATGTATAGCAAGTTTGCTAAAGGGCACTAATAAAAATGATATAGCCCAGCTCTTGGACACTGAAGAGGGTTTTGCAATTATGGTTACAGCTAAGAAAGTAAACGTTTGCAAGGCAAGATATGCTGACATGTATCAGAAATTAGTGCTAACCCTGGACTTCCTGTTAGACTAAGATGTAATGAAGTCAAACACAATTAAAAAAGAGAGGGAGAGTAAAAAAACATAATAATTTAATTCTGAAACTATTGGAAGATATCCTAAAAGACTGGTACAAAAAGCGTCTAGTGGTGGCATGATTATTATTGGAGCGCTGTATTGGTTAAGGTGGTCCTCTGCATGCACAGAGAAGCATTTGTGCACAGTGTGAAAGACTGCATGTCCATCATTGTGTATGTCCAGCACATAATACAAATATAGGGCCACATTCAATTGAGCGCATTTGAGATCTGGTAGACCGTAAGTGAGGTCGCAAGCTATTTTGCTATTCAATTGGCGTCTTTTTGCGGGCTCCGATCGGCTTCAGAGTTACGAGCTTGAAAAAATGGTGATGGTTAAACTCGTAGCTTACAGCCTCCAGAAGCCTTTGATCTTTCACTTTCGCAAGGCTAAAATTGCAAATCGCTATTCAATTGCTCAATTTCCCCAAGCCCCCAAATGTTTTCACACCCAAAAATGGCAAAAGAAGGAGAAAATCCTACGAGTGCTAGACAGGACCCGCAAGGGGGTTAAACACCTATTCGTAGCACTGTAAATGCAAATAAAAAATCAATACTGCATCGTAAATAACGGGGAAAGCGATGACCGACATTAGAATTTATTGCGCAACAGTCTCAAGCTCGCAAATCGTCAGGAAATAAAATTAATTTTAGGTGTCATTTTGGGGTTTAATCGATCTTGGGTATCAATGAGTAAATACATATCAAGCCACCTATATGGACTAGAACAGTATTGGCATTATTTTTATAATTCTTTATTTTGCAAGTTTTGCGAGTCTGATCGCATATTGGACCCCGAACCTAATTGATTGACATGTAACCTCCATGTTTTACTGCTGTAATAATGACAGTCTCATTTTCTATTGGCCGATTAGAAATGGGCGCTTACGGGCTTGCTGAATTGATCAGGTTCCTGCCCAGAACTGATTCGAACCAATGCACGGTTTACGGTTTTGGCTTGGCGCCCGTAACTTACGGCCTTGAGCAATTGTATAGCATCACAATCTGAGACGAACGGGAGCCCGCAACTCACTCACAGACATTCGGCTGTCTGGGATTGAGTTGTGGCCTTGGAATTGAATATGGCTCATATTGTCACTTCTTGCATGACAAAACGCTAGGGTAAGACGCCAGTGCCAAGAGTAGGAACATGGAACTAAAAACAGGCAAGGGCCAAAGATCAGGCCAGAATACAGTCCAATGGATGGTGCGGGTAGCAGACAAGGGGGAACCAATAAATAACACCCAAGATCAACTAGCTGGAGGTCAGGAGTATTGAAGACACAAGCCAAAAGAATAGGAATTAGTCACAGCGAGTAAAAAGAAAGAGGGGACACTTTGGAGCAGCACTGAGGCAAAACACCTGATCACTGCTGGTAAGGCTCTGAGAAACGAAATAAGTGCAGAATAGATACATAAGATGTCATAGACGCAACATGCAATGTATGGCATTGTGGGATAGCATGCAGTTCATATTTCATTGTATACTTTGTTAAAAATAAATAAAAATAAGATAAATGAAATACTTACAATTACAAAATGAGCATCCAATGTTATAAAAAAACATACATCGTTTTTATAATGGAAGAAGGAGCTAGGAACCATACTGGTCACCTTAGCTATGAAATAAAGCAAAGGTGTTCTGCGTAAAGAAATGAAAATATTTCTGTGCTTTATGGCTTATCAGTAGAAAAGCAGAAGGAGATCTGAAAAGTAATAAAATCCACTTGCAATTTAAAACATGCAGATAAGGGAAAATGCATTTTTATATGATATATTTTCTTTCAGACAGCTCTTCTTTGGGACACTGCAAAACTGAAGATAAGCTCTCTGTTCAGATCCGCGTGCCATCCTGTGAAAGACCGAATAGCGCAGAAACATTAAACAACTCCAGAGTGCTGCAACAATCCGCAAACCTTACAGGTCAGAGTTCCCCAAATATAGTCCCTGTAAGGGTTTGATAGAAATATATGTCTTTGAATTAGAGTTTTTACTTCTGGGCCTTACAACAAAGGAACTCTTTTATTTTAACTTGAACTATATTCATCTTAATTATTTTGTTTTAGAACTTTCAGATCTTCGGAAAAATAAAAGAACCGCGTATAAAACAGCGGGAAATGTTTTGTTCCTTTTATATGGACACAGCAAAATGTGTTGTTTTTCTAGGCCAATGATTTAGTAATGTAGAACATGCATCACTATTTCAAAGTAAATTACCAAGGATAAATATACAGTTTCCAAGCCTTGTATTTCTAGCTTGTAAAGAGTAATACAATGGATAAAATAAAATATGTTTATTAGGTATGTGTGCAGTATTATAAAACTTTTTATATTCTTCTCTAAAATGACACTGTTAAGTTCCCCTTTATTACAGAAAAATAAAATATACATATAAATAAATGTAACTACTTGTGAGCACAAGCATTAGTAAATTGAGCTTGAAAGTTAGTTTATGGCTGAATAAACCTATGTGAACAGATTCTCCCTCTCTGTAAGTTATTTTGAGGCTACTAATTAACAGGGTAGTTACCTACTTCTAACACTGGGGTAAATGAGGGGAGAGGGTTAAATTATTATTTTTATAGTAGGGTGGTCTAATCACTTACTTGCATTTTTTAGGGCTTTTTTATGATACCTAAGGGGCACCTAACATGTACAGTGATGGCCACAATTTTGTTTTACACCAGGATTAATTCGCCCCAGTACTGATGAAAGCATACCTAATTGGTATAAATTAGAATGATAATAAACTTTTACAGTTAAAAGCATTTATGATCAATATGATTGAAACAAATGAACCTGTTCTTCTTCCTTATCTCTGTGATCATTAAAGGGCCATTGACATCACTGTATGTGCTGTTCATGGTGTGAAAGAGCACAAGATTGTATGTTAAAGGGATCTATTGCTTTTCATGAATTACACTAACAACAATTACAAATCTAAGTTCTTGGGTCTGTTTACAAGCACAATCCTGACTGTTCCATGATTAACAACATCTGCCGACACCGATGAGTGAAGGTGGCATGAGCACAATGATTTATAGTTTGTCATTGAACTACAGAAATGCAGGAGGAGAAGTTAACCCCCAACTGTTCCCTTTAGCTGATTCCAGCAGTCATTTCTGTTTCTGCTCTCTGCTCAGAGCTGTTGATGTGAATCTATCTGGGGCACTGCCAGTGACTCATTCAAACAGACACTTCATTTATAAAAAAAAAAATCTGTGAAAAAGGCATCAATTTCAAAAATTCTAAAAGTTTTTATGAGAACTTTACAGTGTTGTGCTCCAAGTTGTGCTTAATATATTGGCCCTTTAATTAAAGGGGTATGGAAATATATTTTTGTCGCATCAGTGGAAGGGTATTTGATAATGTTCCACAGTATATTTCTTCTTTCAAATAAAGGTCTTAGAGCACAACTAGTTCAGATTCTTACCTGACCTTGGGGCTTGCCCTATGACAGCCAACTAGATTTACAGTCTAAAGTATGCCCTCTACATTTCTATTTCAGTGAAGTTTAAACCTAATGCTATACTATATTATTACAGTGAGGAGTCCGTATAAACCACCCTGGCATCTAATATTAACCTACAGACATCCATGACACCCTAACTACTACCATAGGACTCCTTATAGACTGCCGTGTGCCCTATTGCTACATGGTGGTCCAGAAGGACTACCATTTTCCTTGGCATTTTTGTTTCCGTGTATACTAGATTTGGGATATAACAACATTCTTATGCATAACAGATCATTCTCTAGAAAATACGCAATTTAAAAAAATGCAAATCAGCCAGAAGAAGGGTTGTTATATGATTTTTATTGATTCTTTATAAAATTCAGACTAAAACATACATTTCTAAAGCAAAGTAATTTATCACAAAGTAAAATAAAGGTTTTCACATTTTTTAAAAGGATCTTACGTAGTAGTCTATTAATAATTTGGGAATTCTGGATCTCCTTCATCTGGATAGATTAAAATGGTTAGAACGGACATTGTCATTACCATAGAAACATATTAATAAATTCATGCATCTAAGAAGAATAAAACATCAATTTCTATGTGGAATTTGATTGAAGATAAAAATGGCCTTTTATTTTCTTTTTTTATAAAATACTTGTATGTTTGATTTTTGAGCTTTGCTGATAGCTGTCCTCTATTTTTCTGATTTGGAGCGAAAGTTAATAGTTTATTATCAGGTAAGTAGTACAGTATATTGTTACAATAAATAGACCACATACTACCTCACAAAGATTTATGATCCAATTTGTATCTGCACCAGTAGAAAGAAAAAGAACAAGAGACTACCACCAATATATATATATATATATATATACCGCATTTACGCAATTCTAATGCACACCTTTTTCAAAGAAAATCGGGTCCATAATTAAGGGTGCGCATTAGAATCGATGGCGCACTAGAATTGGCAGCAAAACCACAAAACGGCTCTCAGATGAGCAGACAGTGCAGGGGGCCTGTTATTGGTGGAAGTGGCTCCTCAAAGACACTGAGAGACTGAGACTGAGAGCCCAGCACAGTGGCACACAGGGCCTGGCACCCAGAGAGCCCCAGCACAGTGGCACACAGAATCTGGCACCCAAAGAGCCCCAGCACAGTGGCACACAGAGCCTGGCACCCATAGAGCCCCAGCACAGTGGCACACAGAGCCTGGCACCCAGAGAGCCCCAGCACAGTGGCACACAGGGCCTGGCACCCAGAGAGCCCCAGCACAGTGGCACACAGAGCCTTGAACCCAAAGAGCCCCAGCACAGTGGCACACAGAGCCTGGCACCCAGAGAGCCCCAGCACAGTGCCACACAGCCTGGCACCCAGAGAGCCCCTGCACAGTGGCACACAGAGCCTGGCACCTAGAGAGCCCCAGCACAGTGACACACAGAACCTGGCGCCCAGAGAGCCCCAGCACAGTGGCACACAGAGCCTGGCACCCAGAGAGCCCCAGCACAGTGCCACACAGAGCCTGGCACCCAGAGAGCCCCTGCACAGTGGCACACAGAGCCTGGCACCTAGAGAGCCCCAGCACAGTGACACACAGAACCTGGCGCCCAGAGAGCCCCAGCACAGTGGCACACAGGGCCTGGCACCCAGAGAGCCCCAGCACTGTGGCACACAGAGCCTGGCACCCAGAGAACCCCAGCACAGTGGCACACAGGGCCTGGCACCCAGAGAGCCCCAGCACACTGGCACACAGGGCCTGGCCCCCAGAGAGCCCCAGCACCGTGGCTCACAGAGTCTGGCACCCAAAGAGCCCCAGCACAGTGGCACACAGAGCCTGGCACCCAGCGAGTCCCACACAGAGCCTGGCATCCAGAGAGCCCCAGCACAGTGGCACACAGAGCCTGGCACCCAGAGAGCCCCAGCACAGTGCCACACAGAGCCTGGCATCCAGAGAGCCCCAGCACAGTGGCACACAGAGCCTGGCACCCAGAGAGCCCCAGCACAGTGCCACACAGAGCCTGGCACCCAGAGAGCACCAGCACAGTGACACACAGAACCTGGCACCCAGAGAGCCCCAGCACAGTGCCACACAGAGCCTGGCACCCAAAGAGCCCCAGCACAGTGCCACACAGAGCCTGGCACCCAAAGAGCCCCAGCACAGTGGCACACAGGGCCTGGCACCCAGTGAGCTCCAGCACAGTGCCACACAGAGCCTGGCACCCAGAGAGCCCCAGCACAGTGCCACACAGAGCCTGGCACCCAGAGAGCCCCAGCACAGTGGCACACAGAGCCTGGCACCTAGAGAGCCCCAGCACAGTGACACACAGAACCTGGTGCCCAGAGAGCCCCAGCACAGTGGCACACAGAGCCTGGCACCCAGAGAGCCCCAGCACAGTGCCACACAGAGCCTGGCACCCAGAGAGCCCCAGCACTGTGGCACACAGAGCCTGGCACCCAGAGAACCCCAGCACAGTGGCACACAGGGCCTGGCACCCAGAGAGCCCCAGCACAGTGCCACACAGAGCCTGGCACCCAAAGAGCCCCAGCACAGTGCCACACAGAGCCTGGCACCCAAAGAGCCCCAGCACAGTGGCACACAGAGCCTGGCACCCAGTGAGCTCCAGCACAGTGCCACACAGAGCCTGGCACCCAGAGAGCCCCAGCACAGTGCCACACAGAGCCTGGCACCCAGAGAGCGCATTACAGTTGCCAGCAAAAACTTTTTGTGATTCATGGGTTCCAAATTAGGAGTGCGTGTTAGATTTGATAGCGCACTAGATTTGGGTAAATATGGTGTATATATATATATATATATATATATAGATAGATAGATAGATAGATAGATAGATATAGATATATACAGATAGATAGATAGATAGATAGATATGACACTTATCAAAAATTGTAATTTGTGAAAATGTTCTGTGAATGTCTGTATTCTTTTAAACTCTTGTTATGGAACGAGTGGTCATTAATGTTTTCTGATTGTTCTCCCTCCAATCAATGGAAGTAGTTAGGTCCCCATTTTGGTAAACGCTGCATTCACAAACAAAATCTTCATGATTTAAGCTCATCAAACGAAATCAATGTTTCCTGCGTTTTCTTCTCTTCCATGCCGCGTCTCTTAAATAATAACTTTTTCCTCTTTTTTTGTTTTCCAAATATCTTTATGCGGGTGTAGATTGATGACTCCCACTCTTCCTTTTCTGGAATTGTTTATTTTTTGCTTTGTTAAATTTGCTGAGCCATCACTTTAGACCAGCACTCCATGAATTTTCTCTCCATAGTTAAACATATCCTGACATTGAACTCACATGTTTTGCTAATGTGTATTTACAGGCACATTGTAGTTTAGGAAATGCATCACATGTTTATGAGTACTCACTTTTTCTTTTTTTGTCACTTTCTTTTGGATATTTTTTCCACCTTGATCGGATGCTTATCATGCTTATTATGTACTAACCTTCTTGGTATTCCTGGATTGAAATGTCTCTCTGTTGAAGGCAGGCTCCCATAATATCAACCTAATTTTTAATAAGAGTGTCTGGATGGCCATCTGGGAGGTTTGGTTTTGTGTGACGGCCTGTATTTACGTGTCGTGGGAGGTGTCTTTAATTTTTATGATGTTCATTAAAGGACCACAAAAGTGACCTAACAACATGAGCTAGATGTTCTAATTGGGCACTGATCATTAATAAAATTGATACTCAATAATTTAACAAAGTAAAATTGGGTTGATCAGTTATAAAATTCAGACAAATTGTGTTTGGAGGTGGCTTTGTCTAGCAGCCATCTGCTAAATTTTCAGACACAAAGTATACCCGCATAAGTATCTCCATTGTCCAGATACTTATTTTGCAGTGGTTTCCTTAGGCAAGTAGCGTTTGCTTTGAGGGCAGCCTACAAATCATTGTTTATTTTCTTATCATATCTGATTGTTCTTAAATCCTTAAGCTGTCACTCAGCCTAAAACCTACCCTCTCCTTAATGACCTTATCTCTGTGCAGGCAGATACTCAGCTGAATATTGCTATTAGAAATTATTAAATGGGAATTTTATTAATGTTCAACACATAATTAAAATAAATAGCTAATCTTGCTAGAGCATTGCAGCGGTCCTGAGTTAGTGTGTTCCTAGCTATTAGTATTTGGGACATAATTTGGTGCTCTTAAGTTTTCCCTCAATTATGTATGTAACCTTTTTTAAATTACAGAAACCAAAATAATTTTCTTGCATGCAAATATTTTCTAATTTAATGTTTAGTACTGCTTAAAGTTCAGATGTTTTTATTCTAAGGAGAAAAGCAAATCAAGGAATATTGTTGGTCCTCTTCACAGCATGTTCACTCAAAGTTGAAACTATTATTTTGTAAGTCTGTAATTAACCACTACAAGATATCTAACTGAAGCTAATTGGATGATTAGGTGATCACTCCTGCATTTATCTTGTTTGTTTCAATATAGTGATTAAATAGTAATTTACATATTTTCTAAAAATGCATTTTTCTTCATTTTAGCTGACATCCAAAACTATTTAATATTGGACAGTAATATTAAGCAATATTCATCATTTTTGGTACATAAAATTGTAAGTATTTATATACTGCAGAGTTGGTCAAAGTTTACTGCCTAGGATCAAGTGGTTTTACTATTATTATTATTATTATTAACCGTTATTTGTAATGCGCCGACATATTCCATAGAGCTTAACAAGGTAAATAAACAAATTGCGAAAGAATGAAGGACCCTGTGATTGAGTTTAAAGTTAATCACACAAAGTGTTTTTTTCTAAAGTACCTAACAAGACTGAAAACTCACAAACTTACAGTCTTAGGCCCTCATTCAATTGCGATTTGGCCAATTGAATAGGGCTCTAAATAAGCACATAACATATTTTTTTTAAATAAGTTTTTAGTTAGTGAAAACCTTGCTTTTGGATAGATGTTTACTAAGTAAAAACTTCTTTAAAAAAATATGTTATGTGCTTATTTAGACCCCTATTCAATTGTCCAAATCGCAATTGAATGAGGGCCTTAGGGTATTGGTGAGGAATAGAAAGGTAAGGTGCAATATATTGCTCATATTAAGGTTAAGGGTTACATAGTTACATAGGTCCTCATTCAATTGCAATTTTGCCAATTGAATAGGGGTCTAAATAAGCACATCACATATATTTTTTAAAGAAGTTTTTAGTTATTAAGCATCTATCCAAAAGCACGGTTTTCACTAACTAAAAACTTCTTTAAAAAATATATATTATGTGCTTATTTAGAGCTGTATTCAATTGGCAAAATCGCAATTGAATGAGGGCCATAGTAATTAAGGTTGAAAAAAGACTTTCAGTCCATCAAGTTCAACCCTTTAAGATCTCCTCTGATCTGCAATATGCGGATTAAATATTAATTAGTTGTTAATTAATTATTAATCAATTATTATTATTTTTTTAATTATTAATTAATCCAAAGGAAGGCAAACAGAAAAACAAAGTAAGACTCAGCCAATCGTCTCAAAGAAAAAAAATTAAAAAATTAATTTCTTCCTGACCCCAGATACTGGCGACCCCAGATACTGGTTGAAAAAATACTTTCAGTCCATCAAGTTCAACCTTTTAAGATCTCCTCTGATCTGCAATATGCAGATTACATATTAATTAATTAGTTGTTAATTAATTATTAATCAATTATTTTTATTTTTATTTTTTTTAATTATTAATTAATCCAAAGGAAGGCAAACAGAAAAACAAAAACAAAGTAAGACTCAGCCAATCGTCTCAAAGAAAAAAAGTTAAAAAATTAATTTCTTCCTGACCCCAGATACTGGTTGAAAAAAGACTTTCAGTCCATCAAGTTCAACCTTTTAAGATCTCCTCTGATCTGCAATATGCAGATTACATATTAATTAATT
The DNA here is from genome assembly GCA_027410445.1 of Discoglossus pictus. Lineage (NCBI taxonomy): Eukaryota > Metazoa > Chordata > Amphibia > Anura > Alytidae > Discoglossus > Discoglossus pictus. Next base: position 24,987,610 of record CM050169.1, read on the forward strand.
AGTTGTTAATTAATAATTAATCAATTATTTTTATTTTTATTTTTTTAAATTATTAATTAATCCAAAGGAAGGCAAACAGAAAAACAAAAACAAAGTAAGACTCAGCCAATCGTCTCAAAGGAAAAAATACATAAAAATGTATTCCTACCTGACCCCAGATACTGGCGATCGGATTTCTCCCTGTATCAATACTCTCTAATTATCCATGATAACCCTGAATTCCCTGAGTTTTTAGTGAAGTTTGGAATGATTTGAGACAGGAAGATAGTGTAGTCTAGCGAGGCAAGGAGTTCTATAGAATAGGGGCAGCACAAGGAAAGTCCTGAAGGCGGGAATGAGAAGAGGTGACAAGAGAGGAGGAAAGAAGAAGGTCATTAGCAGAAAAAGAGGGCAGGTGGGAGAGTATTTAGAGACAAGAGCAGAGATATAAGAGAGTGCATTATTACTGAGGGCTTTATATTTTAGGGTACGAATTTTACATTTTATTCTGGAGGCTATGGGATGCCAGTGGAGTGACTGACAGAGAGGAGTTGCAGGCACTAAGAGTTGAGTGTGGTAGATGAGTCTCACAGAGACATTCATTATGGAGTGAAGTGGAGAGAGACGGGTGATGGGGAGGCCAGCAAGGAGAGAGTTGCAGTAGTCGATGTGGGATATAATAAATGTATGGATATGGTCAAATGGGTAGCTGCAAAAATCCTGCCTTACATACTCCTAGCTACCTATTATAAATTAGTTTAAATAAAAATTACTGGAACTTGAATAAAGCACCGTTAAAGTCACTAGTATTTTGACATATTTATTACAAATAAAATATTTATTTGGCAAACCTTTTTATCATCTTTAAAATGTGTCCAATTAAACCAAATCTAGCACCAGTTCTCACATTTACACAATGTACTATACTTTCCCCAAGGTTAGCAAATCAGTACAGAGTTAAAGGGCCATTTACCTCACTATAAGTCTTCTTCATGGTGTGAAGAGGACAAGATTGTATGATAAAATTACAAATTTCTTTCTAAATTACACTAAAAACAGCTAAAAATGTGAAGGTCTGTTTACAAACACACTGACAGTTCTATGATTAATAACGTATGCCAATACCAAATGTTGAAGGCACAGAGAAGACAAAGATTTATAAGTTTTCTCTGCACTTAGGAATGTAGCAGCAATCAGTTAACCTCTAACTTACCTGATTAGGTAATTCCAATATTCCTTTATCTACACAGAGTAATTTGTGAAAGGTTAACTCTTTTTTTGCTTATGCTCACTGCACGCAGCTGTTGCTGTGAGTATATCAGTGACTTATGGAAACACAGATTTGATTATTCATTTATCTGTGAAATATGCATGTATTTCAAGAATTCTTAAAGTTTTTCAACATTTTTTAATGAGATCTTTACAGTGGTATGCTCCAAGTTGTACTGAATTAAGTGACCCTTTAAATAAATGATGTCATTTTAACCATTTAAGTTGCATCAAGGGTAATGAAAGTCCTATCAACCCAATTAAACAGAGCTACGATTTTTTAATATCCCTCTGCTCACTTATTATGGGTTATTATGCTAGTTTATCTTTCCTTGTGAGGTGACATATAGCAGCACTACACACAAACTCAAAGGGAAGCAAGTGTCTATACAATGCGCACTAGACCAGTGGTTCTTAACAGCCGGTTTTACAACCAGTGCCAGATACCTGCTGGTCCTAAGGGCTGGGAAGAGCCTAAGACTTTATACATTTCCTTAGGGCTGGGAAGAGCCTAATACTTTATACATTTCCTATAGGCTGGGAAGAGCCTAAGACTTTATACATACCATCACCTTTAATCATTATAGACAGATTATAGATACAATTATAAGCAGTTAAACTGTACTCAAAGAAGTATAAAGTTAGGTGAAAATTCAGCATCTTATTCAGTATCTTGACATATCACCCTGGTAAACACAGCCAGTTCCCATGAGCACTTGGTGTTGACCAGCCAGTCCACAGACCAAAAAAAGATTGAGAACCATTGTACTAGACAATGTAAAATGAAGATTTGCAGCTTGCAGCCTGTCCAGCTCACACAGTGACAATATCTAAGGGATGGGAGAAGGAATGGAGCCCAACATGGTAGCCTTCTAAATGCTAGCATGGGGAAATAAAAATAAAAAAAGTTTTCCTCTTCCACAAAATGTGTACTGAAAAAAACATTGGCCACGACTCTCTCTCGAGCAAAGTTGTGAGAAATGCATAGTGTTTTCTTAATGGAAAATCAGCGTCATTATATTCACTATACTATATTTGCCAATTTTTCACTAAGTAATCACTGTCTGAGGTGTGGTTGTACTGTATGTTAAAGGGATATGTATGTTTCCTGGATTATGAATGCATGTGATAGAGGAGAATTAATAGTATATGAAAAAAAATGTTTGCATGAAAAAATACCAAAATAAACATTTAAACACTTACCTTGAAGTTAGCAAAATCTATTGTCATTTCTGATAGTTTAAAATTAAGGTTAACACCCCTCCATAATTTGTTTTGGCCAATCCGGTTAGATGAAAGATTTGAGACATAGTGCTATGTTAGTTACTATGGCAACAGCACACATCTTAGACAGGAAGTAGGGATAGTCATATCCCAGCAGTGGGAGGCTGACAACACTGCTCTACTATTGACTGAGCAAGCAAGAGCAAGTAAATAGTGTGTTAATATTGCTCCCGGATGCTTCATGATGATTGGGTGGGGATCAGGAACTTGTGTAGACACCCCCTGGGGGTGTCAACATAATCATTAGAGGGATTTTTATATATTAATAAAAATAAAATGTTGTATGAGATGTGCTGCATACATATAGGCTGCTTTTTGCCTAAATGTATTAAACCACCAAACTTAGATATCCCTTTAAACAGTACCAACAATCTCCCTGTATGTGATCTCAAAAAGTGTAATCAAACAGCTTTTCTATATAAAGTTGTTTGTATTGTCGTTCAGTCGTGTCTGACCCTCTATGACCTTATGGTCTGCAGTTTTCCAGGCATATTTTGTGTCTGGCTGTGCTAATAAGGTTTTCATGGCAAAGATAGTGGAGTGGGTTACCAGTTCCTTCTCCAGTGGACTGAAATTTGTCTTACCGCTCTGCTATGACCTTCCCATCCTGGGTGACCCTATATGATATAGATCATTGAGGTACACAAACCCCTTCACCACAACAAGGTAGTGATCCAGAAGGGGTTAATAAAATGACTAATCCCTTAATGATAGCTAATGTTAGAACTATATATACAAATTGTATTACAGTGTAAGTCATGGGTTTCATGGATATTTCTTATTTTTGATGCAATTTTTGCTAGCAGTTGATTTTGAGAGTTAACACCCCTAGAAATCCTTGTTAAAAGTAACTTTACATTCATAATTCATTTTGGCCAATCACAGGCAGCTAATACATTGTATCAATCTGTGATGGCAGTTTGTGCAGAAAAGCATCTTTGAATGTGTAACATCCTGCGACAATGAAGCAAGGAGGAGCTCATACATTGCTCTGTGCATTTCTGCATTGTGCTGCTGTTGGCTTGAAGGGTAGTATAGGGTTAAAATATGTTCCCAAATGCAGTGTTTCTGTTGGTAGGTACACTGTGTATGTAAGCAGATTTGGGGGTGTGGAAAATCATTTAAAAAATAAAATAAAATAGATCTGTGTGTGAATAGAAGGGATCAATGCAATGTGTGTAACTGATATAAGCAGTAGGTGTTAGATGAGAAAAAGGTAAGAACAGGGAAACTTAGATATATCTTTAAGTTTTAGATGTGATTGTCAGAACGATTGTATTAGTGATGGGGAATGCTGATGTCAGCAAATGCCTCCTTACTATGGCAGTTTGAAAACTGACTGTAAAGCGAACATCTGTGTAATGAAGCCATATGTATTTGTTATTGTCTGGTTTATTTTTCCTTAAAACTGAATAAATAAATCAAACGGACGCCCACCATACAGTTGCCACCAGTAGATATATCCGGTTGAATGCAGGCACTAATAACAAAAACATCATCTTTCGACACAGCTCTTCAAACATCCGTCCATCCAATTTATGTCTAACCTCTTCTTAGGTCTTGCCGACATATAAAGCTGTAGAAATCTAATGAACTGTTCGAAATGTCTTCTGTGCATCAACCCAAAAGCTTGATTATCCATAGAGGTACTTAAACGTAATGGCTTCTCTGTGCAGAGAAAGGCAAGCCTCCATTATGTTGCAAAATGAAATAGAACATGACAAACCTATTTATCCAGGCTTAGTCATTAGGTCTTACAACAACAGGCATTAAAAGCCTTATGTTTGGATGCCAGCTGTAGTACATGGATACCGAGATTAATGAACATCGTTCTTCTAACATAGCAGTTTTGAAATACTGTCTTATTTATAAATAGGTTGGGTTCTTAAGTAAAATGAACTCAAACTCGGCTTTTTCCATTAGGTGACATGTCATTCGGGACATATTCATCACTCTCGAAAATTAAGGAGAGGGTTTAAGATATATATATATATATATATATATACAGATTTAGATTTGTTTATTTAGATATTTATATTTTTAGATATGTATATAGAATTGATGTGTTTAAATCATATAAACATGTAAATATGCTGGAGACATTTAAAGGGAAACTTTCACATATTTATATATTCCTTCTTAATATATGTAATATGGAAGCATGTCCTTTGCGTGCTGGAGAACATCGGCGACAAATGCACGCGTCTATATCTGCGTGCCAAAAAGCGAGCGCGAAAACCGCGCGCCACACTGCATCCTATCTGCCAGAGAGACTGCGACTGCAGGTTAGAAGGCAGAAGGGCAGATAGGGGGTGGTGTGCAGGGGGAAAGAGAGTGGGGATGGGTGCAGGAGAGAAGGAGAGGATGGGTGCAGGGGTGAGGGGATGGGGTGAGGAGACAGGGTGATGGGTTGGGGAGGGAGAGGATGGGTGCAGGAGACAAAGAGAGAGGATGGGTGCAGGAGACAAAGAGAGAGTATGGGTGCAGGGGACAGAGTGTGGAGATGGGGTGCAGTAGGGTGCAGGTGATAGGGTGCAGAAGAGGAGAGTTGATGCCTTCTAATCTGCAGTCTCTCGCGCATAAGGGATGCAGGGTGACGCGCAGTTGTCGGGCGTGCTCTTTTCTGGCTCACAGATGTGGCCCGCGCATTTTTCGGCGCCCTGATGATGGCGTGCTGTTCTTTACAGCGCAAAGGTCGGGGTGCCATGTAATATACTGCATGTTAATGCATATTTTAACAAGAATAAAACTTAATAAAAGCATAGTTCTGAAGACTGCGGTGTGGATGCTGTGGCCACATTTGTTTTTGACTTTGGCCCCCATTCTATCGCCCAAATCATAAATGTATACACACTTAAAATCGCTCCTAATGTTGCCACATGTTCTATTACTCACAATTTGATTATGGGTTACCTTCCCCCCTTATCACTACAAGCCAGCCAAAGGTGCAAAATAGGCCTTAGAACTCCATTGGTTTTAGCACAGCTCAAATATTACGAACTCTGAAAAATTAAAGTTACACAAAATCAATATTCTATTAGACCCTTCGCACTAGCTCGCAAATAAAGTGTAACCCGCAAATGAAAAATCTATCAAATTTCGGTCAAAAATATTATCAGCCCTATTAAAATAGCTCAACATTGAAAACCGTAGCCCATAACATAGCCCGCAAGACTTACAGCTATTAAATTAGACCCGTAAAGCAACCCATCAAAAACTTGCATTGTAAGGGCGGGAAAAGACTACGGGATGTGGAAATTTGAACTGCGCGGCCGCAAATCTTTTGATCTGTCAAGCCCGTAACTGTTACATTTCCAATCATTCTATTAAATTGCAACAAATTAATTGGCGTTCAAGCCCGTAACCCGCAAATGGAGCCAAGAAGCCAACAGGTACCAGAGAGGACCCGCTAGAGGGGTAAAGTCCAATCTATAGCACTGTAAATGCAAATATACATAGACTACTGCACTTATATTAAAAGGAAAAGGGGTGTTAGGTAATGAAATAAATAGCACAACAATCTGAAGTTCACAAATCATCAATATAAAAAAAGTATTTTCATGTTTAATTTCTGTGTTATTTCGATCCCGGCAATCAATATGTTAATAGATATAATGGAACTTGCATGTAAGAGAATATCATATTTACGGCTTTATCAATATTGCATTATTTCTGGAAATAACTTATAGGCTTCGTAAATGAACCTCATAAGACTTTGAAATTAAACCTCCATTTTTCAGTGACGTACTGATGACAATCTCTGTTGCCATTGGCTCCATCTAAACCTGTAACTACGGGCTTGACTAATTGATCATGTTCACGGCCGCGCATCCAACGTTCGAAAATTGGTTTACAGGTTTGCGTCTCAAGCCTGTAACTCGCAGCATGTTCTAATTTAACAGCTATGTAACGCAGACAAATTTCATGCGGGCTTGCTGATGCCTCTACGGGCTTATAATTTAATAGGCTGTATGAGTACTAAATAGGACTTGCAAGGGCTTTTTCAAACACTTATTGGAGCTGTAGCAACAATTAAACACACAATACTGTAATTTATAGGAAGCATGGGAAGGCATGGCGACACATAAGAATGAATTGCACAACAGTCTCAAACCCACAAATATGCAATTAATAAATATTATTAACTGTTATTTCTGATTAATATGAATCCCGGGTCTCAAGGGGTTAATACATATCATGAAACCCACATGGACTAAAACATATGATCTAATGCATTTTATAGAGTGCTAGATTGCTTATTACTTATTGGCGCTAATTAATTCTTAGCCTCCGATTGCAGATTTCATCTAACTTCCATATTTTACTGACGTCATAATGACGGTCTTATTTAATATTGACTGTGTCTAAGAAGTAAATTACGCCCCCTGAAATCCTACTTAAAAAGGCAGGGTTTACCAGTTTAGACTTTAGGAGGTAAATTGCGGGCTTGAGTTATTAGAATACATCTAAACATTTAGAGAGAAAAACACCCGCAGCCAAAATGATGGGTTAGAGTCACTTACGGGCTTCTAATAGAATAGGGCTCATTGTAGTGTAGGTGTGGTGGTCATATTTATTGGTTCAGTGATTGTTAGATGTGTGTGCCATTAAATCATCCTTTAGCTGGATAGTTGTATCAGCATAGTGCCTGTATGTGCCACTGCACTGTAGCACTTACATGGGAGTGTGCAGCTGGAGACATTGGCATAGGAGCTCAAAAAAAGGGGCTAAAGTTTAAAGAGACATATAATCTGTGGTCCTGAATGGTGCAATTCATTTTGCCCAGTCTCCAAATTTTTTCTTTTAAAAACACTATTATAACAGAAAGGCAAGCATGATGTGTTGAGAATCTGCAGAGATTAGACAGAGGACAGAGAATAGAGAGAAAGTTAGAAATTGAGAGAGGAAAAGAAAGTAGTGCTTCACAGAAAAAGTAATAGATAACTAGAATTAGCATTCCAGTGGAAGTGGTAGAGTCAAACACAGTGAGGCATGCCTGCTTCTCGCGAAGTAGCCTTTTGAATGCTGGCTGCCCATTGCATCCACCCAGGGCTGCTGCTGAAAAGGAGGGGGTCAAAAGCTTTCCTGGGTCAAAACTTTCCTGGGAGAGACATACTGCTCAATAGAATTGGTGGCTTCTAGTGGCAAATTCAAGTAGTGCATGAGTACGTTTAATTTTGCTATTTTATTTGCCCCCTATTCATATAATCTGGGGAGATATGCCCCTCGTTCCTACACCCCTGCCTGGAGATATGGACATTAATTGTCTGTGGTCTTTTAAACTGTGTAGTTTTTATTTTCGAAAATGAGAAATACTAGGACAAAAGGACATGTGAGGACAGAGTTTTTTTGCAAATATTACTTTACAGAAAAGGTGGCATATATTTTTAAAAGTTTTTTTTTTTAAATTATGGTATTGGATCAGAATTAATTGATTTGAATGTATAATTGTCGCTAGGGTCCTGTTAGCCAATTTAGAAGAATATAGCTGATGTCATACTTGTCCACCAATAAGATTAACATACAGAAGTATAGAAAGGCATTTCTTATTAGTTAAATGGAAATGTTAAAAGATTTTTTTTTATTATTTTTCATTACAAAAAAATCAACTTTCGTAATGTTTAAATATTTTATTTTTCAATTGATGGTAGAAAAAATTGTGTTCCATGTCCTTTTAAGGATCTGATAGGATTACTGAAAAAGATGAAACTGCATCTATACTGCGGAAACAAGACATAGATTTGCAGATTCTGTCCGTTTTTAGGTTTTGTGTGGCAATTCATGTGTTAACCATTCAATATACATGTCATTTGCAGATATTTTTTTTCCTTTGTATTTTAGGCACATTAGGTTAAGCCATGGTCAAGGGAACTTTATGAAATAGTTATCTTCATGCATTTTTTATTGGCGTATCGTTTTTCACGAGGGATAAAATTTGAAAGTCAAATTAAAACCGTAGCTAATGGGCCTCTTGGGAAAAGCATTTAAAACTTCCTAAAGTTTTTAGTAGGCTTCAGATTCATATGATCAGATCACATGAGCCTCCAGTTAGTTCATTTACATTCTTCATTCACTGTCCAAGAAAGCTATTGGAGAACGATTACAATAAATGAAGCATGTTCAGCTTGAATTACATCAAAGCGGCAAAAGCCTTAAAGGACTCTTACTGCAAGGCAGGTGTTAATTATAATTTCAGACTTGTAAATTTCTAGCACATTATTACAACCCTAACTGACAATGAAATGCAAATGAATTGCCGGGAGCTATGACCACTACTTTTCATCAAATATTAAGAAAATTGCAAGATAGAATAGCCGGACAATGATTTAATTCTCTTTTCTATACTTGTACCTGTTAAATAAAATAAAACATATTTGTACTGGTACGAGACAAAGGATAGTGTTGCTGATTTTATTTTGTATTTTTATTATTAACTTTTATTTATAACGCAACAACATATTCCAGGGGATGAAAACAAGGAAAATACAGTATTAACAAACTTCAAAAAATGGAGGACCCTGTTTTGAGCATAGAATCATTGCAGAAAGTGCTTATTCCCAAATCACTGTACAAGACTGGAGACTCGCTACTTACAATCTAAAGGGAATGGATGAGACAGAAAATGGGGGTGGAGTAAACAGATAAGGAATAACAAGGGTAAGAAGGGAAGTGAAAGTTAGAAAGTTTTTTAGTTTAGTGGGAGAGAGAAGGGAACAGAGGTGAAGGCTCTAGTATGTAATATGTTGTTTGCCCCTAGTGGTGAGATAATATATGCAAGTAGGAAAGTCAGGTGATTCCCATGCCTCTATAAATTTAATCTGAAATGTGGTGGGAGGGTGAGGGGCCGGGAGGGAGGGCACTGCTCCTAGACCAACTTACAGAGCAACTTTCCAAACTGCAAGGTATGTGGATATTCAGAACATATGATAAAAGCACATTTACTTTTCAGAAACCCAGCCATTTGGGAAAATGCTTAAAATACTGAAATTGCAGCAAAATAAATCTACCTAATTTTACCTGTTACATTTTGGGGTATAACATATATACAGTATTATTATTACTGTTTATCAGCAGCATATTGTATTGTGCTATACTGGGGGCACAGAGTGGGCATGTTCTATGCTGCCATTGGCCAGGATATCCTACACCCTAGTAACTACTACTTATTTCCCCTTTATATATCAATATCATAAGATTATCAGCACACATACATATACAATCAGAAGTGTACATGTGTCTATGTATATCTACAGGTGCTCTTATAGATACAAATGTCACTGCATAAAGTCATTGATATTCATATACTCACAGATTCAACAGCAGAGCAATGCCAACTTGTGGCAGCTGCCCTAGGCCTGGTCCTGTGGTCCTGAGCAGAAGCACACCACAATAAACTGAAACGTTTTTATATTGCTCTTTAAAGTTATGAAAGCTGGACCATTATATTGTAATTTCCATTTTCAATGCAAAAATAGATACAGGGACTAAAAATAAAAATGTATAAGTGGGCCTCATGGATTATACATTTTATTTTAGGCATTCAGTCATGTCTGATTCTACGTGGCCCTATGGACCAAAGTACGTCAGGCACATCTGTCTGCCACTCTGAGCTCCCTCAAGCTCTTGTTCATTACTTCAATGATTTATTTCCTGCCTCTGCCATCTTCTTTTTTGTGTGCCTTAAATTTATCCCAGCTTCATCTTCTTCTCTAGGGAATCCTGACTTCTCATGATATGGCCCAAATATGTGTGCCCTCATCTTTAAGTCCTTTATTTCTTCCTTGTTTTCAGAGTAGTATCTCCATGAAATCTGAGGTTGTTGCTTCTCCCAGTAATATTAATTCTGGTTTTGGATTCTTCATGTCCAGCTTTTCGCTTTACATACTCTGCCTATAAGTTGAATAAATAATGTGACATTATACAGCCTTGCCACACTCCTTTCACAATCTTGTACCATTTGGTTCTTCCATGTTCGGTTCTGACTGTGGCTTCTTGGTCCACATACAGATTCTTCAGGAGGAAAATGAGATGGTCATTTGGCAAATTCATCTTTTGTGCCTCTGCGAAACCTGGATTACACATCTGGTAATTCTCGGTCCATATATTGTTGGAGCTTGCAGGACCTTAAGCATTACCTTGCTGGCATGTGACATGAGAGCAATGTGTTGATCTGGGCACTCTTCGGCGCCGCCTTTTTCTTTTGGGATTGGTATAAAGATCAACTCCTGCAGCCTTATTATCAGCAAGATCTCACTTTACTCTCCAAGAAGTCTGGCTCCAGCTCATTGGCCAAACTACTGACGTTATTACTGCTGTTAAAATCCTTCCTCTAAATATATTTTGTGTATTACTTCCTCCTCTTCTTTAATTGATCTTCTTCTATTAAATCTCAACCATTTTTGTCTTTAATCATGCCTCCTTTGGCATGAACAGTTCCCAGTTTGAGATTCTCGATTTTCTTGAGGAGATCTCTCGAATTTCTCATTCTCTTATCTTCATCTATACATATATATATATATATATATATATATTATAATTTGACTTTGTAAGGACCGAACCATTAAATATGTCACAGATGGTATATTGAAAAACTGATTCATATATAAAGAGTCACTAACATGTCATACTTATTGTATGTCCTTTTGAAGAACTTATCTTTATAATAAAAGTGTAAAATGGTTTTATATGCAATAAAATAAAGGTACCCAGAACTCTTAGCTGGAGTGGAAATACTGTTTACTGAGAATATATGCTTGAAAACTATGGCCCCTATTCAATTGCAAGCCAGCAGTTGCCTTCATACCGGCCATAAGTCTGCGAGCTTGAAACAGTTACAGAGCGATTCAATTGATCAAGCCCGCAGCTACCTGGCCAAAAGCCTAAACCGTAAACCATGCACCTGTAAGTAGCATTTTAGAGCATGATCATGATCAATAAAGCAAGGCTGTAACTACCGATTTAGAAACAGCCAATAGTAAATGAGAACGTCATCATTACGTCAGTAAAACATGGTGGCTACATGTCAATCAATTAGCATTTAGAGGTCTGATATGCGATCAGACTCCGGCAATGTACAAAATAATAAAAATGAATGACGATGCTGTTCTAGTCCATGTTGGTGGCCTGATATGTATTAACTCATTGATTCCGTAGATCAATATGTCACGGAAATTAAACATAAAAATATACATTTTTGATTGCAGATTTGTGAGCTTGAGACTGTTGTGCAAATAATCTTATGTCTTTCATCACTTCCCCCCGTATTTTAAAGTGCAGTATTGAGCATTTACAGTGCTGCAATCGATTGTATAATCCACTTGCGAGTCATATCTGGTACTCGTAGGATTTTCATCTATATTCGCCATTTACAGGTGTAAAAAAAAATTGTTCGCTTGAGGATTTGTAGCAATTGAATAGCGATTTGTGATTTTAAACATTTACATACTTGAAAGATCAAAGGTTTAGCTGTGTTTGGAGTTACAGTTTTGACAACCGCAGGGATTCTCAGCGTGAAACCCGCAAATCGTTTTTGGGTTGCTAAAAGACGCCAAATGAATAGGAAATTAGTTTACGGGCTACATTACGGGCTCCGGTAACTGACAATATCTCCTGGCCTGCCTCAAAAATAAATTTTTAGAAAATAATCCTCTGCTTCTGATAGAACTTCTTACTCTTCAGCTGCCATCTTGCGCAAGTATTCTTTATCAGTGCACTCAGGATGGTATGTTGGATAGATATTCATTATACCATAATGATGACTGAAAGGGATGATGCCCGTACATTGTATTAGCCACTTTTTTCTAAAGTGAACAATTCCTGAAATAGCCAAGTTTTTGCAAAAAAAAAATCTAATTTGGTGGGTTAGTTTAGTATCACAGTCTTCTTATTTCTTTTGGGAGGTTGCCAAAACAATACCCCTCAATGATATCATGCAGTTCGATCTACTCTCCCACCTTGTTGTGGCTTCGTAAAGGAGCGACAAAAACTGGATCTCTGGAATATTTCTTTTTTTAAATCCCCCCTCCCCAATAATGTATAGTCGGTGGTGTATGCTCATTAGGATGAAACCAGCTCCCTGTTTAAGTGTCCCTTTAAGTCTTCATATTTTTTTCCTTATGTATAAATTGAAACATAATTCTAATGATTCAATAATATGTCAAGTTTTGAAACCTGAACGGATTATTTCGAATCTCTGTAATTATCCATCTGTGCTCTAAAACAATACCATGTGTTGGTTAAATTGAATGATTCTGTAAGTTTTTGCACATATTGTTACAGTACAGAATAAAATAAAATAAAATAATGAAAATCCCTGAACATTTCTAATTGTCTGTCCAATTTTCTATAGCACATGATTGTTTCTCCTGTATTTCTTTCCAGATGACTGGATATTTCCTGACAGCTTTCAACAAGATGCATCCAAATTGTCAGCCACCCAACATCAAGTTGACATTAACAATGTATCCGAGGAGTTGGCAGATAACACCAAAAATGACAGCACAAATCAAAGTGAGACACTTCTTAGAGACGGCGATGACATTTTTACTTACTGCTCAGTGCCACGATCAGCCCCTCATGGGATGTTTCAGAGCTTTACACTTGATCACCACAAGGTCTCATTGGACAGCAAGACACTTGACAGTAGAGGTGCGCCGATGGATGATGATTTTTATGGAAGTGACAGCAATATCGAGGTAATTTATATCAGAAACTATAAAATGGCTAGAACCAACTATGATGACATATACATTTTTGACCAAATATACTCAAGGCTGCTACATTTTTACACTCATAGTCCTTTTAAAATGTTTTTATCTTATCAAAATAAGAAAAGGGCTCTGGAATTAAACAAAGAACAAGATAACCTAAAACTTAGGGGTTGTGGGTTAATGTATGAATTTTAATGAAAGGTTGGTAGACAAACATAGGCCCCTATTCAATTGCAAGCCTGCAGTTTACGTTGTACAGGCCGTATGTCTGCGGGCTTGAAATTTGCTACAATTACAGAGCGATTGAATTGAGCAAGCCCTCAAGTTACGGGCCAAAAGCGTAAACCGTAAACCATGAGATCATAAGTATCATTTCAGAGCGCAATCATGATCAATTAAGCAAGGCCGTAACTACCGATTTAGAAAAAGCCAATAGTAAATGAGATCGTCATGATGACGTCAGTAAAACATGGAGGTTACACATCAACCAATTTGCGTTTAGAGGTCCCATATGCGATCAGACGTGCATTTCGTCAATGTAAAAAATACTAAAAATGAATGGCGATACTGTTTTAGTCCATGTGGGTGGCCTGGTATTAACTCATTGATTACCGAGATTAATATGACACCAAAAATGTATTGCTGATTTGCGAGCTTGAGACTGTTGTGCGATTAATTCTAATGTATTTCATCGCTTTACCCGTCTTTAAAAGTGCAGTATTGATTTTTTATTTGCATTTACAGTGCTACGAACAGGGGTTAAACCCCATTGCGAATCTTATCTGGTACCCATAGGATTTTCTTCTACATTTGCCATTTAGGGGTGTGAAAACATTTGCGGGCTTGAGGAATTGTAGCAATTGAATTGCGATTTGTAATTTTAGCGATTGTGACTCATGCGGACGTGAAAGATCAAAGGCTTAGATGGGTTGTAAGTTACAATTTTCAAAACCGCAGTGATTTTCAGCCTGTAACCCGTAGATGGTTTGCGGCTCACTAAAAGACGTCAATTGAATGCCAAATAAGTTTACGGGCTCCAGTAACTTACAATTGCTCAACTGAATAGGGGCCATAGTATAGCAATTCACACATGACTGAGAAAGGGTACTGTCATCCTGTATTTGTTAAAATTATTAGTTTTAAAATAATTGATTGGGCAGAGTATACTAATCTCCAGTAAACGCAAAAAAGTTAATTTTATATGACGTTCAACCAGAGCCAGCTCAAGTACAAGAAAATGTTACTCTGCAACTCTATATATTCTTAACATAAGGAAACTGAAACAAAAGTCAATAAAATATCGAGTGAGGGCCCGGAAAAAAAAAATGGATCTTGTTCCAAAGCATGTATGGTTGCTACAGGATAAGGAGTTATTTATTTTACCCGAGGCACAAATTCTGTGCTCAATTTTACACTCTTGAAGATGTCTCTTGTAAGTTGGAGTTTTGGGCAGCCAATGCTTTCTTGCAGCTGGCCTTGCATTTATCCCATATTTTTACTTATATGTTTCTATTATAATATAAATTAAGGCAAGTGGTTCATATAATTAAATTATACGAAATTACTGAGTATCTACATTGTAATAGTATGTGGATATTCACCTATACTTTTAGTAGATACCGTAGTCAATAAAGACACAGGCACGTGATGCTGCATAGCAGGTTCACTGTCAAATGCCTTTTTTTTGCGTCCTTCAGTCGGTACCGACTCTCCATGACCCCATGGACCGTAACACACCAGAACATCTTTATGTCCATGGTCCTGATCCACTTGGTATTTATGGCAGAGATACAGAAGTGGATTGCCAGTTCCTTCTCCAGTGGTCCACAGCATACAGCTCCAGGTATTCCTAGGTGGTCTCCCATCACAGTACTGACCAGGCCCAACTGCTTAGTTTTAGGGTGGTGTGACCTCTTGTTTACCTGACTTGGAATCAAACCCAGGTTGCCAGCGGTGGAAACACTGAGTGCTAACAATTTGACCACCAGGGAAGTGAATTCCTAACACCCCCTCCCTATTACATATAAGCAGTGAATATGGAGTGTTGCAAAACAGGAATCATAGAAATATTTTAGTGAATCTGGTTGTATTTGCTGCAGCAGTGTGGAGAAAATTCTGAAAAAGTAAAATTTACTACTAACAAAGTTTAAAAAAATAGGTGCTCATCCCTACGAGCCATACAACTTAGGCAACGAGCGCCAAAGGCGCTCATTGCGCCATAGGCGCTCATCCCCGAGACACGTGTGACTTTTTACTTTGATCTCTCATTACGCTGCTGGAGATCATCCCGAGACCCGCGGAAATCAAATAACAAGAAAAAGATAAAAATAAAAACACACACCGCACGGGTGGGAACAACAGGACGCCTGGAGGTTGCACGCAAATTTAAGCCGAATTTTGCAGAGTTTAGGCACATGAAAATCGGCTAAGCGACAAAAAAAAAATGGCAGCCGAAACAAATGAAAACGAGGCTAAAGGAGAACGAGGCATGCAAATCATCTCCAGGCATGTACGAGTTAGCCAGGAACGTAGAAGATACAAAATATATCATTACAACGGACAGAAAATGCACTGCGAGCCAAGTAACACATAGAAAAATGTCGCCATTTTACAACAATATCTTGCACATAATAACATTAAGATTTTAAAATGACGCTTTACATGCCTACACAGACGGTTTGGCCTCGCGCACGCAGCCTATTTACACTACACACTTGCCACATTGCTGATACTTTCTCCTCAGGTGATCAACACTCCAACTGTACATTTTCTGATGCAGGAAAATCCAAAGAGATTGTTAGCTCTTCAGATTGCTGCATATTACAGATAAATAGGTAAAGTATATTAATTTATTAATTCACTGTACTAAAATAAATGTATATTTTACACTGTACTTATATATCTGTCTTCGCGATCAGCTCCAAAGGTTATCGTTGCAAAGGAGGAAACGGGAAGTACACGAAGGGAGAGGCTCGCAATGAGCGCCGAAGGTCCTCAGAGGGGCAAAAGCCTTACATTGTGTGTCAAACAGCATTGCCATGGCTTCAAATTGTATTGCCATCATTTATGATGGGCAAGTCGCTAGTAAAAAATAGATTTAAAAAAAAAACTTTTTATGTTACTTGAAACAACCCTTTTTACTGCTATTTTATATTTACATTTTGATGTGAGTTATGATAGAAGCTTAGATTTAAAAAAAGGAAATGCAGAATTTTTCGACTTTTCCAGACAGTGGGTTGGCAAACAATAACAAGATGCATATTGCACAGGGATATTAGCACAGATGAATACTGCTGAAAGCACGATCATTGATCGAGTCTGGCAGATGTGCTCTTACCATTACAGATTTTTCTCAATCATTTTTCATTCAGAAAAGCGACATTCCTTTTAAAGTCATTTATTATTTTTGGACACCATGTACAAGTGAGTGTTTTCAGTGATAAATTACTTCTGACCAAGCTCTGTGCTCTTCAGCAATGTTATGTGACTTTAATAGAATTGAGATGTAGTGGTAGTTTTCAGACATCGCTTTCATACAAATACTATTTCTAAGGTGGGATTTTTTGTATTAAAAGAGCCACTATCACATCAAAATAAGGCCTTGATCTCAATAGGCCATATGAAATGTCCTTTACTCCTAAAAAAAAACTAAGAAGTGCTCAGCTTCACTTTACAAGAAACCAGTTAACAAAAAAGATTCATTAGCAGTGTTTTTTTATGCAAATATTTACAGATGAAGGCAGCTGTTAAAGGTAATATTTTTATGACAAAAAGTTAAAAAAAAATCATGTCCTTTGGCTTATTTGGGTAGTAATATGAAGCAGGTGAGCAAAGTTCTCTGAGTTAAATACCATGAGCCTCATTCAATTGAGCCCTTGGGAGATGCAGGCTTCTCTAATGGAGGCTGTAAGTTATTTTACTATTCAATTGCCATCTTTTTGCGTGTTACGTGCTCCGGCCTCTGACTTGTTGCAATATTTAACATCGCAAGTTGACGGCCGTCCACGAGTTTGATCTTTCACAGCCGCAACAGATATGATCACTAAAATCGCTATTCAATTGCTCCGATTCCCAAACGCTAAAAACTACACTAAGGCGGCAAATGGCAAAAATCAGACCACAAGTTACGGGTTCCAAGGAGGTCTCGCAAAGGTCTTAAAGACATGTCCGGAGCACTGTAAATGCAAATATAATGTCAATGCTGCACTGTGAATGATGGGGAACACACTGCCGAGATCCTTTTCTATTGACTGTTTCTAACTCGGTAGTTATGGCCTTGCTTAATTGATCATGATCATGCCCCGAAATGCTACATACGATGTGATTTCCGCTTTCGGCCCCTAACTTGCAGGCTTGATCAATTGAATAGCAGCGTAAGTCTAGCACTCTGTGGATCCGCAGCAGGCCCGCAGACATACAGCCTACACCTGGGAGTTGCAGTCTCCGAATTGAATGAGGCTGCATATCCGATAATGAATGTGCTAATAGTATGCTGGGCTGTTAATTAAAATGGCTAATGAGATTAAATTGTTTGAGTGTCTGTAACGTAAATCATTTGCTTCTGGTCAACTAATTGAGAGTATTTGCTAAGCACTTTAACAAGACCAATATGATGCATCTCATATGAAAAATTATATTTAAAGGATGTTTTCTCTTAGTATCTACTTTCCTAATGTTAATTAGATTGAGCTCTAACCATTGTCTCTGTATGGCTTCACATGCATCTTCGGGGCACAGTATGCAAATTTGTTTCCAAGGTGTCAAAATGAATTACCCCTACATCACTGAGCAGTTATGTCCCCTCCCTTGCTCTAATCAAGGAGGCAGTGTTATAAGTCACACTATGGACCTACACAGAGATGGTTGTTTATATCTGAAGAATGATTGATTTTAGAGTTGTCCAATCTGCCATTTGAGAGCCACAATATGGCTGTCCATTGCTTTTTATGTGGCTCTCCCTTTGCTGAAAATAGTATTCTGTATGTGTCTGGGCCAAAATCTATTTTACAACACAGGAACAGAGTGACAGATGAAAATTGTTTAAAATTAATTAGCTGCATATAGTGATGAGTAATACATTTGTTTTAAAATTCATATATATAAAATACTATATCTGAGATCTTCTCAGAGCCCCTTCGTGCAAAAAAATGTTTAATATTACACCCCTTAATGAGTCAAAAAATTAGTACTATTTTAAGAAACTCTGTACTGTATGATGGGAACTAGTGCCATGATGAACACTACATGAAAGCCCGCTAACCTGTTTCACCACAGAATTATTCCATTTTGGGCAGTGGCATGCAAATGATGCCCACACTGTATAATAATTTTACTTCAATTTAATCAAAATAGTTGCTTAGCATCAGGATAATCAGTAGGTGGACCTTGGTCTGGGTCAGGACCTTCAGCAATTTGCTTCCAGACCTTCACTTCATTATTATATTTACTATAAATCCATTGTGAAGACTTAAAATATTTAAATAGGGGATCATTGAAATGATGCCCCATTCCTGGTGCCTAATTCTTGCAGCTTTGAATGCCATTCTAAAAAAATATTTTTGGACCTTGACCAAAGTAAAACTGAATCGACTCTTTCTTATCATATGTGAACTGTACTTCAAATTATATAACAACGTCTAGATAAGAAACAAAAAAAAAACAACAAAAAATAAATTCACAGACCGTTATTTTTCCTTTAGGGACTTAAGGACCTAAAGGACCAGAGAAACTGCTTAAAAGAATTGTTTACTTATTGCTATCAGTAATTGTATTTTAAAAAATAGTCCCCGAAATACAGTGTTTGTAAGTTGCTAGTTTAGGACTGCAATTAGAGATGCTCACTCCATCCTTCCCCCAACATTGTGAATAGACTACATCTATAATAGGCAATAAACAGGACCACTTTATTATTTTGTTTGAACGCTCAAACCAAACAATTAGCCAAATCAATATTTCTTGAGTGACATTGCAAAGGTGGATCTTCCATTTATGTCAACATTTTATGTGGTGCCAGAGGGCTATCTGCCTTTGATTAGATAATAAAATAAATTTTCCAGATCATAGGTTACTAATTTTTCATGACCAAAAAATTAACTTTTTTTATATAAACCACTTATTTTTAAAGCATGCGAGTAACCACTGGACTGAAATACCCCTCCAATTACTCATTTGTATTAGTCATGCGGAACAGAAAGTCCCAAAAAGTGAAACCACAGGATCATGTTTAATTGAAGAGCACACAGCCTGCTGCTGGATATTTTATTACTGCCTTTGTTGACTCAAGAGTGACAGCTGCAGACAGACAGCGGTCAAGTGTCATCTTTTATGTTCCTTTGTACATAACTGTAAGTGGTACCCTCAGGAAAATACAGCCGCAGGCTTTACTGGATCTGATAAATTATGCATGAAAAACATTGCAAAGTAATGACTGTTGCTTAATTGCGGTTTGCAAATTATAAGCATACTTTTGGAAGCAGGACATAAGCAACTATTTCAACTATGATGTCAGCTCAGCAGATCTCTCACACAGCTGGCAATCTTCTGGCGTCTCCGTGATGCCAGTTTGAGTGAAGTAAGTGCAACTTTAGCTTTCTGCTTCTCGACTGAAAACATAACTCTAAACCTTGCCATGCTATCCAAAGTCTACACGTATGGTGCAGCTATTCAATGTTAATCCTTAAAGCTACTGTACTACGCTTCACTGGCCAGTCCTCTGCTTGTCTGTGGAACGGGCGCATATGCAGCAGTAAAATATCCAAAGAGTTATGGTGGCAAATATAAAATGCAAACTGGAGACACATTCATTAGGAACCCTCTGGCCATGGTTTGGTCCCTTATGAAAGATGTTCTCTTCCACTAAAACATTAGTTTTTAGCTCTTAAAATAAATGTTTCCCGCTTTGTTTCCTTCTACCTGGGGTTTATGATACCCTAGTCCAGCCTTGTTATGCCCACCACTGTGGCTACTTGTCTTGTTTCTCTTCTACTTTACTCATGTAATTTGAGGGGGTGTTAACATATGCCACAATATGGAAACAATATGACCCACCAGCAAACCCATGAAGATAATTCTGAGTACACCCATTGATGTCTTCTCACCATTGCTAAATGTTTCTTCCAACCTGGTTTTAGTCTCTTCGAGGTTTGCCTCTCTTTTAGTTGCTGTCCTCACTCAAAATACTGTAAAAGTTCACTCTGGCTGTTAAAATGTGTCTTCCTAATTGGTCTAAAAATATATATGTCACTTTATATATCACTCTAACCCATGTGTGTTTCCCCCAGGCCATCCTTGCTCAGATGACATTCTCTACTGCTATCTCCCACATAATACACTCAGCAGTTTCACTTTTGTTTTCACTTTCCATCACAGTAGTATTTTGCAGAACACACTTTGCAGGTACTCTTTCACTTTAGTTACTATTGAAAGGTTATGTTTGCAACCTTTTCTGACTGGTTAAATCTTCTGTATTCCTTTTTGGATAGCTAACTTATAGTGGAGAGGGGGTTTATGTACTTAAATAAAGCTGTGTTCTAGGGTCACCCAAGGTGGGCAGGTCAGACAAATTGCAGTCCACTAGAGAAAGAATTGGCAACCCACTCAAGTATCTTTGCTAAGAAAACTGTATGGATAAGTACAACCAGAGACATAACTACAGTGCCTTGCAAAAGTATTCACCTCCCTTGACTTTTTACCTATTTTGTTACTTTATAGCCTTAAGTTCAATGTTTTGTTAATCTGAATTCTATGTGATGGATCAGAACACAATAGTCAATGTTGGTGAAGTGAAATGAGAAAAATATATACATAAAACTATTTTTTTAGAAATAGAAAACAGAAAACTGGCATGTGCGTATGTATTCGACCCCTTTGTTATGAAGCCCATAAAAAGCTCTGGTGCAACCAATTACCTTCAGAAGTCACATAATTAGTGAAATGATGTCCACTTATGTGCAATCTAAGTGTCACATGATCTGTCATTACATATACACACATTTTTTGAAAGGCCCCAGAGGCTACAACACCTAAGCAAGAGGCACCACTAACCAAACACTGCCATGAAGACCAAGAAACTCTCTAAACAAGTAAGGGACAATGTTGTTGAGAAGTACAAGTCAGGGTTAGGTTGTAAAAAAATATCCAAATCATTGATGATCCCCAGGAGCACCATCAAATCTATCATAACCAAATGGAAAGAATATGGCACAACAGCAAACCTGCCAAGAGACGGCCGCCCACCAAAACTAACGGACCGGGCAAGGAGGGCATTAATCAGAGAGGCAGCAGAGAGACCTAAGGTAACCCTGGGGGAGCTGCAGAGTTTCACAGCAGTAACTGTACATAGGACGACAATAAGCTGTACGCTCCATAGAGTTGGGCTTTATGGCAGAGTGGCCAGAAGAAAGCCATTACTTTCTGCAAAAAGCAAAATGGCACGTTTTGAGTTTGCGAAAAGGCATTTGGGAGACTCCCAAAATGTTTGTAGTTAGGTGCTCATGTCTGATTAGACTAAAATTGAACTTTTCGGCCATCACTGAAAACGCTATGTCTGGCACAAACCCAACGCATCACATAACCCAAAGAACGCCATATCCTAAACGCCATGTTTTTCAGCAGCCGGGACCGGGACAAAGTTGTGGGTATGTTCTGTAAATTGAATGATGCAAATCCTCAAACAATCCATGTTAATTCCAGGTTGTGAGGCAACAAAACATGAAAAATGCCAAGGGGGTGAATACTTTTGCAAGGCACTTTATATGGCACCGAAAAATTAGCCCCTGAGGGCAGAATGTGCCTACTACATTATTGAGGAAGAGCAGAGGGTGACTTTGAGTATCATCAGATCTAAGTGGTTGGGCAAAAGTCAAGAGGATGCCCTGCTGTGGATGTGTCTGGAGGGGAAAGGAAAGTCCGCTCCTGCAACGAACAATTCAGCATAGGAACCTGGAACTTTAGATCTCTGAACCAAGGTAAACTAATCATGGTCAAAATAAGATAAAACGTTGACATCCTGGGAATAAATTAATTGGAATGGACTGTAATGGGACATTTTCTGACAACCATCAGATCTTCTACTGTGGTCAAGAATCCTGCAGAAGAAATGGAGCCCTCATAGTCAATAATAGAGTGGCTAAAGCAGTGCTCGGTTACAACCCAATATGTGACTGGAATTCCAGCGTTCCAAGTCTATGCTTCAACCATGGATGCTGAAGAGGCTAAAGTTGTCCAATTATATGGGGATATTCAATACGTCATAGATATAACACCAAGAAATTATGCTACTATAATCATAGGAGATTGGAATGCTAAAGTAGGGAACCAAAAGACACCTGGAATAACTAGAAAGTTTGGCCTTGATGTACAAATCAGGTCACGTCAGAGATTAGGAGAATTCTGTCAAGATAATTCTCTGGTGATAGTAAATACCCTCTTCCGCCAGCCTCAGAGACGACTCTACACATGGACATCACCAGATGGACAATATAGAAATCAAATTGACTATATATTTTGTAGCCAAAGATGAAGGAGCTCTACACAGTCAGTAAAAACAAGACCTGTAACTGATTGTGGCTCAGTTTATGAGCTACCTATTGCAAAGTTCAGAATTAAAATAGGGAACGTTAATCAGACCAAGAAGGTACAAAGTAAATAATATCCCCAGTTAATATGCAGTGGAGATAAAGAATAGATTTAAGGGACTAAACATGGAAGATAACTTTGTGACATAGTCTAGAAAACTGAAACAAATAATATCCCCAAAAGAAACAAAACTTAGAAGGCAAACTGGCTGTCTCATGAAGTGTTAAAAGTAGCCCATGAAAGAAGAAAAGTGGACTGTAGAGTACATAGGAAAAGATTTGTTGAACTGAATGCAGAAATCCAGAGGATAGCAAGAAGAGACAATGAGACATTAAATGAGCAATTTATAAAGAGACAGAGCGATATAGAGACAGAAGACAACAGAAGGAGAAAGTCAAGAGATTTCTTGATGAAAATTTACAATCTATAAAGAACCTTTCATGCCAAAGTGGGCGCAATAAAAGACAAACTTCTTAGATATTTATCAGAAGCAGATCCGATAAAGAAAAAGTCTCAGGAATACATAAAAGATCAATATAGGAAGGATTTTAACAGCAAAGATAACTTCAATAGTTTGTACTTTAAGCTGGAGCCACAAATCTTGGAGAGTGAAGTGAGATGGACCATAGGGAGCCTTGCTGATAGCATGATAACAAGGCTGTAGGAACTGATGGAATCCTAGTTGAAATGTTCCAAATCCTGGAAGATGATGCTGTTAAAGTGTTGCTTGCATTATACCCACAAATTTAGAAACTCAACAACAATGGCCAGTAGACTGGAAAAGGTCAGCCAATATACCAATCCCAAAAAAAGGCAGTGCCAAAGAGTGCTCCAATTAACTAATAATTGCTCTCATTATATGTGCCATCAAAGTTAATGCTTAAGATCCTGCAAGCTCTGCTCCATCAATATATGGACAGAAAATGTCTAGATGTGCAAGCAGAGGCACAGGCACACAAGATTAAATTGCCAATATCCACTGGGTAATAGAGAAAGCAAGAGAGTTCCACAAAAGCATTTACTTCTGCTTCATAGATTAATCTAAAGCCTTTGACTGTGTGGATCCCAACAAAATGTGTCAAGTTATTAAAGAGATGGGAGTACCAGATCATCTCATCCTTCTCCTGAGGAATCTGTATGTGGTCCAAGAAGCCACGGCCAGAACCGAACATGGGACAACAGAATGGTTCAAGAAAGTGTGACAAGGTTGTATATTGTCACCTTATTTTTTTCCACTTATATGCAGAGTACATAATGTGTAAGGTCGGGCTGGAAGAATACAAAGCCAAAATTAATATTACTGGAAGAAATATCAGCAACCTCAAATACGCAGATGATAATACTATGATTGCTGAAAACAAGGAGGATCTAAAGGACTTGTTAGTGATGGTAAAAGAAGAGAGTGCAAAAGCTGGCCTGCTGCTTTGCATTAAAAGACAAAGATCACGGCAAACAGCAATCCTAGTTCCTGGAAAATAGATGGAAAAGAAGTGAAGGCAGTGACATAATGGTGACTGCAGCAATGGAATTAAAAAATCTTTGCTTCTGGGGAGGAAAGTTTTAGCAATCAGGATAAGCTACTAAATAATAGCTAAATATATAAATATAGTGATACATATATCCCTATCGACAAAGGGCAGCATAGTTAAAACTATGGTATTTCCATTAGCACCATACAGCTTTGAGAGCTGGAAGATAAAGAAGACTGAGCGCAGTAAAATGTACGCATTTGAATTGTGGCGTTGGAGAAAACTGCTTAGAGTCTCTTGCACTGCAAGAAGATCCAATAAATCAAGGCTAACTGTTCACTGGAAGGTTTGATCATGAGGTTAAAGCTCAAATACTTTGGTCATATCATAAGAATACAGGATTCCCAGATTTGACTATGAAGAAAGGAAAAAAGAAAGTTACACGATGAAGGAGATGGCAGAGGCGGAGATGTATAGATACAGTAATTGATGTAATAAACATGAGCTTGATGGATCTGGAAATGTGCTCTTGCGACTTTATGCTTTTATTGCGAAAGCTACAGCTGCCAACTGGATGAGCTTAAATCCTGCTGTAATTTTGCACAAAAGATTGTTTAGTAAATATGCCCCTTTTTTGGTCTTTTATATTTTTATTCTGTTACGTTATTTAGAGCTAAGTATATATCTCCTAGCACCAGTTTTATATGCATTGCATTTCAGTATAAGGTTATGTTTTTGAATCAAGATACTGTCTCTGCTCTGATGTATTTCTGTAAATCTATTTTTAAAACTGACAAATACACAGTACAAACTTTATTTCAACATAAGAGAATGGATAGATGGATTTTTTTGTAGGATATTTTTATGGATGAAGGTCCAAAATATGACAAATGCATTGAATCTGAACATGATAGAAGTAGACACATTCTAAGATCACATCTGGTATGCGTAACCTTTTCATTTGTATATTATAAAAAGTCATACAGACAGTGTCATTTCTGTATACAGTGTTTTTAAATAAGTACTGGCATTTAAAATAGCCTGGACAAATGCGCACAAAATGTATCCAGATAACTCAAAAGCAAACAGACAAAATTAAAAATATTACCCAGTATTTGACTCGGTTAGTCCAACCTATGGTCCGCGTGAAAACAAATATTTAAATTAATACAAATCTTTTACCTTAAAGGATCATTGCCGTTCAAGAAAAAATACACTTATTTGTCAAGTATGTAAAAAAGTGTGTAAGCCAAGAACAATTTTTTGGAAAATCTGATTTTTTTAAAGACTCTGATAATGAGCACACGAGTCCATTTTGTATTTGTTACATCACATCCTTAGAGCTGTAGTTATCAGTG
This sequence comes from Discoglossus pictus, assembly GCA_027410445.1. Classification (NCBI taxonomy): domain Eukaryota; kingdom Metazoa; phylum Chordata; class Amphibia; order Anura; family Alytidae; genus Discoglossus; species Discoglossus pictus. Next base: position 25,013,254 of record CM050169.1, read on the forward strand.
GAAGGAGAGGTAGGGAGGAAGGAAGGAACAGGCAGAAGTCCACAGCCTTTGTTTGATAATAGTATACAATTGCAATCATCATCACACCCCTTCCCCTTCACTGGCCCAGAATCAGACACCTTGAATCATTCAAGGTAACTTTACCTGTCCAGAAATGTAACACCCCGTTCACACAAACAACTTTCCAAAATGTTTCATGGTTTCATACAGGGTCCTTCAGAGGCATCGAAATCCATTTTAATGAAAAACTAGGGCCCCTATTCAATTGGCCAAACTGTAATTAATGTAGCCCATGAAGTAGCCTGTAAACGTTTCTGATATTGAATTGGCTACATTTTGCTACTCGCAATCCATTTGCGAGCTGCAGGCTCAAAATCACTGCGGTTGTAAAAAAACTTAACTCCATTCGATCTACTCCTCTGATGTTTCAAGCCCTCAAATGTTACCAGTGCTAATCCATATTACTAATTACAACAATTCAACAAGTCCGCAGTTGCCTTCAAACCCGTAGCAAACATTTCTACGAGTACTAGATAGGACTTGCAAGTGTTTTATACACCTGTTTGTAGCACTGTAAAAGCAAATATAAACACTCTACTGTACTTTACTATATTGGGAAAGTAATGAAAGATATTAGAATTAATTGCACAACAGTCTCAAGCTCCCAAATCTGCAATAAAAAATTATTTTGTTTACGTTTTATTTCCGTGTTATATCAGTCCCGGGAATCAAGGAGTTAATACATATCAGGCAACCCACATGGACTAGCACAGCTTCTTCATTCATTTTTATTGATTTCTACATTGCTGGATTGCAAGTACGATTGCATATCGGACGTCAAAACACTAATTGATTGTAGTTCAAACTCCATGTTTCACTGATGTCATGATGACGGTCTCATTTACTATTGACTCTGTCTAAATTGTAACTTATGGGCTTGCTTAATTGATCATGATGATGCCCTGAATTGCTACCTACTGGTTCATGATTTACGGTTTTAGGCTTTAGCCCTGTAATTGCGGGTTTGAGTCAACTGAATACAGACGGAATTGTAAAAATTTTGTACCCCCCCCCCCCCCCCCTCACTTGCAGGTCCTCTCTAGCACTGGTTCGCTTCTTGGCTCCATTTGCGAGTTACAAGTTTGAACGCAAGTGATTTTAATTCAATTTAACAGCTCAATTGGAACGTAGCAATTACGGGCTTGAAAGAAGGATTTGTGGTCACAAAAGTCAACGTTCCACGTCCCGGTGGCGTTTTTTGGCCCTTCTGCGTCTTAAGCCACAAGTCGTCTGCGGGTTGCTTTAAGAGGCTAATTTTATAGCCTTATGTCTTGCGAGCTACGTTACGAGCTACGAATCATAAATTCGCAGCAATTTAATGGGGCTGTTATTTCTTAAAGTGCTTAATAGTTACATAATTGTCACTGGAATATATTGTTTTTGCCATTACAGAAACATCATGCATACTATTTCTAATTAGCATGTCAAAGCTGCTTATTAGTATTAATTTGCATATATCATTATTATTATCGTTTTTGTAATGCGCCAACAAAATCTGTAGCTCTGTACAGGGGTTAATTACAAAGAGAAAAAAAAAAGAGAGACACAGGGGAGGGGGAGAGAAATAGGGGGAGTTAGAAAGGAGGGAAGAGACACAGGGGAGGGATAGGGGGAAGAGACACAGGGGAGGGAGAAAGGAGAGAAGAGACACAGGGGAGGGATAGGGGGAAGAGACACAGGGGAGGGAAAGGGGATGGAAGAGACACAGGGGAGGGAGAGGGGATGGAAGAGACACAGGGGCGGGAGAGGGGATGGAAGAGACACAGGGGAGGGGGGAGGGAGAGAAAAATCAAACACTAGCTTATTGCCCGTCAAAAAAGATGGTCCTAAAGTTGTAAGGCAGGTATGCTGCTTGCCACACAAAGTAAGTATTTTGGTCGTCTGAGTACCTTTGGGGCACATTGTGAGTTTCTTGTTGGTGTTTTTTTGTCATCTGAGCCCCTTCGGCGCTCATTGAAAGGGCTGTGCGCCTTCAGCGCTCATTGCAAGACTCTCCCCTAATGTACTTTTGCTCCTCTGAGCACCCTCGGCGCTCATTGTGAGCCGCACACTTTTTTTTTCTCTATATGTATTTTTTTATGATAATTAATGAATTAATAAAATCATAAATGAATATACTTTACCTATTTGTAATTAATATATGCGTCAAGCAATATCCTGAAGGGTAAAAATCTATTTTGATGTTCCTGCAGCATACAATGTACATTTGCACTCTTGCTGAGCTGAGGTGTAAGTGTCAGCAATGTGTGAAGTGTGCAGTATAAACAGGCTGTGTGCACCACGGGAAACCGTTAGTTTAGATGTGTAATTCTGCAGTTTGTAATGTTTTTTTGCGTGTTTATTGGTAGTGTAGCCTGTGTAGTATAAGTAGGCTCTGTGTGCGAGCCCAAAGCGTTTGTTTAGGTGTGTAATTCTGCATTTTGGAATGGTATTGTTATTAGTTGCAAGTTAGTGTAAAATGGCAGCGATTGTGTATGTATTATGCGGGTGTGGAGCATTTTGCGTTCTCCCTAATAGTGTATTTTATACCTCGTACGGTCTTGTGTAGAAGTCTTATGTGTCTGGTGTGTTTATTGGTCGTGTAGCCTCGATATCTTTTTTTTTGTCGCCTAGGTGATTTTCGTGTGTGGAAACTCAGCAAATTGTGGTTCAATTGTCATGCAACCTGACTCCCAGTCATCGTGGCTGTCCTCCTGTGCTGTGAGGGATTTTTTCCTGGGTGCACCACCTTGCTGTGGGTAACCTTTTTAGGTGTTTGTTGTGTGTATTTATTGTGTTTGTAATGTGTTTGGGGTCGCGTGGGTTGCGTCCTTGTTTTCGAATCTCGTATGTCTTTTTCGGGAAATTCGTAGGTGTTTCGTGGTGTTTTGCGTCTTTAGACTGCTGTAGCCTTGTTTTTGTTTTTTTCGGCGGCCATTTTTTCTCTTGCTTAGAGGATTTTTGAGTGTCTAAACTCTTTTATTTTTAGTTAAATTGAGGTGTAACTTCAGTTTTCGAGGTGCCCCCTCTTCCTGTAGGTAAGCTTTTTATGTATTTGTTGTGTGTATTTATTGTGTTTTTCATGTTTTCATGTGCGTGGGTTTCGGACGATTTTTGCGAGGTCGTAATGGGTCGTAACGTGTCTCGTATTTTGCTTTCGTAACTACGTAAATTTTGCGAGATCCGCAGTTGCTGGCAAGGAGCGCCTTTGTCGCTCCATGCCAGCAACTGCGGCCCTCGCTTTGCAAGCCCGCAAGCGTTAGCAACAGCTTGCATGCTCACAACTATATATGTGATAAGAATAAAATGTACTTTGGTACAGTGTATATGCAGTTTGGTACAGTGTAGGATTCTGGATTGCATCTGGGACAGAGCTGTTAGTGCTGTTTGCATTTTACATGGCTGATGCATTACACATTTTACACAGTTAAATACAATATAAAGAAATAAGGAGAATATGCTTGCTGTATTTGCTGTGCTCTGTAATGTAAAGGTTATGTGTACTTTTTTTATCAACTAAAAAACTATATTGTGTATGGAGAGTTTCCTGAACTGTGATTAAATCAGGGGAAAACAATCGGGGATTACAGGTAGTTGTGCCCTAAAGTATCAGTTTCAGATGTTAATAAACAGACCTAAGGTAGTGAGATGACTTTCGGTTTTTATGATGCCAATGGAGACAATTTTAGCATAGTTCATAGCTCTCATCCACAATTAGAACATTTTGGCATCAACTGTGTCTGCAAAAGACAATTCCCAGAATCCTCTTTGGCAGCTGCTGGAGAACATTTCCAGTTCTGAATAAAATTATTAAAGAGGCTACTGTAGCCTTCACATGACATCTCATAGGCTCTCTGTGATATCATTTCAAAGACAAGTTGATTAATAGACCACTGGCAGGTGGACTATATAAACTGCTACAAGCCAAGCATCCCAGGACAGAATAAAAAGGAATTAAAATAACATCAGCAGGCAGACAGCTGATATTTGCAAAATTTTAAAAGGTCTGGGCTCCATTTAAAAATCCTTAAAACAATAACAGTGACATGCTGTGAATTATAAATTACATATTAAATTATTAAATTACTTCTGTTCTGCTTTTACTTTAGGAGCTTAATTGTCTCCGCCGGCAAACTGCCAAAAACGTTCTTACCTTTGAAAAACAAACAATGAAGATTCTGTAACTGGACAATCATGCCAGAAAACCATAGTTACTTGTTTTCATTACTGACCTGACAATATTTTTCAAAAGCAGTTGATCAAAATAAACCATTTTTTTCTTTTTAAAATATGTTCCGAGGTAACTGTTGTCGCCAAAGAATAAGAATTTTTTTTTAATTTTTGCTAAATCATGTTTGATGGCTCCATGGCAATTTGTTTCAGGCGTTCATGCTCATTAAAGAGAGCGGCATGATTTCACTGCTCAGGAAGAGCAGAGGCAAATTGAGAGTTTTCCATAATGAGTTAAGACAGTCTATATACTCCAGGAGAAGGAGCCATGAATTATTTGAGTATTGCTGACAGTGAAAGAAGTTGGAGCAGGTTAGGGGTTGTTAGGGAAGAACAATGGTAGGATGAATGTTGCCTAGTCAGGGAAGGGCAAGGGGAACATGTCACGGATCACTTTCCAGGGCCTGGATCCTGGTGCATTGAGCCACCATGGAGGACATACCGTCCCATTGGAAAATTAGTAGGGGAATTATATTGCCACATGGGCAGCTGGGGTGCATAACAACCAAAACATAGGGCCATAGTGTTCCACCATGCTTCATATGGTCGTATGGCATATGTCTCTGCCTTATCCTGTATACTATATGTAATCCCCATGTAATATTACTATGTTCTGTGTGTTATGTTTAAACTTTAACTAAATGGTCATGAGGCAGTTAAACAAAATATGTCTACAATGTAGACAGACAGGAACCAGTTATTGTATTGTAATCTGTTTTGTCCCATTGTTTGCCAGATAAGCTAATTACATCTCTGATGTGCTAGACAGCCAGAGACGACATGTGTGTATTGGAGATTTGCCTGTTGTTCACAGGATGCCAGACTATTAAAACCCATGTGGAGTCAAAGAACACAAACGGTAGTTAACCTGTAGTCGATAGCAGGTGGCCCTGGGCAGTAATAGCCCCTACCCCTGGATCGCCGCAGAACATTACCTTGGGAAGAGCTGGAGAAGCCTGAACATTAATTGGGAAAGAGAATTTGAGTTAGGCAGTGCAATGGCACAGTGACAGTTGATTAAAAAACAGGAATATTGTGAAAGTTGCTTGAAAAGAGAAGTAGCTGGATGAGGGTCTAATATATAACAGGGTAAACCGTTGTTAAGACTTATATGTTGTGGTTAGGAATAAAAATCTTATTCTGAAGGTTATGGGATGTAAGTTGAGTGACTGAGAAACATGCGGCAGACTCTGAGGCTTTAGTATGGTAGCTCATTCTAGCATTCATTATGACTTGAAGTGGAGACAGATAGGTGATGTGGAGGCCAATTAGGAGCAAATTTCAGTAGTCTAGGATGGACAAGATGAAGAAATACATTAGAATGAAAGATAGGGCAGGATCCAAAAAAAAAACAAGGACTGAACTTTAGGGTATGCAAACAGTCAGGGAGTTTGGGAAGAAAATGTGCCAGAAAGGAGACATTTAATGATTTATATCCTAAATAAGATGGAAACATGAGAGCAATGAAGAGAGTTATAGGAAAGGAATTGGTTTAGGTAGTGGTAGACAAGGTGATCAAGTAGGTTTGAAATCAATGGAAATAGAGATAGGGTGGTAGTTGAATGCAAGTTGGGTCAAATTAAGGTTTCTTAATGATGTGTGCTATTAAAGTATGTATGCCAGTGTTTAGAGAGAGGTTGAATAAATTAGTGACATTTCGGTTAAGTTTGCTGGAGATGGAATGGATTAGTTGTGATGGAATAGGATCAGGTGGGCAAGTTGTAAGGTCAGAGGTTGATAGGAGACCAGAGACTTCATTCTCAGTTACATGGTCAAAGGAGCTCATTGTAGATGTTGGATTGGGGAAGGGCAAAGTCTGGGTGTTATAGATTTGGTACCGTTAAGAGTTGGTTTTGGATGTTATCCATTTTATTTTTAAAGTGGCTGGCAAAGTCTTTGGCTGTGAGATTGGAAGGTGGAGGATGTGGGACAGAAGAGAGGGTTAAAGGTAGAGAACATACATTTTAGTTTGAAGGACAATGTTGATATTAATGACAAAAAGTATTGTATGATAGGATTGAGGGCAGAGAAGTAGGAGCACCGAAAAAAACAGCTGGAAGCCCCATGAAGTGTGCCATTTCTCCATAGTAAATATGGGCTCTTGTGTGATCCATAGATTTGTAATGCTGCAGCAAGAATAGCAGTGTCTTGACAAAGTGCCTCTATAACTATTTCTGACTACCTCAATGAAAAGGTGCTGTCCAATTTCCTTGATTCTATTATTTACACTTAAAAAGAGATAAGAACAAAGAAAAATATATAACAAAAAGGGGATTGTTTGTATGTCTATTCTGGGGTTAGCAGAATCATGTAGGGATAAATCATGTTCAGGTCACTGTCAAAATGTGAGATATAGTGTCATGACACTGAATAACATGTTTAATTTTTTTTTTTTTTTTGTGTAATACATTATACACAGTGTTTCTTTAGTGAATATGAATTTAGTATGTAGATTTTTTTGCTAATAGGTATACTAAAAATAAAAAAAAAGGTAAGTTAGAGGCACTCATCAGAGAACAAACCAACCTTAATAGGTTAGTTCTATAGCCAAGATAAGCCACTCTGAGAGCAACCTCTTTTAGCTCACTTGTGCCCTTCACAGGGAGAAATATCCTGTAGTATATCAGGCTGGTCCCACTCAAAAGAGTGTCCCAGCCCCGAAATACCAGGCAATTCTACCCTGAACAGGAGAAACAACAAACCCCAGATGCGTTTCAGCCTTTGTGGGCCTCGTCAGTGAGGTGCAGCTGAACTCCATAAGGCACAGTGAGCAAGGGGTCCACGTCTGGAGTCCCCTATTACCCTTAGGGAGACTAAACCCTGAGGGTAATTTGCATAAACAAAAAAGGTAAGTCAGAGGCACTCATCAGAGAACAAACCAACCTTAATAGGTTAGTTCTATAGCCATGATAAGCCACTCTGATAGAAACCTCTTTTAGCTCACTTGTGCCCTTCACAGGGAGAAATATCCTGTAGTATATCAGGCTGGTCCCACTCAAAAGAGTGTCCCAGCCCCGAAATACCAGGCAATTCTACCCTTAACAGGAGAAACAGCAAACCCCAGATGCGTTTCAGCCTTTGTGGGCCTCGTCAGTGAGGTGCAGCTGAATTCCATAAGGCACAGTGAGCAAGGGGTCCACGTCTGGAGTCCCCTATTACCCTTAGGGAGACTAAACCCTAAGGGTAATTTGCATAAACAAAAAAGGTAAGTCAGAGGCACTCATCAGAGAACAACCCAACCTTAATAGGTTAGTTCTATAGCCATGATAAGCCACTCTGAGAGTAACCTCTTTTAGCTCACATGTGCCCTTCACAGGGAGAAATATCCTGTAGTATATCAGGCTGGTCCCACTCAAAAGAGTGTCCCAGCCCCGAAATACCAGGCAATTCTACCCTGAACAGGAGAAACTGCAAACCCCAGACGCGTTTCAGCCTTTGTGGGCCTCGTCAGTGAGGTGCAGCTGAACTCCCTAAGGCACAGTGAGCAAGGGGTCCACGTCTGTAGTCCCCTATTACCCTTAGGGAGACTAAACCCTAAGGGTAATTTGCATAAACCAAAAAGGTAAGTCAGAGGCACTCATCAGAGAACAAACCAATCTTAATAGGTTAGTTCTATAGCCACGATAAGCCACTCTGAGAGCAACCTCTTTTAGCTCACTTATGCCCTTCACAGGGAGAAATATCCTGTATTATATCAGGCTGGTCCCACTCAAAAGAGTGTCCCAGCCCCGAAATTATTTTTAATAGGTATACTACACTGAATATTGAAGACTCCCTTGCATGTCTCCAGAACTTTTCATTTCTGTAAGGTAATACAGTGCCCTGCAAAAGTATTCACCACCCTTGGTATTTTTCGTGTTTTGTTGCCTCACAACCTGAAATTTACATGGATTGTTTGATGATTTGCATCATTTCATTTACAGATCATGCCCACAACTTTGAAGATGTTTTTTTTTATTGTGAAGCAAACAACAAATAGGACAAAATAACAGAAAAAGTCAATGTGCATAACTATTCACCCCCCTAAAGTCAATACTTTGTAGAGCCACCTTTTGTGGCAATCACAGCTCCAAGTCGCTTTGGATAAGTCTCTTTGAGCTTGCCACATCTTACAACTGGGATTTGTGCCCATTCCTCCTTGCAAAACTTATCCTCCAAGTTGCATGGTTTGCGCTTGTGAACTTCAATCTTTAAGTCTGACCACATATTTTCTATTGGGCTTTGACTAGGCCATTCCAACACATTTAAATGGTTCCCCTTAAACCACTCAAGTGTTGCTTTAGCAGTGTGTTTGGGGTCATTGTCCTGCTGGAGGGTGAACCTCTGTCCTAGCCTCAAATCACGCACAGAGTGGTACAGGTTTTGCTCAAAAATATCCCTGTATTTAGCACCATCCATCTTTCCCTCAACTCTGACAAATTTCCTAGTCCCGGCTGCTGAAAAACATCCCCACAGCATGATGCTGCCACCACCATGTTTCAATGTGGGGATGGTGTTCTTTGGGTAATGTGATGTGTTGGGTTTGCGCCAATCATAGCATTTTCTTTGTTGACTGAAAAGTTCAATGTTAGTCTCATCAGACCAGAGCACCTTCCTCCATACATTTTGGGAGTCTCCCACATGCTTTTTCCCAAACTCAAAATGTTCTATTTTGTTTTTTGCTGAAAGTAATGGCTTTCTTCTGGCCACTCTGCCATAAAGCCCTACTCTATGGAGCATACAGTTTATTGTTGTCCTTTGTATAGATAATCCAGTCTCTGCTGTGGAACTCTGCAGCTGCTCGAGGGTTACCTTAAGTCTCTGTGCTGCCTCTCTGATTAATGTCCTCCTTGCCCGTTCCATGAGTTTTGGTGGACGGACGTCTCTTGGCAGGTTTGCTGTTCTTTCCATTTGGTTATGATAGATTTGAGGGTGCTCCTGGGGATCATCAAAGATTTGGATATTTTTTTATAACCTAACCCTGACTTGTACTTCTCAACAACATTGTCCCTTACATGTTTGGAGAGTTCCTTGGTCTTCATGGCAGTGTTTGGTTAGTGGTGCCTCTTGCTTAGGTGTTACAGCCTCTGCTGCCTTTCAAAAAAGGTGTGTATATGTAATGACAGATCATGTGACACTTAGATTGCTCACAGGTGGACATAATTTCACTGATAATGTGACTTTTGAAGGTAATTGGTTGCACCAGAACTCTTTATGGGCTTCATAACAAAGGGGGTGAATACATACGCACATGCCAATTTTCTGTTTTCAATTTTTTTTAAATAGTTTTGTGTTTATATTTTTCTTATTTCACTTCACCAACTTAGACTATTGTGTTCTGATCCATCACATAAAATTCAGATTATCAAAACATTAAACTTAAGGCTGTAATTTAACAAAATAGGTAAACAGTCAAGGGGGGTGAATACTTTTGCAAGGCACTGTATCTATACTCTCACACTTATATTACTCTTCATCAGTCCGTAATACCTTATCAACCATATTACCCTATCTCTGGCGCATACAAGTTTTTTGAAGCAATGTCAGTTCCTTCCCCAACAAGCCTAAAGGAGAACTGGCAACAATGTAACTTTTGTCAGGTCTTAGGATATCATCAGTAGAAGTGAAATTGGCATGCAGAGATCATATTTCTCAGAAACGTGACAATTGTGCTGAAACTTGAGGTACAAAGTATACTGCAAAAAAATACCCAAGCAAGAGGATAACTGTATTCCCCGTCAGGCCCTTATGAAACCACTTTGTCTCAAATCCATGCTTTAGCATTACAAATATCTATTATTAAATCACAAGCCACTTGCACTTCAAAAATGATGGCATAAGATTTTCAAGCCAAATACTACGACTTCTCTCTCTCCTTCCCTTGTTCTGTGTCCCCTCAATCTCTCTTCTCTCCTTCTCTCTCCTCTCTGCGAGCCTTGCAATTAGCTCCTTCAGCATCCATTGCAGGCCTCGTAATGAACGCCCTTGGCACTGATTGTAGGCCTCCCGTCACAAATGTTGGTATAATATTTCATTTTCTTCCCCCCCCCCCTGTTTTTCTTCCCCCTCCCTCCCCTGTGTCTCTTTCCCCCTCTCTCCCTTACCCTGTGTCTCTTCCCCTCTCTCTCCCTCCCCTGTGTATCTTCCCCCTCTCTACCTACCCTGTGTCTCTCTTTCCCCCTCTTTCCCTACCCTGTGTCTCTTCCCCTCTCTCCCTCCCCTGTGTCTCTTCCCCCCTCTCTCCCTCCCCTGTGTCTCTTTGATGCAAAAATACGCCAATTGAATAGCAAATTAGCTTACAACCTCACTTACGGGCTTTGCCTCTCCCCCTGTGCCCATTGTAACCCTCGTCTGTACCCCTGGGCCTCTTGCGGCTTTGGTGCTCATTGCAGCAAAGTCTTGCAAGCCTCGCGATGAGCGCCTTTGGCGCTCATTGCAGCCCCCATCATTTAAAAATGTCAAAGTCTTGTGGGCCTCACGATGAGCGCCTGTCATTTTTAACATTGCGGGACAACAACTTGCAATTACGATTACAACTATTATATGTGATTTGGAACATTTTATATTTTACATTAGTAACTGCATTGTGGAAACATCACTTTGCTTAGCTCATTTCCATATCTGACAGCAAAAACTGCTGGTTCTTGTTATTTGTGACTAGTAACTTGCCATAAATGACGGTATCATATAGTATTTTTAAATGTCTGTTCTGTCTGTCTCAGTGCTTTCTCTCTCTGAATGCCATCTGTCTCTATCTCTGCGCCCTTTTTCTCTCGGAGCCCTTTCTCTCTTTCTCTGTGCACCCCTCCCTCTCTCTCCCTCCCTCTCTCTGACCCTTCCTCTGTCCCTCTCTCTCTCTTTCTCCCTCCCACTCTCTCCTTCCCTTCCTCCCTCTCCATCCCTTCCTCCCTCTCTCTCCCTCCATCCTCCTCTCCCTCCCTACATCCTAATCTCCAACCCGTTTTCTTCCTCCTCATCACCCTCTCTCGCTCTCTCCCACCCTCTCTCTCTCCCTCACTCCCGCCCTCCCTCTCTCCATCATTCCCACCCTCTCTCCCTTAGTTGAGTGTTCTTTAATACTCCTGTATAAAAGATAAACATGGAAAGGTTGTGTATATTTTCTGTGTTATAAACACATGTGACCATTATTAGGTTATTCATTCCCCCTTCTGGATCTCTACCTGGTTGTGGTGAACGGACCCAAGTTTGGCAGATCATAGCAGAGAGGCCAGACAAAGGAACTGACAAACCACTCCAGTATCTTTGCCAAGAAAATCTTATGGATTACCACAACAGAGATATAATGATGTACCTGGCGTGCTCTGATCCATAGGGTCACAAAGAGTCAGACACGACTGACAACAACAAGAAAATATAGAAAGAATATGACCACGGCGATATGGACAATAACTATTTTATATTGCATTGCTCAACTGTGCACATAAATCATTATTTACTAAAAGCAAAAGCACATTTCTGTGCATCGGGACGATATATACATAAGATGTTGATTAACTGATTGGATGGATTTATTAACAAGACATGTTACCTCTTCAATACTAGAAGCTTATGACATCTTTTTCTTTCTGGGCCTCATTAGACCGCAGTTGCCTTCATACCAACTGTAGGTCTGCGGGCTTAAAAATTACAACAATTACCTGGCCGAAAGCCTAAACCGTAAACCATGTAACCGTACGTAGCATTTGAGGGCATGGTCATGATCAATTAAGCAAGGCCATAAGTAACGATTTAGAAACAGACAATAGTTAATGAGACCCTCATGACCTCAGTAAAACATGGAGCCCGATTTAATTGAGCAATCGTAAGTTACTGGAGCCGGTAAGTGAGGCCGTAAGTTAATTTGCTATTCAATTGTCCTCTTTTTGCGGGCTACCGAACAGGTTACGGGTTTGAAAACTTTGCGATGGTTAAAACTTGCAGCCTCCCGAATCCTTTGATCTTTCACTTCCGCAATACTTCTGATCGCTAAAGTTGCAAATCGCTATTCATTTGCTCCAATTTTCCAAGCCTGCAAATGTTTTCACACCCGTAAACGGAAAATGTAGGAGAAAATACTACGAGTGCTAGAGGGGTTTAACCCCTGTCCGCAAGGGGGTTTTCCCCCTGTCCGCAGCACTGTAAATGCAAATAAAAATTAAATACTAAATCACATTAGAATTAATTGCACAACAGACTCAAGATCGCAAATCGGCAGTAAAATAAATGTATTTTTATGTTTCATTTTGGGGTTAAATCGATCTCAGGAATCAATGAGTTAATACATATCGGGCCACCCATATGGACTAGAACAGTATTGGCATTCATTTTTATTATTTCCTATTTTGAGGGTTTGCGAGTCTTATTGCATATCGGACTCCGGGAACCTAATTGATTGACATGTAACCTCCATGTTTTACGTAATGATGTCGGCCTCATTTTCAGTTGGCTGTTTCTAAATGGGTAGTTATGGCCTTGCTTAATTGATCAAATTCCCGCCGTGTACTGCTACGGACGAGTGCATGGTTTACTGAATCGGCTTTCGGCCCATAACTTGCGGGCTCCTTCAATGAATGGCACCTGAATCGGAGGCGAACGGGAGCCTGCAGCACGCCCGCAGACATACGCCCATGATCCCGCGAGATGCGCGCTTGCAATTGAATCGGGCTCATGGAGTTAAAACGTCAATCAATTAGTGTTTAGATGTCCGATATCCGATCATCAATCCGGCAATGTAACAATCAATAAAAATGAATGAATAAACTGATCTAGTCCATGTGGGTGGCCTGATATGTATTAACTCCTTGATTACCTGGATTGATATAATATTAAAATAAAACGTAAAAAATAAAAAATTATTGCAGATTTGCGAGCTTGAGACTGTTGTGCAATTAATTCTAATATATAATTCCAGTATAGTGTTTTTATTTGCTTTTATAGTGTTACAAACAGGTTTTTAACCCCCTTGCAAGTCCTATCTGGTACTCGTAGGATTTTTTGCTACATTTTCCATTTACAGGTTTGAAGGCAATTGCGGGCTTGTGGAATTGTTGCAATTAAATCGCGATTTGGAATTTTATTGATAGTAACATTTGCGGGCTTGACAGATCAAAGGCTTAGATGGGTCGGAGTTACGATTTTTGACAACCGCAGGGATTTTCAGCCTGTAACCCGCAAATGGATTGCGGGTAGCTAGAAGAAGCCAATTAAATAGCAATAACTTTTTGTGGGCTCCATTATGGGCTACAGTAATTGCGATTTTGACAATTTAATAGGGTCCAATATTAAGCAACTTAAGGAAAGAAATACAATATTTTAACAATGCAAAAGCAGTCCTACTATATTTCCACCTCTGCCTAGGCTGTGAAAACATTAACTACATTTTATTTACGGATTAGAAAGACATATATATATCGCAAACCCATCTAAGTTTATAAGGCAAATATGTTCTTGTGGTTACTTTCCCATATCATCTATATCTTTTGGGAATGATTTTTAATATTTGAAATATATGGCCACATGCTCTCATGATATAGCCAGTGAGTGCATTAAAAAAAGCAACAAAACTGTACAAAGGCTAAAGGAAAAGCAAGTTAAGTCAGATACTTTGGAAGATTATTCACAGTACACTGAGGATGTGTCGTTTCGAGTCCATCAGGGTGGTCTTTTGATGCTATTAGAATAATCTTTTTTTAAATTAGATCTCAGCTAGAGCAATCAGTCTCATGCACCAAGAAATTACCGTCCACATGCCCATATGTATGTGCTCCATAGAAATCCATTTCACTGGTAGAAGTGCAGAACCCTCAGGGAAATCATTCATCCACCACCTACATATGCTGTGCTACAGTTAATCTGGCAAATATTATTGATGTTTCTGGCATCATTTCATAGCTGAATATTTAGCAAACAAATGCCTCTGTGCCCCAAAGATTTCTTGCTATTCAAGAGATTTTGGTAAAGTCTCAAATAAGCCAAATATAAAATGCTAAATATTGTGTGTGGCATAATAAAATTAATTATTGTATATAATTATATCTATATAGAGTATTGTATAATGTATAATTCACGTAGATTAAAGTGGCTAATTTTTTTTTAATAAAAATTATATTTTCCTATAATAACCTAACATTGAAGTTTGCCATTTTGAGCTGTCTGTGTGTCTGACTCTCCACGACCTCATGGACCCTAACACACCATGCTGATTTACTTGGTATTTATGGCAGAGATACTGGAGTGGGTTGCCAGTTCCTTCTCCGGTGGGACACAGCATACAGTGCCTGGTATTCCTAGGTGGTCTCCCATCCAAGTACTGATTAGGCCCACCCCTGCTTAGCTTCAGGGTAGTGTGACCTCATGTTTCCCTGTCTGAGATCGAACCCAGGTTGCAGCAGTGAAAGCACTGAATTCTAAACACTGCAACCCGACCTGTCAGTAGGCCTTTCTAATTCACCCATGAGTCAAGATTCTTATCTTAAAGGCATATTTAAGTCTCATGGATTATGAATTCATCTGATAGAGGAGAATAAACAGTGTATGAATACATATTTTGCATGGAAAAATGCTAAAATAAATATTATTATACATACACTGAAGTTTGCTAAATCTCTTGAGTTTGCAAGCACTTGATTTTGACACTCCTGGATATCCCTGCTAAAAGAAGCATTACATGCATATTTTGTTTTGGCCAATCACAGGCAGCTAAAATATGTTGTCTAACAGCCTTATTAAATTGCGAATCGGCAAATTGAATAGGGCTCTATATAAGCACAGAGCATATTGTTTTTAGTTAGTATGTGTAGTCTCTTTTAGTGCAGGTGACTACTGAAGACAATGGACCCCATACCTCAGGGGCTATTTCATAATAATTAATAAATTAATAAAGTAATTATAGCATTGATCTCTTATCCATATATAAAAATCTGTTTGGAGGTGGATTAGAAAATCTGTTTGAAAGTTCAGAATAGGAAACATCAACATTATTTTATTGTAAGAAAATTACATTTTAAATAACATTCAATTAATAAAGTATTTGTTATTTCCTAATATTTTAAATTATACCATAAAGGTGTGCTTCTAAGCTTGCATACCCTGGCAGAAAAAAAAAAAAAAAACCTTTATTGAAGGATAGTGATATTAAGCCATTTATTATCACATAGTTGTTTGGCTCCTTTTAAAATCATAATGATAACAGAAATCACCCAAATGGTCCTGATCAAAAGTTTGCATACCCTTAGTTCTGTGTATTGCCCCTTTTAGCATCAATCACAGTGTGCAGTCTTTTGTAATAGTTGTCTATGAGACCCCTAATTCTTGCAGCTGGTGTAGCTGCCCATTCATCTTGGCAAAATGCCTTCAGGTCATCCAAAGTCTTTGGTCGTCTTGCATGAACCGCATATTTGAGATCTCCCCAGAGTGGCTCGATGATATTAAGGTCAGGAGACTGTGATGGCCACTCCACAACCTTCACCTTTTTCTGCTGTAACCACTGGAGGGTGAACTTTGCCTGGTGCTTAGGGTCATTGTCATGCTGGAAAGTCCAAGAGCGTCCCATGCGCAGCCTTCGCCCAGAAGAATGCAAATTGTCTGCCAGTATTTTCTGATAACATGCTGCATTTATCTTGGCATCAATTTTCATAAGATTCCCTGTGCCTTTAGAGCTCACACGCCCCAAAAAAACAAGAGTGAGCCACCGCCATGCTTCACAGTGAGGATGGTACTATAGGCCTTGTTGACCCCTCTCCAAACATAGCGCTTGTGGTTGTGACCATAAAGCTCTATTTTGCTCTCGTCACTCAAAATTACAGTGTGCCAGAAGCTGTGAGGTTTGTCAATGTTTTGTCAGCATATTGTAATCAGGTTTTTTGTGGCATTGGCGCAGTAAAGGCTTCTTTCTGGCAACTCGACAATGCAGCTCGTATTGTGCTCCTTGAAACAACCACACCATATTTTTCCAGAGCAGCCTGTATTTCTCCTGAGGTTACCTGTGGGTTTTTCTTTGTTTTCAGAACAATTCTTCTGTTGGGCTGAAATCTTTCTTGGTCTACCTGGCCTTGGCTTGGTATCAAGAGATGCCCACATTTTCCACTTCTTAATAAGTGTTTGAACAGTACTGACTGGCATTTTCAAGACTTTGGATATCTTTTTATATAATTTTCCATCTTTATGAAGTTCCATTACCTTGTTACGCAGGTCTTTTGACAGTTCTTTTCTGCTCCCCATGGCTCAGTATCTAGTCTGCTCAGGGCATCCACTTGGGAGCTAACAAACACATTGACTATTGATACACTGACACTAATTGCTAATTAAAAGGCCACAGGTGTGGAAAATTAACCTTTAATTGCCATTTTAGCCTGTGTGTGTCACCTTGGGTGTCTGTAACAAGGCCAAACATTCAAACATTTGGTATGTAAACTTTTGATCAGGGCTATTTTGGTGATTTCTGTTATCGTAATGATTTTAAAAGGAGCCAAACAACTATGGCGATTTGGACAATTGAATAGGGCTCTAAATAAGCATATAACATATATTTTTTAAGAAGTTAAGAAGTTTTTAGTTAGTGAAAACCTTGCTTTTGGATAGATGTTTACTAACTAAAAACGTCTTTAAAAAATTATATGAGGTGTGCTTATTTAGAGCCCTATTCAATTGGCAAAATTGCAATTGATTGAGGGCCTATGTGATAATAAATGGCTTCATATCACTATCCTTCAATAAAGGTTTTTTTTGTTTGTTTTTTGCAGGATCAGTCATATTTTCAAAATAAATACCAAAATGTCACAATTTCTGCCAGGGTATGCAAACTTATAAGCACAACTTTATGGTATAATTTAAAATGTCAGGAAATATACATGATAACGACCCCAAACACACCTCCAAGACCACCACTGCCTTGCTAAAGAAGCTAAAGGTAAAGGACTCCAGACCTAAACCCTATTGAGCATATGTGGTGCATCCTCAAACAGAAGGTGATGGAGGGAAAGGTCTCTAACATCCACCAGTTCCATGATCTGTATATTGTAGCAGAGTGTCATTTTTTCAGTGTTGTCACATAAATAATAAAATATTTCCAAAACTGTGAGGGGGGTACTCACTTTTGTGAGATACTGTATATCACAGGCTGTATGTTATGCCCAGGAGGGCCCCCACCACTGAACTTTTGGAGAACTATGGACTGTGTGGTCCCTTTGGAGAAACCTTTTATTTGAATCATTTTTATTTCTTATCCCAGCCTTTTTCAATGGAAATTGGAGTTGTTTTGCTGTCAGCCATCCTGTGAGAGGGTATACTTTTCTATATGTGATGTATGGATAGTACCCAGCTATGTGTAGTATCACAATGACAGGATTTCCCAGAGGAATCCTCTGGGGACAGGGTCAAAATTATGGTATGACCTGAGATTGCCAGCAGAAGGAAATATAAGGGGGGAACTTATGACAATAGATTTACACTATTCTGCATGTGTCTGTAACCAAGGGATCAGAGATGGCATTAGGTGCTAAATCACCTTCTGGGCAAGTATAAACAGGACAAGGACATGTTAATTATCTCTTCTCAATTAACCTGAGATCAAAGGGCAGGAGGGAAGACAAATTGTGATATCTTAGACGGTCAGGGTCCTCTGCTCAGTTGGAGGTTGGTAACTGTAGTTACAGGGTGGGGGAAAAAGCCATGTGGTATTTTTATTGTTTTGATTTAAAAATGGATCTGAAGCAAGAATAAAGTCTCAGTCTGAATCTCCACTTACTAAAGTTGTTGTTGGTCCTGTTTCTCCATAAATAAGGGTATGATCTGAGATGCTGGGTGTCGGGATACAACCTGCAGATTGCTCCTATAAGCTACAGTAGGAGAATTAGGGGTGTACAGAGCCCCAAAATATGTGTTGTGACTCTGTATGCTTATAAATGGTAGTTAAAGAACCACAGACAAATAACAAATTTATGAAAACCATAAAAAGTACGGTATATACATATTTTGTAATAATCATATTATATTAAATATGATAATAATCTAAAATAATCATCTTAAGTCATATTAAATCACAGTACATAGACTCCTGTTGCATGCTCCTATGCTACAGTGAAGGGACACTTACGGGATCTTTGCTGGTTGGAGCACACACATGTAAAAATATTCCGGTAGTAATAAATATTCACATCTCACCCATGCACCTAACAGTGCCAGAAAAAAATATGGCAGCATACCATACTATACATAAACCGCAAGGTAGGACCTTCCTGCTTCATAGAGAGCAATAACTAATATCTGGGATATTCAAGACTAAGATACATTGTTAAAAATATGTATTAAAATAAATATTTTAAATAAAAACATCAAAACATGCATTAAATAGGAAATGTGTGTCCGCATTCCTTTAAATACTTAAAAATGTATTAAATGCATATTCATACATATAAAGAATATACACATTTTTAAATATTTAAGAGAGTGATGACACTGATGGACAACTGGGTGTCTTGCGATTTTTTTGAAGCCACAGGTCAATGCTTGCAAGGAAATATAAGCTACAGGCTGTGATTTAAAATGCATATGTGTGCTCATTTATGTTTAATAATGTTTATCCTTGTAGGTATAATAAATATATGCCATAATATCATTCTGACATAGATGTAAAGTTCACAGAAAAGTAAGCATTAATATATAATGACAATTTTATGCATGTGTTTTTTTTAATGTGATGTTTGCAACATTTTTCCTTTAAGGCATTAGAGTCCCATCTGTTACAAGTAGGCTCGTTCCTTACCAAGAGTGGATTGAATGATTATGTTGGCTGCAGACCTTATGCTCACAACCATGACATCTCAGCCAACGGCTCTCTGCTGTTCAATGCTTTGTTCTGTCAAAACCATTTTATAATTTTAACAAACAAGACTGGCAACGAAGTAAAAGATTCAACTTTCCCGATCTGTAAAGAAAGTCGGCTCTTGCAAGTGTTTATATAAAGACATTGGCTTTTGGGTAGCATTCAGGGTCGTACAGTTTGAGAAAAAAAATACACTTTTTTGTGGAAGTATCTAATAACCTCCTTTCTGGATCGCTACCTTGGTTTGGTGAAGGGGCTAGATGATTATATACACTATATACACACTAGCCCAATTATATAAGGTTTTAAATGGTTACTACTTTTTAATTTTCTTCTGTTTGCCTGTATGGATTGACATTTGGCTTTTTCACTGATTGTTTCACTCAGTGCTTCCCAGTGTGAAGTGGGCACATAACCATCTACAAATCTCCATGATGTATCTTCTATGCAACATGGCCAACAGCTTATGTTAAGTTGTATTAAAGGCGTGCTACTCTTCACATCCCCTTCTGGATCACTACCATGTCTCTTCCTTGGTTGAGGATCCTAACACAGCTATAGAGCTTCTAGTAACCAGGGATAAATATATAGCAGTCCTCTTTTCAATTACAAGACAAAAGTAATTTGTACTGTTTTTTTCACCCACACAAATGTGGTGAACTACCTTCTCATAAAATCTACTACACAAGCTAAGAACCAGCCCCATGCTGATGAGAGGCAATAACGTTGAAACAGCTGTACGTGGGTGGGATTCCTGGCTTGTGTATAATCCATCCTGAGCTTTGCAAAAAAAGCTGTGTAATACAATAAATATATCCCCTTCTGGATCGCTGCCTTGTCATGGTGAAGGGGTTTGTGTACTTCAATGAAGCTCAAGATGGGCGGGTCATAGCAGAGAGGTCAGATGAATTACAGTCCACTGGAGAAGGAACTAGCAACGCACTCCAGCATCTTTGCCATAAAAACCTTATGGATGAGCACAAACAGACACAAGATGATGCGATCCATAGGGTCACAAAAAGTCGGACATGATTGAATAACTGGACAACAATCTAACAAACTAACAACGTCAGTTGCTGAGTAAGCCATGAGCAAAACAATTCAGTTTTTAAGTTATTTAATATCAAGATCATTGTAGCATTACTTCCTTAAAGCTAAAACATGTGGGGTGTGTTTTTTTTACTATATCATTTGATGGAGTAGGAGGGAAGAGACGGATTTCTGGAATGTAAGATAATTGGATCTGAATGAAACTGACATAACCCCCTTCCCTTTCACAGACCTAGAAGTAGGCATCTTGCATCAGAATATATACACCCCTGTCACATACATATTTTCACCATGGATACTTCCAGGGTCCAGCAAGAGCATCAAAACGCTTTCCCTACATAATTATGCTCATAGTCAGACTCATAGAGCCCGATTCAATTGGGAAATCGTAAGTTACTGTAACCCATAAGTGAGGCCGTAAGTTTATTTGCTATTCAATTGGCGTCTTTTTGTGGGCTCCGGACGGGTTATGGGATTGAAAACTTTGCGATGGTTAAACCCGAAACTTACAGCTTTCCGAAGCCTTTGATCTTTCACTTCTGCAAGAGTTACAATGGCTAAAATCACAAATCGCTATTCAATTGCTCCAATTCCCCAAGGCCACAAATGGTTTCAAACCTGTGAATGGCAAATGTAGGAGAAAATCCTACGAGTTCTGGAGAGGATCCGCAATGGGGATTTAACCCATGTCCGCAACACTGTAAATGCAAATAAAAAATCACTACTGCACTGTAAATAACGGAGAAAGCGATGGTAGACATTAATTGCACAACAGTCTCAAGCCCGCAAATCGGCAGTAAAATACATTTATTTTTATGTGTCATTTTGGGGTTATATCGATCTCGGGAATCAATGAGTTAATACATATGAGGCCACCCATATGGACTAGAACAGTATTGGCGTTCATTTTTATAATTTGGGATTTTGAGGGTTTGCGAGTTGCACATTGGACTCCCAAACCTAATTCATTGACATGTAGCCTCCATATTTTACTGCCGTAATGATGCTGGTCTCATTGTCTTTTTGTTGTTTCGAAATGGGAGGTTACGGGCTTGCTTCATTGATCATATTCCTGCCCTAAACTGCTACAGACAAGTGCATGGTTTACACAGTCGGCTTGCGGCTCGTAATTTGCGGGCTCCTTCAATTGAATAGAACCAGAATCGGAGATGAACGGGAGCCCGCAGCACGTCCGCAGACAGGCGGCCATAATCCTGCAAGATGCGGGCTTGCAATTGAATCAGGCTCATAGTTTTCAAACATATACAGTCAGGTCCATAAATATTGGGACATCTACACAATTCTAAACTTTTTGGCTCTATACACTACCACAATGGATTTGAAATGAAACGAACAAGATGTGCTTTAACTGCAGACTTTCAGCTTAAATTTTAGGGTATTTACATGCAAATCAGGTGAACGGTGTAGGAATTACAACAGTTTGTATATGTGCCTCCCACTTTTTAAGGGACCAAAAGTAATGGGACAATTGGCTGCTCAGCTGTTCCATGGCCAGGTGTGTGTTATTCCCTCATTATCCCATTTACAAAGAGCAGATAAAAGCTCCAGTGTTCATTTTTAAGTGTGCTATTTGCATTTGTTGCTGTTAACTCTCAATATGAGATCCAAAGAGCTGTCACTATCAGTGAAGCAAGCCATCATTAGGCTGAAAAAACAAAACAAACCCATCAGAGAGATAGCAAAAACATTAGGTGTGGCCAAATCAACTGTTTGGAACATACTTAAAAAGAAAGAACGCATCGGTGAGCTCAGCAACACCAAAAGACCCGGAAGACCACGGAAAACAACTGTGGTGGATGACCGAAGAATTATTTCCCTGGTGAAGAAAACACCCTTCACAACAGTTGGCCAGATCAAGAACACTCTCCAGGAGGTAGGTGTATGTGTGTCAAAGTCAACAATCAAGAGAAGACTTCACCAGAGTAAATACAGAGGGTTCACCACAAGATGTAAACCATTGGTGAGCCTCAAAAACAGGAAGGCCAGATTAGAGTTTTCCAAACAACATCTATAAAAGCCTTCACAGTTCTGGAACAACATCCTATGGACAGATGAGACTAAGATCAACTTGTACCAGAGTGATGGGAAGAGAAGAGTATGGAGACGGAAAGGAACTGCTCATGATCCAAAGCATACCACCTCATCAGTGAAGCATGGTGGTGGTAGTGTCATGGCGTGGGCATGTATGGCTGCCAATGGAACTGGTTCTCTTGTATTTATTGATGATGTGACTGCTGACAAAAGCAGCAGGATGAATTCTGAAGTGTTTCGGGCAATATTATCTGTTCATATTCAGCCAAATGCTTCAGAACTCATTGGACGGCGCTTCACAGTGCAGATGGACAATGACCCGAAGCATACTGCAAAAGCAACCAAAGAGTTTTTTAAGGG
The DNA here is from genome assembly GCA_027410445.1 of Discoglossus pictus. Taxonomy (NCBI): domain Eukaryota; kingdom Metazoa; phylum Chordata; class Amphibia; order Anura; family Alytidae; genus Discoglossus; species Discoglossus pictus. The sequence continues at coordinate 25,035,785 of CM050169.1, forward strand.
AAAGAAGGGGAATGTTATGCAATGGCCAAGTCAATCACCTGATCTGAATCCGATTGAGCATGCATTTCACTTGCTGAAGACAAAACTGAAGGGAAAATGCCCCAAGAACAAGCAGGAACTGAAGACAGTTGCAATAGAGGTCTGGCAGAGCATCACCAGGTATGAAACCCAGCGTCTGTTGATGTCTATGCGTTCCAGACTTCAGGCTGTAATTGACTGCAAAGGATTTGCAAACAAGTATTAAAAAGTGAAAGTTTGTTTTATGACTGTTAATCTGTCCCATTACTTTTGGTCCCTTAAAAAGTGGGAGGCACATATACAAACTGTTGTAATTCCTACACCGTTCACCTGATTTGGATGTAAATACCCTCAAATTAAAGCTGAAAGTCTACAGTTAAAGCACATCTTGTTCGTTTCATTTCAAATGCATTGTGGTGGTGTATAGAGCCAAAAAGATTAGAATTATGTCGATGTCCCAATATTTATGGACCTGACTGTATATTTGTTTTCTTTGAATGGAGTCAGACTAAAAATATAATCCCCTTCTGCATCGCTATCTTGTCATGGTGAAGGGACTTGTATACCTCATTGGAGCTGTGAACTATACCATGTATTGTCACCCAAGATGGGCAGGTCAAATCAGAGAGGTCAGACAAATCACTGTCCACTGGAGAAGGAACTGGCAACCCTCCGGTATCTTTGCCAAGATAACCTTATGGATAAGCACAACCAGAGAAACAAAGATGTGCTTGGCGTACTGCATCCATGTTTTTTTGAGAGTCGGACACGACTGAACAGCTAAACACACAGGAAAATATTTAGGCATGGAAAAAAAATCATAAAGCATGTATTTAATTAATTTTCTGGAGCCATTCTTAATATTTTAGTGATGGTTGTTTATGTGAGAGAGGCACCTTGCACCCCTCCCTCCACTAATGGGACCCTACTCAGGCTTCAAACTGTCTGAAAGTGATTAAAACCGACAACTACTTATAAATAGTATTCATAAATTATGATTTCCTCTGTAAATATGTTTATGCTCATGGCTTACACAGCTTCCAATGATGTTACATACTTCACATGCAGGTACAGTGGTCCTTTAAGCCATTTTTCCAAATACTCTTGCATTGTACCTAGTTGCACTTAAAATTTGGTATTCATAAATGGTAGCATTTCAGAGAGTTATTACCTACGTAATAATGCTTGAAAATCTCCATTTGATCTAAATAATGTAAGAAGCGTGCAATGGGTTGAAAGGTTATATAGTATAATTGATAGAATTTGAATTTCATGCTGAACGGGAGCCTATAAAAACATCATTAGTCTGTGGGCATAATGGTCCTGCGCAGCAGTTTAAAGCAACATGAATAATATGATAGAAATTTCACAGCAGGGGAGTGTCATAGATCAGGTCCCAACACTATTTGGTCACTGCATGCACATCAGATTATTTGGGGGGTAAAAACTGCCTTCCTCGATATTTTTTTTAATTTCAGACTAGAAATACTGTGAAGAAGACACAGATTAACCAGGAAAGTTAATGACCACTGTAATGAGGAGTTTGATGTTTTAATTGTGCATTGATCATTAATAAAATTCATATTCATTGACATATAAAAGGAATTTTCTGTTTTGATCTTACTTACCTGTTGATCTCCACCCTTGCAAAGTCTTCCAGTGAGCAGGGGGTGCGACTAGAAGGCTGCGATAAAGGGATTTAAGAACAATCTGATTAAATACATGTTAACCTGAATACCAATGGACCGTCTGGCTTCAAGCCAGAACTCTTTGAAACCACTTTAATAGGGCAAGCCTCCAGCCAATCAATAGTGTTGTATTGATATAATCTGTGTGTGTGTGTGCAGTCATGTCTAACTCTCCATGGGCCACAGCATGCCAGGCACATCTTGTATCTGGGTGTACTTAGCCATAAGGTTTTCATGGCAAAGATACTGGAGTGGGTTGACAGTGCTTTCTCCACGGTTTGTCTGACCTTTCCGCTATGACCTGCCCATCTTGGTTGATCCTATATGGTATAGCTCACAGCTTCATTGAAGTACACATGCCCATTCACCACGACAAGGTTGTGATCCAGAAGTGGTGATATAATCTATTGCCTGGCAATTTAGTAGTTTCTGTTACCTAGAGGCGCCACCCTTGACCTTTTACTAAATGGAGATCAGCAGCTGAAGGATCTGATCTATGAATGTAAGTTTTTTACTGAAATGGACCTGGAAATAGATATTTTAGTGTGTCAAAGAAAAAAAATATTTCAGATGCAACACAGTGACCTGCCCATCTTGGAGGTTTCAGAGCAAAATAAACAGATTCAAATATATAACTGCCATGGTAGCTTGTCCCTTTCAGCCAATAAGCAGTAAATAGATGTATGAGTCTTGTCTGCCAGTGAGATTTGCAGCCTTATGGATGCTCTGTGCTTTTCCCGATAGTATGCATGATGTTTATAAAGGGTCTACTTAAAGGTATATAGATGTTGAATGATGGATGCATCTTGGTTGCTTCATATATGCTCAGTAAAACAACAGAGGTTAGAAAGGCAGACCTCGGACATCACTTCCTTCAGTTCATCTTCCTGCAGTTTCAGAGAAAAAGGACATTCTTACTTTACAAACTGTCTCACTTGGGATATACCTGTACTTATTGCTGATTGTGTGTGCGTGCGTGTATTCCGGTTGCACCAGTGGAGTCATCCTATGTGATTGTTATATACATATATGAATATGTAAAGGAAGTACACCTTAAAGCTGTAATATGGGATCGAAGTGCTTGCATTAAAATTATATCTGGTACCAATACTAAGAGAAATCAGTGTTAGTATTTATTTATTTGTTCCAATATATATAAAGCTATAGCCAATTATTATTATTATCGTTTATTTATAACGCACCAACATATTCTGTAGCGCTGTACATAAGATAAGTTCCAGGCAAAGGTAAATACAAATCAACACATAGCAAAGCAAGGAGGGCCCTGTCTTTGAGCTTGAAATCCAGTGTCGTGGTAAAGGAGGGGGGAAAGGTTATGAGCGTGTCAGGGTGGAAGGTGATACGCTTCTTTAAAGAAATGCGTTTTTAGTTAGTTTTTGAATGTTTTGAGGCAGGAGGACAATCTGGTGGAGCAAGACAAGGAGCTCCAGAGAATAGGGGCAGCACGAGAAAAGTCCTGAAGGCGAGACTGAGAGGAGGTGACAAGAGTTGTAGAAAGAAAAAGGTCATTAGCAGAACAAAGAGGGCAGTTGGGGGAATATTTGGAGATGAGAGCAGAGATGTACGGGGGTGCGCTACTGTTGAGGGCTTTGTAAGTTAGGGTCATGATTTTACATTTTATTCTGGAGGCTAAGGGAAGCCAGTGGAATGATTGACAGAGAGGTGATGCCGACACTGAACGCTGTGTACGGAAGATGAGTCTATCAGAGGCGTTCATTATGGATTGAAGTGGGGATAGTCGGGTGGTGGGTAGGCCAGCAAGAAACGAGTTGCAGTAGTCGAGTGATGATGAGAGAGTGTATTAGGATTTTAGTTGTGTCTTGTGTAAGATAGTGGCGAATTCTGGAGATGTTTTTTAGTTAGAGAAGACAAGTTTTTGTTAGTGACTGTATGTGAGGGATGAAAGACAGGGCGGGGTCCAGTAGAACCCCAAGGCAACAGGCTTGGGAGGTGGGAGTGATGATGCCATTGTTGACAGTGAGAGAGATGTGAGGAATTGATGCTGTGGTAGAGGGAGGGAAGATTAGGAGTTCAGTCTTAGACATGTTGAGTTTGAGATGGTGCGTGGACATCCAAGAGAATATACTAGAAAGGCAGTTGGAGACGTGTGTTAGAAGACAGGGGGATGGATCTGGTGATGAGAGGTAGATTTGAGTGTCATCTGCAAAGCAATGATACTGAAGCCCAAAAGAGTTTATTAGGGTACCAAGTGAGGACGTGTAGATTGAGAAGAGGAGGGGGCCTGGGACTGGACCTTGGGGTACACCAACAGAAAGGGGGTAAGTAGAAGAAGAGGTATCAGAGAAGGAGGACACTGCATGATCAATTTTGTAGGTATGATGAAAACCATGAGAGAGCAGTGTCTTGAATACCGAGGGAGGAGTGGATGGTTGACTGTGTCAAAGGCAGCAGAGAGATCTAGCCAATAAGATGAAATCTCCATAAGAAACAGGAGAAGGCTGCAAAGAATAATATATATATATATATATATATATATATATATAATACAATCATAGTGCTATACCAAACACAGGCTGCAGTGCCTGGGTTCAAACTTAGTTACTACTCTATATTATATGCCAAACAGAACGAAATAGAGCAAAAACCTTGATTATATTATCAGCCTAAATATATATATTTTTTTAAATTTGAATTGTCCTGTAGTGTTTTGGGAGGGGCAGATGGTATTGGATAGGGCTAACAAAGCCAAGTGAGCACAGTTAAATCTTGCTGCAGATCTATCCCCTACCACTTCTGATAAAAGTCAATTATATTTATCAACTACTGCAGCTTGCTGCTGCTCTCTATCTCTCTCATTTGCTCTGGCTTTGTGTTCTCTGTCTACAAATAAGTGGGTACTTCTAAATTCACAGGAATAACTGCTTCATTCCAATGACATCTTGTTACTCCTAAAATAGAAGCATGCATGAATTAAAGCTAATGTGTTATTACAATGTCGTGTACTGCTTCAGTTCTATTGCTCTTACAATTTTGATATCATTTCATACTTTTTCAATAAAAAAAATATACTAATATTATTTGTTTTTTATAATTAAAACAGGAAACAGAAATTGAAAACTTCCAGTGGACATCCAGTCCGAAATCTGGTCACAATGGTACAAACTTATCAGAGCTTTCTGAGTTCTCTCAATCTAATGTTGCGTCGTTGGACAATTCCTACAGAAGACCTGAATGTGTATCAAGCAAAGACTCTGTAAATACTGCTCACAAAGAGATCATTTCATCAAATAGTCATGTTTATGATATAAAAATTACAGATTTTGAGAGTATTCAAAAAAACCTGATGCCTACTCGCAGTTTGTCTCCCAATGGAACAAGATCAGAGATCTCCAGGGAAAATTCAGATACTGCTAAAACTCAAGTTATTTCATTTAACAATGTTAAATCTTCATTGAGCAAGAAATCTCTCAAGGAAATTTCAAAAGAAGATCTAAGATTAACAGCTGACACATCTGTAAGTATACCTCTTTTTTTTCACTTTTTTTATGTTTTATTGTTGAATTTACTGGCAAACTTGGGCACAATGTAACTTTGCTGGTGTCATATTTTTAGTATACTCTTGTAAAGAACTTGAATTCATAATGGGCAACATGTTTTTAAAAGATACGTAAATGTTTTAACGATAACATATCTGTCTGTCTCTCTAGTTCTGTTTAGTTCTAATGAAAGGATGCCAATATTATTAGCCACTTGGCAATAGGTCTGAATAGAAGAGCAAGATCAAGTAACATGGCTCCCTTCATATAGCTGCTAATGTTGTGAGATTTTTGCATTGCATACTTCATACAACATGTGCAATATTTTTATCTACAAAAATATACTTCATGGATAAAGAGTTGTGCGTCTTTTACACTGAATAATTTTTTTGTCCAATAAAAATGATGTATATATGTATTTTTTTAGATATATATATATATATATATATATATATATATATATATATATATATACCATATATATACCTTATATTACCATATTATTTTATTTTTATATTTTTTTTCTTCCCTCTACTTAAAAGATTTTAGTTTGTTTTTCAATTGAGTTGTACAGTTTATAGGTCACATTAAAGGTGGAAAAAGTTATGAAATGATTTGTCTTTGACTCATTTTTTTACAGCACAGAAACCTGACATTTTAACAGCGGTGTGTAGACTTTTTATATCCACTGTATATATATATATATATATATATATATATATATATATATATATATATATATATAAATTTTATTGGAGAAACATTTTAGTTAGAGTAAAAGATGCTCAACTCAGACAAGTAAATACACACACACATAAATTATAAATATATACGTATATATAGAGAGAGATAAGTAATAGTAAATAGGTAAAGGGCATCTCTCAGTCGTGTCCGACTCTCCATGACCTCATGGACAACACACCATGCTGATCCACTTGGTTTTTATGGCAGAGATACTGGAGTGGGTTGCCAGTTCCTTCCCCAGTGGGCCACAGACCCAGGTGGTCTCCCATCCAAATACTGATCAGCGGCACCTCTTGGTTCCCTGGCCAACCCAGGATGCTGTGGTGAAAGCACCTGCATCCAAACCACTGGGCCACCAGGGAACCCAATGGTAAATATACCTAATTGTAAATATACTTAATTACATCAGTAAATATATACAGTAATATACGTTATGATATAACATCTGAGCTCAAATACATTTAACACAATTTACAGAAATATATCTATTCCTAAACACGACACAGCTAATATATTATTTTAAGGACAGATTTCTTTATAGACCAAGACATTTCATTTTGTTCTTTCCCATCGCAATGTGCTTAAAAATCTAGTTTCCCACAGGTGAAAAAGGCTGGAGCATTTTTTTAGAAAACAATGGAAAAAACGACATATAATAAGAGACCTACTTCCAATTTATTGATTCTTGAAGGTTTATATTTCCCCACTGTGAAAGGGAATTGATTCAGGAAGGTTTATATTTCCCCACTGTGAGCTTTGGTCAGTTATATACAGGCTTTGTTTATCTTCCCTACGGAGGAAAAAATAGAAAGTTGAAAAGGTTATGAAAGGTTTACAAGTAAAAGAGCCATGAAGAATGAGCCAGAATTTCCAAGTGGTATCTCTTATCAATTTAGTCACAAACCACATTTTTCTTCGGCTTTGGGACATACAAACACAATTATTGAAATAATCTGATTTTATTATTTATTTATTTGTTTTCTTTTTTTGAAAATATTGGTAACACATTCTTTATAACATTATATTTCTATAAATTGTGTTAAATGTATTTGTATTTAATGATCACATATTTCTACAGTATCTCAATAGTAGTAAATGATAGGGAATTTTATAAATATATTATTTAACGTTTTTGTACATATTGTATTTTTAATTAATTCTAGTTTTTGAGCAATAAGACTTGAAAAAGAGTGTTGTAACACTCGCAATATCACTTTCAATAAAAGGAGTGTTCATTAACAGAAGAGATTGCTATTTTTTGAAGATCCTTTCTGTATTTAGCACCTGACATGATTTGTATAACTATGGGGTACATTCAGTGATTCTTAGCAGGGGCTCCAAGGGACCTGATGGAAACTTTATCATGGAACAGACATCTCTGATTCCAGTGAACCATATTGCAGGTCCTGTTATAATTAATTCATTTGGGGTTATATTCATATGAGTATCTGTTCTGTTTTTAAATTTCTATAATTATAGGGCCAATCAGTAATATAGTTTCTAAAGTGTGTGTAATGCTCCAGAGGGAGCGCATGCGCACTTTAGAAGCTATATGTACGGAATTCCGTACTTGCCGCAGTGGACATGCACACAGAGCCAGGGGTGCATGCACACACCGCCTTCGGCGCAAGCCGCGCATGCCACCAGAGGGGAAGAACGAGACAGAGGAGGAAAGGGGGTAAGAGACACAGGGGAGGAGGGGGGAAAGAGACACAGGGGAGGGAGGAAGGGGGAAAGAGACACAGGGGATGGAGGAGGGGGAAAGAGACACAGGGAAGGGAAAGGGGGGAAAGAGACACAAGGAAGGGAGAGGGGGAAAGATACTCAGGGGAGGGTGGAGGGGGAAAGAAACACACGGAAGGGAGGAAGAGACACAGGGGAGGGAGTGGGGGGGGAAAGAGACAGGGGAAAAGGGAAAAAGACACAGGGGAGGGAGGAAGGGGGAAAGAGACACAGGGGATGGAGGAGGGGGAAAGAGACACAGGGGAGGGAAGGGGAGAAAGAGACACAAGGAAGGGAGAGGGGGAAAGATTCTCAGGGGAGGGAGGAGGGGGAAAGAAACACACGGGAGGGAGGAAGAGACACAGGGGAGGGAGTGGGGGAGAGACACAGGGGGAAAAGGGGGTAAACGACTAGTTAAATTATATTTTCCAATTTAAATGACGATTGTAGCATCCTATTAATAGGTAGCATCAACATGAAATGAAAAAACACTATGGGTGGATTTTACTAAAGCATCTCTGGTTGTGATCGGTTGCAATGACCTGAGAGCCAGTTTTGCAGGTCTTTCTGTGGTTTACAAAAGGCTTTCTCCACATTAAAAATGAGCACAGTATTGCAAAAAAGGGTATTATGTGGGTAGTGTGCTGTGTAAAGTTTGCCAAATTTACTAAATCAAGATTTTAGTTTAGCTGCCTTTAATGATCATATTCGGCATTTCGTGCTTCAACCCCATGAAAGCAGATTAAAGTATATTATTTATATTCCTCCATTAAAATATAACATACACTTCTAAATATAGGGCCTCATTAAATTCCAGCCTCGTAAATAAGAGGCTTCTACTTAAGCCCTACGTACTGCAAAGTTTCTCTAACTTACAATGCTATTAAATTAGCCCTGCTGCGAGCAACGTATGAGCTACGCAGCAGGCCCGTACGTATCTACACTGCGTAAATGTACATGAGGAGTGACAGCCTGCGAGATGATATCGCAGGCTCCCACTCCTCATCAAGTGCTGCGGGGGTCCTAAAAGGGACCTCCGCGGCAGTCCCCCACATAAGCCCTGCCGTGGGGGGTACTCCAAACCCCCCCCTAGGCACCTAAAATGAACCCCCCCTCAATGCGGGGGTCCCTGTCGGGACCCCCGAAGTGTCCTCACATGAACACCTTGCTGCAGGGGTCCATAGGAACCCCCGCAGCCCCCACACATTAACCCCTTGCAGCGGGGGTCCCCGATCGGCACCGATCAGGCCCCCGCTGCATTTAAAACTTTTAAATTCCCCGCCGCGGCTCCTTAAAGGGACCGCGGCACACTATTACCCAATCCCGGCCGCGGCACTTAAAATTAACCCCCCTCTATGCTGGGGGTCCCCATCGGGACCCCCGAAGTTTCCCCACATAAACCCATTGCAGGGGGGGTCCCCGATCTGCATAGATCAGGCCCTCCGCTGCATTTAAAACTTTTAAATTCCCCGCCGCGGCTCCTTAAAGGGACCGCGGCACACTATTACCCAATCCCGGCCGCGGCACTTAAAATTAACCCCCCTCTATGCTGGGGGTCCCCATCGGGACCCCCGAAGTGTCCCCATATAAACCCCCTGCTGCGGGGGGGCCCCGATCGGCACCGATCGTGACCCTGCTGCAATTCAATTTTAAATTTCCCGCCTTGCGGGTCCTCAAAGGACCGTAAAGGTCCTGAAAGGACTCGCACTAAAAATATTAACCCCAGGCAACTATAATTACCCCATTAACTCATGATGGTCAATCCAGACCACCATAAGGCTCTAATTACCCCATTAACTCATGATGGTCAATCCAGACCACCATAAGGCTCTAATTAACCCATTAACTCATGGTGGTCAATCCAGACCACCATAAGGCTCTAATTAACCCATTAACTCATGGTGGTCAATCCAGACCACCATAAGGCCTAAATTAACCCATTAACTCATGGTGGTCAATCCAGACCACCATAAGGCTCTAATTAACCCATTAACTCATGGTGGTCAATCCAGACCACCATAAGGCTCTAATTAACCCATTAACTCATGGTTGTCAATACAGACCACCATAAGGCTCTAATTAACCCATTAACTCATGGTGGTCAATACAGACCACCATAAGGCTCTAATTAACCCCATCAGTCCCATAAGGGTATATTATTACCATTATGGGCCTGTTACAACCCAACATTAACCACATAAGTGCCATGATGGTCCTCAAGGACCATCATGACACTAACTACAAACACTACACTATAACCCCCAATAAACCATTTAATCTAAACTAACCCCCCTCTACACTAATCTATTAACACTTACACTACCTACCTACACTACCTACCCCCTAATAAACCTTCCCACCACTCTAATTACAAAAAATAAAAAACCTACAGCACAGAAAACAAAAAACAATTACAACCCCACCCCCCACTACAGAAAACAAAAAAATACATTACAACCCCACCCCCCCACTACAGAAAATAAAAAAATTACACACCTGAAAAGGAAAGACAGATAAACACAATACAATACATACATATAATACATTACATACATTACATACAATACATGACATTACATATAATATATTACATATAATATATTACATATAATACATTACATACATTACAAACAATACATGACATTACATATAATATATTAAATATAATATATTACATATAATATATTACATATAATACATTACATACATTACATACAATACATGACATTACATACATTACATATAATATATTAAATATAATATATTACATATAATATATTACATATAATATATTACATATAGTCCTAATCAAATACCCCCTATCTATCTAACATACAATCTATTTAATTTAAAATAAATCCTAACTATATCAAATACATCCCCCTATCTATCTAATATACAAAAAATCCTAACTACATACACAGACCATTATTCTAAAGTAAAATAAAATAATTACAGTCCTAACTACATACACAGACCCTAATTCTAAGCTAAAATCAATAAATTAAGACCACTTACCTTTAAGATGTTGCTTCAGATCACTAACCTATGGGTCAAACAAAAAATAAAAATTAGTACAAAACATTAACATCAAATAAATAAACATTCTATACATTCTAAATATTCAACTCACCTTTACAGCATGTCCAGTCACTGTTTAGCTCTTCCGGCGCGGCCCTGTTAAAAAAAAAAACACAATACATGAATACATTAATACAATATATAAACAATAAATAAAATACACAAATAAACATCTAAATATACATTGAACTTACCTCCCCGCGATGTCCCCGGCCTTCTCTCCTTCAGCCCCGGCTGGGCCGCGGAACCATCCGCGCTCTAAAAAAAAAAAAAAAAAAAACTAACGGAGGTCTGCACTGGCAGACCTCCCCGACGCTACTGAACCTCCCGGAGTCGTTTCCGGGAGGAAATTGGCATTGTCGGCTTGTGATTGGCTGAAAAGGCTGTCAGCCAATCAAAAGTCGTCAATGTAGGAGCCAATCAGGATGCGCAGATGTCTTCTACCAATCACTCCGTGGGGGTGTATCCCATAGTGATTGGCTGAAGGCATCTGAGCGTTGTGATTGGTTCCCAGAAAGATAGACAAGTGTTTAAGCCAATCAGGGTGGGATATTGGGGTGTATCCCATCCTGATTGGCTTACACATTGACGACTTTTGATTGGCTGAAATTGATAGACAGCTTTTTCAGCCAATCACAAGCCGCCAATGCCAATTTCCTCCCGGAAACGACTCCGGGAGGTTCAGTAGCGTCGGGGAGGTCTGCCAGTGCAGACCTCCGTTAGTTTTTTTTCTTTTTTTTTTTTAGAGCGCGGATGGTTCCGCGGCCCAGCCGGGGCTGAAGGAGAGAAGGCCGGGGACATCGCGGGGAGGTAAGTTCAATGTATATTTAGATGTTTATTTGTGTATTTTATTTATTGTTTATATATTGTATTCATGTATTCATGTATTGTGTTTTTTTTTTAACAGGGCCGCGCCGGAAGAGCTAAACAGTGACTGGACATGCTGTAAAGGTGAGTTGAATATTTAGAATGTATAGAATGTTTATTTATTTGATGTTAATGTTTTGTACTAATTTTTATTTTTTGTTTGACCCATAGGTTAGTGATCTGAAGCAACATCTTAAAGTTAAGTGGTCTTAATTTATTGATTTTAGCTTAGAATTAGGGTCTGTGTATGTAGTTAGGACTGTAATTATTTTATTTTACTTTAGAATAATGGTCTGTGTATGTAGTTAGGAATTTTTGTATATTAGATAGATAGGGGGATGTATTTGATATAGTTAGGATTTATTTTAAATTAAATAGATTGTATGTTAGATAGATAGGGGGTATTTGATTAGGACTATATGTAATATATTATATGTAATATATTATATGTAATATATTATATTTAATATATTATATGTAATGTATGTAATGTCATGTATTGTATGTAATGTATGTAATGTATTATATGTAATATATTATATGTAATATATTATATTTAATATATTATATGTAATGTATGTAATGTCATGTATTGTATGTAATGTATGTAATGTATTATATGTAATATATTATATGTAATATATTATATTTAATATATTATATGTAATGTCATGTATTGTATGTAATGTATGTAATGTATTATATGTATGTATTGTATTGTGTTTATCTGTCTTTCCTTTTCAGGTGTGTAATTTTTTTATTTTCTGTAGTGGGGGGTGGGGTTGTAATGTATTTTTTTGTTTTCTGTAGTGGGGGGTGGGGTTGTAATTGTTTTTTGTTTTCTGTACTGTAGGTTTTTTTGTTTTTTGTACTGTAGGTTTTTTGTTTTCTGTGCTGTAGGTTTTTTATTTTTTGTAATTAGAGTGGTGGGAAGGTTTATTAGGGGGTAGGTAGTGTAGGTAGGTAGTGTAAGTGTTAATAGATTAGTGTAGAGGGGGGTTAGTTTAGATTAAATGGTTTATTGGGGGTTATAGTGTAGTGTTTGTAGTTAGTGTCATAATGGTCCTTGAGGACCATCATGGCACTTATGTGGTTAATGTTGGGTTGTAACAGGCCCATAATGGTAATAATATACCCTTATGGGACTGATGGGGTTAATTAGAGCCTTATGGTGGTCTGGATTGACCACCATGAGTTAATGGGTTAAATAGAGCCTTATGGTGGTCTGGATTGACCACCATGAGTTAATGGGTTAAATAGAGCCTTATGGTGGTCTGGATTGACCACCATGAGTTAATGGGTTAATTTAGGCCTTATGGTGGTCTGTATAGACCACCATGAGTTAATGGGTTAATTAGAGCCTTATGGTGGTCTGGATTGACCACCATGAGTTAATGGGTTAAATAGAGCCTTATGGTGGTCTGGATTGACCACCATGAGTTAATGGGTTAAATAGAGCCTTATGGTGGTCTGGATTGACCACCATGAGTTAATGGGTTAATTTAGGCCTTATGGTGGTCTGTATAGACCACCATGAGTTAATGGGTTAATTAGAGCCTTATGGTGGTCTGGATTGACCACCATGAGTTAATGGGTTAAATAGAGCCTTATGGTGGTTTGGATTGACCACCATGAGTTAATGGGTTAATTAGAGCCTTATGGTGGTCTGGATTGACCACCATGAGTTAATGGGGTAATTATAGTTGCCTGGGGTTAATATTTTTAGTGCGAGTCCTTTCAGGACCTTTACGGTCCTTTGAGGACCCGCGAGGCGGGAAATTTAAAATTGAATTGCAGCAGGGTCACGATCGGTGCCGATCGGGGCCCCCCGCTGCAGGGGGTTTATGTGGGGACACTTCGGGGGTCCCGATGGGGACCCCCAGCATAGAGGGGGGTTAATTTTAAGTGCCGCGGCCGGGATTGGGTAATAGTGTGCCGCGGTCCCTTTAAGGAGCCGCGGCGGGGAATTTAAAAGTTTTAAATGCAGCGGGGGGCCTGATCTATGCAGATCGGGGCCCCCCCCTGCAATGGGTTTATGTGGGGACACTTCGGGGGTCCCGATGGGGACCCCCAGCATAGAGGGGGGTTAATTTTAAGTGCCGCGGCCGGGATTGGGTAATAGTGTGCCGCGGTCCCTTTAAGGAGCCGCGGCGGGGAATTTAAAAGTTTTAAATGCAGCGGGGGGCCTGATCTATGCAGATCGGGGCCCCCCCCTGCAATGGGTTTATGTGGGGACACTTCGGGGGTCCCGATGGGGACCCCCAGCATAGAGGGGGGTTAATTTTAAGTGCCGCGGCCGGGATTGGGTAATAGTGTGCCGCGGTCCCTTTAAGGAGCCGCGGCGGGGAATTTAAAAGTTTTAAATGCAGCGGGGGCCTGATCTATGCAGATCGGGGACCCCCGCTGCAAGGGGTTAATGTGGGGGTGCTGCAGGGGTCCCGATAGAGACCCCTGCAGCATGGGGATGTGTATAGGGTGCAGGGGGGAGCCTCACACTGCTGTCTCGGGCTGTTCCGAGGCAGCACGTAGAGGCTTTCGGATCCCTTGCGTGGACTTTTTGTCCACGTAGGGATTCTTACGATATGCGAGACTCGTGCATAGATTTAAGGCTACGTAGCTCTCTCGGAGCCTATTCTCGGCCATTTTCTCGCAGTCATATCGTAAAGCAGGCTGCGAGAGATTCGGTTCTCGCAAACAGCAGGAAAACTGCCTTTTGCGAGCACCGAGAGAACTACGAGGGAGAATTTAATAGGGCCCATAATTAGCAAATTCTGTCAGCACATCTCACACTTAAAGTGATGTAATGTAATAATTCACATATATCTAACCTTATTATAAATGAAAATGTATTTATAATTATATGTAGTTTTGTTTATTTTTTAATCTATATTTATTTATTTATATTTAAGTTTTGAAATAGGCTGAGTAAAATTATATTTATGACATTTTACGATATACATTATCTGACTTACATTATAAACCAAAGTGAATAATATGTGGTTCTGATGAAAATACATGGACATGTTATCATTTCGCCATGTTTATTGTTATGTAATGTCAAACATTGCGTCTTTCCGACCTATATATGGCACCTTGGATGGTGTGTGAGCTGAGACTAGTCTTTAGAGTGTTGGCTCATAACTTGTAAAATATGTATGTATGTAGCATTTTTCTTTTTCCTACTATTTTGATAGCTTATTGAAAATAGTTTAATATTTTTTCTTTAAACTGTTATCCTAATAACAGCATTAATGTTTTTAATTTGACGCACAGATCAGTTTATGTTGTTCTGGTATGCTCACCAAGTCTATCTAGTACCTTAAAGAGACGTCTTCCTTCTAGAGGTAGCTCAAAAAGAAATGGGATTCATGTCCCAACCGTTCTCCTCTTTTTCCTTTCAAATTGTGTTTGTGCTTGAATCTAGAATTACAATCTTGGGAAACCTTCCAAATCAGCTCATTCTATTTTTCCATGACTAAGGTGAACCCATTAAGAAATTATCCTTCAACATCTCCTGGATGAAAGATCTCCAGTTAAGGTAGTCTGGTTATCATTCACATGAAGTCTGTTGAGTGTTGCACATGTAATCTTTACGTAGTCAACAGGGTCAAATTAATATTCAGTCTTTTGAGAAAGAGAAATAAGGAGAACCGAACATTTTTAGCACACCACAACCATTAGTCACAGCAACATAGGCATTAAGGAAATTAACTGCAGTTAAAATGTACTCTATTCAAATGTAGTGTGCAAACGTTTTGGCTCTCAAAGGTGGTCCCCATGAGCTTTGGAAGATACCCAGTCGGTCCCCATATCCGAAAGCTTAATATCCACTACTTTAGCCAACTTACATTTCTCAGTACACTTTTGAATTTTGAGACGTGCCATCAAGGTTCTCGTCTGAAGCAAATTGTTGGATGTGCTGATTAAGTTAACTGGATTGCCATGACCAAACACTCTGCTGTAGTTCATGTCTGGCCTGTATCATCCAATCTAATGTACAATTGATCTGAGCTCCTGGACACTGTTAGGATCTGTATCTCTCCATTCAACGGGAATCAACATGGGACTGCTCTGTCACTGATTTCATTGCAATACCTATTCTTCCATTTACTTTAGATTATATACTTAATTAAAAAGCAGCTTGTTGTACACATATAGATATTACTTCTACTCAGTGGGAATAATCGTGTTTCCCTTCAGTAACATTTTATAAAAAAAAGCTAATTTGAATGCATCACTTATACCATCCATGCAGCAGCAAATGCAGAAGGGATTAGAATTATGGTAGTGAATTACTTATTACATTATTATTACTTACTAGCGATTTGCTCATCAAAAAATTACGGCAATGAAATTGTAAGTGAGCTAAGGGTGTTTGGTGTATATAATGTGGCTGATGTAGCGTTGTTCGTTTTCTATGTCTTGCAAGTTTTTCGGAATATCCGTAGCTGTTTGGTGGGCTTTTTCGGAATATCTGTAGCTGTTTGGTGGTGTTTTGCGTGTTTATGGTAGTGTTTTCCTTGTTTAGGGACCTTTAGCCTCGTTTTCGTTTTGTTCGGCGGCCATTTTTTCTCTTGCTTAGGTGATTTTCGGGTCTCTAAACTATGAAATTTGTGCTTAAATAGAGGTGTAACTTCAGTTGCAGAGGTCCTCGGTGCCCCCCCCTTAGTGTGAGTAACCTTTTTATGTGTTTGTTGTTTGTATTTGTTGTGTTTGTAATGTTTTTGGGGTTGCGCGGGTTGCATCCTTGTTTTCTAATCTCGTAGGTGTTTTTCGGCAAATATGTAGGTGTTTGGTGGTGTTTTGCGTCTTTAGACTGCTGTAGCCTCGTTTTCGTTTTTTTCGGCGGCCATTTCTTCTCTCGCTTAGAGAATTTAAGTTAACTTAAATTGAGTTGTAACTTTAGTTTTCGAGGTCCTGGATGCTCCCTCTTCCTGTAAGTAAGCTTTTTATGTATTTGTTGTGTGTATTTGTTGTATTTTTGATGTTTTTATGTGCGCGTGTTGCGGCCGATTTTTGCGAGGTCATAATGGGTTGTAACGTGTCTTGTATTTTGTTTACGTTACAACGTAAATTTTGCAAGGGTTGCAGTTGCTGACAAGGAGCCCCTTCGGCGCTCCTTGCCAACAACTGCGACCCTTGTAAATGTTATATTTGTGGTAACTTAGGAAATAAATATCTGTGATTATCATTACTGTACAATGGCATGCAGGGGACTAGGGCAAGCCTAGTTCCAACATATTATTCCCAAAAGTTTGACCTTAGTGAATCTAGGCCTTTGATTGAAGTGCTTTTGTGAGTATTTACCGAAAATGACACTAGTCAATGAAAAGACAGGATTCCCTAGAGAAGAATCTGATGCTGGGAAAGATTGAAGGCACATGAAGAAGGGGTACAATAGAAGCTGCGATGGATAGATGAGGTCATTGAAGCAATGAGCATAAGCTTTATGGAGCCCTGAGGAGCAGTAGCTGACAGCTGTGCGTGTGTGTAGTCCATAGGGCCACAAAGTCTCACGTTGCACATACGGGCTTGGAATTTAATGTGGCTCACAGTTGGAGCACTGAGCATACCTTGGGGATCCTTCAATAAGTAGTCACTGTTAGCAGCTATGGTTATTGCTTGATTATGGTTCCAGAACTGATGCTTATAAATCGTAATTCTGCGTCCTTGCCAACAGCACAGTGCATTGGCGTCAATGATGCTCTATGTGGGAAAAAGATTTCATGCTTGTGAAGTTTGTAGCAAACTATCTACATTATCATTTTTGAGAAAATCTTAGAATTAGCAGACTCTGCTTGTGTCTAGAGGCTTCCATAATGGAATTCTGTAGCTCTACTAGCTGGCGTGGGCCCGTGGCAGTGTGTTCTAGCGATTTTTGTTTATTTAACAGTGAAGAGAAGGTACTTTTCGGCTTTATTTTAGAGTGAGTTCAACTTTCCACACTTGATACGTCCCTCCACACACAGGCAGTCATACTATAAAGTAATCATCCTGTATTCACTGATCTGCACCAGTACTCAAGTGCACTATGCAAGAAGAATAATAACCCTAGCCGCCTCTATATATGATTTTAAGAATTTCTATAAAAATTAGTTGATGCTAATGGGTTGCATACCTGCTAATGTTGTTCACAAACATGAAGTTTTCTTTCCTAAATTACAGTGGCCCTTTAAATCTTGCTTTTCTAAGCCACTATCTTCCTGACGCACAAACCTATTCTACTGGGGTAAGAATGATTTGTAAGAAAACAAACTGAGGTGGCCATTCGGTTGAACAATTTCATGTCAAAGAACATTACAGCAAATTTTAGATAGCGGTAAACAGCCATCTCTAATCCCCAAATGCACAGCACGGGCGAAAAGCTTGCAAAACTATTAATGAAATTGATTTGCTAACTACTTAGTAAACTTTAAGGGTCGTTTCGCTTGTAATGTTTTATTCATGATTTAATGGAGTTCTCTTTATTAAGTGCAAATATTTTTAATTAAGAAATAAAGTGTGACCCTTTGGGTAATATTGCCACATGCAGATAGTCAGTAATTAAACTCTTATACACGTACCGTTGTATTCAAACAATTTGGAATTAATTATCTGAATTTAGCATAATACGAATGTTCGTTTATAAAACTGCAAGATGCGCGTCGGGTGTAACAGGGTTTGTGATTGCAGCAAAAGTAAGAGTTTAATGTAAACTGTCTTATACAATCGTAAGAAGTTAATTAGCAGGGTATGTTTATGTGGATAAATAACAAAGCAGTGGTTGAATTTCTTCTCTGATCAAATTTTTTTTTTTTATATTATATATTAATTATGAAATTTAATATCAATATAACATTAATAATAGTTAATGTTATATATATTAATATTTAAAGATGCATTGTGGTACTTGTATTTTTATATGATCTTATGGATATCTAGACGTGATGATGGGCAAAATATTTTTCCAAAGTAAAAAAATAAACATATGTTACTGGATAAATCATAAGCTTATGAAATGAGAGCAATTCTTCGTTATTGTTTTTTATCCATTAAATTATCCTTTACGGCAGTCACCCATTTGCATGTGTCAGCTGATCCTGTCTTTTACATACTCAGGAGGGTCTGTTCTTGTAAGCTTATAAGCTTTCTAATACTACTACTAAGACTTCTGGCATTTGTAGATGACAGGTTTCCATTTTGCACATATATATTTCCTTTGCAATCAAAGAGCCTCATTCAATTGAGGCTATGGGAGATCCGGGTTTTGGAAATGGAGCCTATAAGTTAATTGCCGTCTTTTTGCGGGCTCCAATCCGGCCTCCGATTCATTGCAATGGTTTACATCGCAAGTTAATGCCCCTCCAAGCCTTTGATCTTTCGCGTAGCTAAAATCGCAAATCGCTATTCAATTGCTCAGATTCCCCCAAACTAACCACCCCGCCAAGGCCGCAAACGGCAAAAGTCGCTCCAGAAGTTAGGGGTTCCAAGGAAGAGTCGCAAAAGGCTTAAAGACACGTCTGGAGCACTTTAAAAGCACATATACACATACTACTATACTTTTATTAAAAGGGAAAGTGATGTTAGGTCTTAGAATTAATAACAAGCTCGCAAATCAGCCCCAAAAAATACTTTATTTCATGTTTGATCTCCATGTTATATTGATCCAGGCAATCGATGTGTTAATACATATAATGGAACTTGCATGTAATAGAATATCATATTTACGGCTTTTGCATTATATCTGGAAGGTGGGTCCGATCGTAACTCGTAATTCAAGCCCGTAGGACTTTGAAATCCAACCTCCATTTGTCATTGCCATAATAATGACGATCTCTGTTTCCATTGGCTGTTTCAAACTGGAAGTTACGGCTTTGCTTAACTGATCATGTTTAAGCTCGCAAATGCTACATACAACGGCATGGTATCCGATAGCTCATAACTTATAGGCTTGCCGAATTGAATAGCACCATAAGTCGCGGACGCTGCGGCCCGGGAGCAGGTCCGCAAAGATACGCCCGATACTCCATAACTTGTGACCTACGAATTGAATGTTGCTCATTGTCTCCTCTCACTTGAGGAAGTTAATAAGCAGAATCCAAAATGGTGAATAAAAGATAATATATAGGTTTGCCCTACTACTTCAGTTTTGGAGAGTCTTTTATGTGCTAGTATTTCAGGGTTTTCATAATCTTCACAGATGAGCGCTCACCAGATCAATTAATCTGATTGACTCACTTGTGAATAGCAGGGACATTCTAAAATATTCTCCCCTTCTGGATCGCTAACTTAAAGGGCTTGTGTAGTTCAATGAAGCTGTGAGATATACCAGGTCGGGTCACTCAAGATTGGCAGGTCTTAGCAGAGAAGCCAGACAAAGCATGAGATGACAATATTAAGCATTGATGTCCTGGGAATTAGTGAACTCAAATGTACTGGAATGGAACAACGACCAGATCCTCTACTCCTGCAGAAGAACTGGACTAGCCCTTACAATCAATCAATAAGTGACAGAATGGTTTAAATTCCAATTCAAGGCAAGTCATTTAATATCACCGTGATCCAAGTCTATGCTCCAACCATGGATGCTGAAGAGGCTGAAGTTGTCCAATTCTACAAAGATATTCAACTAATCATCGATGTTACTATTATCATAGGAGATTTGAATGCTAGGGAACAAAACACCTGGAATAATTGGCAAGTTTGGAGTACAAACTTAAGCAGATTAGTAGAATTCTGTCAAAATGATTTTCTGGAACTGACTGCATCTCAGACCATGAGCTTCTTATTGCAAAGTTCATAATTAAATCAGCGAAAAACTCCAGACCAGGCAAATACAAAGTAAATAATATCCCTTGCGAATATATAGTGGAGGTAAAGAATAGATTTAACGGACAAGACATGGAAGATGACGATTCTGAAGAATTTTGGACAAAATTTAGAAAACAGTAACAAAGAATATCCCCAAAAGAAATAATATATATATATATATATATACTGTATATACTCGAGTATAAGCCGACCCGAGTATAAGCCGAGATACCTATTTTACCACAAAATTCTGGGTAAAATGAGTGACTCGAGTATAAGCCTTGGGTGGGAAATGTGCTGCCCCCTGTGTCCCTCTTGTGCCCTCTGTGTCACCCTCTCTCTCCCGTGCCTCTTCTCCCCTCTCCCTTCCCTGTGTCTCTTCTCCCCTCTCCCTTTCCTGTGTCTCTTCCAACCTCTCCCTTTCCTGTGTCTCTTCCAACCTCTCCCTTCCCTGTGTCTCTTCCAACCTCTCCCTTCCCTGTGTCTCTTCCCCCCTCCCTTATCACCCTCCTCAACCCCACTCCTCAACCTCCCTCCTCATCCTCAACCTCCCTCCTCATCCTCAACCTCCCTCCTCATCCTAAACCCCCTCCTTATCCTCAACCCCCTCCTCAACCTCCCTCCTCATTCTCAACCGTCCTCCTCATCCTCCCTCCTCAACCCCCCTCCTCAACCCCCCATCCTCAACCCCCATCCTCAACCCCCCCATCCTCAATCCCCTCCTCAACCTCCCTCCTCAACTACCCTCTACAACCCCCCCATCCTCATCCTCAACCCCCCATCCTCAACCTCCCTCTCAACCTCCCTCCTCAACCTCAACCCCCCTCAAACTCCCTCCTCAACCTCAACCCCCCTCCTCAACCTCAACCCCACTCAACCTCCCCCCTCAACCCCAACCCCCCTCCTCAACCTCCCTCCTCAACTTAAACCCCCCTCAACCCCCCTCCTCAACCTAAACCCCCCTAAATACCTCCCCCTCTCCCCTCACTTACCTGCTTCTGCTCCAGCCTCCGCTCCTTCTTGACTCGGCGCGCATGTGACATCACATGCGCGCCGCGTCATTAGCATATACCGGCGTGTCGGCACCCGGTATATGCTAATGACATGACGTCACATGCGCGTCGGGTCAAGAAGGAGTGGAGGCCAGAGCAGAAGCAGGTAAGTGAGGGGAGAGGGGAAGGTATTTAGAGGGGGGTTTAGAATGAGGAGGGGGGTTGAGGAGGGAGAATGAGTAGGGGGGGTTGAGGATGAGGAGGGGGGAGGGAAAGAGACACGGGGGTTAGAGAGACACAGGGGGATTAGAGAGACACAGGAGGGTTAGCGAGACACGGGGGGGTTAGAGAGACACGTGCGGTAGAGTGACCCGAGTATAAGCCGAGGGGGCCCTTTTTAGCCTTAAAAAAAGGGCTAAAAAAAACTCGGCTTATACTCGAGTATATACGGTATATATACAGTGGATATAAAAAGTCTACACACCACTGTTAAAATGTCAGGTTTCTGTGCTGGAAAACAATGAGACAAAGATAAATCATTTCAGATATTTTTTCCACCTGTAATGTGACCTATAAACTGTACAACTCAATTGAAAAACAAACTGAAATCTTTTAGGTAGAGGGAAGAAAAAATATAAAAATAAAATTATATGGTTGCATAAGTATGCACACCCTTAAACTAATACTTTGTTGAACCACCTTTTGATTTTATTACAGCACTCAGTCTTTTTGGGTATGAGTCAATCAGCATGGCACATTTTGACTTGGCAAGATTTGCCCACTCTTCTTTGAAAAACAATCCAAACCTGTCAGATTGCGAGGGCATCTCCTGTGCACAGCCCTCTTCAGATCACCCCACAGATTTTTAATCGGATTCAGGTCTGGGCTCTGGCTGGGCCATTCCAAAACTTTAATCTTCTTCTGGTGGAGCCATTCCTTTGTTGATTTGGATGTATGCTTTGGGTCGTTGTCATGCTGACTGAAGGTTTTGTGCCAATATTGACTGGTATTTGGAACTGTTCATAATTCCCTCTATCTTAACTAAGGCCCCAGTTCCAGCTGAAGAAAAACAGCCCCAAAGCATGATGCTGCCACTACCATGCTTCTCTGTGGATATGGTGTTCTTTTGGTCATGTGCAGTGTTGTTTTTGTACCAAACATATCTTTTGGAATTATGGCCAAAAAGTTCAACCTTGGTTTCATCAGAACATAACACCTTTTCCCACATGCTTTTGAGAGACTTCAGATGTGTTTTTGCAAAATGTAGCCTGGCTTGGATGTTTTTCTTCGTAAGAAAAGGCTTTCGTCTTGCCACTCTACCCCATAGCCCAGACATATGAAGAATACAGGAGATTGTTGTCACATGTACCACACAGCCAGTACTTGCCAGATATTCCTGCAGCTCCTTTAATGTTGCTGTAGGCCTCTTGGTAGCCTCCCAGACCAGTTTTCTTCTCGTCTTTTCATTAATTTCGGAGGGAGCTCCAGTTCTTGGTAATGTCACTGTTGTGCCATATTTTCTCCACTTGATGATGACTGTCTTCACTGTGTTCCATGGTATATCTAATGACTTGGAAATTATTTTGTACCCTTCTCCTGACTGATACCTTTTAACAATGAGATCCCTCTGATGCTTTGGAAGCTCTCTATGGACCATGGCTTTTGCTGTGGGATGCGACTAAGAAAATTTCAGGAAAGACCAACTAGAGCAGCTGAACTTAATTTGGGGTTAATCAGAGGCACTTTAAATGATGGCAGGTGTATGCTGACTCCTATTTACCACAATTTGGAATGTGATTGCTTAATTCTGAACACAGCTACATCCCCAGTTATAAGAGGGTGTGCAGACTTATGCAACCACATTATTTTTCTTTTTCTTCCCTCCACCTAAAAGATTTCATTTTGTTTTTCAATTGAGTTGTACAGTTTATAGGTCACGTTAAAGGTGGAAAAAGTTCTGAAATTATTTATCTTTGTCTAATTTTTTTACAGCACAGAAACCTGACATTTTAACAGGGGTGTGTAGATTTTTTATATCCACTGCTTGCAGCCTAACAGCCTTATTAAATTGCGATTTGGCCAATTGAATAGGGCTCTATCTAAGCACATAACATATTTTTTTTTACAGAAGTGTTTAGTTAGAGAACTTCTATGCAAAAGCAAGGTCTTCACTAACTAAAATCTTCTTTTAAATAAAGATGCTATGTGCTTATATAGAGCCCTATTCAATTGGGCGAATGGCAATTTAATAAGTCTTTAAGGCGATCCCGCGTATATTCACTTTTGAAGATCTACACTTAAAATATGCAAAATGTTTTTAGAATGGAAACATATTAGTTTTTATATGCTATTATGCAGCTGTGTGAACTGCCATTTTGTTTTATGCTGATCTACTACTTGAAGTGGCAGGAGACTTTGAATACATAGGAAGCTTCTATCTGGAAAACAGGAATGTGCAAGCAACAACTACCAGTGCTCTCATTAGGTCTACTGAAATGCTCATTAATTTGCAAGAATACACCATCCTGAGATCGCGATAAAAGAAAATGTGACTTTTTTTCTTTTCTAAAAAATGTTTTTGCTGGGGTTAAACGGAATATTCTACCATATCTATTAAATAACTGCATTCTTTTTGTGCAACCGTTCCACTATTTTTTAAATAAATCGCAGGAAAGAAAATTCAGGTTATTGCTGGGATACAACTCATGTGAAGCCTGGATTACCTTGTCCGTTTCTTTTAAGAGGATGCTTCGCTTCAGTACCTTGTATTGAAAACCAATACATTCTGTGTTATCAGCGGTGGGTTTTAAAATTATAATAGTGAGCAATGAACAATTTTGTAGCCTGGAAATGGTTCAGTATGCAATAATTTATTTATGACAGAATGGCAGGATGAAACAAGAAACATACTGCACTCTTTAAACTTGGCACTTTCCTAAATATCTGCAGCCCTATTAAATTGCCTCAATGTGTAAAACCGTAGCCCCAGTGGCAGAGCTAGTGCATAAGGGGCCCAGGTGCAAAAAAAAAAAAAAAATATGCATTTACATATACATCTATATATATTATAGTACTATAAATACTTTCTTACCTGCCCGATGCTGCACTCCACTTCCTGGGCTGAGAAGGGTCCACTGCAGGCCAGAGAGCCGATGGGGGCCACAGAGGTCCGAGGGGGCCACAAATGGCCGAGGGAGGCCACACAAGCTGCGGAGGTCACAGGGGACTAAGGGAGGCCGCAGTGGTCCGCAAGGGAGCTGAGGGAGTCCGCAAAGGTCCAAGAGGGTGCACAGGGCCTGCAGAAGGCACATCGGGCCATAAGGGGCTGCAGGGGACCCAAGGGAGGTCAACAGGGGCTGTTGAGGCCACAGAGCCTGCAGGGGACCACAGTGAGTCATAAGGGGCTGCAGGGGATCCACGGGAGGTCGGCGGGGGACACAGGGCCTGATGGGGGTGCCTGGGGCCTGAGGGGGGGCTACAGTGAGCCTTAAGGGGCTGCATGGGACCGACGGGAGGTCCGCAAAGGCCATAAGTGGCCATGGGGGTCACTGGGCCGGCAGTAGGCACAGAAGACCCGTGGAGGCCACAGGAGGGCCACACAGGGGACCGGCGGGAGGTCTGCGGGGCCCCTCATAGGTCAGGGGCCTCGCTGCCTTGCACCATCTGCACCCGCAGTAGCTTCGCCTCTGCGTAGCCCGTAATGTAGTCCGCAAGACTTATGGCTATAAAATTGGCCCTGTAAAGCAACCCGCTAACGACTTGCGGCATAAGGGCAAAAAAAAACTACAGACTTTCGAAATCTGAACTCCGCGTCCGCAAATCCTTTGATCTGTCAAGCCCGTAACTGTTAAGTTCGAAAATTGCTATTACATTGCTACAAATCCACTGGCGTTCATCAATTTTCTCCAAGTTGATCTCATAATCTACCTTGGCAACTTTACCCTGGATCGTTATAAAATGTTTTGGGTAGGTAGATAAATCCTGACAGATTTACTATATCAAACTAGTAGTAGCACTGTAAGAAATGAGCTATAATATAACAAAATGTATGTATTAAAGGCTTGTGATAACTCATTTTTCAAGGGGAAAAAAAGATTTTAATGAATATATTGTTGAGTAGGCAAGATAGAACAAAATCTGCATCCCTTTAAATATAACAATACAGGTTCATGGATAAGAAAAATACCCATGTATCACATTAACTATGGATATGTCCAGGCAGTTGCTTTTTATCCATTGAAGTCTGTAAATTAGGTTATTTAGTTGCTTTTATATAGATTTTAGGCAGCCGAACATGTTGCAACAGACACATGTAATGATTTTCGGCGTTCACAGCAGTGTTTTTTTTCAGTTAAACAAAAAAGTGATTCATTTTCTTTTGTACATATCCTCCCAGCTTATTCATAATCTTTTTTCATTCTCACAGCCTGTCTATTGAGTTATTTTTAGTCTATAATAAAACCGCATAAAATCTCCCCAAAACAGACAATGTAACAATGTAAGAAATGTGTGAAAAATTGAGCTCTTGAAACATTAAAGCTGAATAAAAAGCCCAGATATAAAATAATGACACAAGGATCATCTTTTTTCATTCCAAGTAGGATCTAAAGAATATAACAACTTGCTGAGATTCAAGAAACCTTCTTCAGCTTCTTAAGAAAAAAAACTGTAAATGTACATCCCTGATCATTTTGAGTCTAGCACATTTTTTAGAAAATACAAAGTTAACGTAAATATAATGAACCAATTTTTAGCTATTTACTCTTCTTAATGTCATGAAAAATGTGAATATTGAAATTATATGTTTGGTAATCAACATATTACTGTATTCAGTGTGAGAAGTTTCTAAACAGTTGTGTAGATAATGGAATATAATAACAGCAATTTGTAAGGTACGGCAAGATTATATATTCAACAATTTAACATTTCAAACGTATATACCAATATTTTTTTACAAATGGCAAGAGTTATTTGAGTTTAACAGAATAGCTAAAGTGCTACTTGTGATATTTTCAATATGAGAAAGATATATATATATATATATATATATATATATATATATATATAGTAAATAAATAGTACATCTGTGTTCACATTTGAATGTCTAAAACAAGTTAAAAAAACTGCATCCAGCTCAGAGTTCAGAGAAAAACAGTTATTACACTGCATTCTGGGAAGTTGAGCTGGGACATGCAAATGTGGCCACAAATGCCTCACTCTTCCATCCTAGCCATTATCAAACATGGCTTCCTTTAAGCTTATGCCTGCTGTATTACACAGCTTTAATTCAAAGCCAAGTTTGGAATAAAGACAGGCTGAGTATCCAATCCATGTACAGCTGTTTCAAGCTTACTGGCTATCATCAGCAAGGAGCAGGATCTCAGCTTGTGTTGTGGACTTTATTAGTAGGTAGTTCACCACAACAATCATTTATAATATGGTGGGCAAAAGAGCGATAGAAGCCCTCCACCGTACAGTAGTACAGTATATATATGTACCACAACATCATATTAATCCATAACCATTTTAAACATGGCTTCCTTTAAGCATATACCTGCTGTATTACACAGCTTTTTTACAAAGCTCAGGATGGATTATACACAAGCTAGGAATCCTACCCATGTACAGCTGTTTCAAGGTTACTGCCTCCCTTCACTGTACAGTAGTACAGTAAATAATTAGTACATCTGTGTTCACATTCAAATGACAAGGAAGCCATGTTTGAAATGGTTATGGATTGCAAGAGTGAGGCATTTGTGGGTACATTTGCATGTCCTTGCCCAGGTTCCCAGAATGCAGTGTAATAACTGTATTTCTCGAAATTCTGAGCAGGAATCAAGTTTTTTAACTTGTTTTAGACGTTCAAATGTATTATTTATTTACTGTACTACTTTACTGTGGAGGCTTCTATCGCTGTTTTGCCCACCATATCACTATAATAGTTGTGGATCTGCAGGACTGTTCGGAACATTTGCAATGTTGGTACTGACTTGCGTCCCTCACATAGCGAGGGTTGCCTGTGAGCTTCGCAAAGCAAGGTGACCCGCCGACTGCGAGCCTCGCGAATCAAGGTAAGCCGGCTTAGGCTGCGCAGAAGGCTCTCATTGCACTGCGAGTCTCGCGAAGCGAGGCAAGCAGTTGAGGAACACAGGACTTATTCTTCAATTAGCTCCGAAGGACTTAGCGCGGTGCACAAAATTACGTCCCATAGGAACCAAAGCATGTACATGTACTGTGGGCCTCGGAAAATTACGACTTCAATAGCTGAACCACGGAATTTGAAAGACCTACTAAAAACAATAAATATGCCTCAAATTAACTCGCACATAGCCCAGTGGGAGAGCCAAGGAGTCTGTGAATAAGCACAACCAGACAGATGTGCCTGGTGTGCCACGTCCATATGTTCAGACAAATAGTCAGAGCATTGCAGTATAAAGTGATACATTTATATATATATAAGAAATTTGCTCATCTACTCATATAAGTTAAACTTGCAAACATATATATGTGTATATTGTCTGTAAATAAAGATTCATTGACCTGCTCTATATTTCATTTAGGATTATGACTGGCGAAATTACCAACCAAACAGATTAAGCGTCTCTGAAATGCAAATGCTGGCAAGTCTGAAGAGGCAGCACAATGAAGAATTAGAAGATGATGGAACTTCACATGGTTTAAGCCAATCTCAGATTGAGCATTGTAATGTCAGTATAAGTACAAGCAGCGATGATACCACCACCTGGACCTCCTGTCTGCCACCAGTAAGTTCAGACATTTTCCGATTTGATGTCTATTTATGGATGCTCTATCAGTTCATGAGATATTTTTTAAGCATAAATGCTCAGTGGATATGAGATGCAGTGGATTTGATTGTAGGATATCTGCATGTGACAGCTAAACCATATGCCCAATATTATATCTGTAATAATTAGGCCTCATGCCCATCCCAGAAACCCAAACCCCTCCTATGATGAAGGGAGAAAAGATGGGGTTGGAAAGGGAATTCTTAAGTTGTATTTTATCTAAACTTTGTACCTAACCATTCTAGTTTGTATAGATATTTTTTCAGTGGAAAACCAACTAAGAAATTACTTTATGACAATTGCTTAACAACGTTCTTTCAATAGCATTTATTATGTCTTATTAATTTTACATTTACATTATAATTTTAAGGTGCATTTCACTTTAATTAAAGTGTGACACCTGGCAGGCTCTAATTTATATTTCATATATCTAATATGTTGGGGATCATAAGAAGAAGAACCAACATTTCTCAACCAAGCATCTTTCATCAAGTAAGTGATGTCTACTAAGTGATGATAAACTCATGCTCAGATTTCTACCCAAGTGCAATAATTATTGCTTATTATATTATAAGGCATAGATTGATCAACATATGTACATGTGGACAGTGAGGCTCAGAGACCAATTAGGAATCACATACAGATGTTTTAGACTCTTCTCTCCTAAGTAAAACACTTTTTATTTACTTTTGATTCAATGATGTTGCCTAATATATTGAGATATCACTGTGACACATTTTAGACACTGCTCCCCCAGCTTTGAGTCATTTGAAGTTGATGTTGTTGTTTAGCCAGAAATGTAGTTTCATTGTTTTAAGGATATTACAAGTCTTTTTTTGCAGTGGGAAGGAAATTGGATTTATAACAGTTTATGTTTACTTGTTCATCTGCTGACAGATTCAACAAAATGGATTGATATCAGTATGAAACTGGCAACTGCTACCTGTCCTACTGTTTAACTGCTTATTATATCGACAACGCCTTACTAAAATTATACACCAGGGATGTTCAGTGTGCCACAATTCTTCCGGCAAAAGGATACAGTGCACTTAAACAAAATAAGTTTTAGCACCACTGGTATGCACAGATTAGATGGCCAATGTGTGTCTTTTTGCAGCTTGTTATTGCAACTTCTTAATTCTATAAAACATTTGCTAAAAGAAACACCATATCTTAACCAAAAACAGTATACCGTGCACCTAATTATTAAACCTAGCACTATAATATGCACAAATAGTAGTATACGTGGTTTTCTCTGTTTTATTGAGTAGTAATCAGCTCAGCTAGTCACATATATTTAAGCAATATTTAAAAGTGCTAATGCCGTCAACAGGGGAAACTGGTACATGGATGTGCACTTCTTTGAGTTTCTCGTGAAGACAAGCTGTACAGAAACCTCCTCAAAGCACAAAAGTAGAAGAAAGTGACAACATGTGTCTTATTGCTGCAGGCAGCTAGGATTGCCACTGGTTCAATCAGGAACATGAGTACACCTCTGCTGGCATAAGACGAACACCAGAAGCTTCCTAAAGCGCAATAGCATTATTAGAGGAATGGCAAGAAATGTAACACAAGGCTTGTATTCTTGCAAAAAGAAACCAGAAACTTATTTACAGAGAGGATATCATCAGGGTTATAATGTGGGGGCTTGGCTACCAATCAGGGTGAAGAAAGCCACTTCTTCTGGGATATGGATGTTGCGTTGTCACCCATGACTGGCCTCTGGTCTGCTGGTGGTAGAGCAAGAACCTTGATATTGATTAGCTTATATAAATACAGTATATCTGGGCTCAATACAAGGCTTTGTCAAGTGAACCTTTGGTGCCACTTGGACACCCTTTGAGGTTAGAAGTTAAAAGATTCCATGGTTAATCTGTGGAATTATCTACTAAAGGAGGTGGAGACAGCAGATTTGATTGATAACTTTTAAAAGGGATTAGATATTTTTTTTAATAAAAAGGACATTCAGGTTTATCCTGGTTATTTAGAGAGGGAGTATTGATCCAGGAAGGAATCTGATTGACAGTTTTTGGGGTCGGGAAGGATTTTTTTTTCTCCATTTTGAGGCAATTAGCAAACTTTCACTTGGTTTTTTTTCTGTTTGCCTTCCTCTGGATCAATTAACAATTAATCCACATATTGCAGATCAGAGAAGATCTAAAAATGTTGAACTTGATAGACTAAAAGTCTTTTGTCAACCTCAATTACTATGTAAATATGTAACTATGATATCTGAGAGACTGTTACATATAAGTGTTGACTCCATCCAACTTATGTCCAGGCGTGTATATTTGGTATGTGTGCAGCAGCTCACATATTCAGTGTGACCCTATCAATGCAAATATCACCGGTCTGGTTTACTCCTAAGTTCCATGGCCATAGGACCACAAGGCTACATAGGTTTATTAGGCTAACCAAGTGGCTCAGGCTCAGCCAAACGGAATACAATCCAAATTTTCCCAAATGTAATTAACCCGGTGCACTGCATATTTGACCATATATCCAAAATATAGGTTTCTAAATGCAGTATGAACTCTGCAACAACAAAAAATGCAGCACTACAGCAACTTGCTTAAAGACATATCCAAGTTTCCTGGATTAATACATTTTTGCATCCTTTAGGCAAATTACATTTCATAAAACATTTTTTTATTAATATCTAAAAATACCTCTAATAATTATGTTGTCAAACCATTATTCACCTGCGGTGTCTTCCTCAGCCAATAGGAGAGAAGTCATGTCAGTCCCCAAGTCACTGCTGGGATATGACCCGCCTTGCTGCTTCCTGTCTGTGTTGTGTGCTGATGCCATAACACCTTCTAACATGGACCACACTACATATCCCAGGCTGCTTTGCAGCACAAACAAAAAGCGCAGAGTTTTATTCAAATGTTTCAGCTGCCTGTACTTCCTCCTGATTGGTCAAAACAAATTATGAATGTTATGCTAATTTAGCCTGGGTTTGGAAGGGGTGGTAATATTAATTTTCAAATGGCAGAAATTAAGACATTTTGTTAACATCAAGGCAATTGTTTAAATGTTTATTTTGGTATTTTTTTCATGCAAAAAACATTTTTTCATTTACTATTTATTCTTCTCTATCAGATGCTCTCACAATTCAGGAAACGTAGATATGCCTTTAAATAAATACAATTATAATAAGGCAAGAAACATCTTGGAACAAAAACATTTTTGCAGAATTATTATGACATGGAACCATTTCACATTTGCCTAATTATCTGAGCAAACACATCCCACGGCTGTATAGCATGAATTTGTTTTTTATTTTATAATATGAGAGTAAATAAGCAGATTTTATAACCCCATATCTTTCAAAACTATTTCAGCTATCAAATGTGTATTTATTGATGTAAATGTATATATATATATATAATTTTTTTTTTATTAAGTAAAATAATCCATTGATGCTTTTGTCCACACAAAAGTTATCGGGCTGGTACATTTAAACAGCACTCTGCAGTAGACAGCAATTCTAGTCTATAAAATATGACAAAAAATGCCCAGCAGTGCTTTTTTTCAAGCAGTGAAGCTTTCCTGTTAGCATGACAAAATCTTTGATGAAAAAAAGATGAAATATAAGCCATTAGTGAATAAAAAACCCTCTTTTTGTCATTCATGGCAGCTCTTCAAAGAGCTGGTCGGTTGGCACTAGTTGTGTTAGGCTTGTTAGTGCTGCGGAACGTGTGTGTTCTTATAAATTCTTGTATTTAAAAGCCACAAAAGTGTAGAAAAACTTATTTTTTTCTTTAGTATATTTTATTTTTTTAAATACAAAATTCTCTTGAAATAAACAATTTTTTATCATTGTTCATCATTTCAAGAATAATTGATGTTTGTACTATGTTATATATAATATTTTAATATGTTGAATAATGTTGACATAACACAACGATGCACAATGGAACCTCAGCACTTGTCTACCTTGAAACACGTCGATTTTGGTATGCAACGCGTTTTGATAAGGAAAAAATGCTTCCTCTCGATGTTTACTTGGTAGTCGCCACTCTTGTATGAGTCAGTTTACATTACTCCTTGTGGGAACTTTGGTACTCGTCCTTTTCACCACTCATCATGCCTTCTGCAACAAATTAACAACGAGAAACAAGGATCCACTGTAACTGGTTTTAAAAAGTGTTGCTTTTGCATACATATGCAAAGGAGTAATAGGAAATCTTCAATTAAAAAGAAAACATATTGTTACTTAACTTAATTTACTAATTTATTAATCTTATTGAACACTAGTACATTAAAAAGATGCATATTTGGGAGTTTTGAGGCTGACAAAGAATATATTTATGCAGGGAAAAGACATAGAGCTACTATTTAATTAGAGAAAATAATATTTTAATGTTTTTGCTGGACTGGAGGCATGCAATATTATGGTGGAAAAGTTGATTGTGTGAGAAGGGTGTTTACATTTCTGGAGGGAAGTGCTTGCATTTATTGATACAAACTGCCAGCTGCTGGGCATATGAGGGGGCTGTTTTCAATTAGATCCAATGACCTATCCCTCTTCTTTCACCCCTCATGAGCTCTTAGAAAGTGGTGCAAAAAAGACAAGATGGGATACTCAAAAATTCAGATTGTTATCTAAAAATGCTTTATGGTCATGGCTTACACAGCCGCTAATGTTGCTAGCTTGTTGAACACTTTCTATACAAGTGCGTTTTTCTTGAACTACAATTGTTGTTTCAGTCCATTGGAACCCTCTTCAATGAATGGAAATGTTCAGTACCTTTCTGTTATAGGCAGTTCATATTGGCGATCTGGAATTAAGCTTTAAATGGATAAACAAAATAATTGGCAAAGTGGATGCCTCCTTTGTGTAAATGCAAGTATCCTATATCTTGAGCCAAAATATGGTAACAGTTGAACCAGATTTGATCTTATTCACTTTCCAAACTAGAAATACAGCTAATAAATGGAGGGTCCTAGTACAAATAAATGTGCACCCGTGCAAACAATTGCCTTTTCCTCCTCCTCTTTATCCTACCAGAAGCTTATAGATAGATAGATAAATAGATAGATAGATAGATAGATAGATAGTTATGTTTTGAATGTTTCACATTTGAACGTCTAAATCAAGTTAAAAAAACATGTTTCCTGCTCAGAATTCCAAGAAATACAGTCTTTACACTGCATGCTGGGAACCTGGGCAGGGACGTGCAAAAGTGCACACAAAGGCTTGCTCTTTAATCCAAATAGCATTTAAAACATGGCTTTTTTTAAGCATATGCCTGTTGTATTACACAGCTTTAAGCAAATCCCAGGTTGGATTAAGTACAAGCCACAAAACTTACCCACAGACAGCACTGTTTCAAGGTTACTGCCTCTTATCAGCGTGGGACCGGTTCCTAGCTTCTGTAGTACATTTTGTGGGGAGGTAGTTTACCACAACAATCATTTAATTTATGATGGGCAAAAGAGCGATAGAAGTCCTTTCCTGCTCAGAATTCCGAGAAATACAGTTATTACACTGCACTCTGGGAACCTGGGCAAATGTGCCCACAAACTTCACTTTAGTCCAAATACTATTTCAAACATGGTTCCTTTTAAGCATATGCCTGCTCTATTACACAGCTTTAAGCAAAACTAAGGATGGATTATGTACAAGCCAGGGATCCTACCTACCTACCTACATATATATATATATGTATATATGTATATCATTTCACTTATGGTGGGCTGAAGACTGATAGAAGGCCTCCACTGTACAGTAGTACAAACAATAAATTGTACATTTGAGATTCCATTTGAATGTCTTAAAAATAAGTTAGTAAACTTATTTCCTACTCGCATGCAACCACCGGCCCCCGTAACACATGCAAGCTCGGGGGGAAAAAATATGACCTCGGAAAAATACGAAGTTATCGTATTTATCGGCATATAACACGCACCGGCGTATAACACGCACCTCATTTTAAGAAGGGAATTTCAGGGGGGGAAAAAAAAATTCAAATAAAGAACTTTGAAGCAAAATCCTCAACCTCCCTCCTCATACTCAACCTCCCTCCTCAACCTCCCTCGTCATCCTCCCTCCTCAACCACCTCCTCAACCTCCTTCCTCATCCTCCCTCCTCATCCTCCCTCCTCAACCCCCCTCCTCAACCCCCCTCCTCATCCTCAACCGCCCTCCTCATCCGCAACCCCCTCCTCAACCTCCCTCCTCATCCTCAACCCTCCTCCTCATCCTCAACCCCCTCCTCAACCTCCCTCCTCATCCCCCCTATCCTCAACCTCCCTCCTCAACCCCCATCCTCAACCCCCCCATCCTCAACCCCCCATCCTCATTCTCCCTCCTCAACCCCCTCCTCAACCTCAACCCCCCTCCTCAACCTCCCTCCTCATTCTAAACCCCCCTCCGCATTCTAACCCCCCCACATTCTAACCCCCCCTCCTCATTCTAAACCCCTCCTCCTCAACCTAAACGCCCCTCCTCATCAACCTAAACCCCCCTCCTCCTCAACCTAAATCCCCCTTAAAACCTCCCCCTCATTTACCTGCTTCTGCTCCGGCCTCCGCTCCGCTCCTTGACCCGGTGACGTCACATGTGCACCAGCGCGCCACGTCATTAGCAGGGGGTGTATTTAGGGGGGTTTAGGTTGAGGAGGAGGGGGTTTAGGTTGAGGAGGGGGGGTTAGAATGCGGAGGGGGTTTAGAGTGAGGAGGGAGGTTGAGGATGAGGAGGGGGGAGGGAATATCGGCGTATAACACGCACCTATGATTTGCCCCCCATTTTCAGGGAGAAAAAGTGCGTGTTATACGCCGATAAATACGGTAACTGCCGACCCGCGGAAATCAAAAAACAAGAAAAATATTTTAAAAAAACACATAAAAAAACATTCACACACAGCAGAGGGGGAGAGCCAGGAAGCATGGGCGTGAGGTTGCAAGCGATTTGGAGCCTTATCTGACGTGTTTCGTCACTCGAAAGTCGACTAAGCGATAAAAAAAAAAGGGCGGATGAAAAACGTAAACATTTCTGAAACTGGATAAAAACGAGCAACGCCAGGCACGTGGGACTTAGAAAATACACAATGGCAAAGACACTAACACTTACACCAACAAAATACGACCTCGGAAAAATACGAATTTAACGGCCAAACAGAGGAAATCGAAAACCACGAAAAACAAGAAAAATAATAAAAAAAACATACAAACACACTCACACACAGCACAGGGGGAGAGCCAGGAAGCATGGGAGTGAAGTTGCAAGCAATTTTGAGCCATATTTGACGTGTTTAATCGGCTAAGCAACAAAAAAAAATGTCGGACAAAAAAACGTAAACATTTCTGAAACTCAATGAAAACGAGCCAGAGCAAAGCCAGACACACAGGACTTAGAAAATATACAACGGCAAAGACACTAACACTTACACCAACAACGCCAAGCACGCGGAACTTTGAAAATAAAACAAATGGCAGTCAGCGCCCCCCTCACACACAGAAGAGAAACACACAGGGAAGGCACAGGGAGGAGATCCTGGAAAGAGACACATGCACAAAACTTGTAGGTTAATGAACCCTGCAATGAGCGGCCTGTACAGTAGGCGGGAGGAAAGGTTAGCCGAAAGCGCTCAACGTGGGGCTCGCGATGAGCACCGAAGATGCTCAGAGAAGCAAAAGCCTCACATTGTGTGGCAAACAGCATAGCTTGCCTTACAATTTTATGCCCGTCATTTTTTAACTGGCAATTCGCTGGTATATATATAATCTCCATCACAATTTATTCCTACTAAACTTTTGCTAGATCTTCATCACAGGATATCTGTAAAGGTAATAATGTTCTGCCAAAGTATAAGTTGCCCTTAACATGCAATAGTAGTTTACAAAATGTACATGGAAATGCCTGTTTTCAAGAAGTATACATGTTTAACTTCCTCTGTTATTCCTTAAGGATTACTGGTTGTAGGTTGTATTTTAGATGGTTTAGGTTGTGTTTTAGATGACTAAGTGGGTAAAGCATAAGACTTCATATGTGGGACTGGGGTTTAAAAAAAGTGATATTTGATTTGGAAGGTACCGAGGTACAGAGGAATTTACTCTTGGGAGACACAAGTGCGTTATAAACATATTTTATTATAATTCATTTATTTTAGGTTTCCAGCTCTTTAAATCACTATCCTGCTATGTTTGGTAATGTTTATTAAATGACTTGCTGCACGTATGTGGTGGTCTTGCTTGCATATCATGATCATATCATTATGTAGAATTATATTTGCCCTCACCAAGAAACAGATTGGTGTTTATCACCAAGGTGCACTGACACTCCAGGTATAAATGCAAATAGTGTGAATTTAATATAGTATCTTATGCTAAGGGCCATGATGTTGATTGAAACATCTGTGTCTTTGTTGACTCTCCGCATTAAATTCATACTCCCACAGCATTTATAAAAGGATTGCCTGGGTTATTTTGTGTTCTGTAACATTTATTGACCAAGGTCACTTAGCTGTTAATGCATACCACTGAAAATATTTAAATGCTTGTAGATATTCTTATGTAAGGTCAATGACATTCATAGTATTCTGTTATAAAGAAACACATCTTTACCTATTTCATTATCTAGAACCAGGGTGGAAAAATGGCATTTACTAATGTTTTAAAAGAAACCAAAATGGCAACCAAATCCATTGGGTGGCCATAGCCAAACAATAACAGAATGTTGGGGGTAGCAGTTTACCTTTGGAAAGCCAAAAGAGAAAGACAGTAAAAACTACCATAGCTCTCTGTAATGCCGTTCCTGTGCCCTATCCCCTTTCTGCTAATTATTTTAAATCTACCTTGAATGACTCAAAAACATTCTTTGGTTTACACATTAATATTTTATTCTAATGTTTTCTGTCCTCTACCAGAATGCACCTCTTTAATTTGGTACATATACAGTGCCTTGCAAAAGTATTCACCCCCCTTGGCATTTTTCATGTTTTGTTGCCTCACAACCTGGAATTAACATGGATTGTTTGAGGATTTGCATCATTTAATTTACAGAACATGCCCACAACTTTAAAGATGTTTTTTTTTTTTTTTTTTTATTGTGAAGCAAACAACAAATAGGACAAAATAACAGAAAAAGTCAACGTGAATAACTATTCCCCCCTAAAGTCAATTCTTTGTAGGACCACTTTTGCGGCAATCACAGCTCCAAGTCACTTTGGATAAGTCTCTATGAGCTTGCCACATCTTACCACTGGGATTTTTACCCATTCCTCCTTGTAAAACTGCTCCAGCTCCTTCAAGTTGGATGGTTTGCGCTTGTGAACAGCAATCTTTAATTCTGACCACAGATTTTCTATTGGATTGAGGTCTGGGCTTTGACTATTTGACAATTCTATGGAGCGTACAGCTTATTGTCATCCTATGTACAGATACTCCAGTCTCTGCTGTGGAACTCTGCAGCTCCTCCAGGGTTACCTTAGGTCTCTGTGCTGCCTCTCTGATTAATGCCCTCCTTGCCCGGTCCTTGAGTTTTGGTGGGTGGCCGTCTCTTGGCAGGTTTGCTGTTGTGCCATGTTCTTTCCATTTGGTTATGATAGATCGGATGGTGCTCCTTGGTATCATCAAAGATTTGGATATTTTTTATAACCTAACCCTGACTTGTACTTCTCAACAACATTGTCCCTTACTTGTTTGGAGAGTTCCTTGGTCTTCGTTGCAGTGTTTGGTTAGTGGTGCCTCTTGCTTAGGTGTTGCAGCTTCTGGGGCCTTTCAAAAAAGGTGTGTATATGTAATGACAGATCATGTGACACTTAGATTGCACACATGTGGACATCATTTCACTAATTATGTGACTTCTGAAGGTAATTGGTTGCACCAGAGCTTTTTATGGGCTTTATAACAAAGGGGAGGAATACATACGCACATGCCAATTTTCTGTTTTCTATTTCTAAAAAATGGTTTTATGTATATATTTTTCTAATTTCACTTCACCAACTTAGACTATTGTGTTCTGATCCATCACATAAATTTCTGATTAACAAAACATTGAACTTAAGGCTGTAATGTAACAAAATAAGTAAAAAGTCAAGGGGGTGAATACTTTTGCAAGGCACTGTAGATATACACATTGGTATTGCATTATGGAAACATGTTCTATTCATTTAATTTATTGATAATTATTCATACATATATTTGTCTCACTCAAATTTCACTTGGATATGTATTGTGAAGCATTCATGTGAGTTCACGTGAGTTGCCCATTTACAGATCTGAAGAGGCAGTCCAAAGATTCCGATCTCTAACAGACCCATTTTATGGCAATGGGATTCTTAATATTGTGTACCAATGAAAGGCCAGGCAGCTTGGTCAGTGGAATGCTTTCAAAACCATGGCTGGATTTCTAACTAGGCACACAAGGCAGCTGCTTAGGGGCATATCCCTAAGACAGGAATCTCATGCATAACAATGTATTAACATTTTAGTTTAGTTTATGTGTTTTTTATAAGGTTAATTAAGTGCTCATGTTTAGAGCCCCATGAGTAATGGAGTTAATGTAATGCTTATGGGGGTCTGTATTGACCCCATGAGTGACAGGGTTAATTAAGGGCTTATGGGGATCTGTATTGACCCCCATGAGTGACAGGGTTAATTAAGTGCTCATGGGGCTCTGTATAGAGCCCTATGAGTGATGGGGTTAATTTTAGGTGCCTGGGGGGGGGGGGGGTACTTATAGTACTTATAGTATGGCAGGGGTTAATATTTTTTAGCACAGGTCCTTTCAGGACCTTTACAAACCTTTAAGGACCCTCGAGGCGGGAAATTTGAATTTTTAAATGCAGTGGGGTCATGATCGGTGCCGATCGGGAATCCCCCCTGAAAAAGGGCTTATTGTGGGGGGGCTGCAGGGGTCTATATGGACCCTGCAGCAAGTGGTTAATATGGGGACACTTTGGGGGTCCCGATGGGGACCACCAGCATAGAGGGGGGTTCATTTTAGTTGCCGCGGCCGCAATTGGCTAATAGTGTGCGGCAGACCCTTTAAGGAGCAGCGGCAGGGAATTTTAATTTTTTAAATGCAGCGGGGACCTGATCTATGCCGATCGGGGACCCCCGCTGCAAGGGATAATGGGGGGGGGCTGCGGGGGTCCCGATGGACCCCTGCAGCAAGGGGTTAATATTGGGGGGACTTTGGGGGTCCTAATGGGGACCTCCAGAATTGAGGGGGTTAATGTTAGGTGCCCGGGGGTACTTGCAGGACCGCGGCAGGAAATTTTAAATGTTTAAATGCAGTGGGGGCCTGATCAATGCCGATCGGGGACCCTGCTGCAAGGGGATGGGTTTAGGGAGCACGGGGGAGCATCAGACGGCTGTGTCGGGCTGCTCCATGGCAGCACGTATAGGCTTCCGGAGCCCTTGCTGGCACTTTTTTGTGCCCATAGGGATTCTTCCAAGGTGCGAGGTTCACCTAATAGATTTATGGCTGCGTGTTACTACCCAGCTCCCCCTGTGCCTATTCTCGTTTTTCGATGTCATCTCGCAAAGGAGGCTGCGAGGGACACATTGAGTAAACTGTCCTCGCAAATAGCAAAAAACTGAGACCGAGGGAACTACGAGGGCTAATTTAATAAGGCTGTTAGTTAGTAAGTAAAAAACACTGAGTCTAACCGGTAAGAGGAATTACTCATTATTTTGTGAGTTGAATAAGCAAGTCTAAGTTTTTCTTATATGTTATATTTTCCGTATCTGCATTCTCCCTTTTAAGCTCACTATTTCCTTTTACATCAGAGAAAGTGTACTTTTGTAAACGTCTTTACGTATGCTCTTTATAAATGAACATGTACTAAAGTTTATCACCCTACTTCCGTTAACAAAATAAAAAATATTTTGATCAAAATTAGATAATTTTATGTACAGTAATTAATAAAGCTCTTAAAAAAGGAAATTATATAATGCATTGAAAAGAGTTTCAAATGAGATTGCACCAACAGCATGCTACCTGTTACCATTAGCCACCACTGAGGCCTTTAATAAATGACACATTAAATTTGTTTTATGGATAGTTAATTGGGTGTGGGGACAATATAATTAAACAAAGTATTTGTGATGCCTGTGCCAAGGAATAAAATAGCCTTATATACAGTATCTATATACATATATATGTATATATATATATGTATATATATATATATATATATATATATATATATATATATATATGTTAGTACATGGATTATATATGTTTATATATTGAAAGAGGTGTTACTCTCGAAAGCATGTCATACTAACTAATATATTTGTCCAATAAAAAAGCTATCACTATATATTGATTTACACCAATTATTCATCTAGATTACTGGACACTCACGGCTACCTCACTCTTTTTTATATATATATATATATATATATATATATATATATATATATATATATATATATATGAGAGAGAGTGAGCATATAGAACACATATATGTTAATTTCTGCTCCATATTAATACACTAAGCAATCTGGTCTATCTCATATATACTGCAGCACATGCGATTGCTTTGTTAATCCTACACGTTAGTGGAGCAACATGGGTCAGAAGAACAGAGAAGCACATGTGCACTTGCTCTGAGGGGAGG
Organism: Discoglossus pictus; assembly: GCA_027410445.1. Classification (NCBI taxonomy): domain Eukaryota; kingdom Metazoa; phylum Chordata; class Amphibia; order Anura; family Alytidae; genus Discoglossus; species Discoglossus pictus. The sequence goes on from CM050169.1 coordinate 25,076,592, forward strand.
CTTAGGAGTTTGTGCTTAGGAGTGCCAGATACGTAAATCCATCTCTGATCACAGCAACTGTCTGACATTTTGATAAGCACAGACTCACATGTCAAGGATTTACTTTATCACTCAAACAATTTTCTAAGCTCAAAACAGAGTCCTCCATTTTTGGAAGGTTGTTAATGCTGTATTTTTCCTTGTTTTTATTCCCTGTATTGCGCTACGGAATATGTTGGCGCGTTACAAATAAAAGTTAATAATAATAATAATAACAATCAGATGAATACTGATCTATATTCACTGTTAGAGAATTATGGAACTGATGGAAAATGTATCCTTTGGTCTCTTATAAGGATTTCTGCCCATTGGATATTAATAACAACAAAGCCGCTGGCTTCAAATTAGTACCAACAGCCTCTCACAGGTGTTTTATCCCTAACATGTTTGTTTAGCCACTATTCAAAATACAATCAAGAAAGTATAACCTTGTTAACAATGTTCTAGATTTTAATGGGAGAAGTTAATTTTTATTCTGTGGAGTGTATTCATCAAATTGTAAAATTTCATACATGTTAATGAGCAAAATTTATAGAATGCCCTCAAATTAATAATTAAGAACTGTTTTGGAATATTTATAGAGTGAAGTTAAAAATGGGTATAAGCAGGGCTAAACAGAATAAAAACACAAAGGTAAACATTAATTCTGTTTGATAAATGACAAGGTTAACTAAACTAATTTAACTAGGGTTAAATACAAGGGTTAGATTAATTGCAATACTCATAAAGCTCTTGGATTGTGCACATCTTTTACCATTCCATATACCTTTAAATCAGATTACATTTTCGTGATCAATGAGATTAACATAGGAAGTTCACTTATAAAGTGGTATTTCCCTCACTTTTTTTCTTGGATCTGTACAATTTCAAACAATAAAAAGTATAATATATAAAATGTATTGCAGAGGATCATATTTGGCACAGAGAATGATATCATCACTTTCAAATGATTGGATATCTATAACCATATAAAAATGCAGAGCAAAATGTGGATTTCTGCCCTGGTCCAAGAACAAATGAGATGGGCATTTCTAAATACAGCCCTTCAACTTATATCAATTAGGTATGAGATACTAAATTTAAGTAAGCACATTTAAAATTACATTGAAAGTATCATTAGAATTTCACTTGTGGAAGATTAAGCTGTGACAGCAACAGCCATAAATTAATGGGTTCTACATGACATTAATGTAACATTACTCGGGTAAGAGCTTTTACTCATTGATTTTGAATTCTATCCCTTTGACCATTCTCTTCGTCCTGTAACTGGCCATAAATTTCCTGTTGATGGAAAAAGCATAAATAAGCAATTAAAATAAAATGGCATTCTTTTTTTCTACAAATAAAATTATTAGAAAAATAATCAAATAAAATGAACATATAAAGGATTTTTGAACATCTGTATATCAGAAGGATCTGAAACAGATGAGCAATTCTTACATTAAATATAAAATCATGTTACATTATTTTAAACTTGCTGTGCAGTTGAAGTACTGAATGCATGCTGCCAGCACCTTCTATTGCTGCTTTACAGTGAGAACCCCATGTTGGCTTCCCAGGCAATTAAAAAATAATATCCCAGGATGTCTTTTTCCTATCATCCTCCCTGATTGGTACAGAAGTTAACAAGGATTGTTGGTACAGAAGTTAACAAGGGTTTGTCATTGAAAAAAGGACTGGCAGGACATTTGCAACATGTACCCAATGCTACCCCATTGGGACAACGTAAAAATATCCTGATAATAATAATAACTATATATATATATATATATATATATATATATAAAATCAGAGTATTGCAGCATATAAGAGTTCCTGAGAAAAGGGCAGCACAAGAAAAGTCCTGAAGCATGAGTGACAGGAGATGATAAGAGAGGAGGCGAGAAGAAGTTCATTAGCAGAGCAAAGAGGATGGGTGGGAGATTATTTTGACACAAGAGCAGAGATATATGGGGGTGCTGTTGTTGAGGGCTTTATATGTTAGGGTCATGATTTTAAAATGTATTCTGGAGGCTATAAGAGGTTAGTGGAGTATATGACAGAGAGGTGCTGCAGACACTGAGTGTTGAGTGTGGTAGATGAGTCTGGTGGAGGCGTTCATTATATATTGGAAGGGGACAGACGGGTCATGGGGAGTCCAGCAAGGAGTGAGTTGCAGTAGTCGAGGCGAAAGATGATGAGATAATCATGTAGATAAATGCATTATGTGTGAATACTAGATTTTATTTCTCATGCACTTGGAGAAAGAGTGGTCTTGAGCATTTTAAAAATACCACTTAATTAATCAGAGAATGTAGAGGTAGAGTTGCTTGGATCCTAAATGAACTGAACAGTGACATCGCAGGTTAGCAAAGACAATGGCAAATATATTTAAAAGTAGATAATAAAAAGTTAAATGATGTAGGAGTTACTTTAGATACACAGAAGCGCGTGGATACATCATCTTACACAAGACACAACTAAAATCCTTATAGACTCTCTCATCATCTCTCAACTAGACTACTGCAACTCGATTCTTGTTGGCCTACCTACCACCCGACTGTCTCCACTTCAATCGATTATGAATGCCTCTGCTAGACTCATCTTCCGTACACAACGTTCAGTGTTGGCATCACCTCTCTGTCAATTACTCCACTGGCTTCCCTTAGCCTCAAGAATACAATTTAAAATGATGACCCTAACTTACAAAGCCCTCAACAAACACTCCCCCTTACATCTCTGCTCTCATCTCCAAATACTCCCCCACCCGCCCTCTTCGTTCTGTTAATGACCTTCTTCTTTCTACAACTCTTGTCACCTCCTCTCACTCCCGCCTCCAGGACTTTTCTCGTGCTGCCCCTAGTCTCTGGAACTCCTTGCCTCGCTCCACCAGATTATCCCCTTGCCTCAAAACATTTAAAACTTCACTGAAAACGCATCTCTTTAAAGAAGCGTATCACCTTCCACCCTAACACACTTATCACCTCTCTCTCCCTCTTTTACCACTCACTATCCCTTAGATTGTAAGTCTGCGAGTTTCTAAAGTACTTTGAGAATTCACCATGGACATTGGATTCCTAGCTCAAAGACAGGGCCCTCCTTCCTTTGCTAAATGTTAATCTGTATTTATCACTGTCTGAACCTAATTTATGTACAGCGCTACGGAATATGTTGGCGCGTTATAAATAAATTATAATAATAATAATGTGCCTCCCAAATAGGCACCAGGGATGAATGGATCCACTCCGGGTGGGGGAAAAGGTTTTATAATGAATAAAAATGTATATTATTAAACAAAAGGTTTGGCATGGGGATGCATCAAACCAAACATAATAGCAATTTGCAATTGCCTCTGGGCTAAACATCTACATGCTTGCTAGTAGGTGAAAATGAGCTATATATATGGAGAGAGCTAATAATCAAAACAACCTGCACATCTGCCTTTAATTAGTGCAACTGGCCGGTGCAGCTTACTATGTATTCTGCAACAGAGGCCAAAAATGGACAAAAACCACTATCTTGAAAAACTCATTAAATTTAGCAGCACTTTGAAAAAGAAAAACACTTTTTGCACACGTTTTTTTTTCACCCCTTATCAGATGGTTTGAAGGGACACTGATGTGACATCAGTGTCCCTTCAAAGGACATTGTAGATTCATTTTATTCCTTTGTAGCCTTCTAAATATAATATTTTAAAATAGATGGATCATTACAATTATTAGAAAAAAGTTGCAATTGCTTTGCACTTTTCTTACTATGTATCATGGATCCTGGATTCTCCTCCAGCGGTCCTTTATTTTTCACCTGTAACTACATGGTCGGCTACTCAGCCAGTCATGGCAATCATAGAATACATCCTGGCACAGGGTTTCCTATGATGATGCTACTGTCTTTCTTTATCGGGGCAAAATATTTTTTCTGTGATTGGCTAAAAAGATTATGTGAGGAAAGGGATTAGGGAGCCAGAGGAGGATTTGCTAGGAAAGGAGAATGCAACTAAAAAGTAAGTTATAAGGTTGTTGCATGCATGTGTTACAATATATTCCAAAATCCTTATATTTTAAATGTTATCTTTAGATAACTAAAGAAAAAAAGCCTTTCTAGTGCCCCTTTAACTAATGATTAACTAGAAAAGAATATTTCTCATAGTGACTTTAACAGATTAAATTTCTCAAATCACTTGTGTACTCCACAGTATGTTTAATCCAAACTGAACCTAGGCTACCAACAAATTGCAATCTTTCATTTTCTGGATTAATACACTTCTCAAACCTTTTAACACAAGCCACAAAATTTCATTCGGTTGGAACACAGCTACAGGAATTCAGTATTAAAGAGAATCTATAAACAGAAGCTGAGAAATGATTTCAGCTGTAATATTTACCCATTTTTCATTGGTAGCAAAAACAGAACTGGATGTTCATTGCTTTTTTACTTAATTTATAAGATGGCTTTGACAGTAGTCTAGTTCAATACACGTAATTAAATGTCTTTCTTAAAGGGACTCTGTCATTGTTTTTGTTCTTTAACCCTATAGGAGGCCAACTAATTTTTTTTTTAAGTTGTTTTGTAGTGGTAAATTCCTTTTCAACCATTTTTAATTTGCTGAAAGACAGTAAAATCAATGAATGATTCATAAATAAGCTCTAAAAAGAGCTCAACTTGTCATTAATTCTAAGGAGATTAAGGAATCATCAAAAGCTTCTACTACTAAAGTACATGAACCAAGATACTAAAGTAAAAACAACTGATTTTAAGATGTAAAATGTCAGATAACAGTACCCAACATGGGGCCATATTCTATTAGAAGCCCGCAAAAGACTCTAACCATTGTTTTTTGCGGCAGGTGTTTTTTGTCTAAATGTCTAGATGTATTCTATTGATTCAAGCCCGCAATTTCCGTCTTACAGCCTCCACGCGTAAACCCTGGTTTTTGCATTTGCATTTCAGGGTGTGTGATCATATGATGTGACAATATTGAAGCAAGCAGGTAATTTACTTCTTAGAAACAGCAAATCGTAAATAAGACGTCATCGTGACGCCAGTAAAACATGGAAATTAGTTGTAACCTGCAATAAGAAGGCTACAAGCTAATGAGAGCCAATAAGTAGTATTTGCAGATCGGGCTCACAATCAAGCACTCTGTGAAATGCATTAGATCTAGCCCACATGGCCTTGAGTCCCGGAATTTATATTACTCAAAAATAGCAGTTAAAAATGTAATTTTTAATTGCATATTTCTGGGTTTGAGACTATTCTATAATTATTCTAATGTATTTTCATGCATTCCCATGCTTTTAAAGTACAGTACTGTGTGTTTAATTGCTGCTACAGCTCTAATACGTGTTTGAAAAAGCCTTTGCAAGTCCTATTTACTACTCGTAATATTTGTCTCCTAAAGATTGTGGGTCTGACTTAATTTGGCTAGACGTAAAGTTCTAATAGAATATGGATTTTGTGTAACTTTCCGTATGTTGTACTCGTAGTGTTTATTATGGCTAAAAAGCAATGGAGCGAATAGCTCTAAGTTGCGTCTTCAGCTTGCCAGTAGTGATTGTGGGCAGGTATCTATCTCGCAATCAGGATGTGGGGAGCTAATAGAATATGTGGCAACTTTACTTACAACTTTAAGAATGTGTCACATTACGATCTGGGCAATAGAATAGGGATTTTTGTTTGGAAGCTTTAATTTAATTTTTTTTTTTTTTGCTTGCTTTAGTATACTTGATCACCTATTTTAAGAGGATTTTTCTTATTCATTGGAGAAAGAAAAAGAAGTCCATATATTGTACAAGTTTAGTATATGATAACCCTGTCTAAAAAGTGCAGAAAATAAATCTATGAATTACGTTTTTTCAAAAACATAAATTAACGAAATATATGAACCACAGCCCAGCTTCATGTAAACATGTTTCCAGATTTGGTACTTATTGAATTTCTGTAAAACAGAGCTTAAAACAACATTATTAAGTTTCTATCAAAGAAGGTATAATTCTTACAAGTCTTTGTTTAGGAGGCTTACCAACACCCAAAAGAAAAAGCACTTTCTTTTGTTTGCTTGAAGCATCATCTCAAAGTCTTGCTCATATTATATAACAACAGCTCCACCAACAGGCATCTTGATGCTCTACTATATTTTCTGCTGCATGTATTTATTGAAAAGAGTTCATACAGTCATTTTGTTACAAACCTTGTTCTTCTAAACACATTATTCTAAACACAGCATGATAGAAAATCTTAGGTGGTTCTTTAATTTTAAAAGTCTCCTAACACGTACTGTTGTAAACCATGAATGCACAGTACTTATCTTAAAAACCATAGGATGTTTCCTGAATTTATACAGGAAACAAGCCATGCGCTTATTCCACAAGTGGCCCCGTAGACTTGGCCCCGTAGACTTCTTCTGACACACCTCACCAAAATATACCTTGCTGATTCTTTTCTATATTTTGCCCTTCCCTTTTGTGCGCTCCTTTATATCTATTCCTATTTTCCCATCTCTTTATTCTTGATTTTCAAATTAATTGATGGATCACTCTTCCCTTTTCAAGATCTTTTCCGAATCCTCAGGTCAAACTGTTAAAGGACTTTCAGGTTACTCATCCATGATTACAAACCCACCACATTACATTTAATCAAGTCTAATTCAGTTTATTTTACTTGTTGAACAGATTGTACTAATGTTTTAAACCAGCTGTACAAGAGAGGTCAATATAGATATAGCTATAAGACATTCTTTTAATTTGCAAGCTTTTGAGAAATGAAATATATATATATAGGGGGGAAGACACAGAGGAGGTAGATAAGGGGAAAAAATCACAGGGCAGGGAGAGGGGGCAAAGAGACAGCGAAAAGGAGAAAGGGGGAAAAAGACACAGGTGAGGCTCAAGGGGGAAATACACAGGGGTTGGGGAGTGGGGGAGGCTTGCAATGAGCACCAAAAAGTTGGTTTGAAAGTTGCGGGTTGGAAATGCCTGCAATGAGCCCTGTAAAATAGAGCGGGGGAGCGGGGCTTGTGATGAGCGACGAAGGTGCTCATTTCGAAGCATGAAAGTGGCAGGTAGGCTGAGGCCTGCAATGATCGGGGGAGAGGCTCACAATGAGCGGCAAATGCCAGAGGCACTCATCACGAGCCACGCAAGTTAGAGGGGGGAGAGCCTCGCATTGTATGGCAAACAGCATTGCCAGGCTTAAAATGTTATTGCCGACATTTCTGACGGGCAATTCCCTAATAGATATATATTGTGTAAATGCCTAGTGTTAGAAATTGGCTACTGCAACAGTATATTTGTGTATCCATTTCAAGGCATTATAAGAATTACCTCAAGCATTGAATAATAGGCCCACCAAGTATCTATGGAAAAGGGCAGTGCTATCGAAATTCTACAAAGACAAACTTCCAGAAACAGATCAGTGTTGCTGAGTAGTCTAGACAGAGCAGTCCTGCAAAGCAGAGGCCCTGACAAGTGACCAAAACTGGATGGTGAAGGAACGTGAAGAAGAAGCTGACTGTGGGGGTATTATACAGCAGCATGACAATTACATTTATTTTGTATAATATACTGTACAATTGTTATAAGTTTTCTCCTTTTAAATATTTAGCTTTATTCTGATTGTATGTTATTTATTAGTCCAAAACACATCTGGCAAAAGTATTTAGATTTGTATATATATTTATACTGTGCCTTGCAAAAGTATTCACCCCCTTTGACTTTTTACCTATTTTGTTACATTACAGGTTGTTAATCTGAATTTTATGTGATGGTTTAGAACACAATAGTCTAAGTTGTGGTGAAGGGAAATTAGAAAAATATATACATAAAACTATTTTTTAGAAATGGAAAAAAGAAAATTGGCATGTGCATATGTATTCACGACCTTTGTTATGAAGCCCATTTAAAGCTCTGGTGCAACCAATTACCTTCAGAAGTCACATAATTAGTGAAATGATGTCCACTTGTTTGCAATCTAAGTGTCACATGATCTGTCATTACATATACACACCTATTTTGAAAGGCCCCAATAGCTGCAACACCTAAGCAAGAGGCACCACTAACCAAACACTGCCATGAAGACCAAGGAACTATCCAAACAAGTAAGGGACAATGTTTTTGAGAAGAACAAGTCAGGGTTACGTTATAAAAAAATATCCAAATCTTTAATGATCCCCAGGAGCACCATCAAATCTATCATAACCAAATGGAAAGCACATGGCACAATGGGCAAGGAGGGCATTAATCAGAGAGGCAGCACAGAGACCTAAGGAAACCCTGGGGGAGCTGCAGAATTCCACAGCAGAGACTGGAGTATCTGTACATAGGACGACAATAAGCCGTACGCTCCATAGAGTTGGGCTTTATGGCAGAGTGGCCAGAAGAAAGCCATTACTTTCAGCAAAAAACAAAATGGCACCTTTTAAGTTTGCGAAAAGGCATGTGGGATACTCCCAAAATGTATGGAGGAAGGTGCTCTGAGACTAAAACTTAACTTTTCGGCCATCAAAGAAAACGCTTTGTCTGGCGCAAACCCAACACATCACATCACCCAAAGAACACCATCCCCTGTGAAAAATGGTGGTGGCAGTATCATGCTGTGGGGATGTTTTTCAGCAGCCGGGACTGGGAAACTGGTCAGAGTTGAGGGAAAGATGGATGGTGCTAAATACAGGGATATTCTTGAGCAAAACCTGTACCACTCTGTTCGTGATTTGAAGCTAGGACGGAGGATCACCTTCCAGAAGGACAATGACCCCAAACACACTGCTAAAGGAACACTTGAGTGGTTTAAGGGGAAACATGTAAATGTGTTGGAATGGCCTAGTCAAAGCCCAGACCTCAGTCCAATACAAAATCTGTGATCAGAATTAAAGATTGCTGTTCACAAGCGCAAACCATCCAACTTGAAGGAGCTGGAGCAGTGTTGCAAGGAGGAATGGGCAAAAATCGCAGTGGTAAGATGTGGCAAGCTCATAGAGACTTATCCAAATCGACTTGGAGCTGTGATTGCCGCAAAAGGTGGTTCTACAAAGTATTGACTTGGGGATGAATAGTTATGCACATTGACTTTTTCTGTTATTTTGTTCTACTTGTTGTTTGCTTCACAATAAAAAGATTTTAAAAAAAAATCTTCAAAGTTGTGGGCATGTTCTGTAAATTAAATGATGCAAATCCTCACATAATCCTTGTTAATTCCAGGTTGTGAGGCAACAAAACATGAAAGATGCCAAAGGGGGTGAATACTTTTTCAAGGCACTGTATCTATATGTGGCGGGGGAGAGGGAAAGATCAGGAGGTTGAAATTGATACCTCTCCCTTCCAATTCAGAGGCCCAGATGCAGAAATCTGGCATCAATAGATACAAGCACTGCTCTCCAGAAAAGTAAAACCCCTCTCTCACATACACAGACTCCAGCAAATTATCATGGATACCTCTAAAGTTCAGCAGGGCATGACATTTTTTATTTTCTACTTAACTTGATGGCTTTCCTCTAGTCAGGCTCTGTTTTCAAGCATATATAATTGTTAATGGTACAGTGGTCTATATATATATATATATATATATAGTGAGGGGGGAAAAGTATTTGATCCCCTGCTGATTTTGAACGTTTGTCCACTGACAAAAATATTATCAGTCTATAATTTTAATGGCAGGTGTATTTAATCAGTGAGAGACAGAACAATAATAATAAAAAAACAGTAAAACACATGTCACAAAAGTTATAAATTGATTTGCAGGTTAAGGAGTGAAATAAATATTTGACCCCTTTGACTTAGTACTTGCTGGCAAAACCCTTGTTGGCTATCACAGAGGTCAGACGTTTCTTGTAGTTGGCCACCAGGTTTGCACACATCTCCGGAGGGATTTTGTCCCACTCCTCTTTGCAGATCCTCTCCAAGGGCCTCATTCAAATGCAATTTGGCCAATTGAATAGGGCTCTATATAAGCACATAGCATTTTTTATAGAAGTTTTTAGTTAGTGAAGACCTACATTTTGGATAGAAGTTCATTAACTAAAAACTTCTGCAAAAGAAATATGCTATGTGCTTTTATAGAGCCCTATTCAATTGGCCAAATCGCATTTGAATGAGGCCCCAAGTCATCAAGGATTTGAGGCTGATGTTTGGCAGCTCAAACCTTCAGCTCCCTCCACAGATTTTCGATGGGATTAAGGTCTGGAGACTGGCTAGGCCACTCCAGGACCTTAAGGTGCTTCGTCTTAAGACCACTCCTTTGTTCCTTTGGCTGTGTGTTTTGGGTCATTGTCATGCTGTAATACCCATCCGTGACCCATTTTCAATGCCTTGGCTGAGAGAAGGAGGTTCTCACCCAAGATTTGATGGTACATGGCCCCGTCCATCGTCCCTTTGATGCGGTGCAGTTGTCCTGTCCCATTAGCAGAAAAACACTCCCAAAGCATAATGTTTCCAATCTCATCTGCCACTTAGATGCCCATTCCTCTAATTTATGCAAATATCATTTTCTGATTTACCTTGCACAACTTTGTGTCATCAGCAAAAATGGAGACACCACACTCCAATCCCACTTCCCAGTCATTAATATATATGTTAAAAAGGAGGGTACCTAATACCGAACCCTGAGGATCCCCACTTGCCACAGTAGTCCAATCCGAGTATGTTCCATTTACTACAACCCTTTGCTTCCTGTCTTTTACCCAGCTCTCAATCCATAAGCAAATATTTATGGCAATTCCTCTATCCCCTAGTGTGCTCAATAGTCTCCCATGTGACACTGTATCAAAAGCCTTTGCAAAATCCAAATAGACTACATCCACTGAGTTGCCTTGATCCAAGTTCCTACTAACCTCCTCATAGAAAATAATTAGGTTTGTTTTGCATGACTTATCCTTCATAAATCCATGTTGGCTCCTACTTATAATCATGTTTGAATAGACATATTCTTGTATATTATCCCTTATTAACCATTCTAAAAGCTTTCCCACTACCAAAGTGAGACTCACTGGTCTATTATTCCCCAGATTTGCTCTTGCTTAAATATAGGAATCACCTCTGACTTTCTCCAGTCATCTGGTAGAGTCCCTGTGTTGAGTGAATCTTGAAAAATTAGAAATAATGGTTTTGCTATTACAGAGCCCAGTTTCCTCAGTACCCTTGGATGTATTCCATCAGGACCCGGGGCTTTATTAACATTCATTTTTTCCAACCTCTTTTGGATTTCTTCCTGCGTTAACCAGTTATTTGGTGAAGGTGGTGAAGCCCCATTATGTTGCCGTGTCCCAACCACTGGTACCTCCCTTGTGTATACCGAAGTAAAGAACCTATTTAGCTCATCTGCCTTTTCCTGGTCACTAATTATCAGATGGCCTGTGTCACATTGTAATGTTCCTATAGCTTCCTTCCTGGCCTTCTTCCCATTAATATATTTGAAAATTATTTTAGGGTTAGTCTTAGTCTCCTTCGCAACTAAATTTTCATTTTAAATTTTAGGCAGTCTAGACATTTTGCAAGCCTTGTTGATTTCCTTGTACTTACGTCTCTGTCCCCTCTTGTTTGTATGATCTAAATGCTTGTTTTTTACTCATCTTCAACTTGAATTCATTGTGACGCCACATGGGTTGTGATTTACTCCTTCTACTTTTATTTCCACATGGTATATGGTGATAAGTATGTTTATTTAGTAAGGATTTGAACGTTGTCCATTTGTGTTCAGTATTTTTACCTGCCAGTTCTCTGTCCCAATCTAAACGTTGTATTGCTGCCCTTAGACCGTTAAAATCTGCCCTTTTAAAATTAAGAGTTTTCGGTAGCGCCTTACAGTTATGTTTTTTTTATTCAATTTAAAATAAGACTGTGTTGTGATCACTATTTCCCAAAGGTTTCCCTATTTCAGCATTTGATACTATATCAATATTATTTGTGATGACTAAATCTAAGATAGCCTCATTTCTAGTAGGCTCCTGTATAACCTGGGCCAGATAATGATCCCTGAGTGTACTCAAGAACCTGCTCCCCTTAGCTGAGCTGCTGGTCATTTATCCAGTTTATTTCAGGGTAAATAAAATCTCCCATTATTAGAACTTGCCCGTGCTTAGCTGCATTTCCAATCTGTAACAATAATTGCATTTCCTCGCTTTCGATTATATTTGGGGGTTTATAGCATACACCTACTAATATTTTTTTGGAATTTGCTGCTCCGCCATTTAACTCTATCCACAAACATTCAACATTATCGCTAGTCCCACCATAAATTCCACCATTTTGTGTTTCTTCCCTTTGCAATAATCGCACCAACTGTTGTCACCTTCTCACTAAGCTGCTTGTCAATGGTCTTGTAGTCCATTACAGCCTTGTGTAGGTCTACAATCTGGTCCCTGACATCCTTGGACAGTTCTTTGGTCTTGACCATGGTGGAGAGTTTGGAATCTGATTAATTGATTGCTTCTGTGGATAGGTGTCTTTTATACAGGTACCAAGCTGAGATTAGGAGCACTACCTTTAAGAGTGCTCCTAATATCAGCTTGTTACCTGTATAAAAGACACCCAGGAGCCAGAACTCTTACTGATTGATAGGGGATCAAATACATATTTCACTCATTGACCTGCAAATCAATTTATAACTTTTTTGACATGCGTTTTTCTGGATATTTTTTTTTTCTGTCTCTCACTGTTAAAATATACTTACCATTAAAATTATAGACTGATCATTTCTTTGTCAGTGGACAAATGTTCAAAATTAGCAGGGGTTCAAATACTTTTTTCCCTCACTGAACATATATATATATATGTTTATATACACATATATATATATATATATATATATATATATATATACCGTATTTTTCGCCGTATAAGACGCACTTTTTCTTCCCCAAAACTGGGGGAGGAAAGTTGGTGCGTCTTATACAGCGAATATACCTTTTCAAACTGCCTCTGTCCTCTTGATCTCACCCCAGCGCTTCCTACCAGCCTTGCGTCGGCCGGTGCGTCCTAGTGACGTCACACACGCAACGCTGCAGTACACGAGGAGTGCTGGTAGGAAGCGCTGGGGTGAGATCAAGATGGCAGAGATCAGAAGAAAGGTGAGGATCAGGGGGGTCAGGGAGGATCAGGACGGTCAGGGAGGATCAGGAGGGTCAGGGAGGGTCAAGGGCTCCCAAATGCTCCCAAATGCTGCAGTATATTGATATGTATGTGTATGTGTGTGTGTATGTATGTGTGTGTATGTGTATGTGTGCATGTATGTGTGTGTATGTGTATGTGTGCATGTATGTGTGTGTATATATGTATGTATGTGTATGTATATTTATGTGTGTATGTATATGTATGTATGTGTATCTATATATATATATATATATATATATATATATATATATATATATATATATACATTTGTGTGTAATGTAGGTGTGTATCTGTGTGTAAAGTGTATTTGTGTTTGATTCAGATTTTTTTTTTCTTGTTTTCCTCCTCTAAAAACTAGGTGCGTCTTATCTGCCGGTGCGTCTTATAGGGCGAAAAATACGGTATATATTACATATTACAATTGTCGTACTACGAGACGTAGTCATGCTTTGCGTGGTGCGTACGACTTAGGCTATGAGCACCAAAGGCGCTCATTGCTTTCGAGCCTCGCAAAGGGAGGCGAGCCGTTAACTCGCAGCACTTAGACGATGAGCGCCGAAGGATTCTAAAGGAGCATTCGCTGTATATAAAAACTGACTGGAGACGGAGAGAGTATTTAGGAGTTGCTTCCTTTAAGATTATTCTACGTTAACTTTTTCAAAAGTATAGTTTGTTATCGTGTACACTTGATCACGTTTTTTAAATACAGTAGAGTCCCATTAAGGCTTTGTGACAGTCTGAGTCAGTGGAATCTGCAGAAACAATGTTATTCTGCTATTAAACCACATGGATTCACAGCTTTCCTGACAGCTTAGCCCCACAAATTAATTCTTCATATTTTGGCACAAAATCTGTCTCTCAAATTTCCTGAGCCAAGTTTACTGCTGGCTAATTACGTAGAATAGAATTTAAATGTGATGCCTACGGAGGCTACACTGCTTTTTTGTTAAACTTTCTAAACATTGGATAAAACACAATATAATCCCAGGAAATCTGTTTTTTTAAGTTATCAGGACATTAAAAGTTGAGCATAAATATCTAATAATGTATAGTAACATTTACTATAGAGAAAAGTGTGTGGAAAGACTTTTGTTAAATATTTAAATATCTCCTAGAATGGTAAATGATTGAATTCACATTAAAAGCACCATTAGAATTGTGTAGCGTAGGTTACTTATAATTAAATAAATTACATAGCTGCTATTCACAGTAAATTAAAATAAACAGAAATAGTTTTCACGCTTTCATATGGTAAACAGACATTATAATGAAAACATAACACTCATTTAGATTTGACATATCAAATAGCTAAGCAATAATAATAGTCTTTTTTTTTTTTAAGTTGGCGCTGATCTACTACTGAGATTTGCTTTTTGTCAACTTCAACCCAACAGGACTGGCAATGAGAGGTTTGGTGATGGAATCTCAACGCTGTCTAATTCTGATTACCGGTTGTGATTGATGGTTTTCAGGTTTTTACATAAAGTTAGCAGTTTTAGACAGTAATACGAAAGTCAAAAATATCACGGACCAGAAGCTAAAACAATAATTACATTGAAAGAAAATTAAAACAAAAAAAAGAATTGTATAGCTAATTAACGAGCATGGCGAAATAGGTAAATATTTGTGAAAATGCATTTTGCTGAGATTTACTGTACTTCTGATACATAGACATTATGGCGATACCCTAAGCTTCATAAGAGGTTTATTACCCTGGTAGTTTGTACGTTTTTATAAGCAAAATCAGCTAATATCATGAATAACCAGTGTGTTCAGCATCGACAGCAGCTAGACGGCGTTTTAGTGATTTTATAAGATGCTGGAAGATTGGCAAGGGTACCTGGAGCCACACAGGCTGCAATACACTGTCGTTTTAGACACAGGTCTGGTAGCCCCCTGGTTCATTTGGACATTGAGTTGCTCAACTGTAGAGTGTTTCTGATGATGAACCCAAGTCAACATGGGTGCAGTGACCAGCCGGTTGCGTCCATACGCAACATGGTTCACTGTATTGTCATTTTAGATAGATGTCTGGTAGCCCCCTGGTTCATTTGGATGGTGAGTTGCTCAACTGTAGCATGTTGATTGGCTCTCACACACCTTCTCAGCCGATGTTCACCTCTGTCAATGGTGAAGTTTGTTCAGTTAATATATATATATATATATATATATATATTCATATACAGTATATATATGGAACTCGCATGGACTAGAATATCATATTTACTGATTTATTAATATTGCATTATTTCTGCAATGCAGGTCCCATCGAAACACGTAATTGAAACCCGTAAGGCTTTGAAATCTAACCTCCATTTTTCAGTGACATAATGATGACGATATAATTTGCCATTGGCTCCGTCTAAACCCGTAACTACGGGTTTGACTAATTTATCATGTTCCCTGCCGCACATTCAATGTGCGCAAGAATGGTTTACGGGTTTGTGTCTCCGGCCCGTTGGTCGCTGCATGGTTCAGTGTAATAGCTCTGTTACTCCGGCCGGCTTTGCAGGTGCGCCGTTGCCGCTCCGGGCTTGGAATTTAATGGGGCTGATAGTGGAGCAGAACATTCCCTCTTCAAGACAAGCATTCACAGTACTATAGTCAATCAATGATCTCAGCATTAGAGAGTAACATTTTTGAAGTGATCAAAATATGGTGTTTATTACATATTTTAAAATGTGTTTAATAATTGTATAAATAATAATAATTGTATAAATAAACATATTTGTCTTTAAAATAACATCCAGTTTTTCCATTTAGTTGGGAAACATATTCAAGTGCGTCTGTAAGCACTTATTACATATTCCAATGGGAGGTGCATATGTAAATATATTACACTTATATGCAAATAAAATATATTATAATAAAACATTTTGCACACAATTATATACGTTCTGATCTGGTTTTATATGATAAGTATATACAGCTACCAGCTTTCTTTTACCTTTTTATTTCATAGCTATCAATAATTTTATTGTCAGCAGGAGATAAAATTCATCTCATGTATAAAAGTAGTTGATGAGGGCCATGAAAAAAAATGCAAAAATATTTATATAAAATTTTAAAAAAAAATATATAAAAAAAAAAAAAAATATATATATATATATATTATTCATCTTGGTATATAAGTGGCGTAATAGTAATATTTAGTAATCTAAATGATTGAAAGAAAATATTCTTTTACATAACATTATGTAACAACCAGCCAAAAATATATATTGTCTAATGTTGAGAAATAGTTTTCACTTATATTATAAATTATTTGGGGTGTTTTGCTATAATAATATGAGATTAGAGAATGTGTATATCTTCTACTCTTGTTACTGTGAAGAGATATTATATTCTCTTTTAGAATCAGTCCTCAGGCTGAATAATACAAAAAAGATAAAGTTAAAATTTTATATACCAAGGTTCAACAGTTCTGAAGTTATACGACCAATATCTCCAAACTTTTCTATAAAGAAATCAACGAATCCACCTGTAGGTCGGTTCCTTCTCTTCGTTCCTTTCTCTCTCTTTCTCTCTCTGTACCAGTATACTTGGGAACTTTCCAAGTGAACTCATCCCAAGACCTTAAAAATTACATTTTCCTTGTGCTAGTGTTAGTCTCCTTGCTGGTTAGTCTGATACTGTGCCTTCCTGTCCATGCGTGTTGGTGTACAGTCAGGTTGATGATTGTGTCTTGATATATATTTACTAGTCCAAAACATGTCAAAAGGCCTCATGAAGCCAGAAAAATTACCACATCCAGCCAACGGTTTGAGACTCCACGTTCCCCGCACTACAAAATTAGCTGCTGTGGTCATGAACTCGGCATAAACCTCAATGCCCAGTCAGATTGAACCAGCAAATGACATATAAAAAAAGTTAAATTTAAGGAGGGAGTGTGAAAGATACCAAACAAAATTAAAACATAAAGCAATTCCCTTAGCTGTAAACACTGACTAAACATAATTTAATAGCATTAAAATGTAGGAAATAAGCATTTGCTCTTTTATTTTTAGAAATTGGACAAAAAGGTCTTATTAGTACAAGAAAAGATATTGAACTGTAAAAAAGTAAAAGTAAAGTAAGTAAAGTATGGTACTTGTGAGACTCACTTTTCAAGAAGCTCAATCTAAGTGATTACATTGAGACTCCCTGGGGCGAATCATAGCACACCACAGGGTCAGAGGTCAGTGCATTTGGGTCAATGTGTGAAGTATGTTTCATACAATTAACACAAATCACATTAATTATTTCAAAATGTTTCAACATTTATATAAAAAAAACTATGTTTTTCAACACTTAACCAAAGTAAGCAATACATGTATAAAGATTGAATGGCTGAAATATTAATATTAGACTATAGTCTAAAAATTTAAATAATCTATTCTAATCTCAAATCTTTGTATGTTTAAATATAAGGTTTTAGTTATATGTGTGGGTCAGCAGTATATATGTCTATGTCTTCTCACTATATGGAAACAGGTCCAGCTTTAACCATTATGCCATCCCAGGCTACCTTCAGTTGTAGTTTCATAACTGATTGCCTGTTCTAGTATGAAGGCGAGAGAGGGATAAGGATGGACTATATGAAAGGGTGACCGAAGCATGGGAAAGGGAGAGGATAATAGAGGCAGATAGAAAGAGAAGATAGCGAGGGGTTATTGGAAAAGACATAAGGAAGGGTAAGAGCGGAGCGTTGTGGGTGACATGCAAAAAACTCAACTGTGTTTTGAGAGGAGATAAAAAAAAGAGATTAAAATGTTCAAGGGAAAGGGACCAATTTAGGGAGAAAAACAGTTAGAGACAAAATATATTTCTATGGGTGCAGTGGAAGAAACTCTAAAAGGGAAAAGGAGGAATAGAGATGAGAGGGGAAGATGGAGGAAAACTGGAAGTGAAACATGGAACATCGGCCGCCCTTATACTCCTGCCTCCATGGGAATATGCCTTTTGGGAAATTTAAACCTACAGTCAGGTCCATAAATATTGGGACATCGACACAATTCTAAACTTTTTGGCTCTATACACAACCACAATGGATTTGAAATGAAACTAACAAGATGTGCTTTAACTGCAGACTTTCAGCTTTAATTTGAGGGTATTTACATCCAAATCAGGTGAACGGTGTAGGAATTACAACAGTTTGTATATGTGCCTCCCACTTTTTAAGGGACCAAAAGTAATGGGACAATTGGCTGCTCAGCTGTTCCATGGCCAGGTGTGTGTTATTCCCTTATTATCCCATTTACAAAGAGCAGATACAAGCTCCAGTGTTCATTTCAAGTGTGCTTTTTGCATTTGTTGCTGTTAACTCTCAATATGAGATCCAAAGAGCTGTCACTATCAGTGAAGCAAGCCATCATTAGGCTGCAAAAAAAAAAAAAAAAACATCAGAGAGATAGCAAAAACATTACGTGTGGCCAAATCAACTGTTTGGAACATACTTAAAAAGAAAGAACGCACCGGTGAGCTCAGCAACGCCAAAAGACCCGGAAGACCACGGAAAACAACTGTGGTGGATGACCGAAGAATTATTTCTCTGGTGAAGAAAACACCCTTCACAACAGTTGGCCAGATCAAGAACACTCTCCAGGAGGTAGGTGTATGTGTGTCAAAGTCAACAATCAAGAGAAGACTTCACCAGAGTAAATACAGAGGGTTCACCACAAGATGTAAACCATTGGTGAGCCTCAAAAACAGGAAGGCCAGATTAGAGTTTTCCAAACAACACCTAAAAAAGCCTTCACAGTTCTGTAACAACATCCTATGGACAGATGAGACTAAGATCAACTTGTACCAGAGTGATGGGAAGAGAAGAGTATGGAGACGGAAAGGAACTGCTCATGATCCAAAGCATACCACCTCATCAGTGAAGCATGGTGGTGGTAGTGTCATGGCATGGGCATGTATGGCTGCCAATGGAACTGGTTCTCTTGTATTTATTGATGATGTGACTGCTGACAAAAGCAGCAGGATGAATTCTGAAGTGTTTCGGGCAATATTATCTGCTCATATTCAGCCAAATGCTTCAGAACTCATTGGATGGCGCTTCACAGTGCAGATGGACAATGACCCGAAGCATACTGCAAAAGCAACCAAAGAGTTTTTTAAGGGAAAGAAGTGGAATGTTATGCAATGGCCAAGTCAATCACCTGATCTGAATCCGATTGAGCATGCATTTCACTTGCTGAAGTCAAAACTGAAGGGAAAATGCCCCAAGAACAAGCAGGAACTGAAGACAGTTGCAATAGAGGTCTGGCGGAGCATCACCAGGGATGAAACCCAGCGCCTGGTGATGTCTATGCGTTCCAGACTTCAGGCTGTAATTGACTGCAAAGGATTTGCAACCAAGTATTAAAAAGTTAAAGTTTGTTTTATGACTGTTAATCTGTCCCATTACTTTTGGTCCCTTAAAAAGTGGGAGGCACATATACAATCTGTTGTAATTCCTACACCGTTCACCTGATTTGGATGTAAATACCCTCAAATTAAAACTGAAAGTCTGCAGTTAAAGCACATCTTGTTAGTTTCATTTCAAATCCATTGTGGTGGTGTATAGAGCCAAAAAGATTAGAATTATGTCGATGTCCCAATATTTAGGGACCTGACTGTATATGTCAATGCACTTCAGTTGGAGCAAGATCCAACTCAAGCGAAAAAGGTCCCTCAGGTACAAATAAATAACAGATATTCATGCAATTCTTTTAGCCTTTATTTACACTGTATGGCTATGAATGATACTACACTAAAAAAATAGTATGTTAATTTTGTGCTTGTGATTTTGTGCCAGAGTCGGGACCAATACAAATGTAATATATTGAAAAATGGCAACAGGATTGTTTTTGGCCAATACATATAATTAAAACCTGGCATTTAATATGTAAAGGCTTCACTAAATGATCCTAGCTTCACTAAATTATCCTCCTAGTTAAGCGGAAGAGTACTATACCATTAAATTCTAGCAAGTTAACACGGGCATGTTTGTACACCAAGGCAGAAATCCATGTTCAACGAGATATCAGCAAACATTGACATGGCAGACTAAAGAATAATAACTAAAGCCAGATATAAACTAGAGTAGTTTATCAATGATCTCAATAAACAAAGCATTTCGTCAAAGTAAATAGTTTCTTCAACGTATCCATGTTCAGTTCCTAAAAGAAGAGCATCTATCACCAAGTCTTATTGATATATTTATGACCATGGCTTGTATATCTGCACCGAAGATGCACTCCTGGATAGCCTAGTAAATCCCAGTGATATCAGCTACTTTCTTTCCATTAATACTATGACCATTTGTAAAAAAATACACTAAATCAGTATGTGTGAGCCTACATAGGGGCTGTAGATGATAGACATAGTTAAATCGGTTGTCCTTGTAAATAAATCACCAAGCTAAGATCAAAAGTGGCCACTGAATCAATTTTATAGCCAAGAACCTCAAATCTCACATCTGAGAAATGTTGCACATCTCAGACTTAGTTACACCAATAACTAATCTAACTTGACTCTAAATCTTCTAAAGCCTTTGATCCCTGTAATTTTTAACATTCGGATTTAACATTTTACAAACCAATTTCTTCTATTTCTCAAATTTATATAGAAGAGATTATTCGTCGTTAATGTATGGTGTTTGTCTCAGCGATATATTTCTCAACAAAAATCTGCATTATTAAACTTAAATGTAATATTAAATTCTGATGGCTATCAGTACTAAGAATTGAGCTCAAAAGCTATATAAGTATTTTGTAGATTGTGATCCTTCTACACATAATAGCCCAGGGACATCTCAGATTTAAAATGTTATTTTGCAATAAGTCTCTTAAGAATTCAAGCAATTAGAATTTGAATACATTTTTATATTCCTATGCTGCGGCAAGGACTGTGTATCCTCTCGTCTGTTTGTATTAAATCAGCCTCCGCAGAAGTATTCCTTTTTGAAGTTTGACATGCTGGAATAATTTGTCAATTAATTTCATGACCGTTTCCCTTTGTTTCTTGCAGCCTGTCAATCAAGGATGTCATTATCAGAAGGAAATGAACCCACTTACTCATTCCAACCCTCGGTAAGAAATAATAGGATGCATTCTAAAAGCATCATAAAATTAAAACTATGTTTTTATATTTTTTTAACTCTTTGCATGCTTTGAGAACGAAGCACGGTATATTACAGGTATATGTTGTAGTTTTATTAAGATGCAATCCTTTAATGGCAACGGTTGTTCTATATTTAAAACATACCATTTTGAAGAACTACATTTAAAGTAACACAGCGGATGATTCAAATATTGTTTAGTGGTTCAGTTGTGTGCGAATCTCCATGATCCTATGGACCTCAGCATGCCAGGCACACCTATTGTTATGTCTCTAGTCGTGCTTATCCATAAGGTTTTCATGGCAAAGATACTGGAGTGGGTTGCCAGTTCATTTTCCAGTGGACTGCAAATTGTCTTTCTGCTACGACCTACCCATCTTAGGTAACCTTCCTGGTATAGCTCACAACTTCTTTAAGGTACACAAGTTCCTTCACCATGACAAGGTCGCGATCCAGAATGGGATCCAATTATGGTATAATTTAAAAATATCCATTGAATTATATATATTTTTTTAAACCCTGCAGTGAAATGAGATTGAAATTTTGCAATTTTGATCCATCATTGAGACAGTTTTCAACAGAAGTAGACCGTTTCTGAATCCACAGTTCTTTCCAAGTTTATAACCATTTTAAGAACAAAGAGAAAATGTCAGCCATATCCAAAACAAAACTTAATATAATAGTAAAAGTTAAAGATTGTATTTATATATTTTCATCTATGTAAAAACATGTTGCATGTTATCAAGTCAAGTCCTTCAAAATAAACATAGTACAAATATGACAGGAGACCTTTAAAAGTACTCTATCATCCCAAAATCAAGTTGTTGTTTTTTTAAGTTATTCTTAGAGAGCATATAAACCCAGCTATACATTGAATGCCGTTTTTTTCCAAAGTGAAACATCCCTGAATTATTCAGGATTAATTGAGCTGTATGAGTGACACATGAATACTAATTAAGTGCTTTCATGTATTAATTAGTATCACAGTCTGCTTGTCTGTCTCTGTGCTGGCCAAAACAATACCCCAAATTTCAGTTAGATCCCCTCTTCCATCCTTATCAAGCACGCTGAGACACAACTTCTGGGCCTCACATTAACTTACAGGTGCTGCACAAATAATTCTGAAAAACTCCAGAATTATATACTGTAGAGAAAATGGCTAATACAATGCATAGACCTCCTGTTTGGATGACAGTGTCCCTTTAAGGAATGGAGGATCCAACACATGGAATGTAGGTAAATAGATAGTTGATTTATTGAGAGTTTAACATACTACTATGATACACACAATGCCCAAAAGTCATTTTTGAGGACTCAATGTTGTCAGTTCTGATGTGACATTGAGATAAATCCATTAGATATTATGCACCTATCTAATTAATTACCTAATTATTATATTCTGTATTAAGGTACCTTATGACATTTTAGGCAATATTGTTACAGAAATAAATGACAATGAATCAAATCTTGTATCAGTAGATAATTATTGTTCTATTTGGTACAGAAAATAAATATATACCAATGTTTATCATCATATCTATATATACCCTGAAAGTGGACAATACAATGGACCAGATGTACTAAGATGAGAGATCTATAAGATTTGCAGAATTATTGAAAATATCACATCTGCCACTTACAAATACATACGAAATGCAAAAGTTCTCCAAACC
The DNA here is from genome assembly GCA_027410445.1 of Discoglossus pictus. NCBI lineage: Eukaryota > Metazoa > Chordata > Amphibia > Anura > Alytidae > Discoglossus > Discoglossus pictus. The sequence goes on from CM050169.1 coordinate 25,099,469, forward strand.
TATTTCACAGAACAAGGTTTGCAGTAATAATTACAGATCTAAGACTGTCACAGTTTGGTAATTTGACCTGCAATTTTAATTATGTTTAGCAGCACTATAATAAATTAGAAACATGTGGTCATTTGTGGTATTGAAATGAAGCAAACAAATAATGGATATTAAACATTATTATGATCTATCAATGTCATCTAGTTCAGTCATAACGCACAAATTACTTTTAAATTCCAATGGATTCAGAACACTCTGGTTACAACAATGATCCTAATTAATATTACATTAAAGACAATACAAATATGTTTGTTTTTTTATAATATGCTCCAAGTTAAATGGTATCTTTCAAAGTACTCCAGAGCGTTTTTCAAAACATGTGTACCGTAATCTGTTGTTTTTCATGAAATGTATCTGACAAGGAGGTGGTGTATTATAATGTGGGAAATATATATATATATATATATATATATATATATTTGGCTTATACAAAGTGTAGTTTCAGTACGAAGAGTACCAGAATCAGAAGGGAAAAAAACCTAACCTTTATTTGCTCCCTTAAAACTAAGATGTCTTAGTACGTCCACTTTTAGCATTTTTTTTGTATAGGTGGCTGCTAGTTTGCTGCATCTTAGCTAGGCTAGTAGGTAACCAGCGGTATTGGCGTCACTGTTCCTTCCAAGCTTTTTGCGTGTGCTTGCACACACATACCCTGAGATGAGTGAACACAACTAAACATGGAGCGCACACAAATCCATAGGTAGATATTTAATATTGGCTTTCCCCATTAACTTTTTCCACACAGGGAGAAATAGATCTCCATTGACTCTTTTCCTTTTGCCCTGTATGATTATTGTATTTGTTATGTGCATTGATACACTGTGTACACTGCAGGGAAGGGTGAATGACTCTGATTCTCCCTTTGAGATATCGCTGGTGGATGGAGAAACGCTTTAGGGCAAATCCGGACGTCTGGTTCTGACGTCAGACGCTGACGTCCAACATTTGCTTGCATCAACATCATTCACCCTTCCAAGCTGTGTAAACAGCATTTCAATGTGTGCACATAACAAATAAAAGAATCACACAGGACAAAAGGTATAGGGTCAATGGAGATCTATTTCTCGATAGGAGGAAAAAATAAATGGGGAAAATGTTATGTGCACATAACAAAGAAAAGACTTATTCATTGCAAAAGGAAAAGGATATAGGGACATTGGGATAAATCCCTCCATGGGTGGAAAAAGTTCATGGGAAAACTAAGATTAAATATCCACCTATATGGAATTGAAATTGATGTGGAGATAAAGATTGAGTACTTGGTGTGAACAAATAACAGAAGCTGTGGTTGAATGACAGAAGGACTCCCCATATTTAGAATATATGAAGGAGTTAGAATGAGTAAAAAATAACAAACCTTAATGGTATACTTTAATATTGTGTCCCTTGAGATATGTACTAACACTATTATATTTGCGTGTTCTCTGATATATGGACTAATACCCACCACAGCTATCATCATTAAACCACTTAAAATGAATACAGCATAAAAGCCATTATTGTATAATTACTCCAACCCTAATTGACAACTCAATCCTATCAAAAGGAACTGAGTGATAGTGAATTAAAATATCACTCTTATTAACATGATTACAGCAATCAGAACTCTCAACCAATCAGAAAAATAAAATGAATCCTGTACTTCAAATACAAATTAAGATTTACAGGGCTCAACAAATGCCAGGAGCCAGGTTGTCATGCCATAAAATGCTTACAAGCACCTAGATTTTATCCACTGTACGTCTCTGTTGGCATTACATTCCCTGGTTCAGCACAGCACCCTCCAGCCAAACGTACCTGTGTGTATATGAGGAGTGAAAGATGCTGCTGCTCAAACAGCCCTCACTGACAAATATACATAGCAGAGCATCCTATGTGCAGCTAATCTAGACCACTCTTATATGTAACTCTCAAGCAACCAGAAACTACATTTATGCTGCATTTACCAATCCCCATGGGTGCCGGTTAACTAAGAGTCTACTGTATTATAAAATGAGTTTTAGATCGATTCCTATTTCAATAGCTTGGCAGCATTATGTAAAGAGTTCACCCAATATAATTTATATACAATTAAGAAGGTTGAATTCCCATTACATGTGGAAGCGAAGTGTTAGTAATAAATCTATTTCTACATGTAAAACTTGCTAAATTTCTTAACCCATGCTCCGTTATATTGTAAACAAATGCTAAATTTCAAGCAATGTGTGATAGTGAGCTTAAGACACAATAACATTGATTATCACCTGACTCGCCAATGCTCACAAAAGTTTTCTCTCTTTGCAAAATGTTGCACAACGACATTTTTAGCTCACACAAACTCAAAAAAATTAGAGGGAGCATAGATTGGTATTACGGCTGTTTTTTGAGTTCTCACATCGGCACACCTCAAGATTGTGGAATGTTTCTAGCCTACTGTAGTCCTGAATTTTATGAATCTGTTGGATACTTCAACACAGAGTACTTATATATGAGTGTTCTGTCTCGGGAGGTATATTTAATCATTTATACTTCCATTTTTTATTTTTTTTATTTTTATTTCTTTATTTCAATAAGAAAATGTTCATACAAAACAAAAGAAACATATACATATTGAACAATATTACGTTATCCAAATAAGAGCTGTTTGCACATACATACATACATCCTAACATACAACATGCTCACCTCATTTGTCCAAAGTGCTCTAAGAGGGAAGATTTAATTTTATTTTTTTTACAATGTAGATTCTAAAAATAATTAAGAGTATTGGACATACTATACTTGAGGAAAATAAACTTCTTTGAATAGAGTCCCAAATTGCCCATATCATTAGTTTATCTTTACTTGTACCAATCCAAATAGAGTGTCTCTCCAGCTCCCGGCATCGTTCCATTCTACAAACAATGTCATCCCAAGATGATAAATATTTTTGCTTCCATTTGGAAGATATTAAAGATTTCACAATCATACAAATTTGAGTCATAAACATTGTATCTTCAGATTTGAAACTTCCTTCAAACATATGAAACAACCCGCCTTGAGGAGTAGGAGAAACACGCCTCTTCAGGTTGACAAAAATATATTCAAAACATTTCAATCACAGAGGGACAATAAGAGGGCAATGCCACCACATATGTATTTGATTCCCGGTCATTTCACATCCCCTCCAGCATAGTTTGTCACTGCTATCGTGGGATATTTGATACATTTTTACCGGTATATAATGCCACATATTGGTTAATTTAAAGAAGGTTTCCCTCTGAGATGCGTTTTTAATAACCCTAGCGGTGGTCCTAAAAGATTTATCCCATTGTGCCTGTGATATATCAGAGCCTATTTCGATTGCCCATGCATTCATTCCTAGGCCCTCATTCAATTGCAATTTGGCCAATTGAATATGGCTCTAAATAAGCACATAACATATTTTTTTAAAGAAGTTTTTAGTTAGTAAGCATCTATCCAAAAGCAAGGTTTTCACTAACTAAAAACTTCTTTAAAAAAATATGCTATGTGCTTATTTAGAGCCCTATTCAATTGGCCAAATTGCAATTGAATGAGGGCCCCATTGTTTTACACTCCTCATACTCTCCACGGACAATATTAAACAGTTTAGAAATTAAGGGCCTCATTCAATTGTGATTTGGCCAATTGAATAGGGCTCTAAATAAGCGCATAGCATATATTTTTTAAATAAGTTTTTAGTTAGTGAAAACCTTGCTTTTGGATAGATGTTTACTAACTAAAAACTTATTTAAAAAATATATGCTATGTGCTTATATAGAGCCCTTTTCAATTGGCCAAATCCCAATTGAATGAGGCCCTAAGTGTATAAAATCTTGCTTCTCAAGAATAACTTCAAATGCCTTAAGTGGGACTTTTATATTAAATGACAAATTTTGACTTTTAATTACTTTTTTCAGTTGTTCATATGAGAACCAAAATTTCAGTTGAATCTCAAAATTCTTTCGCAACTGATCAAAAGTTGCCATTTCAATTCCTTAAAATTACAAATACCTATATTAAACCAGAAGTCTGGCAAGTATATTTTATAAAAATTAGCTATAGTTTAATTTGGAGTCAGTATACTTAAGTGCGGACAGATTTAAACATTCTTATTGATTCTTCTCCATGCCTTAACGATTGTTTTTACTATAAAGGCTTATTTTTTAATATTTTTTAAAGAAACTTCCTCATAAAAATCAAGGTTTTCAGATCTCCATTTAATACAGAGTTTTCCTCTATCTGATGCCAAAGGGTATTTGTCTTGAGGCTCCATCCATTTAAATAAATGGGAAAGCATTGTGACATTCTGATGCAATTTAATAACAAAGTAAGCTATACCCTGTTTTGTGAATCTTCTAGACATTGTTAATCTCTTCAATTGAATGTGTTTTCTTGAATGTAGGAATTTATCTATAATTGATATTGATATTTTACCAACCAGGATTTTGGCAAATCTATGGGTAAACATCTGGTAATATAGTTTATAATAGGAAGAATTGTCATTTTAAATCTGTCAATTCTGCCAGAAAACGAAATTCGAACATCTCTCCAACCTTCTATGATGTTTTTAATTTTTTCATAAGTAGTTCTGTAATTGGAGGCTAACATTTGATCAAAAGTAATTCCCAAATGTTTAAAAAAGATTTAGATTGCCAGTCAAATGGAAACTTACATTTCAAAAGTTCTTTAAGTTCACTCGAAAAAATTAAACTCAAAGAATTATCTGGATTAATTTTATAGTTTGACACTTTTCTAAAAGCCTGTATTAATTGTAACACGTGTGATAATGATTTCTCCCGAATACGCCAACGACAGAACGATGTCTTCAGCTAACAAGGTTATTTTGTGCTTTCTCTCCCACCCTTATGCCTCTGATATTAGTGGAATTCTCTATCACAGTTGTTAAAGGTACCAGAAGCAATGCAAATAGGGTGGGAGAGAGAGGACACTCCTGTCTTGTTCTTTTACTGGTCTTAAATTCGCACAACCTAGTTCCGAACCCACTCAGAGACGCCGGGGGATTCGAGTATAGCCCACCGATTTCATTAGAAGCCAAACTCTCCAAAACCCATTGCTCTCAAGGTAGCGCTCATATAACCCCACCCTATCCTGTCAAATGCTTTTTCTGCGTCTATTGACAGGAACAGAGTGGGGAGACTAGAGTGCTTAGAATAAGTCATCAGATCAATCAACTTTCTTATATTATCCGAACCATTTCTTCCAGGAACGAATCCTGATTGATCGTTTGAGACTAAATTCTTCAAAACACCTTTCATTCTATCAGATACATTTTTTGCGTATAACTTCAAGTCAATATTTATCAGGTAAATCAGCCTATAGCCACTACACTGATGATTTTCATGTTTGTTTTTTGGAATAACAATTATGTTGGCTTCCTGCATCTCCTCTGGAATTTGACCTAACTCCTAAATTCATTAAATGTGTCCTTTAAAAGAGGGCCAAAGGTGGGACTTCAGGCCTTATAGAAAAATATTGTATAGCCATCCGGGCCGGGACTAGTGTTATTTTTTTAATTTCCTATCACTTCCTTTATTTCCTTAACTGCAAAAGGTCTATTTAATTCAGCTAGTTCTAATTCAGATATGGAAGGTAGATTATATATTTTCAGAAAAAAATACAATTAACTCTGAAGAAGGTTCTATAAAGATCTATTCTTGGGAAAGTTTGTACAATTTGTAATAATAAGAAGCAAATGCTGTAGCAATTTCCTTTGGCTTAATAATTGTTTACCTTCATACAACAGATATACAATTTTTGTCTGAGTATTTTATTTTTATTTTGTTAGCTAATAACTTACTTGTTTTATTATCAAGATACTAGTATTTCTGCTGCATCTTCCAAATTGCTCTGTCTGATAATAATTGATGAATTTTGTTAATCAGATTTTGTACATTTTTAATTTCCATTTGAGTGGCATCATTAAATGTAAGCCTATTACTCTGTTCTAAATTGTAAAACTGAATTAGCAATAACCAGAGAGGTTGACCTCTTTCTTTTTTGATCTGAGACTTCATTTTAATTAGAATCCCCCTCATAAAGAATTGAAGGTAATCCATAGAGTACTACTCAAATGTACTGTTCTTTTATTCAGTTTAAGAAAATTGATAGTTTTATTTTAGATAATTTAATCTAGTTTGATCCTCTAAGATAATATCTTCTAGTCTCCATGGGGGTCTATATTGGTCCTCATTGTCTAGACTAATAGTCATAGATATGAGAGCATGATCCAAAATAATAATAGGGACAATTTCTGAATCAATAACCCTGTTCATACTTGACTTGTCTACTAGAAACATATCTATCCTAGAGTAGGTGTTGTGAACTATAGAGAAATAAGAGTAATCACCTTGATAGGGATCCAGATATCTATCATTTCCTTCTCGTTGATATATTTTGAAAATCGCTGAGCAGAGTCCAGCACCCTCACAATATTGTTAATTGTTTTCTTCGATTTCCTATCTAATGATGACTAAATTAAAATCCCCAGGCAATACCTTAGTCCCTTGGCCATATGTTTTCAGACATTGTTTAATGAAGGGAAGTTGGGTATCGTTGGGTCAAAAGACATTTAATATTGAGAACTTATGGTCATTTACCTCTCCAAACCAGAATACAAAGGGACCGTTGAGGTCTGTTTCAACTAGTTCTTCTTTTATTTTCAGTCGACTATCAAAAAAGATAGAGACCTCTCTTGAGGTTACTTTAAACATAGAATTGTATTTATGGACATAAGATTTTTGATTAAACTGTGGTAATTTGTCTCTGTCCCAATGCTTTATTGAAGTAGAATAATATTAGCTTTTTCTTGATTTATTAGCCTAAATATAGATTGTTGTTTATTCTGACAGTTCAACCCCTTGACATTTAAACTTAAAAATGTTACCTTCATTTGACCTGTGAGGGATTCTTATCATTTTCCTCAAGATTCTTAGAATTTACATCTTTATCCTTATGTCCTTTTGTGAGACTATTTACAATCAACACCCTCTTAAAAGCACTGCACTCAATCACTCTCACACTCATATTATAAATCTTACTTTTCACTGCCAAAATAAACAGGGAAAAAGAGACAGAAACAAGAAAATTGACAGGGCTATTCGCTGATGTATAGAAGTGATAGACCATATTTGAAGGAGATAGTGGTCATACCCCTGTATCTTTCCTTACCATAGGGGGTTCATGTTCTTTCCATCAGGGGATTTTTACCTATAACTTGGCTGTGTATAATTGACATAAACATATATCAAACATATATACGTATTCATTTCTGTGAGCATCAATAATTTAAAAAAAAATTGCATAATAATATGTGAATAATTTTTAATTATCAATTAAGTTCTACTTCTGTTTTGTATTTTATCCTATTTTCCCCCCTTTTTTCTTTTTTTCTACTCTTATTTCTCCATATTTAAAAGTTATGTTTGTGTAAATTTAGAAAAGATAAACTGAAAATCGATGACTTATCTGTATTTACATAGATCATCCAAACTCAGTGTCCATAATAAATATTCTCTCTGTGACTTAAATATTCAATAGTCCAATATTAATCTGTATTATTTCAATTCAGTAGTTCAACATTAAACTAATTGAATTTTGATGAAATACCAAATTATATGTGTTTACAAAATACCTTACTCTAATTAACAATTATCATTTCCTCTATATTGCTAAGATTAATCATCTTTCTAGTGTTGAATATAACATCTTTAAATTAACATGTGTTTACAGTGCTTTTTATTAAGAAAAAAATTATAGTTCCATTTTGATTTATATTTTAAGTTACATCTTCCAATTTGTCACTTGCTACTATTAGATAAATATTTCATGATCCACTTGCCTGCATGGTGATACTAATTTGACTTTGGTGCTTTTTTAAAGTATACAAACATATATATTAAAGGATCAAAATAGATTGTTTTATTCCCTTCAAATTCTTTTATTATTAATTTGGTGTTATGCACCTTGGAATGAAGTTCCATTAAGCTTGCTTTTTAATACTAAGAGGCAATTAGATAAGTAAAAATTCAATTCTTAGTGTAATAAAAATACAACTTTATTAAAAGTTTTAAAAACATTGTAATTTTTGTTGATACGTTTATTATTTACTTAGGAGAATGATCAGGATTTGGGTGATATCAATAATGGTGACTTATCACATATATAGTTGTGAGCAAGCGGGCCGTTGCTAACACTGCGAGCTCGTGTGGCGAGCCTTGCGAGGGCCGCAGTTGCTGGCATGGAGCACCAAAGGCGCTCCTTGCCAGCAACTGCGGACCTCGCAAAATTTACGGACTTACGAAACAAAACAAATACGCATCACGACCCATTACTACCTCGCAAAAACCGCCCAAAACCTGAGCACATGAAAACATGAAAAACACAATAAATACACACAACAAATACATAAAAAGATTACCTACAGCAAGGGACCACCTACACCCAGGACCTCAAAAACTTACACCTCAATTTAACTCGAAATAAAAGAGTTTACACACCCGAAAATCCCCTAAGTGAGAGAAAAAATAGGCGCTGAAAAAAACGAAAACGAGGCTACAGCACTCTAAAGACGCAAAACACGACCAAACACCTACGCATTTTCTGAAAAAGACGTACGAGATCCAAAAACAGGGACGCAACCCGCGCGACCCGAAAAACATTAGAAACACAATAAATAAACACAACAAACACATAAAAAGCTTACCCACAGCAAGGGGGGGGGGGGGCACCCAGGACCTCTGCAAGTGAAGTTACACCTCTATTTAAGTCCACATTTCGGGGTTTAGACACCCGAAAATCACCTAAGCGAGCGAAAAAATGGCCGCCAAACAAAACAAAAACGAGGCTAAAGGACCCTAAACACGCAAAACACCACCAAACACGTACGGGTTTTCTGAAAAAGTCGGACAACATCCGAAAACAAGGACGCTAAATCAGCCACAGCCGCATACCACACATTAAGGCGCCATTTTAGAACACTAACTTATACAATCCGGAAGTACCCAGCTACCCTAACGGATTTGAAAACAGATTGCCAGCTCTTCAACACAATGCTTCCTGCATATATTACTTCCCAATAGATAAAGTATATTCATTTCTTATTTTATTAATTTTTCATTGCCATACCAAAAAAAACACCAACAGGCTCGCAATAAGCACCAACAAAATAAATTTCGCACACAAACATTACCTGCCTTACAATCGTATTGCCATCATTTTTTAACGGGCAAGTCACTAGTATATGATAACACCCTAATTGCGTTGTCTGTATGGTGGCCTGTCACTGTTACATAAGGGTAGTTTCTCAGCTTGTGAAACTGCCCCTTTTCTGAGATTCATTCTAACCGCATCATGGACTCGCCAAAATTACATGACCTGTCCAATCAAATCACCCACATTACATTACTCAAAACAAATTACCTTCATTACATCCTCCTATAATCCAATCAGCTACATTGCACATCTATTTCATCAAACCAACCCCATCATTCCAACTTTATTTATCAGCTTTGGCTCCTTTTCTGAGTGCTACCCAAAATCTGTCATTAGCACTATGGATTGCTGACTCACGTTCTAATCAATATCTTATGCTACTTTTGGTTTTACTTACCATATGTTGATTTTTATATATAAAATGTTTTTATTGCATATTTTCAACAAAATGGCAAATTTGCCGAGTAATGTAATGTCATCCTCTCACCTGCTCAACTTCTCACTTATTAGCTGTGTCTACTTAGAATCCAAGTGCAATTGCGTTAAGTGTGAAGCAAGTGCACATTGAATGCCCCTCTTGGCTGGCTAACATGGTTCTTCAGACTGCTCAGTTATAGGCCACTTGTTAGTATAGGGCAAAAGATGGAAGCATAAGGTAAAAAAAGAAACTCATAATAAAATCAAAAGATAATAGTTTGTTTAAGATTCACATTAAGAACAACTGTGGCAGGTTACGGTGACCACCAACATTTGTGAATTTTACTGAATCAAACCAACTGGTACAGACAATTAGGGCCTCATTCTTTTATCGGCCGTAAAACGGCCGCAAAGCTGCGATTCCTTGCGGCCGTCTTACGGCCCCGTGTAGAGCTACCTTTACCTTGCAATTCAAATGGACGGCGCCGCAAGGATATCCCCCTTACGGCCGGCCGCATATCATGCAACCGGCCGCAAGGTCAGAAAACTTTAAATGCAAATATAAATTCAAGATGGCACTGTAAAGCTCTGTAAATGATAGGCATCATAATGGGGGACATGAGGATTAATAACAACCCCCTCTCAAGCTTGCACATCGCCCAAATCCGCTATTTCATTAACGGTTTATTTTCCGTCCCGCAGCCTGGGCGGGTCTGAGGTGCTCCAAGCCCTTTGTCTTTGTCCACGGATATTTGACATAAATTAAAATAAAAATGATTTTCAGATTTGAGTGTAGGGGAATGTTGTGCTATGAATGCTAACACCTCCAATCACTTTATCGTCTCATCAAAGTGCAGGATGGCTTTATTATGTGCTATATTGTGTGCTTGCTGGACCTTTTTGGTGCAAGTAAGCTGCGGCTCGGTTTTAGCCTTGCAGAGAGGGTTCCCGGAGCAATAGAATAGCAACTGGGGCTTTCTTGCGGCCGAAACTCTTGCGGCCGTTTAAGATCAAAGGCTTTCCTGCTGCGCGTGCGGCCGCAAGGGATAACAAAGCGCCGGCCGCAAGCCTGCCGGAGCCCTCGGCCAGAAGGGAATAGAATAGGCAAATAGCCTGCGGCCTGTCCTTGCGGCCCCGCATCACCTACGGTTGATAATAGAATGAGGCCCTTAGAGTGCTTATGAAATGACAAATGTTCAGACTGAGATTAGACAGTGTTGGAGACTCACATGTATACCCATATACTGTGTCATTGTATACATTCCTGCCTGTATTTGGGCTTGATTACATTACACCCATGGGAAACATCATTAACCCAATGTAAGCCCTGATGTTGCTATTATATTTTACCTGTACAAAACCTGAAAGTGTAACCCCTTGCAAATGCCTGCTATGTTTGATATGGTCTTTGTTCTGCAAGTAAAATATCCTAAACTGTAATTACATTCCCCCCACATGAAATTTGTGGGTGCTTGCAAATACTTTGCACACTAATATAACCTATCACCAATGCGGACCGATGTCTGGACCATCATGGCATCAAAACTTAAGCCCATAACCTAGCACTCTAAGGATCCATTAAACCCCATGGTATCAGAATTTGGTGATTCAAATGGATGGTTTGATGAATCATAAGCTTAGAAAGCCATATATATGTCTGGGGGCAAGGCCAAAAGCCATAAGTTACAGTAATTGTTTTTTTAGAGCAGAGGCAGAATTTTTATTTTTGGACCGAACAGAGGAACCACGGTCTTCTACGAAGAAAGAAGAGTCCTGCTTCAAACCAGATGGATTTATTTGTGCATGTGCCCGCTTATCCAGGGTAGAAGACTGAGGGCCAGGGAGTTAAGGATCATCATTGAATATCCAAGGAGAAAAAATATATTACATAAACCCTTTTTCCTACAGGTTGTTTTTTTTTATTATTTTAATGATTTTTTTTATTTTAATTGAAAATTATTTTAATAGTATTTCTATTATTTATCTTCTGTATGTCATTCTTACTTGTTAATATTTTACTGTTTTTTTTATTTGTTTTGCTTTGTTTGGAGTAGATAGTTTGGTGCTTAATAGTGTTAGGTAACTCTAAATAGGGAAGATATGGTTAATAAGTGTCAATAAGGACTCCCTTGTTGGGGTTAGGGTGCCATAGGGGTCCATACCGTGTCTGCTTAAAGTTTCAAACTGATTTTGCTGACTATTCGATAATCTGCAAAATACAATTTAATTATAAAAAAATATGATAGCAAATAATAAACATGCAGTTAATCCTCCTGATTCACTGGGAAGCAAAATTTATGAGTTATTTCTATAATCGATCTTAACTGGATACCTTCAAGAAATCAGCTGAGATTACCTTGTTTCAAAATGTTACTGATTATGTTTTAATGTTTGTGACTCTTGGGGGTCAAATGAGTTTGTCATTACAGTCATATTAATTTCTGCATTTATATAGTATGTGTAAGCACTTTCTTTTGTAGAATGACTGATTTCTCCTTTCTTAGCATAATTACAAGGGCAACTTAGCATGAGCTACTGTAATGAGCTGGGAATTTATGCATCAACAGGATAAATTTTCCATTGTTGCAAATCTGGCCTGGGGGCAAAACCAGTCAGCACAAAACAGCCTAAGGCTAAGGTAATGTTACTTACACTTGTAATATAGATATTTTAAGTCAGCAATTATATTTATTTGGTTTTTGTGCATGGCTTTGCTAAAATAAATGTTTCTGAACAATTTTAGTTATTTGATTATGCTAAGTAGAATTATTGTATTATGAACACAAACACATTTATATTGAAGAGTTGAAGCTGGGAATGCATTAAAAAAAAAAGGATACAGTATCTCGCAAAAGTGAGTACACCCCTCTGATTTTTGTAAATCTTTTATTATATCTTTTCATATGACAACACTGAAGAAATGACACTCTGCTACAATGTAAAGTAGTAAGTATAGCAGTGTAAATTTGCTGTCCCTTCAAAATAACTCAACACACAGCCAATAATGTCTAAACCATTGGCAACAAAAGTGAGTACACTCCCAAGTGAAAATGTCAAAATTAGGCCCAATTAGCCTTTTTCCCTCCCCGGTATCATGCGGCTCGTTAGTGTTACAAGGTCTCAGGTGTGAATGAGGAGCAGTTGTGTTAAATTTGGTGTTATCGCTCTCACACTCTCTCATACTGGTCACTGGAAGTTCAACATGGCACCTCATGACAAAAACTCCCTGAGAAAAATCTGAAAAAAAAGAATTGTTGCTCTACATAAAGATGGCCTAGGCTATAAGAAGATTCCCAAGACCCTGAAACTGATGCAACACGGTGGGCAATACCATACAGTGGTTTTACAGGACAGGTTCCACTCAGAACAAACTTCGCCATGGTCGACCAAAGAAGTTGAGTGCACATGCTCAGCGTCATATTCAGAGGTCGTCTTTGGGAAATAGACGTAGGAGTGCTGCCAGCATTGCTGCCAGCGGTTGAAGGGGTGTGGGGTTCAGCCTGTCAGTGCTCAGACCTTTCAATGCACACTGCATCAAATTGGTCTGCATGGCTGTCGTCCCAGAAGGAAGCCTCTTCTAAAGATGATGCACAAGAAAGCCAGCAAACAGCTTGCTGAAGACAAGGATTACTGGAACCATGTCCTGTGGTCCGATGTGACCAAGATAAGATAAAGTTATTTGGTTCAGATGGTGTCAAGCGTGTGTGACGGCAACCAGGTGAGGAATACAAAGACAAGTGTTTCTTGCCTACAGTCATGCATGGTGGTTGGGAGTGTCATGATCTGGGCCTGCATGAGTGCTGCCGGCACTGGGGAGCTACAGTTCATTGAGGGAACCATGAATGCCAACATGTACTGTGACATACTGAAGTAGAGCAGGATCCCCTCCCTTTGGAGACTGGGCCGCAGGGCAGTATTCCAACATGATAAGGACCCCAAACACACCTCAAGCGACCACTGACTTGCTAAAGATATGAAGGTAAAGGTGATAGACTGGCCAAGCATGTCTCCAGACCTAAACCCTATTGAGCATCTGTGGGGCATCCTCATACGGGAAGGTGGGGGAGTGCATGGTCTCTAACATCCACCAGCTTTGTGATGTCATCATGGAGCAGTGGAAAAGGACTCCACTGGCAACCTGTGAAGCTCTAGTGAACTCCATGCCCATGAGGCTTAAGGCAGTGCTGGAAAATAATGGTGGCCACACAAAGTATTGACACTTTAGGCCCAATTTGGACATTTCCAATTAGGGGTGTACTCATTTTTGTTGCCAACGGTTTAGACATTGGCTGTGTGTTGAGTTATTTTGAGGGGACAGCAAATTTACACTGTTATACATGCCGCACACTTACTACTTTACATTGTAGCAGAGGGTCATTTCTTCAGTGTTGTCACATGAAAATATATAATAAAATATGTACAAACATGTGTGGGGTGTACTCACTTTTGTGAGATACTGTATATAGTCTGTAGTGTATGGTAGTGGGGAAAGAAAATTATGAAAACTATTACTTTTGAACATCAAACAGGATGAGAAATATTAAAGTGTAGCTTGATGGATATGGGGATATTAGGGCTACAGAATATGTTGGTGCATTACAAATAAAAGGATAATAATAATAATAATAATATATGGCAATTAGATGATTTACATAACAAAAAACAACATAACACGGATTTTGTTTGCCATTTTTATTGTTTTTAATACATACTGTATAATGCAAAAAATAGTCATATTAATAGAAAGCTAAGCTTATGCTAATTAAAACAGTAGTTACCATATGTATAAAAAAATGCCCACAAGAACCATGCCTAAATAAATGCATAATAAAATTGTTGAAAATATGCCTAGCTTTTGCGGTCCACTAACTATACTAACTACACTAACTATACCTGATATAGAAATATACTCTTACACTCTATATACTTTTTTTTTTAAACTTAATTAAGTGAAACCTACTGTATTGTAAAAACTAGAGCTAAGAATGGTTGTTATCTGTCATATTCTTATTCACCACAGTAGGATTAGTCAGAATTGACTGATTTCATCACTTTTAGGCTGTTATTCATAATTTTGTTTATCCCTACTGGAATATGGATCTTGTTGCAGCTAGGTGTAATGAAGGAAAAGACAGTCCCCAAGGATCCTCTTCCCCGCTCACGCCGGATCGCCCCTTCCCCGCTCCACTCTATCAGTCCTGTCCTCGCTCACACTCAATTACCCCCATGGCGCCTAAAATATGCACTCTGTTTTACAGGGTCCTCTTAGGATTCTCACAATCATGTTAAGAAGGGTCAGTTGGATAGCTAAGTAAATTACTGACCACTTTTGAGTGGTGTAACTTTACAAATGGTAATTGAATGAGGACCACAAATGGCAATGGGCCCAAGCAAATATTCCTAATGTACTCTTCTTATAACCTCGTCTTTTTATTAATTGCAACTATTAAAAGGAGCTTTTCACATTCAGCCGTAATTTTCGCAATATATTTTACCTCACCTTTCTATGCCTCCTCACCGATACCTTCTAGACCAGTGGTTCCAATCCGGTCCTCAAGGCACCCCCAGACAGGCCAGTTTTAACAGTGTGAACACAGATGAGAAAATTAGAGGCTCCTGTTGAATACTAATTGTCGAAGTGTCACATGCACCTTCCAACACCCCCGCTCCGGCTGTTTGCATTGGACACAAGCCCCGTGTTTCCCCTTAGGCTCCTCCTGTCCACCAACCTCTCCAGGTTGAGGGACATACCATCCGCATGATTTTGTGGCATGCCGAGGAAGAGCTTGTATTCTCTCGTGCTCCATACAGTGCACTTCCTTGCCCGTGACCCTTCCCGATACCATCTGGAGGCAGTTCCTACCAGCTGACGAGGGCAAGAGGCTCGGTGGAGGGAACTTTACTGATTTGGTTCCACGACCCACCAGGGGCTTGAGTTGGAGAGTGCTCCATGGTGCACTGAGCATGAGAGAGTACGTAGCTAACTTCACAGACTATGGTATCTGGGCGGAGTACCACCTGGCTTTGTCCACTAGGAGGATGGATGAGGTTATCTCCCAGTGGGCTGTAGATGGTGTACTCTGCTCGATATCCCCCCATTTGAATTCTTTTAGTTTCACCCTCCTAACCTGATTTTGTTTTAGTTACAGTTTCAAATAAATGGGAAAAAATGGTTTACATAAACCTCCCCACCATCAGGTGGGGATGTCAGTAAATCATCAGATTAGCCTTATAAAAGGCCAATCAATGCCAACCTCTGTAAATATACTAATTGCCTCACCTGTGTTCACATTGTTAAATCAAATACCTGACCTGTCTGGGGTGCCTTGAGGACCGGTTTGGAAAGCACTGCTCTAGACTGTAAGTTTGGGAGTTTTCAGTCTTATTGGGTGCTTTAGAGAAAGCACTTTGTTTGCTTGACTTTAAACTCAATAACAGGGCCATTCTTTTGTAATTTGTTAAGTTGTTTTTTTTACTTCTATCTATCCTGTGTAGCGCTACAGAATATGTCGGTGCATTACAAATAAAGGTTAATAAATAAATAATAATACAACTAACAACTCTTTAACAGAATATTTTGAATTTTACTTTCAACCTAAAATTCATTTAGTATATAGTGGGCAAAAGAGTGAGAGAAATCCACCACTGTACAGGGTACAACAACAGAGCTGTACATTTGCATTTGACTAAAACAAGTAAGAATATTTGTTTTCTAGCCCAAATCCCAAGAAATGCAGTGTTTGCATTCTGCGTAACTGGGAATATAGATAAACTCACAATACAGCTTTTGAGCATAATACAGAAAAGATAAACATAATTTAGGTAATTGGCCAATAAAAAGCATGGGATTAGTTATCTAACTTGCACCATGACATTTTTTGAAAAAGCTTTCAATCTAAAATCCATTTATGATGGGCAAGAGTGAGAGAGGACCTTCAATTTATAGAGTAATGGAGCATAATAGTACTTTTGTGTGTACATTTCTACATCTAAAAACAAGTCACAAGACAAGCACATTGAAAACCTGTGCAAGACATGAAAATTAGCTCACAAAACACTACACTCTTTATATCCAATAACCATTTTAACATGACCACTTTACAGCATATGCCGGCGGTTATAACATAGCTTTTGGACAAAGCATATACTATTCTAAATGGATTGGATCATGGCGTGAAACAAAAAACCTCATTGATCCAAAAGATTAAAACAGTACCTTCTGTGGGTATGTTACCTAGTTCATGCATATCCATCCTGTGCCATGTCTAAGAAGCTTTGATATAACAGCAGGACAATTATATAAAGAGGCCATGTTGAAATGCTTGTTGGGTTTAAAAAAAGTGTAATGCATTATGAGATCATTTGCATGCCAATGGCCAGTTTCCCAGAGATCAGTGTAAACACTGTAGATCTTGGTATTTTGGAGTGGGAAAAAAGTAGTATGACTTCTTTCTAGATGCACAAATGTTCTATTTTGCAGCTGTACGATGGAGTACGTGTTTCACACTTTTGGCCACCATATGCTAAATGAATTTGAGGTTGAAATCCTTTATCATGACAAGTAAAAATTGACACCACATTGATAGGTGTTGACCAATAGATCAAAACAACACTGAATAGAGAGCAAGGAGAGATTCAGTCTGTGGGCCATAATCCCAAATATTTTTGGGTACGATCTGGTTTGGATGCAAATCTAAGGCACAGCTACTTTTATAGATGGAAAGTGGGGGCCATGTTTTCTTGGAAATCTTTGCAATCCCTGTGTTATTCTATTAGGCCCGTGTTCAATGCTTTGGCATCTCCAAGAAATCAATTCACCCTTTAGTATATATGACTTATAAAGAAGTTATTTTACCGAATAAAGCTTTAATTCAGAAAGTTAATCTTTTGCTACTTTTGGCTCTTTTCTGCAATTGAATTTGTAGGGATGAACATTCAGTATGCAAGCACTGGGACCCGATCAGAGCTTTAATGGATATGCCTCATTATAGGCTGCATGACTGTGATTAAATGTGAACTTGAAGGCATTGTGCAAAGTATCACACTACTTTTACTAATTTCTTTATACAATTTATTTGCTTAGTTAATCGACTGCTAAACACATAAATCAAGCCAAGCTAATGGGTTTTAATATGTTTTGTTAAATTAAGTGCCATTCTTTTTTTCCCTTGCTGGATTTATTTTCTTGTCAAAGAACAGAGAAAGACAAAAACACACAGCTGAGTTAGCCATTCAATTTAAAATTTATTTTCATCTTTTATTATTTCAAGGAATAAATATAATTTACAAGAATTCCACAATAAAGACTTTTAGTTCATGAAGAACTTAAACAGAGCATGTGTTGATGAACAAAATAGGGCTCAGTTGTTTTAATTTAGCATTTGTGCTCAATTATATAAAATTATTCACTAGTTGTTTTCAGTTCCATTAAAATCGTAGTTGAGATTTTAGGAGTTTTGGCTTGTTTCTATAATAAATTATTGCTATAAACATGATATTAAACCATCTGGTACAGTCTGAAATAGCTTATTTTTAGTATTCTAAGTGTCTGTGCTCATATTTTACATCTCAGAAAGTTTAGTTTTTTTCTTTATTTCCCTGCTAAGTGGTTACTTAAAGTAACAGTTTGCAGTAGCTTAGATTTAAGGATCATTGTAGTCATATATTTAAAATTTGAAAATAAGAAAAAATAAATAAAATAATATGTTAATGTATTGCATTTCATACGCAATTAAGAAGGAGTTATGGTGCTTGTTGCCCCATAACATAGTAATGTGAGAATTATAATCATGCTTTTTTCAATTCTGTTCGATAGCTTATATGTTTATTTTATTTTTTAATAATGTAATTCTTGAAGAAAATTGACATAGCGAAGAAGCACAGTATTTATGATAAACATATTTAAGGGTACAGAGGCTTCAGGTTAAATAAATATTAAATTTAATGAGCCAGCAGAGGTCTCAGAGATGTCTAGGTCTACCCATTTCAATTTTCTTTGGGCACCATATTTTAATAGAAAACATAATACATAATGTAGCCATACATATTATATCTAAATGTCATTCATGTAAAGAAAGTGTTTACTCCATTAATCACATAAAAAAAAATTGTATTCACTAATCCAAAGCAGAAACAGAATATCCTGAAGGAAAATAAGTTGGCAATAAATTCTGTGTTGGCTCAGCATAATACAAAAGCATTAGTCATTTCACAATTTGATAAATAGCCCTCTAGCATTAAATAATCTGTATGTGCCTCTTCTTAAAAGTAACAGTAAATGAGATTAAAGAATTATGTTAATATCTCATTCCCTATGTTCTTAAAGGATCACTGTAGTTTGGTAAAAAATACAAACGCTTGTGAAGTATGTAACAAAATAATATTATAACAATACCAACCGTTATACAAGAAAGGAGCATAAAAACATTTCAGAATATATATATATAAATATATATATATATATATATATATATATATATATATATATATATCTAATATAGTTGTTCTCAGCCGAGTTTGTGTGTAACACTTGGAAATTTGCAAGTTACGCATTTCGCAATATGCTGTGTGGCGAGCAATGCGCACTATGCCGCACAATGCAAGCCGTGAAAGGGGGGGAGAGGGAGGGAGAAATAGAGAAGGAAGGAGGGAGGGGAGAGAGAAGGAGAGGGAGAGAATCGGAAGGAGGGAGGAAGAGAGAAGGAGAGGGAGGGAGATAGAAGGACGGAGGCGGATGGAGTGAGAAGGAAAGGGTGGGAGAAAGAAGGAGGGGGTGAGAGAGAGAGGGACAGAGCGAGAGAGAGAAGGAGAGAGCGAGAGAGAGAAGAAGGGAGGGAGAGAAGGAGAGAGATAGAAGGAGGGAGGAAGAGAAAGAGGGTGCACAGAGAAAGACACAGGGTACACAGAGAGAGGGCACACAAAAGACAGTAATATTATATTATACTGTCATTTTTGACGGATAAGTGACTAGTAGATATCTATATATCTTAGACTTTTTCTGCCATTGACTACCATTGTCAAGGGGCTATTTGAAGAGAGAGCCTTTTGTAATATGTTTGTACAGAATCTTATCTGCGTCCATTGTTCCTCCCTCTCTTCCCAATCCTTTTACAAACCCAGAATGAACACCATAACTACAACAAAACTGAATACAATAGTTAAACATGGCGTCTGTAATCATTTATTTAAACAGTGTAAACACCTTGGGCCTCATTCTATTATCGGCCGTAGGAGATGCGGGGCCGCAAGGACCGGCCGCAAGCTATTTGCTTATTCTATTCCCTTCCGGCCGGGGACTCCGGCAGGCTTGCTGCCGGCGCCTTGTTATCCCTTGCGCCGGAGGAAAGCCTTTGATCTTAAACGGCCGCAAGAGTTTCGGCCGCAAGAAAATCCTGGTTGCTATTCAATTGCTCCGGGAAAAAAAAAAACGAGCTGCAGCTTACTTGCAGCAAAAAGGTCCCGCAGGCACACAATTAAGCACATAATAAAGCCATCCTGCACTCTGAGGAGACTATAAAGTGATTGTAGGTGTTAGCATTCATAGCACAACATTCCCCTACACTCAAATCCGTAAATATTTTTTTTTCAATTTATGTCACATATCCATGTAAAAAGTCCAGAGGGCTTGGAGCACCTCAGACCCGCCCACGCTGCGGCCGGAAAATAAACAGTTAATGTAAACTCGGATTTAGGCTGATGTGCAAGCTTGAGAGGGGGTTGCTATTAATCCTCATGCCCCCCATTATGATCCCTAGCATTTACAGAGCTTTACAGTGCCGTCTTGAATTTATTTTTGCTTTTAAAGTGTTCTGAGCTTACGGCCGGTTCAAGATATACGGCCGGCCGTAAGGGGATATCCGTCTATTTGAATTGCAAGGTAACGGGAGCCCCGCAAGGAATCGCAGCGTTGCGGCCGATTTACGGCCGATAATAGAATGAGGGCCCTTTTGTCTAATATGAAATTATACATATATAAATACCACATTGCATTGGTTGTTTAAGACTTTTCTTTAACAGTGCGATAACCTTAATAAGAAATCGATGCCATAAAAAAAAAAAAACAACATAGGACTATTTTTCTCTACTTAACCAACAAATCTCTTTTAACCTAAATTATCAACTATGCAATGAATATGAGAGAATGTCTGCAATATTGAAAAAAATAGAGGTAAAAAGAAAATACAAAAAGAAAATAATGATACATACAATATAATGTTGCTTAAACAATTTCCCCAAATAAGTGTAAAGCACTAGAGATAAAAAGGAAAAAAATAATATATAGTGTTATATATTATTATATTTCTATGAAATGCATTCAATAGAAATACAATTGCAGACTTTTAAACCTAAAGTCACATGTCATAACTATCCATCATTTTATGAAAATAATAAATATATCTGAATAAAAATGTATTTAAAACCAAAAACCAAAATATTTAAAATTTTGACTATAGACTTTCTCAGAGAATTATCTACACTTGGTTATATAATTTACACAGAATATATATTTGTTATTTTTTCAATTAAAGGTATATATAAGTGAGCTGGGTTATGAATGCATCTGATAGAGGGAAATTAGTAGTGTATGATTACATGTATATGCATGCACTATGTTTTTTTAGGTTTGCATTAAAATAAAACTGTTGCAGATGATGTTTACACCCCCAGAATTGAGCTAGGCTTCTCAGGGTACGATTTTGTAAATGCATACAATTCAGTGGGGCTGGGGAAGATCTCAGGGGCAATTCACTGGGGCTGGGGGAGTTAATGGGGCAATTCACTGGGACTGGGAGAGATATCAGGGGCAATTCACTGAGGCTGGGAGAGGAGATGGAGTAAAACACTGTTGCTGGGGGGGTTACAGGGGCAAAACACTGGGGATGGGGGAAGTTTCACGTGGGATGTAGATAAAACAATCAGTGAATGAAACCACACAGATCTTGTTCTGGTTATTACAGAAATCTAAAGGAAAGCTGCTGCTCAATTCACAGACCAAAAAGATACAATGTATTATGTATGCTAATTTTTCCTGGGATTTTCAGGAGTGTCAACTTGATAGAAAACAGGTTGCAAATGCAAGAAATTCAGCAAACTTTAGGGTAACTGTTTAAATGTTTCTTTTGGTATTTTTTCATGCAATTTTTTTTCATACACTACTAATTCTCCTCTATCAGATGAATTCATAATCCAGCTCACTTGCATGTACCTTTAATTATTCATACCAAATTGACAAACCGCATTAGCAATTCAAACTTTGATGAGGTGACTGTGAAGTTACTTTATGTCAAGAATTTACAATATATTTTTTAGAGTTCCTTTACCAAATAAAGTTTTAAAACTGTTGAACTAAACAATAGATCCACAACTTAATAAACTGATATTCTTCTTTTCTCAGAAAATATAAACTTTGGAAGTGGTTGTTGTGCTGTATTAGAATTAACTTTGGTGAACCCCATAGTGTACTAACTCTGGCAATATAGTAAAATCATTATTTTATCTAAACTAAACAGTAAATGAAATGATCATTTTATAAACATCGTTTTCCTGATATTTTAAATTTGTATTTTTCAAGTTTTGCAAATCTGTTAAACTGGACGGATAAAAGAAAAAGTGATCATCTGAGAGCTTCAGAATGCTAAAAAATGGAAGTGATTTTCCGAATGTTACTGCAAGCAAAAAAAGAAAGTTCCAGCAAGGCATACAGTAAATGAAGATATTATGTATTAGGGATGGAATGAATCTGTCACTTTGACAGAT
Organism: Discoglossus pictus; assembly: GCA_027410445.1. NCBI lineage: Eukaryota > Metazoa > Chordata > Amphibia > Anura > Alytidae > Discoglossus > Discoglossus pictus. The sequence continues at coordinate 25,121,903 of CM050169.1, forward strand.
TGTGAGGCAAGGAACAGATTAACAGATTACTCATAGTCAAAATGCAGCTCCCTGTGAAAAATGTGCAGGAAATGATAAGTGTCGGTTTGTGCTGATTTAATGATATTTCGAAACTATAATAACAATATACGAACATAATGGAATGTATCACTGTGTTTGCTTTTTTTGAAGCATTTTGGGATACAATCCTCTAACTGGGGTCACCTCTTTGTATACAGCTACATTTGAAATTCTACAGGTTCTCAAATTATTTTAAGAAACCGAAACATTCACCAAGACTTAATGGGACCTGTTTGGTTTTAATCAGATGTCAGATTCTGTCAATGGATAAGAACATTTATATATATATATATATATATATATATATATATATATATATATATATATACTAGCGAATTGCCCGTAAAAAAATGACGGCAATGAAATTGTAAGTGAGCTAATGGTATTTGGTGTATAATAATAAAAGAACTAATAGATTAATACATTAATATACTTTACCTATTTTGAAGTAATATATGCAGGAAGCATTGTGTTGAAGAGCTGGCAATCTGTTTTGATGTTGCTGCAGCATTAGTGGTGTGGAGCTGCTGTGTAAGCGTGATGAGTGTATAAACTTTTTTATTTTGAGTTAAATTGAGATGTAACTTCATTTTTCGAGGTCCTGGTTGCTCCATTTTGCTGTAGGTAAGCTTTTTATGTATATGTTGTGTGTATTTATTGTGTTTTTCATTTTTTCCTGTCCGCGGGTTGCGGCCGATTTTTGCGAGGTCGTAATGTGTGGTAACGTGTCTCGTATGTTGTTTGCGTTATGACATGAAGTTTGCGAGGGTCGCAGTTGCTGGCAAGCGACCCCGCAAGCGTTAGCAACAACTCGTTTGCTGACAACTATATATGTGATATATATATATATATATATATATATATATATATATATATATATATATAGTGTTAAGTTTTCCAAACAAATAGACACTATGATCAGATTTAGTCAACTGGCAGACCAGAGCCTGAATTACAAACTAAAGCCCCTTTCTTTTAGACCGTCTTCTGTAATGTGTAAAAATGAGTTACCTGAAGTTGAGCAAGTTTACCTTTTATCTTGAAGCAAAATAAATTATTGAATAGATACGGGATAACGTATCTAACAATTTTTCATTTTTCAATAATTTTTTTCAGTGTTGAAAATTTTCTACCCATTATCAATTATAGTTCTTCAATAGCACATATTGCGCTATATTTCAGTCATCATTACCAGTTCTACATTTTTAGGACTGTATAGTGTAATATATATATGAAGCCATCGGCACCTGTAGATCTCTGCTCTTTTTACTCTATGCCTCCTCTCCAGTTCTGCCACATTATATAATATTAATAATAAATCAGTGGTGGAGCTAATGGAAAAAACGTTTTTTCTTTATGTTCGCCCTCCCCCCCCCCCACCTCTGAGCTCCCTGCCAGTGCCAACTCACAATATATATACATCGTACATACACACATATATACACCGTATTGGCCTTAAAATAAAAGAAGCCGCACTTTTTAACTAAATTTCAACTGCGTCTGTGAACGCAACAAGCGGCATTCTAGGTACTATGATGCAACAATGCAATATTTGATTTTGCCATTAAGATTGTGTTTATTGTTTCCTAAGCTTGTATTCAGTTCAGTAAAAAGTTGGATACTGGTACGAAAGCCTGTTTTTGCTGATATGAACGATCACCATCAAGCCTAGGTAAAGGCGTAGTTACAATGCAAGTTTCAATGCAAGTCGAGAAGAAAATATGGATTGGACGAATCTAATATGCGACATGTGTTGCCTCAGCGCAGAAATTGAAAAATGCTATGTCAACTAAAACCTTTCAGGGGCCCAAAATGTGGCAAATATCCGGAACTTGAGGATAGGGTTCTTTCCTTCTTTCAAGATACGAGAAAAGCTGGGATGCCTATTTCACGAGAAATAAACCAACCAAAGGCTCTGGAAATTACACCAGATTGGCAATGCTGACGAGACACTCATATTTTTCGGCATGCCAAGCAAATACGACAATAGATGATAAAGGGGAGAAAAGTATTGCATTGAAATGAAAAACTTAGAGTAACAGTGATGTTAGCTGTTACAGCCGACGGAGGTAAGTTACCCCCCGTGTGATTCTGAAGGGAAGAAACTTTGCCCAAAGAAAAGTTTCCGAAGGGCTTAGGGATTCTTTGCCAGGAAAAAGGCTGGATGACGACAGGACTGCTGATTTGACTGGCTGTATGTTGTTTGAAATTGCATACCTGGAGTACTGCTTACTAAGAGAGCCATGCTAGTTTTAGATGCTTTAAGGGTCATTTCACACTTGAAATGAAGAATAAACATGCTCTACATAATAAGACAGAACTCATCCTCATACCCGGTAGCATAACTTCAAAACTACAAATGCTTGATGTTATTGTGAACAAGTCGTTCAAAGACAATCTCCGAAAACAGTATGCATATTGGCTTCTGGAAGAGGATCATGCCTTCCGTCTAGTAAGTTTAAGAATCTGTTGGTTACACTTCTGTGCCAATGGATTCTCGCTTCATGGTCAAGAATATCATCAGTCTATATCAAGGGGTTAAAAAAATACTGCGTGTCAAATGCACTGGATGGTAGTGAGGACAGCCTACTATGGGAGGAAAGTGAAGAAAACTTTGATGAAGTGAATACTGGTAGTGAAGTCAGTAATGACAACAGTGAATAGACCAATTAAAATGAGTTACCCAACAATGATGTGTGTATCTTAAGAAAAAAGTTTAGTTGTTACCTTACTATTGATGTTAATAATGATAACATCCGTAACAAGAAAATAAATGAGTTGAGGGAAATTCCTATAGGTATATCGTTTTCGAAATTCTAGATAGAGTTATCCGGCACCCATGGGGATTGGTAGATGCAGGATAAATGTAGTTTCTGGTTGCTTGAGAGTTACTATAAGAAAAGGGCTAGATTAGCTGCACATAGGATGCTCTGCTAAGTATATGTGTCATTGAGGGCTGTTCTAGCAGCAGCAGCTTTTACTCCTCACTTACACTCAGGTATGTTCGGCTGGAGGGTGCGGTGCTGAACCTACTAACATGAGATGTTAGTATTGCTTAAGACTTGATAAAGAGAGGTTAAACCTCTTGAAAACTCGTCATTATAAATAAGACATTTGTCCAATACAAAAGGTATCAAATTATATTGCAATACTCATTATTAATCTATATATATAGATTAATCATTGCTAAATTACTATACATATATATACAGTGGATATAAAAAGTCTACACACCTAAAAGATTTCAGTTCGTTTTTCAATTGAGTTGTACAGTTTATAGGTCACATTAAAGGTGGAAAAAGTTCTGAAATGATTTATCTTTGTCTCGTTTTTTCACAGCACAGAAACCTGACATTTTAACGGGGGTGTGTAGACTTTTTATATCCACTGTATATATATATATATGACTTTCTCCAGTCATGAGATATATCTTGCACTAAGATTGCTTATTTTAGTCCATTTTTACCATGCTTTACAGCCTTTTCAAAAATCATCTATCCCTAAAATATGCCTTACTTCTAATCTTGTTGGCCTAAATACATCACAAATTCTGCATGCCTGGATATGACACTGAACTCTATAAAATAATTTTACATTCTTAATTAACAGCTATTTTTTGATATTCTCAATGTCAAAGCTTGTCCTACTTAGCATTCTCCCATTTTTGGCAACGAAGGCGTACTTCGGTATTTGCATGTTGATTGTATTGATTACAGCTTGAAACCTTAATAACACATAGCCAAATGTCTTTAATTAGTCAAAATATGCTTGATTACATTCCTCTTTCTGAATGAGAGATAAACAAGAAGCTTTTTCAAGAAATTGCGTTTGAAATCATTTTTTCCTGCGGCTTGAAAAACGAAGAATAAATTAAGCAATTCCCTCTTATGTCTCACACTTAGTATGTCATTGAAAGACATTTTACCCAGTAAAAATCCTATCTGCAAAATGGTGCCAATTCCATGGGGGAAAAGAATATATTTTTAATTTGGTAATTTTTTAGCTATCTTCTACAGTTACATAGCATAAACATGTAAATCCTTCGTGCCTATAGATTTCAGTGAACACATTTCAGCAAAAGTTATGTATAATTTATAGTTTAAGCTGTTTCTACCCAGTTTCAGTTTGATCAGAATTGTAGAAATGTAGTTAACAGAATCCCTTAATAGAGACCCTTATGGGACATACAGCTGTGGGGTTACGTGGGCCACTGTTCTTTTGTGTTACATATAGGGCCCTATTAAATTACAATAGTGGAATAGTTTCAATAGTGAAAATTGCAACAGTTACAGAGCAGTTTAATTAAACAAGCCCGCAAGTACATGGCCGATAGCCAAATTCGTAAACCATGTAACCTTACGTAGCATTTCAGGGCATGATCATGATCAATTAAGCCCATAAGTAACGATTTAGAAACAGCCAATAATAAATGGGACCATCATCATGACATCAGTGACACATGGCGTTTAAACGCCAATCAGTTAGTGTTTAGACGTCCGATATGCGATCAGGCTCGCAATCCAGCAATGCAAAAATCAATAAAAATGAATGAAGAAACTGTTATAGTCCATGTGGGTGGTCTGATATGTATTAACTCCTTGATTCCCGAGATTGATATTACACTGAAATTAAAATAAAAAAATGTTATTGCAAATTTGCGAGCTTGACTGTTGTGCAATTAGATCTAACGTCTTTCATCCCGATCCCCATATTTTAAAGTCCAGTATAGTGTTTTTATTTGCTTTTATAGTGTTACGAAAAGATGTTTAACCCCCTTGCGAGTCCTCTCTAGTACTCATAGATTGTTTTGCTACATTTGCCATTTACAGGTTTGAAGGCAATTGCGGGCTTGTGGAATTGTTGCAACTAAATTGTGATTGTAACATTTGCGGGCTTGAAAGTGTATAGGCTTACAGCCCTTTTAAATTCGAGGACCATAAGTCCAACGTGAAGCTCACAATGGCTGCAAGCTTGATATTTGGCCGAGTCACGTTGCTATTAAATTAGAATGGGCTGCGAGCTACGGCTTGAGACACAAATCGTTGTCTCTTTTATTCGCATTCACGGGCTACATATTGGTCTTTACCCCCCCCCCCCCCCCCCCCTGTGAGTCCTCTCCAGATCGGGCTTTGGGCTCCATTTGCGTGTTACGGGCTAGCTCGCGGGTGACTTTGTTGCAATTTAATAGCATGATTGGAATTGGAGCGTTTACAGGCTTGACATATCAAAGGATTTGCGGGCTGCAAAGTTCCACGTTCATGTCCCGGAGGCATTTTTCGGTCGTCATGCAGCTTACCCCGCAAGTCGTCTGCGTGGATGTTTACGGGGCTAATTTAATAGTCTTAAGTCCTACTTTCAACATTCCGTGCTACGTTTTAACATGTAGCCCAAATTTAATGAGGCTGTTTGATGTATCGGAGTTACGATTGTGACAACCGCAGACATTTTCAGCCTTTAGCTCGCAAAGAGATTTCAGGTAGCTAGAGGAGGCCAATTGAATATCAGTAACTTTTGCGGGCTACATTACGGGCTTCAGTAATTGTGATTTTGACAATTTAATAGGGCCCATAGTCCCATAGTCTGATACAATCAATAGCTTAAAATAACTCAAATTTGGTGGAAATTGGCCTGCATGTAGATTTCATTAAAATCATATGGCAATAGTTTTTTCCTTTTTGAAATTGATGCTTTTTTTTTTTTTTTGTGTTCACATTGCTTCCAGTCCCCCCGTCTAATGGGTGTTGGTGTAGTGGTTAATGTTCTGTTTTAATGATTGGTTTTATTGGTAAATCATAGTTTCGATTTCAGTTGTGAACACCTCACCCGGATCATGCTTGTAATGGTATATTTTATAAAAGACATTTGAATAGAAAGCACAAGGAGTGTGTAAGTGTTTGCGTTGCTCAGTTGTGTCTGACTCTCCGTGACCTTATGGACCACAACATACCATGCTGATACACTTGCAGCCCTATTAAATTTCTCCAGTGGTAAAACTCGTAGCCCGTAAAGGAGCAAGCTAGACTAACTCCTATTAAGTTGGCCTCTTTCAGCTACCTGCAAATGATCTGCGGGTTACAGGCAGAAAAACCTTATGGGCTGTCGAAATCAGAACTCATTTGCTGCTAAGCCTTTGATTTGTCAAGCCCGTAAATGTTACGTTTGCAAATCGCTATAAAAACCTGTAAGGGACTGAAATCTAACCTCCATTTTTCAGTGACGTAATGATGATGATCTCTTTTACCATTGGCTCTGTCTAAACCAGTAACCACGGTTTTGATTAATTGATCATGTTCGGAATGGTTTATGGGCTTGGATGTCGGCTTTGCGGTTGTACCAGGCCCTCTGCGGGCTTGAAAGTTAACATGGCCCCAGGTATTCATGGCAGATATACTGTAGTGGGATGCCAGTTGTTTCTTCACAGAATACAGCTCCTGTTATTCCTAGGTAGTCTCCCATTCAAGTAATGACCAGGCCCAACCCTGCATGGCTTCAAGGGACTTGCAAGGTTTCTAAGTGTTGCTAGGAATATAATATAACTAGCCACTTGCCCGTCAAAAATGACGGCAATAAAATGTGAAGGGTGTCAATGCTGTTTGCCACACCGTGCGAGGCTCTCCCCCTCTAACCTGCGGGCCTTGCGATGAGCGCCTCTGGCACTCATTGCAAGCCTCCCCCACCGTCTACTTTACGGGCCCTGCTCATTGCAGCCCCCGGCAATCCCGTAACTTTCGGGCCTTGCGATGAGCGCCTTTGGCACTCACTGCTAAACTCACAATTACGACAATTATATATGTGATTATGTATCTCTTTACTTTTATGTACTTTATTTTATTAAGAAGTGCTTAATAGCTCCTTTTTTTCTGCCTAAAATTATACAACATGTACCCGTTTGGTTCTGCCCCCTGTCTGCCCTCTGTAGCTCATGCAGCTCATTAATACACAGACTGTGAAGTGTAGTATTTTAAATTAGTCCACTAGTTACCTCTCCCTAATAACATGTTGATGAATGTTGCCTCTGATTACTAAGTAATTTAGAAGTACACTATCTTCATGAGCTGAAGAGGTGAAAAAACAATTTTTGTAAGATTTAGGCAGAAAAAAACTGAACTTTTAAGCATCACTTAATAAAATAAAGTACGCAAAAGTAGACACATAGGTATTTTATATTCTTCCATATCCTTTTTAATTGAGCTTCTATAATTATGTTTTTCTTTCATTTAAAGCTTTGACATTTTTCATTCCAATTGTTACTGAATAAAAAAATATTCAAATTCCAAATGTTAGTGCCCAGATTTTCCTCTTTTTTATCGTAAATGTGTGTATCCCAATAGGATTTTCTGTAATAACAGATCACCGAGCCTCGGTATATGACCAATTGTACAGAGATTGAGATGTGTGATTATCACAAGCTGACATGAACTTACATCACATCCCCTGAAAGGTGTGAGAAACATCTTATTATTCAGTATGTAAAGTCACACCGAAGATGATCAATGGTGACTACATCGGTGTCAGACATGTCTGGATTTATAACATCCATCACAAAAGAGTGTGTGCTTTAAAGTAAAAACACTGAATGGTTTATGAAATACATACTAGGGACACAGAGGCGTTGACCTCATCAGATTAAAGGACCACTGCAGATCAAGAAAAAAGACACACGATTGTCAAACATTTACCAAACTAACAACATTAACAGCTGTGGACATATTTTTTGGGGGAAATCTGAACTTTTTAAGATTCTGTTTGAGAAAAGGAATCCATTTTGTGTGAGTTACATCACATATTGAAAGCTGGGTGGGGGTGAATGTTTGTATTTATAAGTGAATGGAGGGGGAGGAGAAAGGAACAGGGATAAGTCCATATCCTTAGTTTGATAATTGGATAATATTAAAATGGACTCCACACAGTTCCCTTTAATTGGCCTAGAAGCAGACACCTTGCATCATTCCATGCAACCATTTTCTAAAACAGTTTATACTTGATATTCAACCCATTTCTTGTGTGGTATCATGTTAATTTAGCAAAGTGGGGTGCCACCCAAGATGGGCAGGTCATAGCAAAGAGGTCAGACAAATCCTGATCCACTGGAGAATGAACTGGCAACCCACTCCTGTGTATCTCTGCCAAGAAACCCTATGGATGAGCACAACCAGTCACAAGATGTGCCTGGTGTGCTGCAATCCCTAAGGTCGCAGAGAGGCAGACACGACTGAATGACTAAACAACAACAAATATATATATATATATATGTTGTTTAATCTTTAAGTTGTATCCCACTCTCCGTGACCCTACGGACCGTAGCACACCAGCAAGTCTTGTGGTCAGTTGTGCTTATCCGTAAGGCAAAGATACTGGAGTGGGTTGCCAGTTCCTTCTCAGTGGACAATTTGTCTCACCTCTCTGCTATGACCTGCCCACCTTGGGCGACCCTACATATTATAGCTCACAGCTTCATTGAAGAACACAAGTCCCTTCACCACAAGAAGGTGGTCTTCCTTCTGTAAACTGACATTGGAGTTTGTATTTTTTTAGCTGCCAGTCAGCTTTCCGGATCTACCCAAGCCTCCCTGTATCTCTTGTTAATGATAAATCATTATTAGTAATTACTGATTACCCTAGGTCTCAGGTCATTGTCTTCTGTGTCTAGGAAATCTGAGCATGCCCAGTCTTTTATTTGTCACAAGAGCCCGAGAGAGTAATAAGTAATTATTTTGTAGTTCACATAACATCCAATTGATAAAGTACTTATTTCTACCTATGGTTTTAAATTATAACATATTTTTAACCTAATATTAATATGAACGTTTGATCAAATTGCTGAACTAAATGCTTCAATATCCTTTTGTGCTTTAATATGTGAAAACATGTTAAGAAGTAAAATGTGGTTAATTAATTAATTAATAATCAATTAATTTTCATTTGTTTTCTGTTCCAGTGATTGGTTAAATGCCTTCAGCCCACCTATTGTACCCACAAGCCAAAATGAAGGCAATATGGATCCTCTGACCAAGCTTAAAAAATCCAGTATGAGCACATGTAATGACGGTAAGTTAAATTTGGGCGTTCATAAACGTCACGCATTTTTTTATGAATTGAAAAACCTCAAGGATTCCTATGAGAGATGGAGAAAATGTCATAGGTTATATTACGTACAATACATTGCTCTGTAATAAAGGCTAGCAATATGATCTTATATCTTTCTCCAGGTATAGAAAATTCAAAGAGAGAGCTCATAAATCTCAGCTGTATGTTGACTGCCCAAGGGATGGAGATGTCTCAGTGATGTAGTATCTAAAATACATTATACGGCTCAAATTGGGAATCATATCAGAGATGTACATTTGTAATTGCTTATGACAGAACAATAGATATTTCCCATCACAGAGAGACCTTGCTAGATAGAACTAATGTGCTTTATGAAATGTACCAAATTTTGAAGAAAATAAGGAAATTATCTTGGGATAAAGGTTCATATTTAAAGGGACACAGGAGTAATGTATTTTTCATTTACAATAGCAGGTTTTGAACCATAAATACATTTCACCATTTTCCCTCTCCTGAGTCCTTATTACACTTTAATCTTTTGTTGGTTACACATAAAGAAACATGTGATTGGAAGAGGGATGCGAATGAAAGGGCCAGTGAAGTCTCATATAATATATTCTGCTGGGTTTATTTTTTTGTTTCCTTTTTTTTTTTTTTTTCAGTTTGTATTTTATTTTTATTAAGACAAACCGCAACATTTGTAACATTACATCATAGTTCCATTAATAAAATCAAAAAGTACATATTAAGTGAAAGCATTTAAAGTAAACATGAGATATATTAACAATAAGATTAATACATGTTATGATGTACTTTGTATTAATTACTTTGTTTTTTTCAAAGATTATGATGTCCATCTTTTGTCTTTTTTTTTTATTATTTTTCTAGTATTTACCTCAGCTTTACGTTAAATATCTAAAAATAAAATAAAATAAATTCCAAGCTAGAATTTATAGCAGAGTATAAGAAAATAGTATATAGTAGTTACTGATCTAACAAAAATAAGCTCTATTTTCTCACTTTAATGAGAGGTAGTAAAAATAATTAAGCATAATTAAATAAAATCAATCAATACAAAACAATTAAAAACTTATGATCCTAAACTTTTAGGGCTTTATTCTATTATCAGCCGTAAATCGCCCGCAAAGCTGCGATTCCTTGCGGGGCTCCTGTTACCTTGCAATTCAAATAGACGGCGCCGCAAGGATCTCCCCTTACGGCCGGCCGTATATCTTGCAACCGGCCGTAAGCTCAGAAATCTTTAAAAGCAAATATAAATTCAAGACGGCACTGTAAAGCTCTGTAAATGCTAGGGATCATAATGGGGGACATGAGGATTAATAGCAACCCCCTCTCAAGCTTGCACATCAGCCCAAATCCGAGTTTACATTAACTGTTTATTTTCCGGCAGCAGCGTGGGCGGGTCTGAGGTGCTCCAAGCCCTTGGGACTTTGTCCACGGATATTTGACATGAATTAAAATAAAAATTATTTTCGGATTTGAGTATAGGGGAATGTTGTGCTATGAATGCTAACACCCCCAATCACTTTATCGTCTCATCAGAGTGCAGGATGGCTTTATTATGGCTTTATTATGTGCTTAATTGTGTGCCTGCGGGACCTTTTTGGTGCAAGTGAGCTGCGGCTCAGTTTTAGCCTTGCCGAGAGGGTTCCCGGAGCAATTGAATAGCAACCGGGGTTTTCTTGCGGCCGAAACTCTTGCGGCCGTTTAAGATCAAAAGGCTTTCCTTCGGCGCGTGCGGCCGCAAGGGATAACAAGGCGCCGGCCGCAAGCCGGCCGGAAGGGAATAGAATAGGCAAATAGCCTGCAGCCGGTCCTTGCGGCCCCGCATCTCCTACGGCCGATAATAGAATGATCCCCATAGCATTTTTTTTTACATAACTGTCCCAGGTTCAGTTTGTCTTCTTTGTGTGTTTCCCCCACTAGTCTCAGCTTCCACTTGGCAAGCCCCTAAGTATCTACCACAAGTAGTAAAGGAAACTGCTAGATAATCAAAGGATGTAGGCCTTTGTATTCAAACCAGTGACCCCAAATATCCAGAAATGTTTGCATTGTATCTGCTAGAGAATGAGTTATCCTTTCATTAACTGCTATAAAATTAATTTTGTCTTTGATACTACTGAAATGTAGCTTATTGGATTTCCAGTTCCTGGCAATGTGGCTTTTTGTAGTAAGGGTTAAGTCGTTAATACGTTTTTTTTGAGGGGTAGAAATGGTAATAACAGGCATACCCAAAAGACACGTTTCTGCTGTTAAGTTAATAGACAAGTGAAACAAATCAGATGATAGTTGACTAATATCATTCCATATTTGTTTCACTTTTGGGCAGTGCCACCAAATATGGGCAAAAGAGCCTATTGTCGGGCATCCTCTAAAACAGTTTATGTTTTCTGATTTCCTCCATTTAACTAGTCTCACAGGGGTGAAGTAGGCAGGGTGGAGTACTTTAATGGAGGTCTCTAGAATGGAATAATTAAGGGAACCCCTGAACGTGTTAGACCAACATTTCTCCCAATCAGATAAATCCCAATGTAGACTGAGGTCTGTTTCCCAATCTATCATATACTTACTTTTAACTCCACCGCTACAGAGATAAAAGATATCATAAATGCATCATAAATTTGCGTGTTACGTGCTTGCTCACGAGTGACCATGTTACAATTTAATAGCTGAATTGAACAAGTAGCGGTTACGGGCTCATCGGATCAAAGGATTTACATGTGCAAAGTTCAACGTTGCTCAGCACGTAGCCTATTCTCCGCCGTCCTGCGTCTTAACACCCAAAGTCCTCTGCGAGCAATGATACAGTGCTAATTTAATACCCGTAACATGTAAAATCAGAGTTACGGGCTACGTTTTAAAACGTAGCCCCAATTTAATGAGGCTGAAAGTACAGATAAGTGTGTTGACAAAAGTTTGTAATAATTGTAGTGCTCCTGGAGGGGAAGGTCATATTCATCCCTGAGTTCCTCAAATGTAATGGTGCGGCCATCTCTTAGCCAGGATCCTAACCTGTTTAAGTCATTTGAATTCCACCAACTGACATATCATTTGGGTTTAGAGGGTGCGTCAGTAAGAGGGTTAGTTGAGATGAGTTAGAAAATAGTGTGGCGTAACGGAGAGCCCATTATTGTATTTCTAAGTATGGGGTTTGACACATTTTGTAATGGAAGGGCTGATTTTGAAGAAATAGTATTAATAATGGGAAAATGTTTCTTTTTAGAAAGTAAACAATAATGGTCTTACATTTATTGACTGTAATATGCATTTCCCATTGCTTTATTTGTTTCCCTGAATTTTCACCTGGGTAATCAATCCTACAGTAAACTTCCACTTAATCATAAGTTTTACACTATAGTGGCAGCCTCTCAGAGCCTTTATTATCTGCATCCAATTTCTGCCTTTGTTAAGGAAAAATTTGATTGCAACCTTGATAATTTAAATATTGTATTTTTTTTACTTTTCAGAAACATTTTGCCCCTTAAGTCACGTTCTCCAAAAGAGAAGGCGTTAAATAAGAGATTTCAGTGGACCCAGTATGGCAAGATAGATTGATATGCTAGAAAAAAACATTTGTGTGCTGTGGACGAGGGGCATGCTTGTCTACCAGTTGGGTACATTGGAAGGCTGCTCTGTCCACCAATGTTTCAACACTAAAATGTTTTTTGTTTTGTATGAAAAATGGCATACCTCCCAATGGTGCCTCTTTTGGAGGGAGAGATGCTCTTCTCCAATACATTCCTTTTTTTGAGTTTAACATTTAAGGTCAAAACGCTGTTTTTAACCCTGACCATGTCCCACTTCCCTTCGTTCCTTCTATTGTTTTCTCTCAAAGACTAGGAGAAACCAACAGAAGAAGCCTAAAGTGCTGGTTGTAGATGGTTTGTCTGGAGCACTGTGCACATATCACTAAGAATGAGTTTTCACATCGTACATAATGGCTGTAACATTATCTAATAGTGCATACTATAAGTGTCCCTCTTTTTGGCCATTTTCAGTGCTAGGAGGTATGTAGTTGTTGGCAGTGCAAATAATACCATTGTTCATTTGCTGATTGATGTAAACAATTTTTCTAATTGAGGCAGGATAAAGCTGGCACTCTACCTGTGGTGAGAGGTACAATAGCATGTAATATCACCTGGGGGAATTTACTAACATGTTAACCACCGATGCAGAGTCTCAGCTTATCGAATAATTTATTAAAGCTCCTTCTCCAGTGTTATACCTAGCCCAGTTGTAGTGATCGGGGTGTGTTATCGGGGAGTTAGACTCTGCTTATACAGTGAAAATCTAACTCCTGAATTTACTTTACATTTACCTTGCGTGATATTGCCCACTAGCGATTTGCCTGTCAAAAATGACGGCAATTAAATTTGAGGCCTGGCAATGCTGTTTTGCAGGCCGCGGCAAAACCGCAACTTTCAGGCCTCGCCCCCCCCCCCCTGTTTTTTGGCGTTCATCGCGGGCCTTGCAATGAGCGCTTCCACCCCCCCTCTACTTTAGGGCCTCTCCCCAACCCCTCTATTGTCCCTCCTCTGTGTCTCTTTCCTCTAACTCTCTCCCCAGTGTCTCTTCCCCCCACTCACTCCCCTGTGTCTCTTCCCCCCTCTACTCCCCCTTGTGTCTCTTTGCCCTGCTCTCCCTCCCCTGTGTCTCTTTTCCACCCATCTCTCACCCCTGTGTCCCCTTGCAACAGTTAAGAGTTGCGGGCTTGAAAAAAAATGGCAGCCATTTTTTTTCAAGCCGGCAACTCAATGTAATCCGACGCCATTTTTTTCTCAAGGCCGTATCTCTTTTTTGCGAGCCTCCTCACGCGTTCCCTGTCCCCGGCTGTGTGTGGCTTTCCAGGCCTGGAGGAGGAGAGGACAGAGCTGCACTCAGGAGTCTCCTCCAGCTCGAACTGCAGAGGGAGCTTTTGCGGCGAGAAGTAACAGTGCAGGCACACCCACTGCACTGTAAGTATATAATGGGGTGTGCTAGGGAAGTGCTGAGCAGGGGGCATGGCATGCACAGAGTGGGGCAGTGGCAATGTGTGTGTGGTGGGTGTGCAATGTCCTGTAGGCCCCTGGTTGACTTCAAGGCCATCCACCTTTCTATATGGCCTTTGACGTTGCTAGCCTCTCCCCCCGCTCATTACACATGTGCAAGGCTGTAACTTTGTTGCGGGCTCCGCAATGAGCATCTTCGGCGCTCATTGCACATGCGCAAGGCCGAACAATTTAACATAGCGTGACCATCAATCGCAAATACGACAACTATATATATGATGATGCTGATATTCAGCATTGTGTATTAATAGGTATATAGTAATTCTATTATTTAAGTTAAATTTATCATACAGGGGTTGAAAACTGTGATGCTGAATATCAATATCTTGGTTAGTAAACTGTTTTATGGATCCTAATCGGACCTAACATTAACCCTTTACTACAGGGATTCCTGGTTATCCAGTCTATGATGATGGAGGGCCTTATGGACCCCCATAGGACCTAAAACCCTATATACCCCCATGTTATATTATACCATAAAGGTGTGTATACGGTGTGCATACACAGTGCAGTATAGGGCATTACCGTGTCTCATCTCAGACGTAATTATAATACCAGCGATTTAGTAAATCGCATTGAGACCCGAGTATCGCAGTGAACCATTGCGCGTCCTCTTAGTAAATTCCCCCCTAGGGATCAGACCATTTTATTTTTATGGTGGAAAAAAAAACTTTGTAATTATTGAAATTTCTAAATGTCTTTATCTCTTTAACACTCTTAGAAGAATGATTTAATCTTCCATCCCTATACTAGATAACTTCATTAACTCCTAAATGCTATGAAAGTCATGAACTAAATATGAGGTGCATTAACATCTTAGAACTCCATTTCACATTACCTTTTTTATTGAATCCATAATAAAATGTTACATTTTTAAGCTTTGAAGTATAACGTTTAATGAATGTTTCTTTTGAATTATAAATGAAATGCCATTATCTACAGCTTGAAATGCTACTGCTATATATTTTAGTACATTTAAAAATGTAGGGATTTGTTATATATCCTCTAAAAATACAAGCTGAGAAGGGGGAACATAATGTTCCTCTTTTATAAATATTAGTTATCATTGTAATAGGAATTTGTGCTCATAATATATTTCAATGATTGTTTGCAAGCAATATTTAAGAGATGGAAATGTTTTTAACATATTTATTTATGGAGATTTGAAAAATGATAATATTTGATTGAACTATTAAAAAAGTGAATTCCTGTTAAAGAACCATTTCTATTATAACTTTAACTTCAGGGCCGCCATATCAAATATTGGGGCCCATAAATAGCCAGGGCCCTGTTCCACACACATTTCTCTCCCCTTTCTCCAACTTGCCATGGGGGAAGGGTTTAAGTATTGAACTGGTTTGAGATCATGATGCTGCATTGTGAGTCATTGTACCATTTACTAAAGGCTTTTTTGGCTGAAAAAACATTGCAATCACCTGCAATTTGGACATTTAAGGAGTTTACTGATGACCCACCAAACCCCCTGGGGTTATGGTGTTGAGGGTTATTGAAGACCCCCAAACCCCTAAGGATTCAATTCTCCAGCCACCAAGTGGTCAAGGGACGACTGGTAGTTATATCTTTATATCTCCATCCCATGGCAAAGGATTGACTAGACAGAGAGCACTGGCCCTTTTAGGGGTAATCTAATAGTATTATTTTTTTAAATAAATGTCATAATACACCGTTTTTTATTTTTAAGTCGGTTTTATTAAATGCATTATTCGTTTTAAGTAGTGCTTTCACTTTATTTTCATCTTGCTTGCGATTCAATGTTTAGTCCAACTTCCAAGAGAAAAACCCTCTTTCCCTCACAGACCCACAAAAGTTCCTCATTGAAGGGACAGTCCCACAAATCTCTAGTCTGCTCGTTACCCTGTTTGTTTCCCACATTAATCTCTAGTTGTTGTCACCAAAAATAGAAAAGGAAAAAGTGAGTGCATGTTTTTTTTCTGTCCTACATGTATGTGTGTCCCAAATAGTGTGTATACATTAAAGGAATACCATTTTGGATAAACTTTGTAAGTATGAAACTAACAAACTAACAGCATTCACAAACATATAAGCTACAGTGGGGGGGGGGGGGGGGGGGGGGGGGTATTTGATCCCCTGCTGATTTTGAATGTTTCCCACTGCCAAAGAAATGATGGTAGGTGTATTTTAACAATGAGAAACAGAATGACAAAAAAGAAAAAAAACAAGAAAAACACATGTCAAAAAAGTTATAAATTGATTTGCAGGTCAATGAGGGAAGTAAGTATTTGACCCCTTCATCTTAGCACTTGGTGGCAAAACCCCTGTTGGCAATCACAGAGGTCAAACATTTCTTGTAGTTTTAGATTTTGTTGCACTCTTCTTTGCAGATCCTCTCCAAGTCATTAAGGTTTTGAGGCTGATGTTTGGCAACTCGAACCTTCAGCTCCCTCCACAAACTTTCTGTGGGATTAAGGTCTGGAGACTAGCTAGGCCACTCCAGAACCTTAATGTGCTTCTTCTTGAGCCACTCCTTTGTTGCCTTGGCTGTGTGTTATGGGTTATTGTCATGCTGGAATACTCATCCACGACCCATTTTCAATGCCCTGTCAGAGGGAAGGAGGTTTTCACCCAAGATTTGACGGTACATGGCCCCGTCCATTGTCCCTTTGATGCGGTGCAGTTGTCCTGTCCCCTTAGCAGAAAAAACACCCCCAAAGCATAATGTTTCCACCTCCGTGTTTGATGGAGGGGATGGTGTTCTTGAGGTTATAGGCAGCATTCCTCCTCCTCCAAACACGGCAAGTTGAGTTGATGCCAAAGAGCTCGATTTTGATCTCATCTGGCCACAACTCTTTCACACAGTTCTCCTCTAAATCATTCAGATGTTCATTGGCAGACTTCAGATGGGCTTGTACATCAGGGGGACCTTGTGGGCGCTGCAGGATTTCAGTCCTTCACGGCGTAGTGTGTTACCAAATTGTTTTCTTGGTGACTATGGTCCCAGCTGCCTTGAGATTATTAACAAGATCCACCCGTGTAGTTCTGGGCTGATTCCCCACCGTTCTCATGATCATTGAAATTCCATGAGGTGAGATCTTGCATGAACGATCAGACCGAGGGAGACTGGCATTTATTTTGCGTTTCTTCCATTTGCGAATAATCGCACCAACTGTTGTCACCTTCTCACCAAGCTGCTTGGCGATGGTCTTGTAGCCCATTCCAGCCTTGTGTAGGTCTACAATCTTGTCCCTGAGATCCTTGGACAGCTCTTTGGTCTTGGCCATGGTGGAGAGTTTGGAATCTGATTGATTGCTTCTATGGACAGGTGTCATTTATTCAGGTAACGAGCTGAGATGAGAAGTACTCCCTTTAAGAGAGTGCTCCTAATCTCAGCTCGTTACCTGTATAAAAGACACCCGGGAGCCAGAAATCGTGCTGATTGATAGGGGATCAAATACTTATTTCCCTCACTGACCTGCAAATCAATTTATAACTTTTTTGACATGCGTTTTTCTTGTTTGTGTTTTTTGTTATTCTGTCTCGCACTGTTAAAATACACCTACCATTACAATTATAGACTGGTCAATTCTTTGTCAATGGACAAACGTTCAAAATCAGCAGGGGATCAAATACTTTTTCCCCCCAGTGTATTCGCCTAAAGCCTTTTTGGAAAAAATAACGCATTTTTATCACACTCTGTTCTTATCTAGGGGTTTCCATATCTCTTATACTTCCTGTTCACAAATCCCTATCCTCCATCTCTCGACTGCTTAGTACAGAAAATAAATTGCTTGAGCACGTCCTATCACACTCCAGGCCATCAAACCGTGCTACAGAGGCACCATATGCAGCCCCTAAACATAAATGTATGATTTTCTCTGAAAATTATTTTTATATACTGCTTGGGTGCTGTTTATGTTGTGTTTTATATATTTCTGATTTTTTTCTCGAAACCACAATGGTCTTTTAAGTGTATATATGCCTCTATAATTGTGACATGTTGTTCAAGCTGCCACCACTCTTAGTGATTTGTGACAACGCTAGAAAATATTGAATCTCTGTTCAAGACAATATATCCCTCTTCGACAGCTTGAAATGTTGATAGACATGTAATTCAAAATTTCCAGTATTTTAGTTTGAAGAACTGGAACTTACAATGGGCAAAATAGATCTGTATTTTGTTCTAAATTTCTTTTTTAATATAGTGAAAAGTAGACAGTTGCAAAAAAATATATCATAGTATTATTTAGTTATCATGTTTTGGAAAAACACTATTTACTTCAGTTTTTCTTGGGATTCTCTGTCTTGCTAAAACTGTAAATAGGTCACAATAAAGAATTGGAGAGAGAGCACCATGCAGTGCTTTGTTATAGATGAATATGGCAAGGTGACCTTTCTTATTGTACACAGAGAAATGAAATAAAGTTGTCCATTTTTGATCCGTTTACTGGAGAAATCATATAATATGAAACTTTTCGAAAAACAAAAAAAGAAGTTTTAGCGGATATCCATTCATGAAACTAAGGGCCCTATTAAATTCCAGCCTCGTAAATAAGAGGCTTCTACTTAAGCCCTACGTACTGCAAAGTTTCTCTAACTTACAATGCTATTAAATTAGCCCTGCTGCGAGCAACGTATGAGCTACGCAGCAGGGCCGTACGTATCTACACTGCGTAAATGTACATGAGGAGTGACAGCCTGCGAGATGATATCGCAGGCTCCCACTCCTCATCAAGTGCTGCGGGGGTCCTAAAAGGGACCTCCGCGGCAGTCCCCCACATAAGCCCTGCCGTGGGGGGTACTCCAAACCCCCCCCAGGCACCTAAAATGAACCCCTCCTCAATGCGGGGGTCCCTGTCGGGACCCCCGAAGTGTCCTCACATGAACACCTTGCTGCAGGGGTCCATAGGAACCCCCGCAGCCCCCACACATTAACCCCTTGCAGCGGGGGTCCCCGATCGGCACCGATCAGGCCCCCGCTGCATTTAAAACTTTTAAATTCCCCGCCGCGGCTCCTTAAAGGGGCCGCGGCACACTATTACCCAATCCCGGCCGCGGCACTTAAAATTAACCCCCCTCTATGCTGGGGGTCCCCATCGGGACCCCCGAAGTGTCCCCACATAAACCCATTGCAGGGGGGGTCCCCGATCTGCATAGATCAGGCCCCCCGCAGCATTTAAAACTTTTAAATTCCCCGCCGCGGCTCCTTAAAGGGACCGCGGCACACTATTACCCAATCCCGGCCGCGGCACTTAAAATTAACCCCCCCTCTATGCTGGGGGTCCCCATCGGGACCCCCGAAGTGTCCCCATATAAACCCCCTGCTGCGGGGGGCCCCGATCGGCACCGATCGTGACCCTGCTGCAATTCAATTTTAAATTTCCCGCCTCGCGGGTCCTCAAAGGACCGTAAAGGTCCTGAAAGGACTCGCACTAAAAATATTAACCCCAGGCAACTATAATTACCCCATTAACTCATGGTGGTCAATACAGACCACCATAAGGCTCTAATTAACCCATTAACTCATGATGGTCAATCCAGACCACCATAAGGCCTAAATTAACCCATTAACTCATGGTGGTCAATACAGACCACCATAAGGCTCTAATTAACCCATTAACTCATGATGGTCAATCCAGACCACCATAAGGCCTAAATTAACCCATTAAGTAATGATGGTCAATCCAGACCACCATAAGGCCTAAATTAACCCATTAACTCATGGTGGTCAATCCAGACCACCATAAGGCTCTATTTAACCCCATCAGTCCCATAAGGGTATATTATTACCATTATGGGCCTGTTACAACCTAACATTAACCACATAAGTGCCATGATGGTCCTCAAGGACCATCATGACACTAACTACAAACACTACACTATAACCCCCAATAAACCATTTAATCTAAACTAACCCCCCTCTACACTAATCTTTTAACACTTACACTACCTACCTACACTACCTACCCCCTAATAAACCTCCCCAACACTCTAATTAAAAAAAACAATAAACCTACAGCACAGAAAACAAAAAACCTACAGTACAAAAAACAAAAAAACCTACAGTACAGAAAAAAAAAAAAAATTACAACCCCACCCCCCACTACAGAAAATAAAAAAATTACACACCTGAAAAGGAAAGACAGATAAACACAATACAATAATACATATAATACATTACATACATTACATACAATACATGACATTACATATAATATATTAAATATAATATATTAAATATAATATATTACATATAATACATTACATACATTACATACAATACATGACATTACATATAATATATTAAATATAATATATTAAATATAATATATTACATATAATACATTACATACATTACATACAATACATGACATTACATATAATATATTAAATATAATATATTAAATATAATATATTACATATAATATATTACATATAATATATTACATATAATATATTACATATAGTCCTAATCAAATACCCCCTATCTATCTAACATACAATCTATTTAATTTAAAATAAATCCTAACTATATCAAATACATCCCCCTATCTATCTAATATACAAAAAATCCTAACTACATACACAGACCCTTATTCTAAAATAAAATAAAATAATTACAGTCCTAACTACATACACAGACCCTAATTCTAAGCTAAAATCAATAAATTAAGACCACTTACCTTTAAGATGTTGCTTCAGATCACTAACCTATGGGTCAAACAAAAATAAAAATTAGTACAAAACATTAACATCAAATAAATAAACATTCTATACATTCTACATATTCAACTCACCTTTACAGCATGTCCAGTCACTGTTTAGCTCTTCCGGCGCGGCCCTGTTAAAAAAAAAAACACAATACATGAATACATGAATACAATATATAAACCATAAATAAAATACACAAATAAACATCTAAATATACATTTAACTTACCTCCCCGCGATGTCCCCGGCCTTCTCTCCTTCAGCCCCGGCTGGGCCGCGGAACCATCCGCGCTCTAAAAAAAAAAAAAAAAAAAAACTAACGGAGGTCTGCACTGGCAGACCTCCCCGACGCTACTGAACCTCCCGGAGTCGTTTCCGGGAGGAAATTGGCATTGTCGGCTTGTGATTGGCTGAAAAAGCTGTCAGCCAATCAAAAGTCGTCAATGTAGGAGCCAATCAGGATGCGCAGATGTCTTCTACCAATCACTCCGTGGGGGTGTATCCCATAGTGATTGGCTGAAGGCATCTGAGCGTTGTGATTGGTTCCCATAAAGATAGACAAGTGTTTTAGCCAATCAGGGTGGGATATTGGGGTGTATCCCATCCTGATTGGCTCACACATTGACGACTTTTGATTGGCTGAAATTGATAGACAGCTTTTTCAGCCAATCACAAGCCGCCAATGCCAATTTCCTCCCGGAAACGACTCCGGGAGGTTCAGTAGCGTCGGGGAGGTCTGCCAGTGCAGACCTCCGTTAGTTTTTTTTTTTTTTTTTTTTAGAGCGCGGATGGTTCCGCGGCCCAGCCGGGGCTGAAGGAGAGAAGGCCGGGGACATCGCGGGGAGGTAAGTTAAATGTATATTTAGATGTTTATTTGTGTATTTTATTTATGGTTTATATATTGTATTCATGTATTCATATATTGTGTTTTTTTTTTAACAGGGCCGCGCCGGAAGAGATAAACAGTGACTGGACATGCTGTAAAGGTGAGTTGAATATGTAGAATGTATAGAATGTTTATTTATTTGATGTTAATGTTTTGTACTAATTTTTATTTTTTGTTTGACCCATAGGTTAGTGATCTGAAGCAACATCTTAAAGGTAAGTGGTCTTAATTTATTGATTTTAGCTTAGAATTAGGGTCTGTGTATGTAGTTAGGACTGTAATTATTTTATTTTAGTTTAGAATAAGGGTCTGTGTATGTAGTTAGGATTTTTTGTATATTAGATAGATAGGGGGATGTATTTGATATAGTTAGGATTTAATTTAAATTAAATAGATTGTATGTTAGATAGATAGGGGGTATTTGATTAGGACTATATGTAATATATTATATGTAATATATTATATGTAATATATTATATTTAATATATTATATGTAATGTCATGTATTGTATGTAATGTATGTAATGTATTATATGTATGTATTGTATTGTGTTTATCTGTCTTTCCTTTTCAGGTGTGTAATTTTTTTATTTTCTGTAGTGGGGGGTGGGGTTGTAATGTATTTTTTTGTTTTCTGTAGTGGGGGGTGGGGTTGTAATTTTTTTTTGTTTTCTGTACTGTAGGTTTTTTTTGTTTTTTGTACTGTAGGTTTTTTGTTTTTTGTAATTAGAGTGTTGGGGAGGTTTATTAGGGGGTAGGTAGTGTAGGTAGGTAGTGTAAGTGTTAATAGATTAGTGTAGAGGGGGGTTAGTTTAGATTAAATGGTTTATTGGGGGTTATAGTGTAGTGTTTGTAGTTAGTGTCATGATGGTCCTTGAGGACCATCATGGCACTTATGTGGTTAATGTTGGGTTGTAACAGGCCCATAATGGTAATAATATACCCTTATGGGACTGATGGGGTTAAATAGAGCCTTATGCTGGTCTGTATTGACCACCATGAGTTAATGGGTTAATTTAGGTCTTATGGTGGTCTGTATTGACCACCATGAGTTAATGGGTTAATTAGAGCCTTATGGTGGTCTGTATTGACCATCATGAGTTAATGGGTTAATTAGAGCCTTATGGTGGTCTGTATTGACCATCATGAGTTAATGGGTTAATTTAGGTCTTATGGTGGTCTGGATTGACCATCATGAGTTAATGGGTTAATTTAGGTCTTATGGTGGTCTGGATTGACCACCATGAGTTAATGGGTTAATTTAGGCCTTATGGTGGTCTGGATTGACCATCATGAGTTAATGGGGTAATTATAGTTGCCTGGGGTTATTATTTTTAGTGCGAGTCCTTTCAGGACCTTTACGGTCCTTTGAGGACCCGCGAGGCGGGAAATTTAAAATTGAATTGCAGCAGGGTCACGATCGGTGCCGATCGGGGCCCCCCGCTGCAGGGGGTTTATATGGGTACACTTCGGGGGTCCCGATGGGGACCCCCAGCATAGAGGGGGGTTAATTTTAAGTGCCGCGGCCGGGATTGGGTGATAGTGTGCCGCGGTCCCTTTAAGGAGCCGCGGCGGGGAATTTAAAAGTTTTAAATGCTGCGGGGGGCCTGATCTATGCAGATCGGGGACCCCCCCTGCAATGGGTTTATGTGGGGACACTTCGGGGGTCCCGATGGGGACCCCCAGCATAGAGGGGGGTTAATTTTAAGTGCCGCGGCCGGGATTGGGTGATAGTGTGCCGCGGTCCCTTTAAGGAGCCGCGGCGGGGAATTTAAAAGTTTTAAATGCTGCGGGGGGCCTGATCTATGCAGATCGGGGACCCCCGCTGCAAGGGGTTAATGTGGGGGTGCTGCAGGGGTCCCGATAGAGACTCCTGCAGCATGGGGATGTGTATAGGGTGCAGGGGGGAGCCTCACACTGCTGTCTCGGGCTGTTCCGAGGCAGCACGTAGAGGCTTTCGGATCCCTTGCGTGGACTTTTTGTCCACGTAGGGATTCTTACGATATGCGAGACTCGTGCATAGATTTAAGGCTACGTAGCTCTCTCGGAGCCTATTCTCGGCCATTTTCTCGCAGTCATATCGTAAAGCAGGCTGCGAGAGATTCGGTTCTCGCAAACAGCAGGAAAACTGCCTTTTGCGAGCACCGAGAGAACTACGAGGGAGAATTTAATAGGGCCCTAAGTTAGCATGTAAGGGAATTAAAAATATGCATGTCTAGTGTACTTATATATAGTAGTTGCAAAAAGAGGATTTGCGTTTTTTTCATAAAAAAACATAGAATATGATGTTGTATATCAACCAAGTCCATCCAGCCTATCAATTAAAAGCACATACATTGCATGAATAATAATAATATATTATTGTTACTAAGCTGCTCAAGTGTCTGCCATGCCATGTATTACTACCTACCTCGCTATCTTTTTTCATCAAACTTTAAAAAAAATGTAATAAACCTAGCTCAATGTTTCCAAAACTAATTCCTTATTTGGGCTGCATAAATACCTGCTTTGCATACAAAGCAATCACTTGGGGTAATATTGTCTTGGAGACTTAGATCATATGTGGAACTGCTACTGGTTCAACTGGAGCTTTTGCATTAGTTACTTGGGGAAGGGGGCTTTAAATTAATATATGGAAAGGGCAGCACATATATTTTGTGTAAGGGCGATCCAATCACTGCAAGGGTGTTTATTAAGCCTATTGGACAGTGGAAGATGTTCAAACAGCATGTGTTAGCACACCTCTGCCTCTCCAGACATGTCTCTCATAAGAAAAGAACCGAGTGAAGCCTATCTTTTTTAAAAATCAATATCACATGCCTCCCATAACGATAACCGATCTCGCTGAAGTTTACTTTAAAGTGCCAGAAATAAATAAAAAAATGATTGGTTATTTCAACCCCAGTAAAGGCATAAAATCTCCAGAAAAACCTGAATGGGGTGGGAGTAAACTTGATTCTGATTGATTGAAATATCATTTATACATATTTTAGCCAATCTGAATCCGCAAAAATGGTATATAAGATAAATGCCTAATCAAAAAACCATAGACAGTCTGCGCGGGTCCTCAGAGGAGGAGCTCATTGGATTTCTTTTTTTATAGAGCGGTGGGTTTTTCAGGCAGAGGCACTTCCACAGGCAAACGATGAGCACCAAGGGCTTCAATGAAAAGAGAATGGGATGGCTTGTTAATTTATGTAAATGTCCACTTATACAGCACCGGTGAGTGGAGACCGGGGCATTGATGATTGTTACCGGTGTCATTTTTTATTTATTTTATGTGGAGTTTAGGAATGGTGCCATGCAGGTCCTTGAAGACTCTTTGATATAGGGGTTAATTTTGTGTGCCATGGGTGTCCATGAGGACTACCGTGGTTATAGTTTAGTATATCATGTCGGTCCATAGGGATTCCCATGGTTATACATTAGTTGGGGCATACCTATGTCTTGGGGTGGTAGCGGGTATTGCGGGGGAATTCCATGGGATACTCTGGCTCAAAGGAGTTAGAGAATATTACGGGGGGAATCCCAGTGGATACTTAGCTCATAAGGAGTAGCAAGTCATAGGCAGAGGGGTAGTAAACCCCTTGCATTAGTATTTGTTATTATGTATCACCCTTTCCTGCCATGGGAAGGGTTTTTTATATAGATAGATAGGGATACGGGAGAACTTTAGGGTTAGTGTAGTTTGTAGCTTTGCTATGGAGACTACTGAATTTTAGAATTCAGAGTCTCCTACGAGTATGCTGCAAGCAAACTTTAGAGCTTGAGAGCTCCAGGCAAATTTCCTGGATGCAAATCAGTAAATTTTACAGGATTCTTTTTTGTTGGGGCCATAGAATAGCTCTGAATGAATTTGCTTTTCAAAACACTGATAGATGTGAGTCAGCCTTATGGATGTTCTTAAGGAACCATTGAAAGTAAGACTTAGTCTGATAAAGATAGTCAGCTGACTCCCTTACATAAAATACATTTTAGAAATGCATGCAGATATATGTGTTTGTGTATATCTTCATCTATATGTATATATGAGAAGGACATACAGTCAGGTCCATAAATATTGGGACATCGACACAATTCTAAACTTTTTGGCTCTATACACCACCACAATGGATTTAAAATGAAACTAACAAGATGTGCTTTAACTGCAGACTTTCAGCTTTAATTTGAGGGTATTTACATCCAAATCAGGTGAACAGTGTAGGAATTACAACAGTTTGTATATGTGCCTCCCACTTTTTAAGGGACCAAAAGTAATGGGACAATTGGCTGCTCAGCTGTTCCATGGCCAGGTGTGTGTTATTCCCTCATTATCCCATTTACAAAGAGCAGATACAAGCTCCAGTGTTCATTTCAAGTGTGCTATTTGCATTTGTTGCTGTTAACTCTCAATATGAGATCCAAAGAGCTGTCACTATCAGTGAAGCAAGCCATCATTAGGCTGAAAAAACAAAACAAACCCATCAGAGAGATAGCAAAAACATTAGGTGTGGCCAAATCAACTGTTTGGAACATACTTAAAAAGAAAGAACGCACCGGTGAGCTCAGCAACACCAAAAGACCCGGAAGACCACGGAAAACAACTGTGGTGGATGACCGAAGAATTATTTCCCTGGTGAAGAAAACCCTTCACAACAGTTGGCCAGATCAAGAACACTCTCCAGGAGGTAGGTGTATGTGTGTCAAAGTCAACAATCAAGAGAAGACTTCACCAGAGTAAATACAGAGGGTTCACCACAAGATGTAAACCATTGGTGAGCCTCAAAAACAGGAAGGCCAGATTAGAGTTTTCCAAACAACACCTAAAAAAGCCTTCACAGTTCTGGAACAACATCCTATGGACAGATGAGACTAAGAAGAGAAGAGTATGGAGACGGAAAGGAACTGCTCATGATCCAAAGCATACCACCTCATCAGTGAAGCATGGTGGTGGTAGTGTCATGGCGTGGGCATGTATGGCTGCCAATGGAACTGGTTCTCTTGTATTTATTGATGATGTGACTGCTGACAAAAGCAGCAGGATGAATTCTGAAGTGTTTCGGGCAATATTATCTGCTCATATTCAGCCAAATGCTTCAGAACTCATTGGATGGCGCTTCACAGTGCAGATGGATAATGACCCGAAGCTTACTGCAAAAGCAACCAAAGAGTTTTTTAAGGGAAAGAAGTGGAACGTTATGCAATGGCCAAGTCAATCACCTGATCTGAATCCGATTGAGCATGCATTTCACTTGCTGAAGACAAAACTGAAGGGAAAATGCCCCAAGAACAAGCAGGAACTGAAGACAGTTGCAATAGAGGTCTGGCAGAGCATCACCAGGGATGAAACCCAGCGTCTGGTGATGTCTATGCGTTCCAGACTTCAGGCTGTAATTGACTGCAAAGGATTTGCAACCAAGTCTTAAAAAGTGAAAGTTTGTTTTATGACTGTTAATCTGTCCCATTACTTTTGGTCCCTTAAAAAGTGGGACCAAACTGTTGTAATTCTTGCACCGTTCACCTGATTTGGATGTAAGTACCAAATACTCAAATTAAAGCTGAAAGTCTGCAGTTAAAGCACATCTTGTTCGTTTCATTTCAAATCCATTGTGGTGGTGTATAGAGCCAAAAAGATTAGAATTATGTCGATGTCCCAATATTTATGGACCTGACTGTATCTCTTACACAAACACATACTGTATATAATTTTTCTCTAAAAATGTTTATGATCATGGCATACATAGTTTGTTATATACTTCACCAGCTTGAGGTTTTCCAAAAATACTGTGGTCCATTATTGGTATTATTATGATTTATCTATCTATAAACCATTCCCACAGACATTGTTCAATATCTTCCTAATACCTTCCCTAACACATAATGCAACAGAACATAGCGATTTCAGAGTCAATATTACCTTGCTCATCTTGCCATTACAAGGTTTAAAAGGCCATGTAAACTCTGACAAATAAAACAAGGGAATAAAACAATGACATTTTTAAAAGGTTAATTTAAACTACCCGAAACACATGAGACATCTCCCTTTGAATAGTCCTTCATGTGGTTTACAAATAGCTATTAAACATTTATTGATCTTTTTATTGTTGATGCTGTTGGAACTCTATTTTGAGTTTTTAATTTTTTATATGCTCATATTATTTAGCGTGTAGTTTATATAGGAGCACTGATATCACGCATCTTTTGCTAATATATTAATCATTGTCTTTTTCACCATGGAAAAGAGATACAAATATTTCCTCCAGTCAGTTTTTTTTTATAGTGAGATTACCTTTTCAGCCAGTTATAATAGACCATATTAAATATCACTGTTTTAATTAAACTTGATCACTAATAAAATTTATATTCAGTTATCTATCAAAGCAATTTCCAATATTAAACTTGTTTTCATAGCTGCTGCTTGTGAGGGCCTATGAAAGAGTGTTTGTTATCTATTACATTGTACTTAAAGGCATTTTAGATTTGTCTCTTAGCATAAAACCCTTGCTTCCCTTGGCGTTATCAGGGTGGAAGCAAACAGTAGAACTGCAGGCTTAAACTCTACCTTTAATTTAAGATTTAATATTGCTATTATAATACATTAAATCTGATTTGTATTATTGGTCAGTGCACAATCATTGCACTTGCAAAGACATATAACATATTAGTGTCAGGACCCTGAGATTACGTACCACCCCACACAACCTACTTTTAACTTACAGGAATTCCTCTAGGTTGTGTATTTGGGGTTATCTCTCAGTGCCCAGCCTGCATAGTCAATCCAGGAACAACCAGTCCTCATGATACAGGAACACATTAGAGCAATACTACACCCATTGGTTAGGAGCAGAGATGCAGGCAGAGCCCTTTTGCAATCCTGCAGTTTATGTTATACAGGCTGTAAATCTGCAGGCTTGAAATTTGCTACAGTTACAAAGCAATTCAATTGAAGAAACCCGCAATTTAATGTCTGAAAACTGAAATCGTAAATTATGCAATCGTAAGTAGCATTTCAGAACATGATCATGATCAATTAAGCAAGGCCGTAACTACCGATTTAAAAATAGCCAATAGTAAATTAATATGTCAGCATTACGTCAGTCATACATGGAGGTTAAACGTCAATCAATTAGCGTTTAGAGGACCGATATGCGATCAGACTCGCAATCCAAAAATGTACAAAATAATAGAAATGATTGGCGATTCTGTTCTAATCCCAGTGGGTGGCCTGATATGTATTATCTCATTGATTCCTGAGATTGACATGAAAATTAAACATTAAAAAAAAAATATGCAGATTTTGGAGCTTGAGACTGTTGTACAATGAATTCTAATGTCTTGTATTGCTTTCCCTGTCTTTTAAAGTGCAGTATTGAATTTTTATTTGCATTTACAGTGCTACGAACAAATTTTTAACCCCCTTGCGAGTCCTATCTGGTACCCGTATGATTTTCTTCTACATTTGCAACTTACGGGTGTGAGAACATTTGCGTGCTTGAGGAATTGTAGCAATTGAATAGCGATTTGCAAATGTAACATTTACGGGCTTGAAAGATCATAGGCTTAGCTGCGTCGGAGTTATGATTTAACAATTGCAGGGATTTTGAGCTTCTAACCCACAAATCGTTTGTGGCTAGCGAAAAGACGCCAATTACATAGCAAATTATTTACGGGCTCCAGTAGCTTATAATTGCTCAATTGAATAAGGGCCAGAGTCCGCAAAAATAACTCCAAATGTTAAACTTACTATATCCAGGCTAGAAGAAAAAATATTTAAACTGGATTTGTGTTGGCAGGATCTGGAGGGATAAGTGGAGGTTGGCATCCATATAGGTGCATGGAATTACCACCAGGGATTCAACGTAACCCTAGAAATAGGGACATTTTATCAATGACAGTGGGAAGGGATTACATTTATATTATTTGATCCGGTTGCCCTATGGGACAATTCCGTCATTGGCATTTGCCAGTTTGTTACAGTTGAATGGAGAACGGAGGAATTAACATACTTGTTTTTATACCTACCTTTTTTTTTAAAGGTATAACGAGCAAAACAGTCCCCTAAGGCCCTTACCCTCTCTCTATAGCTACCCCATATACTTCCTCCTCTAGCTAGTCCCCATATTCTCTGGCTCATATAAAACTTACCTTTGATAAAGCCACATGTTAGTGTGCAAAACTATAGTCAGGTAGAGAGAACCTTAGTTAGACCACCATGGAATAAGAGCCGTTTTGCAAGGGAGTTTTAGTGAGGCTCCTTGATTGAGGGCTATTGGTAGTTGTACTTTATTGTTAAGTTCCCAATAGTTACAGCCTGCTATCACCTTGTGCCTAGACTATACCTTACTAGGTGGGATAGATAGGGAAGTTTAAGTTCAGTTGTAATATAGTGACAGAAGGAGTAACTGGTTTTCCATGTAGATTGGAAACTGTAATTCAGACTATGACTTGAGAAAAGTATGGTGCTCCTTACAAACAAACTGATATTCTGTTTAAGGACACTATACTGCTTATGTGTGAAGTAACATTCAATAGATATCCTGGAAATGAATAGTCAATTGACAATACCTCAATTTTATTAACTAGATGTGTCAAGTATCACAGTCCCAGTTATAATACATTGGGTTATAATAAAGGAAATTTAGGGTGACTTCTCACTGGATTTGGTCAATACAGATGTCCATCAAATAAGTGAGTCTGATAACCTTCCATGTAATGAATTAAGTCTGCACAAGCACTAATTTCATCATGTTAAATGATATGGGATATAAAATTTAATTTAACCCTCTGTATTGTGAAGTTCTGGGATAAGAATTTATATCCAAGTATCTCATAAGTGATTATACATCTTTATATTTCCCCCTTGATTTCCTTTTAATGTGGTGGTTTATAGTGGATGGTACACCAAAGCAAATACAAGTTAAGGTACTGAATTAGAAATACATTTAGTTATATGCCAGAGTATTGTCCCCTGATGAAATAAATATATTAATAATTGGATATTGGAAATTATACATTACACAAGTTATTTTATTTTAATAGCTGCGTATTTTTGAGCAAGTGTCAATGAAGTTGTTCCATTTTTAAAATACTTTTGTTACCAATGTGGAAAAAGTTGTCTTGTAAATAAATTAAAAAATTATAAAAAAAGCCTAATTTTAATAATGATTAGCAAGATGATATTATTTTGGAGTAAGTAAGAGCAGTCAGCTATGTTAATATTTTCTACAATTTGTACTTTCAAGAAAAATATGCTTTCATCAGATGTCTGGTGTCATTTGAGTTTACAAAGCCTAAGGTCCCCAATCTGATTTAGGCCTATAAATTAAAATGTTGAGAATTCCAAACGCTTACTGTTGTAGAGTATGTGTTGTATCCAAAATTATTTCTCTCCCTGGCAGATATTGAGCCTTGATATTTAGTACTAATGGGTTTGGTTGGTTGGGCTTGGTTGAATTTTTTTCCAGGACAGTTATATATTTTTTTTTCATTTTTGTTAAAGAATAAAAATCAATAAGTTCATCAACAATTACTGAGTAGAATTTTCTTTTGGAGTTAGACATTAGCTAATAGCTATTAGCTATTTTTGCTTTCTCTCTGGTCAGTACTTTTGGAAGATATGTACTTTTGTAAGTTTATTTTGTTGTTTTGGGTTTATTTAATGTGGTAAAACACAATATGTATGCTTTAAATTCCACAGCTTGAGAAAAATCAAAACTTGCTTGCCAATTTCTGATATATTTTGTGCTTAAAATAACGTAGTTATGTATATTTGATAAAATGCATGACATGACTTTTTATTTGCTTAGGTTGGTTAGATTTTTTTATTTTATTTACCACAATTACTAAATGTTATCTCCTAGCATGACATGCAATACAAATACTAAGTTTACCAGTAGAAACCTGAACTCATGCTGAACATAAATATACCCACAAAAATTATGCAGTAATAGATGCATAGATATCAGACAATTTCTTCATTTCAGTTAAAATAATTTCTTACATTGTTTTGTAACCTACGCCCTTGAGTGGCTTTTAATTGCATGACAGATAATCTGGGGCCACGTTGTCCCTTATCTGGGGCCATGTTGTCCCTTATCTGGGGCCACATTGTCCCTTTAAGACATTGGGTAAGATATTTTTTTCTGGTATTAAGATAAAATCATATCTGTGAGTTATTGTTATTAAAACTTTAAGACCAGCAGAAGCTACATATCCCTCTGACCTCAGTTTCAGTGTATGCAATTATATCACTGAACCTATCAGTAGTTGGGCTCTATGAGACAGTACAGTGCCTCACAGCAAGTCTTCGGAGGTCATATCCCTGCCCCCCAGTGGATGCACTCCTTTAAAAAAATATATACAGCTTGGAAAATATTGTTGTTCCCTCTGGATTCCACTTCTGAAACACTAAGTAGTTGTGAGATCTTATTTTGTACAATTCATACGGCAGATAGTGTAAAACTACATTTCAGAAATAGATGTCATTTTCAGAAGTAGATGTCAACTACATTTAAGGAATAGATGTCAATCAAAGTAATGTGTGTGGTTTCCTTTAGCATTTCTGGATTTGGTTGGAGTTCCATTGTTTCTAAATCTTTTATAATATAAAAATTCTATAATTCTAGGAACTTTTGTTGCAAGATGTAATTGTGTTTATTTACACTCGACGTCAGGTCTGTTTTTAACTTTTATAAAACTGGAATAAAACAAACCCAACAAAAAACTAAAGAAACCAGCACCACTCATGTATGAAATTAAACAAAGTATATTGATAAAAAAAGACAATTCAAATGTCCATCTCTCTTTTTCCCCATTTTTTTAATCTCTCTAATACATCTTCTCAGTATACTATAAAATAAATATGACACATTACGATACATCGTGGAAAAATATTCTATTGGAAATATAGATGCAATATATTTAGAACTGGGGCAATTTTGAGATTTTAGATGAATACTTTCGATTCTGGTAATAAAAGTGATAAAGTCCAGTCAAATATGTTATCAAAAATAAATGCCAATTTGTAGCACAACCAGTTGTACTCTTTTGTCTACAATTTTAGAAGCAAAACTTCTAAATATAGAGTTGATGGCAGATAAGAAACAAAAGGTCCATCTAGTCTGCCCATTCAATGTACATAAACGCTTGGCTTAAAGAACCACTTTAGTAATCGTACAGAAGCTTTTCATTTTTGTTTCATAACTGGTTATCAGTAAAAATATTCAATGCAGCTTTTAAAACTAACATTTTAATGTTTGTTTTATCTGCTTTTCTCCACCCATTATCAGGTGTCCAGTGGGAGGGAGATAATCTGTCCATGGTCTTGATAAGAGCTTCTATTGGTTGTCCTGATAACACTGGGTATCTACCCACTTCTCTGCATTGGCTCTTGTGTGCAAACATAGGTGTAGGAACTGGGGGGATGAGGGGGACATATGCCCCCCAGATTTTTTTGATGTGTGTGTGTAGATGTAGATATGCTGTTGTGCATTTTTGTGTACAATGATCTGTATCCCTCTCAGAATAGTTTGGGCTCCTACACCCATTTTGGCAGAAAACAACATTACACAGCCTCCTGGGCAGATTATTTTTCCTCTCCTGGACACCTAACAGTGGATGGAGAGAAGTATCCAGCAGAATTATATTTTGAATGCGACAATGCTAATTTCAAAAGTAATATTTCATATATATGAAGTTGTTTATTTTGTCTCCTCAGGTGATGATGGGTTTGGTGCTGAAGAAGACGAAGTTTTGACTCTATTGTACGATCCATGTTTGAACTGTTACTTTGACCCTGAAACTGGAAAATATTATGAACTTGCTTAGAATACAAGCTATATAGATATATATGTGTGTGTATATATATATATATATATATATATATATATATTGAAGAGTGAAGCAGCCGTGAATGTCCATATATAGTGGAACCTCTATATTCCTAAGCCCGTATATTCGTCATTATTTAGGCAAAAAAAAAAAATGCTTCTATATTCATCAAAAAAACAATATTAGTTACAAAATTTTAAAGAACAGACAACAATGGCCAAGGGCTTTGCTAAATTGTGTGCTAGTGAATCGTGGGAAAAGGGACAAAAAATACTGTATATACTCGAGTATAAGCCGAGTTTTTCAGCCCTTTTTTTAAGGCTAAAAATGGCCCCCTGGCTTATACTCTAGTCACTCTTCCCCCCCCCCCCCCCCCCCGTGTCTCTCTACCCGCCCGTGTCGCTCTAACCCGGTATATGCTAATGAAGTGGCGCTCATGTGATGTCACATGCGCACCACATCAAGACCCGGACGGAGCGGTGGCCGGAGCAGTTAAGTGAGGGGGGGGGATTTAGAGGGGTAGTATGAGGGGGGTTTAGAATAAGGAGGGGGGCTTTGAATGAGGAGGGGGTTAGAATGAGGGGGGTTGAGGATGAGGACGGAGGTTGAGGATGGGGGGTTGAGTTTGAGGAGGGAGGTTGAGGAGGGGGTTGAGGATGAGGAGGGAGGTTGAGGATGAGGAGGGAGGTTGAGGAGGGGGTTTTGGATGAGGAGGGAGGTTGAGGTTGAGGAGGGAGGTTGAGGTTGAGGAGGGAGGTTGAGGATGAGGAGGGGGTTGAGGATGAGGAGGGGGTTGAGGATGAAGAGGGAGGTTGAGGAGGGAGGTCTCTCTACCCGCCCGTGTCGCTCTAACCCGGTATATGCTAATGAAGTGGCGCTCATGTGATGTCACATGCGCACCACATCAAGACCCGGACGGAGCGGTGGCCGGAGCAGTTAAGTGAGGGGGGGGGGATTTAGAGGGGTAGTATGAGGGGGGTTTAGAATAAGGAGGGGGGCTTTGAATG
Source organism: Discoglossus pictus (assembly GCA_027410445.1). Lineage (NCBI taxonomy): Eukaryota > Metazoa > Chordata > Amphibia > Anura > Alytidae > Discoglossus > Discoglossus pictus. The sequence continues at coordinate 25,156,467 of CM050169.1, forward strand.
AGGAGGGGGTTAGAATGAGGGGGGTTGAGGATGAGGACGGAGGTTGAGGATGGGGGGTTGAGTTTGAGGAGGGAGGTTGAGGAGGGGGTTGAGGATGAGGAGGGAGGTTGAGGATGAGGAGGGAGGTTGAGGAGGGGGTTTTGGATGAGGAGGGAGGTTGAGGATGAGGAGGGAGGTTGAGGTTGAGGAGGGAGGTTGAGGATGAGGAGGGGGTTGAGGATGAGGAGGGGGTTGAGGATGAAGAGGGAGGTTGAGGAGGGAGGTTGAGGAGGGAGGTTGAGGATGAGGAGGGAGGTTGAGGAGGGAGGTTGAGGATGAGAAGGGGGGTTGCCATCACCGCTCCATAGTAAAGGTAAAGTTCTGGTTACATTTTTTTTATTTATGTATCAGGTTTGGGGCTGAGAACAGATTATTCAAATTTTAGTTAATTCCTATGGAAAAAAATATTCTATATTCATCTGATTTAGTCTTCCCATCCCTCAGGAATGGATTAATGACTGATATAGAGGCTCCACTGTATACATACAAAGATATACATACATATGCACACATATATATATATATATATATATATATACAAGATAAATATGTTTGTGTGTGCACATATGTGTGTTTGTGTGTGCACATATATGTGTGTTTGTGTGTGCATCTGATGTACAAATATGTGTGGAATATAATGTCTTAGATTGCAATCATTGTGGATTTTGTTCCATAAATAATGACTCACATTTTACTTCCAATGTTCTCATTTCATAAAATACCTGCTGTTTTTTTAAATAAATGTTTTTTTCTTATAAAATATTACATGATGTGTAGTTTTTGTCCTACAAGTACAATCTCACTACATTACAGTGCTTTATTTCACAAACCTGGTCATGTATTCTTTGCATTGCTTTGCATGACTCAAGAAGCATTATTAAAGATCTCAGCCGTGCTTCTTATCCACGCTTGTTGCTTGTTATATTTTAAACCTAGAAATTAAAACATGTTTGTACTTCTAACTCATTTGCACATATATTACATTTCAGTGTCCTAATACTCAATGAATATGCTTTGTAGAAAATGTCATTGCATTTCTTATACCAAATAAAATCAAATGCTGCAATATAATATGTCTAGAGGATATCAATACATATGGGTCTCTTCTTATATATTAACTTTCATTTAAGGTGATAGATTTATTAGAATAAATACAAGATAGATTAAATTTGATTTGGAATTGTTCCCATTAAAGGCATATCTAAGTTTGTTGTATTATGAGTGCATCTGATAGAGGAGAATCAGTAGTAGTGCATGAAAAAATACTAAAACATTTACAAATTCAACCTGATGTTTGCTATTTTTTTCAGTTTACAAGCTGCAGCTTTTGTTAGTTGGCTAATCAGGAGTAAGAAGATGTTAGTTGATACATTTGTATCATATTCTGGGTTTCCTGTGTTGCAAAGCAGCCTGGGATATGTAAGCTCCCCCTCTCTACCCTTGTGCTCTGATACAGCTTTGAGCTCAGACCTCACCCAACCACATGATTCCACCCTGGAGCATTACTTCCTGTGGTCACTACCAGAAAGGTCGAAATATGTATCTGTCTGTCTCTGTTTCAGTGTACTTGGGTTATGTAACCTTCCTGTTGGTGTGCAAAGCTGCATTTTACTCTCCTGCATTTAACTTTGTAAGTACACTGAACTTTTCTATTTAACACATAATTTTTTGATAATCACTGCCTTTTTATTGCCAAACATTTGAAACCCAGGAAACGTATATATATATACCTTTAATGGTTTAGTCTAACTCTATTGTGCTATACACAGGGGAGAATATCATATTGTTTGACCACTGCAGCGACTCTTTAATCAAACCTCTGGATAGTCTTATGCTTATTTGAGGCATGTGTGTTGGTTAATCCATAAACAAGGACAGTCCAGCATTAAAATGCCAAGTTTCCTTCAGGCTTATATATTTTAGCCCCCTGATTGACGTGCAGCTGATCTGCTTACCATAGAAAGTAATGGGGTCCATGCACCCGTTCCTCTAGGGGACTCACACAAGATTGTATGCACAAAAATCTATGTATTATCACAGCAAAACAGTATAAGATTCAGACATTAGTTATAGACACTATGATCCATATATAGTTAGGCACTAAATAAAAAGTTGTTTTGAACGACTTTAATTTTTTATTAAATGGTCCTTGTAGTTCTATATTTAAAATATTCACTTTTCAAAAACTGACAACATGTTTTTAGAATGTAAAAAAATACAGCCTTTAATTTATATTCTTTTATATTCAATTACGCTGCAGTGGAATCTACCATTTTTGTTATTGCTGCCCAACTGCGTAAGGTGGGAGGAGACTTTGAATATAGTATGGGAATGTGGCCCATGCTTTCACCAGGACTAATGAGGGGTTAGTTTACAAGAACATATTGTCCTGAGAAAATGTAAAGGCTGTGTTTATTTTTTTGATTTCAAAAATATTTTTCCTCTTTTCAAGTTTAGTTATTCAAAAGACCATATAGAAAATATTTAATCATTGTGGTCCTTTAAAGACATATTTGAGTGTCCTGGATTATGAATGAATCTGACAGAGGAGAATCAGTGATACATGAAAAAATACCAAAGTAAACATTATTAAACTTACCCTAAAGTTTTCCAAATCTCTTGAGTTTGCTAGCAGTTGAATTTGAGAGTTAACACCGTTGGAAGTCCTTGCTAAAATCAACATAAAATTCATAATTATTTTTGGCCAATCACAGGCATCTAATATATTGTTTCAATATGTGATGGCAGTTTGTGCAGCAAGGCATCATGGAATGTGTAGTTCCCTGCATGAGGAAGCAAGGAGGAGCTCAGACATTTCTCTGTGGATTTCTGCATTGTGCTGCTGTTGGCTTGAAGGTTTGTATAGGGTTAAAAGCTGTACCCAAATGCAGTGTTTCTATTGGGAGGTACATTGTGCATATGTAGGCACTTCTGGGGGTGTGGAAACATTTAAAAAAATAAAATAAAACAATATGTGTATAGAATGACTCAATGTAATGTGTGTTTCTGATTTAAGCAGCATGTGTTAGATTAGAGAAAGGGCTTCAAAAAGTTTCCTTGATTCACTAAACTTTGGAGGGGCTGGGAAGATGTCTGATTTCTGCATTGTCTATAGCCACTACGGGCCTCTCCTTTTGTTGAAATGTTTCTGTATTGGATTTCCAGATATGTCTTACAGTTTGGTGTATTATTGAATAAATACACAGAAATATATAATACTTTTTCATTTGATTGTGCTATAAAAATCTATGGACCCTTGTGTATGTTTCATAAATTTTTTGATTATCCAGAGTGGTCATACATATAATTCTCAGTATAAAGTTAATTATCCTATGTAGTCATTAATACATGAATATGTGAGTAGATCAAACATTTTTCATGCATGGGTACAAACGAAAGTAGACCAGAATACTATAGTTATTTGGACCACTTTAAATAATCTGTTCTTTGCAGCTGCCTGGAATTCAGGTCATACACAAACAGTATACTTTATTAGTAGTAAAAAATTAGAAAACTGAGCCCCTCGCAAAATTTACGTAGTTACGAAACAAAAATACGAGACACGTTACGACCCATTACGACCTCTCAAAAATTGTCCGCAACCTGCGCCCTTGAAAACATGAAAAATACAATAAATACACACAACAAATACATAAAAAGCTCACCTACAGGAAGAGGAGGCATCCAGGACCTCGAAAACTAAAGTTACACCTCAATATAACTCAAAATAAAAGAGTTTAGACACTGAAAAATTCTCTAAGCAAGAGAAAAAATGAACGGCGAAAAAAACAAAAACGAGGCTACAGCTGTCTAAAGACGCAAAACACCACCAAACACCTATGGAATTCCCGAAAAAGACATACGAGATTCGAAAACAAGGACGCAACCCGCGCAACCCCAAAAACATTAGAAACACAATAAATACACACAACAAACATATAAAAAGTTTACCCACAGCAAGGGGGGGCACCGAGGACCTCTGCAAGTGAACTTACACCTCCATTTAAGCACAAATTTCGGAGTTTAAACACCAGAAAAATCACCTAAGCGAGAGAAAAAATGTCAGCCGAACAAAATGAAAACGATGCTAAAGGACCCTGAACGCAAAACACGACCAATCAGCTACAGATATTCCGAAAAAGTCAGACGACATCCAAAACGAAGGACGCTAAATCACCCACAGCCGCATACCACACATTAGCCGCCATTTTAGAACAATAACTTATATAATGCGGAAGTACACAACTACGCTAACGGTTTGGTCTCGCGCACGCACACTATTACACTGCACACATGATGCTTACACAGCAGCTCCACACCACTAACGCTGCAGCAACATTAAAACAGATTGCCAGCTCTTCAACAGAATGCTTCCTGCATATATTACTTCAAAATAGGTAAAGTATATTACTTTATTAATCTATTATTTATTTTATTATTACACACCAAACACCATTAGCTCACTTACAATTTCATTGCCGTAATTTTTTGACGGGCAATTCGCTAGTATGTTAATATTGTTTTGCCTTTAACACAACGTATGAATAGTGCTACGGAATATGTTGGCGCGTTACAAATAAACAATAATAATAATAGTATTGTATTCCTGTTTTGGCCCCGCCAGCACAGTGGCATGCAGCAGCCAGAAGGTGGCATGTGTCGGGCGAGACTTTGTTCAATTTGTTCTTAGGGTTTGGTATAGGGTTAGAGTTAGGGTTATCATCAGCCACTACACTAACCCTAAATATTAACCCTAGCCCTCAATCTAAGAACAAATTGAACAAAGTCTCGGTATGCCACAGTCTTGCCACCCATTGGCCGCTGGATGACTCTTCTGGCAGTGATAAATAGGAAAGATCTGTATTGATTGTTACATATATAAGTACTGACTACTTTGTAAGTTTGTATATAAATATCCTGTTTTTAAGATTTAATTTGCATGGAGAGCAGTTATTACATAGTTACATAGTAAAGGAAGTTGAAAAAATTATTTTAGTCCATCTATTTCAACCTTTTAGGATCTCCTCTGATCTCAAAAAGGGGGACAAAATTTAATTCCTTCCTGACCTCTAATTAACCAGGATAACCCTGAATGCCCTTTTTATTTAAAAATATCTCCAATTCCTTTTTAAACTTATATATCGATTCCGCTTTTTAAACTTATATATCGATTCTTGGCAGAGACTTACACAGATTAACCACCCTTAGTTTGAAGAACCATTTTATTTCTTTAAGGTGAATACTTTTTACTTCTAACCTCAAAGGATGTCCCCTTGTCAGTTGAAAACCTCTTGGCACAAAAAGTTCCCTTGACAAAGCCTTGTATTGGCCCTGGATATATTTATATAAGTTAATCATATATACCCTCTTAGACGCCTTTTTTTCTAGAGAAAATAAGTTTAGTTTGGTTAGTCTTTCCTCATAACTTAGCCCCTCCATTTCCTTAATTAGTTTTATTGCCCTTCTCCAGCTCTAAAATGTCCTTTTTATGAAGTGGTGCCCAAAATTGGACTCCATATTCCAAATGAGGGCGTACTAGAGATTTGTATAGTGGCAGAATTATATTTGCTTCCCTTGCTTCTAGACCCTTCTTAATACATGCTAATAATTTACTTGCCTTTGCAGCTGCTGCTTAGCATTGAGCACTGCTACCTAGGTGGTTGACCACAAGTACTCCCAGTTATTCTCTCTTAACTTTGTAAATTTAGCTTACTTACTCTTATTTTTTTATTATAATTTTACAACATTTTGATTATAATTTTAGAACAAAAGTATCTATTTTTTAATGTTCTTACATAAAAAACACATCTAAAATCACATAGAGTGTTTTGAAAGTGCATACCATATAATGATGAATGAGTATCAGAAAATTAGAATATTATTATAAGCACTAATTGAGAAGGGCACATGGTCATTTAATGTCTAAGGTCCTCATTCTAATCCTACTTATTTGAAATAAGTAGCCGCAAGGAGAGGCCACAAGCTACTTAGCTATTCAATTTGCGGCCTCCGGCGGCTTACGTCAAACTGCGATCCCTTGCGATTTGCTCAATTGCAGCTTACTTCCGTCAAAGACTTTGATCTTACGCGGCCGCAAAAAAAAAACAAATCACTATTCAAATGCTAAGATCACCCTGACGTCAAGCCCGTAAATCGCTAAAATCAAGCCGCAGCTTACTTACACCAAAGAGGTCCTGCAACGCTCTTACTTACAAAACGTAGCACTAATTAGGCAAATAAAAAAGACATCCTGTACTTTTATTAGAAGTGAAGGGGATTTTAGGTCTTAGAATTACCGTATATACTCGAGTATAAGCCGAGTTTTTCAGCCCTTTTTTTAAGGCTAAAAAGGGCCCCCTCGGCTTATACTCAAGTCACTCCCCCCCCCCCTGTGTCTCTCTAACCCCCACGTGTCTCTCCAATCCCCCCGTGTATCTCTAATCCCCCCTGTGTCTCTCTAATCCCCCCTGTGTCTCTCTAATCCCCCCTGTGTCTCTCTACCACCCGTGTCTCTCTAACCCCCGTGTCTCTCTACCACCCGTGTCTCTTTCCCTCCCCCCTCCTCATCCTCAACCCCCCCTCCTCATTCTAATCCCCCCTCCTCATTCTAATCCCCCCCTCCTCATTCTAAACCCCCCTCCTCACTTTACCCCTCTAAATACCTCCCCCTCTCCCTTTCCCCTCACATACCTTCATCTGCAGCTTCTCCTTCCTGCGTCGGCACCCGGTATATGCTAATGACGTGGCGCGCATGTGACATCACGTCATTAGTATATACTGGGTGCCGACGCAACCCCCCCTCCTCATCCTCAACCCCCCACCCTCCTCATTCTAAACCCCCTACTCCCTTTACCCCTCTAAATACCTCTCCCTTTACCCTCAGTTACCTTCATCTGCAGCTTCTCCTCCGGCCTCCGCTCCTTCATGTGTCGGCACCCTGTATATGCTAATGACGTGGCGCGCATGTGCATATACCTGGTGCCGACGCAGGAAGGAGCGGAGGCCGGAGGTGAAGCTGCAGATGAAGGTAAGTGAGGGGAAAGGGAGAGGGGAAGGTATTTAGAGGGGTAAAGTGAGGAGGGGGGTTTAGAATGAGGAGGGAGGATGAGGAGGGAGGTTGGGGGGTTGGGGATGAGAGGGGGGGTTGAGGATGAGGATGGGAGGGTTGAGGATGGGGGGTTGAGGATGAGGAGGGAGGTTGATGATGAGGAGGGGGGTTGAGGAGGGAAGTTGAGGATGAGGAGGGATGTTGAGGATGAGGAGGGAGGTTGAGGATGAGGAGGGGGGTTGAGGTTGAGGAGGGAGGTTGAGGATGAGGAGGGAGGTTGAGGATGAGGAGGGGGGGTTGAGGAGGGGGTTGAGGATGGGGGGGTTGAGGATGAGGATGGGGGGGTTGAGGAGTGAGGTTGAGGAGGGGGTTTAGAATGAGGAGGGGGTTGAGGAGGGAGGTTGAGGATGAGGAGTGGGGTTGAGGTTAAGGAGGGGGGTTGAGGTTGAGGAGGGAGGTTGAGGATGAGGAGGGAGGTTGAGGAGGGGGTTGAGGTTGAGGAGGGGGGTTGAGGTTGTGGAGGGAGGTTGAGGAGGGGGTTGATGATGAGGAGGGGGGTTGAGGAGGGGTTGAGGATGGGGAGTTGAGGTTCAGGAGGGAGGTTGAAGAGGGGGTTTAGAATGAGGAGGGAGGATGAGGGAGGTTGAGGATGAGGAGGGAGGTTGAGGATGAGGGGGGAGGTTGAGGATGAGGAGGGAGGTTGAGGATGAGGGGGGAGGTTAAGGAAGAGGGGGGGGTTGAGGATGAGGGGGGGTTGAGGATGAGGGGTTGAGGAGGGGGTTTAGAATGAGGACGGGGGTTTATGAGGGAGGTTGAGGAGGGGGGTTGAGTATGAGGAAGGAGGTTGAGGATGAGGAGGGGGGTTGAGGTTGAGGAGGTGGTTGAGGATGAGGAAGGGGTTGAGGAGGGGTTGAGGATTCGGGGGTTGAGGACGGGGGGGGTTGAAGTTGAGGAGGGAGGTTGAGGAGTGGGGTTGAGGATTAGGGGGGGTTAAGGAGGGGGTTTAGAATGAGGAGGGGGGTTGAGGATGAGGAGGGGGGTTGAGGAGGGAGGTTGAGGAGCGAGGATGAGGAGGGAGGTTGAGGAGAGGGTTGAGGATGAGGGGGTTGAGGATGAGGATGGGGGTTTGAGGAGGAGGGAGGTTGAGGATGTGGAGAGAGGATGAGGAGGGAGGTTGAGGATGAGGAGGGGGGTTGAGGATGAGGATGGGGGGTTGAGGAGGGGGACTGAGGAGAGAGGTTGATGAGGGGGTTTAAAATGAGGAGGGAGGTTGAGGATGAGGAGGGAGGTTGAGGATGAGGGGGGAGGTTGAGGATGAGGGGGGGGGGTTGAGGTTGAGGAGGGGGTTGAGGATGTGGAGGGGAGTTGAGGAGAGGATGAGGATGGGGGGTTGAGGTTGAGTAGGGAGGTTGAGGAGGGGGTTTAGAGTGAGCAGGGGGGTTGAGGATGAGGAGGGGGGTTGAGGTTGAGGAGGGGGTGTTGAGGATGAGGAGGGGGTTGAGGATGATAGGGGAGTTAACAATGAGGGTGGGGGGTTGAGGAGGGGGGTTGAGGTTGAGGATGGGGGGGTTGAGGTTGAGGAGGGAGGTTGAGGAGTGGGTTTAGAATGAGGAGGGGGGTTGAGGATGAGGAGGGGGAGTTAAAGATGAGGGGGGGTTGAGGATGGGGGAGTTGAGAATTGGGGGTTGTGCAGGGGGGTTGAGGTTGAGGAGGGGGGCTGAGGAGAGAGGTTGAGGAGGGGGTTTAGAATGAGGAGGGGGGTTGAGGAGGGAGGTTGAGGATGATAGGGGAGTTGACAATGAGGGTGGGGGGTTGAGGAGGGGGGTTGAGGTTGAGGAGGAGGTGGAGGCTGAGGAAGGGGGTTGAGGAGGGGTTGAGGATGGGGGGGTTGAGGACGGGGGGGTTGAGGAGTGGGTTTAGAATGAGGAGGGGGGTTGAGGATGAGGAGGGGGAGTTAAGGATGAGGGGGGGTTGAGGATGGGGGAGTTGAGAATTGGGGGTTGTGCAGGGGGGTTGAGGTTGAGGAGGGGGGCTGAGGAGAGAGATTGAGGAGGGGGTTTAGAATGAGGAGGGGGGTTGAGGAGGGAGGTTGAGGATGAGGAGGGGGTTTAGAATAAGGAGGGGGGTTGAGGAGGAGGGAGGTTGAGGATGTGGAGAGAGGATGAGGAGGGAGGTTGAGGTTGAGGAGGGGGTTGTGGATGAGCAGGGGGGTTGAGGATGAGGATGGGGGGTTGAGGTTGAGGAGGGGGACTGAGGAGAGAGGTTGAGGAGGGGGTTTAGAATGAGGAGGGGTGTTGAGGATGAGGAGGGGTGTTGAGAAGGGAGGTTGAGGAGGGAGGTTGAGGATGAGGAGGGAGGTTGAGTATGAGGAGCGAGGTTGAGGAGGGGGTTAAGGATAAGGAGGGGGTTGAGGATGAGGAGAGAGGTTGAGGATGAGGAGGGGGGTTGAGGATGAGGGGGGATGACGATGAGGGTGGGGGGTTGAGGAGAGAGGTTGAGGATGAGGAGGGGGTTTGAGGTTGAGGAGAGAGGTTGAGGATGAGGAGGGGAGTTGAGGTTGAGGAGGGAGGTTGAGGAGGGGGTTGAGGATAAGAAGGGGGTTGAGGAGGGAGGTTGAGGATGAGGACGGAGGTTGAGGATGAGGAGGGGGGTTGAGGAGGGGGTTGTATATTGGGGGTTGAGGATGAGGATGGTGGGTTGAAGAGGGAGGTTGAGGAGGGGGAGGGGGGTTGAGGACGGAGGGAGGTTGAGGATGAGGAGGGAGGTTGAGGATGGGGGGTTGAGGATGAGGATGGGGGGTTGAGGAGGGAGGTTGAGGATGTGGAGAGAGGTTGAGGATGAGGAGGGAGGTTGAGGATGAGGAGGGGGGTTGAGGAGGGTTTGAGGAGGGAGGTTGAGAATGAGGAGGGAGGTTGAGAATGAGGAGGGAGGTTGAGAATGAGGAGGAGGGTTGAGGAGGGTGAAAAGGGAGGGGGAAGAGACACAGGGAGGGGAGAGGGGGGAAGAGACATAGGGAAGGCGAGAGGGAGGAAGAGACACAGGGTCGGGAGAGGGGAGAAGAGACACAGGGGAGAGAGAGGGGGGACACAAGAAAAGGGCACACAAGAGGGGGACACAGAGGGCACAAGAGGGACACAGGGGGCAGCACATTTCCCACCCTCGGCTTATACTCGAGTCACTCATTTTTCCCAGTATTTTGTGGTAAAATAGGTGCCTCGGCTTATACTCGGGTCGGCTTATACTTGAATATATACGGTAATAGCACAACATTCCTCTACCCTCAAATCGGCAAATAAAAATAGTTTTTTTCATGTTAAATCTTCGTCATAAAGTTGGACGGGCTTCAACATCCAAGACCCTATAACGTTTAAATACAACCTCCGGGTTCGGAGTTAAAAGCCCATCTGACTTCATGACGGAAATTTAACATGCAATAAAGTAGTTATTTATGCCAATTTGTGAGTTTGAGAATGTTGTGCTATTAATTCTAAGACCTAACATCACTTTCTCTTTTAATAAACGTACAGGATGGCTTTTTTATTTGCTTATGAAGTGCTACGATTTGAAAGTAAGACCTACGGGCTTCAATGACTTCCAAGCCTGTAACTTGTAATTCAAGCCTGCAAGCCCGTGACTCGTGGTTCAAGGCCGCAATCTCAGCGAAATGTAAATGCAAGTATGCCCGTCGGACTTTGGACATAAAATAAACCTGAAATAAAGTATTGTATTGTGGCGATGTGCCTGCTTGAGAATGTTGTGCCTTTATTCCTCATGTCACCCATTGTGTACCCCATCATTTACAGTGCTTTGCAGTGCTGTCTTGAATTTATATTTGCATTTACATTTCTCCAAGATTGCGTCCTTGAAAACACGAGTTACAGCCTTGCCGGCGCGATCCTATTTAAGCGCGGAAGTGCTTACTGCCGATAGCATGGTTTGTGATTGGCCGTCAATTGGACCTCCATGCCGCGCTGCTGACTGGATACCAGCAAAGTGAGGTCCGCAGTTGCAGGCAATATGTGCCGAAGGCGCTCATTGCACTGGTGAAGATGAGCGCACGACTTAGACAGTGAGCACCAAAGGTGCTCACTGCGATGGTGGAGATGAGTGCCATAGGCGCTCATATTTACTACCTGTGGTACTACAGATCAACAAAAATCTCAATTATCCAATTCACAGCGCAAACCCAGTAGCAGTTTGAAAAAATTACGTCCCGTAACACTTTGCAAAACTCCAGAACCCCGGGAAAAATCCGGACCCCGGGAAAAATCCTGACCCCGCAAAAAAAACAGACCCTGCAAAAATACAAATTTTACTGCCTAACCGTGCAAATCGAAAAACACGAAAGACACAAAAAAAAACTCACACACAGCACGGGGGACACCAAGGACGTCTGGGAGTGAGGTTTCACGCAAATTTAAGCCGAATTTGCAGAGTTTCTGCACTCGAAAATCACCTAAGCGAGAAGAAAATGGCGGCCGAAAAAAAACGAAAACGAGGCTACCCAACCTCTAACCGCGCAAAAGACCGCCAGGCACGTACGTCTTTTACACAGGAACTTACAAGATACAAAATACACTATTAGGAAGAACGGAAAATGCTTGCGAGCCACATAACACATAGACAATCGCCGCCATTTTACAACACGAACTTGCAACGAATAACATTACGATTCTAGAATGCGCTTTACACAACTAAACAAACGGTTTGCCCTCGCGCACGCAGCCTATTTATACTGCACACTTGGCTCATTGCTGACAACACTCCAAATGTACATTGTATGATGCAGGAAAATCAAAAGAGATTGTTAGCTCTTCAGGATATTGATTGCTGGATATATTAATTAGAAATAGGTAAAGTACATTAATTGATTCATTAATTAATTATTATTAAAAAATGTATATATGTATAAAAAAAAAATATGCTAAATAGCATATTTTACACTGCCGTTACTTTATGAATACATTAATGCTTTGCACTTCCTAATACATTTATTCATTACTAATTAATTATTAACATACATTAATTTAATAATTAGTAATTAGTAATGGAAAATAAAAATGTATAACTTCCACTGCACTAAAAAAAATATATATTTTACACTGCACTTATATATCAGGATTACTGCTCATTGGCTGACAGCGATAGGACTCTGAAAGTGAAATCACTTTATTATGCTCTGAGACCAGAAAAAATTAGCTAATTTACACTGCACTCAAAAAAATGTATATTTAACACTGTACTTATATATCTGTCTTTGTGATGAGCGCCGAAGATGATTGTTGCAAAGCACGAAACTTGAAGTACACAAGGCGATCAGCGCGGGGCTCTCAATGAGCACCGAAGGTGCTCAGAGGAGCAAAACTACATAAGGGGAGAGGCTTGCTATGAGCGCTGAAGGTGCTGAGAGGAGCAAAAGAACACAAGGGGAGAGCCTCGCAATGAGCGCCAAAGGCGCTTAGAGGAGCAAGAGTACACAAGGGGAGAGGCTTGCAATGAGCTCCAAAGGCGCTCAGAGGAGCAAAAGTACACGAGGAGAGAGACACGAAATGAGCGCCAAAGGTGCTCAGCGCGAGGCTCGCAATGAGCACCGAAGGTGCTCAGAAGAGCAAAAGCCTTACATTCTGTGGCAAACAACATTGCCATGGCTTCAAATTGTATTGCCGTCATTTTTTGACGGGCAAGTCGCTAGTATCTAATAAATCCCATGATAATTAAGATAAATAAGTGAATAAATATATAAAGTGCTTACATAAAAAAACAACTACTACTCATATCACAGTGAAAAGTACAAATTAGCAAATGATCATAATACACTATATAATGACAATATTAATAATGATACCTCAATACAAAAATAACCTGAGGCAATAAAGTGATAAAGGGTCAGTCCCTAAGCTATCTGGCGTAGCAGAGCTTGGGATCCACCACTTGCCCCCTGAATATAAGGAAGAATACACTACTCTCCTACCTCTCTTAAACTAAAAAAATGCCTGTGCCAGTTGATTGTGGTGGCTCTTAAGGCCTGCCACTTACCCCTTGAGTAATAGATCATTTACTCTATAAAACTGATCTACCGCTGCTACCAATAAAATCTAAATAGTCCCTAGTTAACCAATACATGAAATAGTCATAAAAATCATAAGCACAATATATAGTAGAATAGTCACATACACTAGTTGCTGCTTTTCGGCTTAACAAAATAACATAAACACAATCCCCAAATAACCGTACAATTCAAATCTTACATAAAAATCATAGTACAATGTCTTCATGCAATAAACAAATGAAGCCGTGGAGAGAGAGATTACCACGGCTCTCCGGCTCCTCTCAGTGACATCATCAGTGGGTGACAGTTCTCCAACACTGGACGACACGCGCATTTCACATGATTTCAACTGTGGAAATATATGTAAAAGTTATTGGTGAATTTGAGAAATGTTGCCAAATCTGGCACTTTCAATATTATTGCAGTGTGATGTTATTGCAGTGTAAAGTTCTAGCCTATCATGGACCACATCTCAGCACAATGGCCACTGATTGTGATTGTGAAGGACCCCCGTGGCGGAACCAGTGAGCTGGTATCTGCAGCGGGGGTTCCTTGACATGGTAGGACCAAGTGCCAACGGAGGAAGCGGGGGTGGGCCTCGCGCGTGAGGTGCGGTGGCTCCGCCCTCTTAGGCAAGCGCGGGCGCCATTTTACTTCACTCCGCGGCAGGCAGGGGACCAGGCACCCACCCACTCTCCCTGTTGTAAGAGCATTTGATATTGTTAAGTTTTATATATTTATTTAAAAAAAAAATATATATATATATAATAAATAAATAAATAAATAATGTGTTTAAAAAAAAAAAAGTAAATAAGTAATATTGTAATATATTAAGTCATTATTCAGAAGATTTGTTGCTCATGTGATGAGCTTATGGTTGTTTATATGTGGTTTGTAGCAGCAGAGTTTTAATAGTTGTGTTGGGGCGGGTGGGGGACTTGCCCGGGCCAATGGTGAGAAAGGGCCGTCCCTACCCCTGGGAAGGTGTGACGACGGCACAGAGGTTGACCTCTTGAGCGTGGGCTCAAGGGATGGGGTTACTGCCAAGCCCTGGGCTCCTCCCCCATTGTAGTGAATTTACATATGCCGTTTGCATATTATAATAATAAAACTCGCTGCGGCCAGTTGTACCTCCAACAGTTGTGTTGTGTCATTTTTGGGGGGTCAGTACAGCAGACTCTGTGTTATCGCGAGCTGCAGTGGGCAGACCCAAGCAGGTAAAAACTGTTTGATTTAAGGCAGTAAATAGAGAGCTTTTAAACATATATTAATAAAATACAATAAGAATTTCCAGTTTTGCATTTCAGCACACCACACTGAAAAACAAGTGCATTAACCCTTGTTCAGCGCTACAGAATATATTGGCGGTTACAAATAAAGATAATAATAAATTTAAAAGCTGTGTAAAGTGATCAATTAGACAAGTGCCCTTATAATTGCAGTGGTCTTGGCAGATGCCCAGCTTGCCTAATTATAATTATTGTATAGGAAAACTCACATTTGTGAAACATGTGAACAAACCAACAACACTGGCAGCTATTTAAGTCATTTTTAGAGCCGATCTAAATGTTTACGCTCTTTTTGTATAGATAGACTCCATCTTGCTGGAGTCCGATGGCATGTACTAATTTACTGAATAGTGGAGAGAGATCTGGGAAAGGATGGAGAGGTGAGGGGGGTTTGTTTGGTAACTGGATCTTTGTAAATTTGACATCTACACCATTCCCCTACACATGCTCAGAGCAGCCAGCTTGGAACTATAAGCCCTGCTCCTGCAGATAAGTAAATAACCCCCCCAAACATGGAACCTTCACCAAAATATCATGAATGTCTCCAGGGTCTAGAAGAGGTATAAATGTTATTGTTTTGTTTTTTTAATTAAAAACTATCTGTTTAACATTTTCCCTGACTAATAATGCTATATGGACTGTGTGGACTAACTCATTTCAGAACAAGGTCCTGACATGATTGCAAAAGCAGATTGCAGGGGGCTTATTTTAACCTACTCAGCACTCATTTTTCATGCACAGAAAACCTTTTTTAGTGTCTGAAAGCTACTCTTCTCATTACAATATAGACAATCTGTTACATCAGTGTCCATTTAAATTTGCATGCAATTATTACGGACATCCGAAATTTGTTTAGCGTGCAAATTATAATGTCAAAGGCAACCGGTTCAGGAAAACATAATTATTCTTAAATATGGCATTTCCGTAAAATAAATGTTGTGATCATCTTGCTTTGTGAAAGCTTAAAGTGCTAAGAGTGACCTTTAGTTAAATCCCTCCTGCAGGTTTGGGGGCCTAATTAAATCTGTCACACATAGCAACATGTGTGAGATTTGCAAAATGTAAAAAGCAAATGCACGCAGGACACCCATGGGTCTGAGATGTGTCATCACAGCATTTGAGTAAAACTGTTTTAACACTTGATAGTAACTAGCACATTCGTTTCGCCGTGATATTTGTGTCTCATTTAATACCCCACTCTCCTGTTTTTCTCATATACTACCAGGGAGGGGGTGATAGATCTATATATAAACTCCCGTCACTTGTAGGAAAGTTGAGAGGCAAAACTCCTTGGACAAGATCTCTATTTCAACTAAAGCCCGTTACAACGATGTCATCACCATAGCAATAAAATACTCAAGGGCTTATTTAATGATTATTGCTCACTGGCAATGTCGACAACTGTTATCTGTAAAATTGGGATGCAATTCTGCAGCACTTTCTAACTCGTACTGTGCAGCTCAAAGTAACCTTTCTAAGAGTTTTTTTTAATTAAGGTTCTCATGACTCTTGCACTCATATAGCCCATTGGGGTGGTATTAACTAGTGGCAATTAGACTCCAGAGTGCCCTACTATATATCATCCTCATTATCAAATCACCTAGGAGCCTATGATTAACACAAGAAAGACCTAAAACATTAAGCTTCCCACAGTAGAATAATATTTAATTCTATGCTCAAATATTTTATGGGCACATTTGTGCACAGCATGAGTTTATTCCCAGGCTCAGTAATAAATCATTCACACGACGCCGTGCAACATGAAATAAAACCAGTGGCTAATTACCTAAAGAAGAATTTGCATACAATAATACTTCCAACAGCTTGCTCATGTTAATCATCATTTACTGCGCCAACATCTGCAGCTGTATCATTCTAAATAGAGATATTGATTCCTTTCTTTTGCTAGTCAGACCAATGATTTTTCTTTTGTTTTGTTTTTTGTTGGTTTTTTTTTGCTGAAATTTGCAGTTCCTAAGGGAATATATTAGCATTAACTTGCTTTGTCGGTGCGTGCTTCTTATTCATCCGGCGTATTGTACCAAACTGTGATAACATGTGCTGAGCTAGAAATATTAGTGTAATGGAGATGGCTGCAGGCAGTGCTAGCTCTAAAGTCCAGGACAGTGTAGTTTAAATAAAATTCACTTTGTGCTCTTGATAATTTATCAAGGAGTGTATGTCACACTTTCTAGAACCATATGGCTACGTGTAGAACAAGAATTCTCAAAGGATGTGTACGTTTCGCTAGTGCCACAGAAATTTGGATGCCATGTTATTGTATATAAAATACAATTTCGAAATAATGTTCTTTATTATAAATCATACTTATCCAGCACATGTAGTATGGGGTAAAGAGACTTTGAACTGCGCATGTGTAAGTCTTGCAACTCTGCCATCATTTTGCCAAGTTAGGCCTTCATTACGTTGCTCCCAAGGAAACACCCGCAAGAATGCCTACATGAGTTACTGAGCAATTACATTGGTCCCGTTGGCAAACTCACATAAGAAACCACATAGCCAGGGGGTTTGTTATGTTTGTGGTAATAACTTACAATCGCTCATGGCGGTCCTTGAGTGTAGACATAAGCAGCTGCGAGTATGAAGCATTGAGCTAGCGCCAGTAAACACAGAAGTCGCCTTAGGAATTTCAGTCAAGCTAAAGCACTTCAGTAAAAATGTCTACATGGAGTCTGTATAGCTATGCGTTTCCTGCTCAAACTTGTCTATGTCATGCTTACAGGGCTAACACACAAGGCCCAGGAGTGGTTAGATAGGTTTGTTTTGCAATGGAGAGAGCAGAAGTTGAAAGGAGTTGACAGGCTGGACTTGGGCTAAATTTTTAGCTCTTGGAGGCACAGGCTGGACTTGGGCTTAATTTGGGCTCTTGCAGGCACAGGCTCGATCTGGGCTCTTGCAAGCACAGGTTGGATTTGGGCTCTTGCAGGCACAGGCAATTTGGGTTCTTACAGGGACAGGCTGGATTTGGTCTCAATTTGGGCTCTTACAGGCATTGGCAACTAGAATTATTGCAGGCACAGGCTCCAACTGCTGTCACAACAGTCGCGATTTGCTTTCAGTTTCACAACTTAACCCGAGGTAGCGACATAAAACCGAGACTTCCAGAGGAGACGCAACTTAACCTTACAATGACTGACTTAAACAGAGGTACCACTGTATATATGTATATATATATATATATATATATATATATATATACACATAAATATATATAATCATCACGTCCCCTGAAATCAGACTTAAAAAGGCACGGTTTATAAGTTCAGACTTGAGGTCAGAATTTGCAAGCTGGAATCAATAGAATACATCTAACATTTATTAAAAAACAGCCACAGCCAAGAATAGGAGTTGAGGCATTTGTCGGTATGAAGGCAACTGCGGGCTTGAAATTTGCAACAGTTATAGAGCGATTCAATGGATTAAGCCTGCAGGCTACCTGGCCGAAAGCCTAAACCGTAAACCATACACCCGTAAGTAGCATTTCAGAGCATGATCATGATCAATTAAGCAAGGTCGTAACTACCGATTTAGAAACGGCTAAGAGTAAACGTGACCGTCATCATGACTTCAGTTAATCAATTAGAGTTTAGAAGTCCGATATGCGATCAGACTCGCAATCCGGCAATGTACAAAATAATAAAAATTAATAGAGATACTGTTTTAGTCCATGTGGGTGGCCTGATTAAATCCTTGATTTACTGAGAAATTAAACAGTAAAAAAATAATTTTTGATTGCAGATTTGCTAGCTTGAGACTGTTGTGCAATTAATTGTAATGTCTTTCATTGCTTTCCCCGTGCAATATTCATTTTTTATTTGCATTTACCGGGCTATGATCAGGTGTTTAACCCCTTTGCGAGTCCTATCTGGTACTCATAGGATTTTCTTCTATATCTTCCATTTAGGGGTGTGAAAACATTTGCGGGCTTGAGAAATAGCGATTCGCAATTGCAACATTTACGGGCTTGAAAGATCCAAAGCTTAGTTACGATTTGAGTCACGATTTTGACAACCGCAGGGACTCTTTTGCAGGTAGCTAAAATACACCAATTGAATAGCAAATTAGTTTACGGGCTACATTACGGGCTCCAGTAACTAACAATTGCTCAATTGAATAGGGGCCTTGGTAATTTGCTAAATTTTAGAACATTTCAAATAAATAAATGCAGCCTTTACTTATGTTTCCAGCAGCATTAGGAATCGGAGAAACCGTGTATTGTGATTAAAATCTCTATCCGGATCTATTGAAAGACTGCCGTTCTAAATAACATTCATAACACAAATAAATTCACTTGTAATGAAGATTTTTTTTTCTAAACATGATTTTATTCTGACACAGCTGTTGTTATTGTGTATACATCTCAAATATATTTTTTTCAAAACTACAAAGGCCCTTCAGAATGTATTGATAAGGGATAATTATTTTTTATTGTATTTCCTTAATTGTTTTCTCAGTGCTAGGAGGAATGCTACTAACTAACAGCCATATTAAATTCCAGCCTCGTAAGTCCAATGTGAAGCATGTAACGGCTGCGGAGTCGAAATTTGCCCTTCTTACGTTGCTATTAAATTAGAAAGGGCAATTGCAATTACGTAGTTACGGGTTCAGGTGGATCCAATGGAAAAAGAGATCATTAGCGTTACGTCACTGAAAAAGGGGAGGGTAGATTTCAAAGTCCGACGTGCTTCAATTCCGGTTTGCAATCGGACCCGAAGTCCAGAAATAAAGCAGTAAATATGATATTCTATCACATGCGAGTTACAGTATATGTATTAACACATTGATTGCTGGGATCAACATAACACAGAAATTACACATGAAATACAGTATTTTTCTGGGCCGATTTGCAGGCTTGAGAATGTTGTGCTATTAATTCTAAGACCTACCATCACTTTCCCGTATAATAAATGTACAGTAGTGTGTTTATATTTGATTACGAAGTGCTACGTATTGGACTTTACCCCCCTTGCGAGTCCTCTCGAGCACACGTTGGCCTTTGGGCTCCGTTTGCGTGTTACGTGCTTGCTCGTGAGTGACCACGTTGCAATTTAATAGCTGAATTGAACAAGTAGAGGTTACGGGCATGACAGATCAAAGGATTTACGCGCGCAAAGTTCAGCGTTGCACAGCACGTAGCCTGTTCTCAGCCGTCCTGCGTGTTACCACACAAGTCCGCTGCGAGCAACGTTACAGGGCTAATTTATTAGCCTTACACGTAAATCTGGAGTTACGGGCTACGTTTTAAGACGTAGCCCCAATTTAATAGGGCTGTAAGGCCTCAATTCTAATCCTGTATATACATTAGTCACATATATTTAATTTAAATAAAGATAAATAAATAAAATAATAATATATATACATATATATGGTTTCTTGCCTCAGTTACAGCGCATGTTCTCACTCATTATAATACTCATGATGTTCTCATTTCCTATCGGTTCTTAGAGCCATTTCTCATCCGTAAAGCTTGGTTTGGTGTAATTAACGAATGAACACATATTTCTACACTGAAATCTCTAGCAGATAAGGCAGGATTTACGTATTTGGTCTGTGTGGTGTAAGATTGCGAGGGTGAAAAGATTAGAATTAACGTGTAACGTAGGGGGGAAAATCTCCCACAGCCGAATTTACTTTATACCGACAATTACACCGCTCAGTTAGAGTGGGGGCCTAAATATGTATTTAACTTTGGAAATGTCATTTTTGTTCTACTTTTATTTTGGTTGGCATTGCAATTTAAAATTTAAACTAGTGGATTTGGGAAGCAGTGCATCTTGCAAGATGATTTCTTATAATCAGTAACGTTTCCTGAGGAGGATAGAGGAACTGGACCTGTGAATTTCAACATAATCCCTTATTACAGAAAATGTACACAGATAGGAAATGCCCATAAACATCACAGAACAATAATCTTTTAGACATATAATATTGTAGAGAAGCTTTTTGCATTCCCGCTAAAAAATATAGCTTGTTATTAATGAGAAAAAATAACCATATGTTATGTATATTATAGCACAGAGGGTTTAGCTATGGTGGCTCAATATACCTTGGATTGTCTGATGTGTAATGGGGTGTTCTTTGTTTGGGGAGTGGGGGAAAACTTTATATTTTTTGTCACTTTCACCTAAAAAACATATCCAAAATACGCCACTACCTTACACAAGAGACAATTAAAATTCGTATTCACTCTCTCATCATATCTCGCCTCGATTACTGCAACTCTCTCCTTGCTGGCCTTCCTATCACCCATCTGTCTCCACTCCAATCCATTTTGAATGCGTCCGCGAGACTCATCTACCATACTAAACAATCAGTGTGCAGCACTTCTCTGTCAGGCACTCCACTGGCTTCCCATAGCCTCTAGAATACAATTAAAAATCATGACCCTAACATATAAAGCCCCCCACAATAGTGCACCCTCCTACATCTCTGCTTTCGTCCCAAAATACACTACCACCCGCCCTCTTCGCTCTGCTAATGACCTTCTTCTCTCCTCCTCTCTCATCACCTCCTCTCACTCCTGTCTTCAAGACTTTTCTCGTGCTGCCCCTATTCCTTGGAACTCCTTACCTCGCTCCACCAGACTATCGTCCTGCCTCAAATCCTTCAAAATCATAAAAAAAACATTTATTTAAAAAAAACTATCATCTTTAGCCTCTTCATTCACTATGCATCTTTTACTCTCCTGTACCTCACCCACACTCTTTAGAATGTAAGTTTGCCAGTTTCAATCTTGTGAGGTGCTCTAGGGAAAGCACAGTGTATATCAGATTGAAAGCTCAATAACAGGGTCTTCCATTATTTTCATTGTGGGGTATTGTTTATACTTGTACCTAACCCCTGTATTGTTTTTGTGAAGTTTGTAACAAATGAACACCATTAGTAATTGTATAAGTAGTAGACATTAAATCAATTTTATGCAAAATCTTTATTTTAGTAGACTCTGCTCGTGCCTGAGGGATGCCATGTTCCTGCTTACCTGGAGACTTGAGAGGGAATACTCTTTAGATTTTCAAGAATGTATGGAAGGGAATTTGTTGATGAATTGGTGGATTTGGACAATAATTACAAATCTTTATTTCCCTGCTCTGTTACCACTCACTTGTTGTCACGACCCAGATTTAAGGACCTCAGTACACCCCTAATTCTCGTACTGTAGATTATAGGAGCAATCTGCAGGTTGTGACTTTATATTCATCTTAGTCCCAGCATTTCAGATCAGATCCCAGCATCATTCATGGAGACACAGAGAAATCAGACCACACCATTTTTTAGTGCATAGAAGACTGCCCGTTTATTCTCCCTTGCATTTCCAGATATCTCCAACACAACCCCAAAAGATCCACATCCACACCCCTTCCTCCACTGACATTCTTTCCTGTGAGATAATGGATCTGATATGTTTTACAACCCCCGAAAGCAATACTAGCCTACAGCTTTTATTACAGAGCACAGAGACAAAGCATTTACCTAAACTTAGCTAGACTTACCCCCACCTGAGACAACAAACTCCCAATTTGTTTATTACTTTATGACACTCTAACAGGACTGAACATTCCATCAGGGTTAACCCCTTCAAGTCCAGGCCTTAACACAAAACTTTATCAGATCTTAGCACATTCTTACCACATTCTGAACACTAAACATTACATTACAAACAATTATTATTACAGTCATAACAAAATAGTCCATGAGTTCAGAAAATTATGTACTTTCCCTCCAAAGGGATTTGCATAAATTAGAGAAATGGGCAATTAAATGGCAGATGAGATTTAATACGAATAAATGTAAGGTTATGCATATGGGAAGGAAAAATAGCTGTGCAATTTATAATCTTAATCGAGCAAATATAGGGGTATCAAATATTGAAAGGGATTTGGGTGTGCTTGTGGACAACCACCTGTAACAGTTATCAATGCCAAGCAGCATCTGCAAAGGCAAATAAAATATTAGCATGTATTAAGAAGGGTATAGAAGCCAGGGAAACAAATATAATTCTGCCACTATACAAATCCCTATTCCCCCCTCATTTGGAATTTGGAGTACAATTTTGGCACCATTAAATAAAAAGGGCATTTTAGAGCTGGAAAGGTACAGAGAAGGGATACAAAACAATAAAGGGGAATAAAGGGGCTAAGTTATGAAGAAAGACTAACTAAATGTAAAAACTTATTTTCTCTGGAAAAAAGGCATCTAAGAGAGGATATGATAACCTTATATAAATAAATGGGTCAGTATAAAGATTTGTCAGTGGGGCTTTTTGTGCAAAGAGGTTTTCAACTGACAAGATTCCACCTTAAAGAAAGAAAAGGGTTCTTCACAGTAAGGGTTGCTACCAAGGGAGGTCGTGACAGCGGATTTTATAGATAACTTTAAAAAGGGGATTGGATATCTTTTTAATGAAAAAAGGGTATTCAGGGTTATCCTGGAGAATTAGAGCGGGAGTATTGATCCAGGGAGGAGTCAGATCACCAGTATCTGGGGCCAGGAATTAATTTATTTTTCATTTTGAGACAATTGGCAAAGTTTCACTTGTTTTTTTTTCTGTTTGCCTTCCTCTGGATCAATTAACAATTAATATTGAAGATTGGCTAAAAGTATTTTTTCTACCTCAATTACTATGTAACATTGAAAGGGAATGATGGCTATCATGGCAACTCCTGTGCATTGTCAGACTCTGTTAAAATTAATATAACTGCTTTTATGTCCAGGACATACATAGCTGTTAATGTTATTTTTTTGGCGTGATATTTTTGATTGTCTACAGTAATCCTTTAAGATATGCTGATCAGTTAAAGTGCATTAAAAACATTGTACTAGGCATTTTCCTGAGATTTTCATTTTGCTGAGATATTCAGCATTATTTGCACAGCTCCTTTATGCTTATATGTTGCTCTGTATGGTTATGTGTACCTCAAATTATCATTTATATATTATATACCTGTTCATGATGGTGTTCTGACAATATTGTGGGGCACTCAGAACTAATGCTTCTGTATTCCAAAGCAAAGTGGTGCTAATATACTTCTGATTGGAATCATTGGCACACTGGGAACACTTTTTTTGATAGACATATTTTGAGGTGCCCATGTGGAAATGGAAAAATGGTGAAAAAACACACAAGATGTAAAGATATATAGATAGTAATATAACATCTGATTATAAACAGAAAAATGATTAAATGACTGCCTAAACTCACACTCTGTATTACATTTACAGTTATTAGATAAATCGATTGTAAAAAATATTTTTAACAATTTCCTGTAATTTCAAATAAATAAATGTAGTTCTATCATGATTGAATATGACCTAAATGTAACAAAGTTATAGGCCCCATTATATAGTTGCAGTATATAATTGATAGTGCAGAATATAAAATACAGTGATGTTTTTCTGTTGACGATTATAGATAAATGGACTTGGCAGATGTTCCAACTATGGTCTGATTTATAACTATAAGTAATAGCATATGCTTGTATTTTATTACAAAATACATTTTCTTACAGTATACTTTTATTAAAGTTTGAATGTCAGATTCCTAGTAATTGTCACTTGCTATCTTAAGGCTGTGTTTTGTTATCTCCATCCCATACAATTCTATATAGCACTTTGTTGAATTCCTCCATCTCTTCACAGCTTCAAATAATCATGGAGAACTCATCTATTCAGACAAGATTACATCTATGCTCCCTAACATCCACTGAATGGATCCTGTCAGCTGACCAGACCAGCATCTGGAAATTGCCTCCCTCTTGTCTGAAGATACTCTGCACCCATTTAGACTGAAAGATATCACAACCTCAACTCCTTCTGTATGCATTATTTAGTTTGGCATTAGTATTAACTGGCACAACTACTTAAGTATATAGCAAATCCAACTATACTTTGTTTATACGAATTAGGTGGCAAAAGCTAGATGAAAATGTAAAACTGAACACCTATGAGATAAGTTTTAATGGTGTGGGCGTAATTTCAAACACGTTTTACTGTAGATAGCAAAAGATTGGAAGGTGGGCAGTATATATGGACATGATGATGAGCTGACTGGAGGTAAAATTCGGAAATAGATTCCATCCGAGCCGTTAAACCCACCTCGGAACCAACCTTAACGTACGAAAAATGGTGGAACTGCGCGCACCTAAAAACAGTCAAAACACACCAAATACTCACAAAAACGACATAAAAAGCTTACCCATAGCAAGGGGGACACCCAGGACTTCTGAAAGTGACGTTACAACTCCATTTAAGTCCAAATTCCAGAGTTCAGACACACGAAAATCCCCAAAGCAAGAGAAAAAATGGCCCCCGAAAAAAATAAAAACGAGGCTCAAAGACCCAGGACCGCCCATCCACCTACAACTTACCGAATAAGGGATCCGAGATAAGCTCGGAAACCCGGATTAACCGCAGGGGATCCGAGATAAGCTCCGAGCCCTGCATTAACCCCACATTAACCATCGCAGTGGGGGTCCCGATTGCACGCGATCGGTGGCCGCCTCTGCAATCAAAATTCAAAATTCCTGCGTTACAGGTCCTTAAAGGACCGTAAAGGTCCTTAAAGGACTCGTTGTAAAAGAAAAAAAATTTACACTGTCACCCTGTCAATCATGGGGGTCAATACAGACCCCCATAAAACCCTCATTAACCCTGTCACTCATGGGGGTCAATACAGACCCCCATAAGCCCTTCATTAACCCTGTCACTCATGGGGGTCAATACAGACCCCCATAAGCCTCTATTTAACCCCATCAGTCCCATAAGGGTATATTAACACCATTATGGGCCTGTTACAACACTACATTAACCACATAAGTGCCATGATGGTCCTCAAGGACCATCATAACACTAAGTATAAACACTATACTGCACTGTACCACCCCCAATAAAACATTAAAGATCAACTAAACACCCTCTACACTAACCTATTAACATCTACACTACCTACCCCCTATTATATTAACCCCCACCACTCTAATTACAGAAAATAAAAAAGGAACTTTATAGAAAGAAAAAAAAACGTTACAACTCCCCTCCCTCACTACAGAAAAAAAAATACACACCTGAAAAGAAAATACATATAATACAAATACATATAATACAAATACATACAATTACAATACAATTATATACAATTACAATACAATACACCCCTATCTAATATACATCACACAATATATCTAAATAAATAGCATAATCTAATATACATGCTATCTATATAATAATACATTCCCAATCTATCTAAATAAATAACACAATTTAATATACAATACATCCTATGCTATCTATATGAAACGCATACCCCTAGCTAACATATAATTAATGCTATCTATATATTAACTAATCTAAGTCTAAGCTAAAATAAAATAATTAAGACCACTTACCTTTGCAGATGTCCATTGGGATCAGCCACCTACGAAAAAAAAAAAAAATGAGTGCAACACGTTTACACTTCTAAAATAAACATTCTATACATTCTATACATTCTAAATATTCTACTCACCTTTCCGGCATGTCCCGTCCGGCATTCTTTGAATCTTTCTCCGGCGCGGCACCTGTTAAAAAAAACACAACATTAATAGACATACATCAAAATAAAATAAACATAATCTACATTCTACTTACCTCCCTGCGATGTCTCCGGCCTCCTCCGGATCCTCTTCTGCCACGCCCTGTAAAAAAAAATATATATATATACTTACATCCGCACTCCCGGACATCCCCGACGCTAATGAGGCTCCAGGAGACTTTTCCGGAAGAAAACAAGCAATGGCGCCTTCTGATTGGTTGAAAACAATGTCTATCAAATTCACCCAATCAGGAGGCGCCAATGTGTGAACCAATCACAAACGGATACACCTTAAAATACCACTATGATTGGATAATGCACCTATCAATCTTTATTTAAACCAATCACAAGGCGCAGATGCCTTCAGCCAATCACAATGGAATACACCCCCACAGGGTGATTGGTTGAAGCCTCTGCGCATTCTGATTGGTTGCACTGCCAATAGCCAATCACAATGGAATACACCCTCACGTACTGATTGGTGAAGGATTTGCGCATTCTCATTGGCTATTGTTAATATCAATCAATATTACAGCCAATGGGAAGGCGCAGATGTCTTCACCAATCAGTACGTGGGGGTATATTCCATTGTGATTGGCTGATGGCAATAAAGCCTTAGGATTGGTTCAAATAAAGATGGACAGGTGTGTTATCCAATCACCGTTGTATTTTGGGGTGTATACTTTTTTCATTGGTTCACAAATGGGGTCTTCTCATTGGCTGAATTTGATAGACAGACTTTTCAGCCAATCAGAAGCCGCCATTGCCAATTTTATTCTGGAACACTTCATAGGAAGGTCATTAGCGTCGGAGACATCTGCCAGGGCGGATGTGTGACGCTTTTTTTTTTTCCTTCATGAGAGGAGGCCGGAGACATCGCGGAAACGTAAGTATAATGTATATTGTGTTTATTAAAATTTGGTTTATGTTTACTAATGTAATGGTTTTTTTTACAGGAGTATCGCCGGACAAGACACAAAGATGGACGACGGAACATGGAGGACGTGACATGCTGGGACGTGACATGCTGGAACGGGACATGCTGGAAAGGTGAGAATTATATTTAGAATATTTAGAATGTTTAGAATGTTTAGGTATTTCATGTAAATGTGTTGTATTAATTTTTTGAATCTTTTTTACCGTAGGTTGCTAATCTGAAGAAACATCTCAAAGGTAATTGGTCTTAATTATTTTATTGTAGCTTACAATTAGGGTAGCTATATATATATATAGATAGCATGTATTAGATAGATAGGGGGATGTATTATTAGATAGTATTGTATATTAGATAGTGGGATGTATATTACATTATATAGTGGCATGTATATTAGATAGTGGCATGTATATTAGATACTGCCATGTATATTAGATAGTGGCATGTATATTACATAGTGGCATGTATATTAGATAGTGGCATGTATATTAGATAGGGGTGTATTGTATTTTATTTAATTGTATTGTATTTTATTTAATTGTATTGTATTATATTTATGTATTATATGTATTTCATTTTCAGGTGTGTAATTTTGTTTTACATTTTGTAGTGAGGGGGGTTGTAATGTATTTTTTTTTCTGTAATGTTCCTTTTTTTATTTTTTGTGACTTAGGTTTTTTTTTTTTGGTTCTGTAATGTACATTTTTTATTTTTGGTGATTTTAGTTTTTCTTATTTGATGTAATGTAGATTTCTGCTTTTTGAGGAATTTAGTTACTTGAGGCACACAGTACACTCACATTGTGTGACAAACAGCATTTCAACACTTTCTTTTATTGACCGTCATTTTTTTATAAAGAATGATGTATTAAACTTATACAATTAGGAAGTATAGTAAGTACAACTAGACTGTAATTCATAACAGACTAAAAATGTCCAGTGTTTATACAAAGTAGTAAGGACCAATATAAATGTGTCAATGCATTGAGTTTAAAAAGTAAATACAATATTTTGTGAGAAAATATGCAATGTGAAGCCTAAAAAGCATAGGGGCTCCTGGGCTGGCAATATTTCATATTGTTTAAAATGTAGCAGTGTGTAATTTATCCTAGTATTAAAGTACTAGTAACTTACCAATCATAAATGACTGTGTCATATGTTATCTTCATTTGCCTGTGCTGTCTCCCTCTGTGCTGTCTCTTTTTTGCTCCGTCTCTCTGTGTGCTCCCTCTACGTGCGTCCTCTCTCTCTCTGTGAGACCTCTGTCTCTCTATGCACTGTCTCTCTCTCTGTGCACTCTCTCTCTCTGTCCCCTCTCTCAGTGTGCCCTCTCCTTGTGTGTGCGCTCTATCTTTCTGCTTTGTCTCTCTCTGTATCCTCTCTCTGCGCTCTGTGATCTCTCTGTCTCTCTCCCTCCTCTCTTTCCCTCAATTTTTCTCTTCTCCTCCTCCTCTCTCTTTCTCCCTCTCTCTCCCTTCCCTTTTGCCTTCCTCTCTTTCTCTCCCTCTCTCTCCCCTCCCTTTCTCACTCCCTCTCTCTCTGCTTGCCTCTTTCCATTTTTCTCAGCCTCCCTCTCTTCCTCCCTCTCTGTCTTTCTCTCCCTCTCTTTCCCTCTCTCTGCCTCCATCCCTCACTTTCTCTGCCTCCCTTTCTGTCTCC
Source organism: Discoglossus pictus (assembly GCA_027410445.1). Lineage (NCBI taxonomy): Eukaryota > Metazoa > Chordata > Amphibia > Anura > Alytidae > Discoglossus > Discoglossus pictus. The sequence goes on from CM050169.1 coordinate 25,185,071, forward strand.
CTTCCTCTCTGCTTCCCTCCCCCTCTCTCTCTCCCACTCCCTCCCTTCCTCGCTCCCCCCCCCCCCCCCCGGCAACACAGTGCAGCGCATGCACAATAGAATGGCTGCACCATGCATGTGCACAATGCCGCAACTGCTCAATCACCGCAACAGTTAAACGATTCTCCTGCATTACCAGCAATCAGGATGTGAGTGATGCCTGTACACAATGCATTGTGCCAGCATTACTCACATCTATTAACTATTATAGGTGATGGTGTCATGGCCACATGGTTATCAGGACTGTTACAGCCATGATAGCATGGATAGGGTTAAGATGTATGCCAAAGTATTCTTTCATTTTGTGCAATGTTTTCCCCATGTTTGTAATAATTTGTCCAAAGAGCTGACTATCTTTGACTATTTGGTTTCACCAAGGAGTATGTTGTTGTGTCCCTGTGTACTTGTATATGTCATGCTTAGTCTTAAAATGCAGCATTTCCCTGTGTGTTTTAATAAAGTATGTGATGTGGGGGTCTCAAGGGAGGGGACCACAGGTTGAGGGGTACTCGGTTGGAAAAGGGAACAATGGATGGTCAGTTAAGGAAAGGGTCATGTAGGCAGTCAGACAAGGTGTCACCACCATTGTTCTGCCTGAATGCCCCCAGGAAAGCTGAGAACAAAAGATAGATCAGGGTTAGCAGTCAACATGGCTTCTGGCCAGCAGGTGGTAGTCGGGCGGAGGAGGGGTGACATTATTCAATGGACAGCTCCGCCCCCCACGTTGCCGAAAGCATGGGCTATGAGGATTGGCTAATTCTATGTTTGTCTAGGGTTGTGACTTATTGTAATTGGTCACTGTTCTGTTTACATTTGCTGTATGTTCATAAATAAACCAGTTCCAGTTTGGGCTTACATAATTTATGTGTGAGTGCCATTCTGGGAAAAATAATAATCCTTGCCTGGGATTATGACTGCTAATCCTGTATTTTTTAGTTTGTTACAGAATTATCTATATGACAGGTTGGGATGACCTATGGCTTCTATTGGGCTTGATAAGAACCTAATTCAAATCTACGCAGTAGGATTGTCTTGTTCTTAGTGAATCTCTGACAGCAGGGACAGAACCAACTCTGCTCACAGCCACCAAAGTGCCCAGAAAACCACAGGAATCAGTAGAGCCAGCAAATGTTACTGACTGTAACAGAGTCCACTGCAGGTCCAGCAGCAATAATCCCAGTAATAAGGGTTATTATTTACGCAGAATGAAACACACACATCATGTATGTATGTTTAAACTAACAGCCTTTATTGATGTGGTCCAACATTTATGCACAACCCAGTCCAACAAAACTCCACCAGCCACCCACCCTGACCATGTGGGGAGTCCTGTCCATCAGGGATGTCATTCTCCCACTCATCCTCCTTAGTCCTACTTTACTACCCCGGCTTATTGGCCCTTTCATCCCGGATTTACAGGGGGTATCTAATCAAATCAGGAGTGCAAACATATACCCAGCATGCTTCTCCCTTCACATTGGAGTGTCCACTGGATCCCCTACAACAAAGCACCTTGTAACTAGTGACCCCTCTGCCCCAGTGACTCTGGTAATTCACTTTATTAACCCTCTGGGAAAATGCAGCATTTCAATACCAAACATGCATGGATACCACCTTTACATTCATAAATCTACACAATAATACACAATAATACAATAATTCTGATCACCCTATATTGTGGCCTCTCCATGAACAAACATGGCTTCCCCAAGAGGTGAAGGAAGAAAAAATACCAATTAATCCAGGGCCCCCAATATTTCAACAGTCTCTCAAAGTTTTGCCCCCACCTGGAAATCACAGTTATAAGCAGTTGTTGTTTACTGTTGTTTATTTCTTATTTTTGTTTATAATAATTTAAATAAACACTGTGGCATTTTCATCTACCATCAAAGGAACTGTCTTCTTTACAAAGGTCAGATATCATTCATTTATTGAAAGGAAGGAACTTGATTCTGCTCTCTTTAGTAAAGATTTAATTTTTTTCTAACTATTTTGATTTCCAGTGTGAAAAGAATATATTACCTTTCACAAATGTCAACAAATATGAAAATCAGAAATAAAAAGAAATATACACAATTCACAATGTCATACTAGTTATACCGATATTTTCTATATATAACATTTGTATTCAGGACTCTCTCCTTTTAGGTACCTGCTGGTGTGGCCAAAATGTCAGAGAGAGAAGAAGAGGGCGAGTGATGGGTAAGGAGGGTTGGAGAAATGAGCGAGGAGTGCAGAGATTAGTAGGCTGACCTGCTAGGAGTGGTAGAGGGACTAGATTAGCTTGGAACAGTCAAAACAGTAAGTAAATAACAATATCAAAAGGATTCTCTGTGTATCCTGATGAATACCTCTTTAAACAAAACATTTATAGAACATGAAAATGCACCTCTATTTACCAAAAAGAAGAAAGAAAAGAATACCCTTTAAGGATTTCTATAATTCCTTGCCACTAGTTAACATAAATTTAATTAAAGTTATAAAATTTTATTTAACAACATTGAAATCATAAATTAAAAATACGACTGTATAAAGAAAAAAATAAGAGCACTTATTACTGTTTAATAGCTCGATGGCAAATTGTGTTCGGTATATTTGACAACTATATGTTATAATTATGTTTTCAGCAGTTTGTTGGGGGATTTATTTAAACATTGATTTCTATAGCAACATTTGTTAGTATTTTCCTAAAAAAATAGCTTGGAATTGGTAGTTTCTTTGTTGATTTAGATGTAGCCATGAATGTAGCTTTAACATGTTACACGGCCACATGTTGTCATGTCCACACGCCGGTCTCATGTCCACGCCGGTTGTTCCTCCATTGCTGTGGCTTAGGTGCTGGTTATGCCTCCTCTTCTCCCCTCCTTGCCTTCTGTCCCTGCTCTTGTCTCCCCCTTCCTTCCGCCTTGTTTCCCCCTTGTCCCTATACTGTCTGTTTGCCTCCCCCTGGCTTCCTCCTCCCGCCTTCTCCCGTCTCTCCCTCTCATTTTCTCTGCTCCTCCTGGCTCCCCTTTCTGCCTCCTTTTCCCTTCACTTCTGCCCCACGTCACCTTTCTTGCTTCCCTGCCAGTTTCTTATGCTCTTCCTGATGTTTTTTGGCCTTATCTGGCAGCTTCAGAGACTTCAGCCTCACTCTGAAGTGTCCCATTGCCTAGCAACACTCAAATCTCACTTCTCGCGTGATTTCCAAGGCTTTGGCGCCAAATTCAAATTTTAAATACCCACCTCTGCTATATATACTATATCCAATTTCACTTTTCATAAATTACATCACAATTCCTTATCACTTTCTTTATTTTATTTTCTACAAAGTTGCACTAATCACTACTCCTATCTAACCCCCTTCTTAAAGAGACAGTACACTATTGTAATCCTTACTCCCTTATCACCACGATACTATTCCACTGTCACTGTCAGTATTAATCTCCATCTTAACCTCTTAATTCTTACTCCTTAGAATTAAAGGAACAGCACCCCAACTACGAATCTCCCTGTATCCCCAGTTTACAAGGTTCTACGCTTTTTCTGCCACTGTCCTCAAGCTAGATCATCATCATCACACTTGTCCACCTTTAGCCACATTCACTAGCATTATTTAATTCACTGTTAAAAAGTCACTAATCACTACTCCTATCTAACTCACTTCTTAAAGAGACCGCCACTATTATAATCATTTTCTTCATTCAGACCGCGTTACCCAATCCACTGACACTAATCCAGTATTATCGTCCGTCATAACCTCTTAATCCTTACTATCCAGATTTAAAGATACGGCACCCCAAATACGAATTTCCCTGTATCTCTCACTTCCAAGGTTCTACAGTTTGTTCTGTCTCTGTCCTCAAGCCAGATCATCAGCACACATGTTCACCTTCAGCCACATTCACTATCAATAATTAATTCACCTATAAGTGTCACTAATCACTACTTCCAGCTAACTCACTTCTTAGAGACAGTAAACTATTATAATCCTTTACTTCATTCATACCACGTTACCATTCCACTGTCACTAATACACCATTAACTGCCATCTTAACCTCTTAATTCTTACTCTCTAGATTTAAAGGAAGAGCACCCTTACTCCAAATCCCCTCATATTTGCATTTCCAAGATATTTGCAATTTCCTAGATCAATTCACTATCATTACTTAATTAACTGTTAGTGTCCCTTCACTTCCATATTCATTCCCTTATTTCTTTAACTACCATGAGGATCTCAACATCCTATTAACTATTACTATTCATTCACACACCATATATCAACACTCCATAATGGCAATTTTCTTATGCTTGCTTGAAGCTCGTCATTTAACCTTCATGCACATTTTAAGACCTTCCTTCGAATCATGTACTCTAGAAGTCGCTTTTATTGTCATACCTATACAATCTCAAATCATTCAAGGGATCTCAGAGCTCATAGCTCCAAGTTGATAAGCCATCATCGGGCTCCGATCATACTACTTCCTCATGACAAGCTCTGACCCGTTCTTTCATTTCAGACTATTGTATTTATTAATCATCTCCTCCAATGACATAGGGGATAATAAAACTATTTCCCAAGGAGATGTCTCAGTGTCAGTGAAATCAAAAGACACCCATCTGGTGAATCCCAATCTCATCTTTCCGGTACAGATAGCCTTCCTTCCCAAGTTTCCTTATCTCCTGAAAAATCACAGTCAGCGGCAAGCTATCAATCACCCCTTTGACTGTCCCGCGCTTAATGCAGAATCATGGTCAATATTCAGGTCCTGCCAGAAAGTCAGAGCTGCATAGGTTCCTCCAAGTGACCGGACCCGCTCAACCTGCCGCTCTTCCTATGCCAGATGACCAGTTCACTCAGTTACAGAGTAACATTGTGCACATAGATTAATAATTTCTTTAAAGCTTCTTTAAATCCATGATCAGTAGTATCATGAATGTTTTGCCTCCTGTCCACCTGTTAAAATATTTCTTAAGTCTTTTCACTTCCTTTCAGGCCACTCATCGCAAGCGTCTTTTTCCAAAATCTTCACAACTTTTTGGCATGATCCTTTCGGGCTTAGCACCTCACCACCCATCACTGCTGCCATGAAACTTACCGTCCACAGGTTCCTGAGACCAAGCGATTCGCAATCTCACGTTCAGAAATCAGATATCTTACTAGGCAAGACCTCAGTTTTGTTGATAATCATTGGACTCTTACCCTTCAATCTTCACCGACTGATCGCACTCCCACTGTCATCACCTACTATCCCACTCACAACCTTTAGTGTCCACTCTCCACACTCTTTATAACACTCTACTTCAAAACCTATTTTGCACCCTTTTCTAAGTATCTCTAGCCAGCCTTTAACCACCACTATCTTCCTTCGATACATCAGAATCTTTCCTACGAGACTTGGCTACAATCCTTTCTCCTATTCTGAGCATCTATTCCGCAATGGGGCAGTCTCAACGGCTTCCGAAAACAATACGCCAGTGCACGTAATCATGGCCATAGGGTGCTGGAGCTCACTGTTTCATTAGATACATTCTCTACCAACCAACAGAAGTCCTGTAAGCCTTCCGAAGCTGAATCAGTGAATCTTCCAGCTGATTTTTGGCCCTCTAAGCAGGTGGAGAAAGCGTAGCTTTGACCACACCACCAGCTACTCAGGGAGACGGATCCAACCCCAAATTGCCAGTTTTAATTAACAGGAATTGTGGGAGGAGCCCTATCCCAAATCCCCTTGATAAACCCCTCCTTACTTATCTCTTACCTGCACACCATTTTCATGTCACCCACCCCCTCTCCCTACTTTCCATTACTTATTCTATCCCTTCGCCCTCTAAGCAGACTGAGAAAGTGTAGTTTTGGCAATACCTCCAGCTACTCAGGGAGAGGGACCCAACCACAATGAATGCCTCCACTAGACTCCTCCACAATACTCAACACTCACTCTCTCCTTCAGGACTTTTCATGCGCTACCCCTATTCTTTGAAAATCCTTGCCTCGCTCCACTAGACTATCCTCAAAACCTTAAAAAAAATCATTAAAACGCACAACACTTCTCTCACCATCCTGTATCACACCCATTTCATTTAGACTGAAAGATTGCAAGTTTTCAATCTTGTAAGGTGCTTTAGTTAAAGAAATGTGTATATTTGTTTGATTTTAAGCTCAAAAACAAGACCCTTCATTCGTTTGCAATGTGTTAATCCTGTCTTGATTTGAACTTCTTATCTTATGGATAAGCACAGCCAGACACATTATGTGCCTGGTGTGCTGCGATCCATAGGGTCACCGAGAGTCAGGCGCTACTGAATGCCTGAACAACAATAAACATATTTTTTGCCAGTAATAAGGTATTGAATAATTGCTCCAACAGAGCCATGAGATTATTAGAGTTAGTTCAGTTTATAGTACCTGGACTCATTCTGGCGTTAGACATATCGTAAATAACTGTTTTGTAGCACTTATAGATAATATGATGAGTTTGCATTTTGTTTGACGGAATGAACTTTATCCCTAGATAATTAAAATCATTTAAATATTGTATATTTGGCTTGCTGGGGCTGCAGCATTAAGCACAGTTATTTATATCTATCTGATTAATTAAAAATTACAAGCACCTGCTAAAAATAATGTGCTTTGTTTCTTGAAACCAAAAATTTAAGATTGTTCTTCTATTTTATGCAGTGAACAGGATATAAAGGTGGAAGCTCCAACGTCGGCTGCAATGAGTCGAAGGCTCATTGCACGCCGCAAATGCGGACCCTCGCGAACCGAGGGGCCGCATTTGCGGAGGTGGAGACTCTACGGCGCCTCACACTAGGTTACAGAAACCCACACACGCGGCACTTTAAGAAAATAGGTCTAACAATCAATCACTAAATACGGACTTACACAAAAAAATACGAGCCGCGGTACTTAGAAAAAAAAAACATTACGACCTTGCAAAAATACGACCTTAACGGCCGAACCGCGCGCACCTGAAAACATTAAAAACACAATAAATACACACAAAAAAGGCATAACAAGCTTACCCACATTAAGGGGGGGCACCCAAGACCTCTGAAAGTGAACTTACACCTCAATTTAAGTCCAAATTCCAGAGTTTAGACACACGAAAATCCCCTAAGCGAGAGAAAAAATGGCTGCCAAAAAAAAACGAAAACTAGGCTACAGGACCCTAAACACGCAAAACACCACCAAGCACATACGGATTTTCAAAAAAGCTGTATGAAGTACAAGATACACTCTGACCAAGGACGCTAAATCATCCACACCCGCGTACCACACACACATTCGCCGCCATTTTGCAACACTAACTTACACAATGCGGAAGTACACAGCTAGACTAACGGCTTCCCCTCGCGCACGCTGCTTATTTACACTACACATTGCTGGCACTTACACCTCAGCCAAACCGACATTGTATGCTGCAGGAACATCAAAACAGATTGTCAGCTCTTCAGCACAATGCCTCCTGCATATATTACTTCCAAATGGGTAAAGTATATTATTTTATTAATTTATTAATTATTTAATTACCTCACAACGATTGCCAACGCTGCTCATAGCACACAAAGCCTTGCAATAAGCGCAAAAAGCAGATCAGCACTGACCAAAAAATAACAGCAATAGCGCCTAACAGAAAAAAAAATACAACAACCAACAGCCTCTCAATGAGCGCCAAAGGCGCTCAGCGCGAGGCTCGCAATGAGCACCGAAGGCGCTCAGCGCAAGGCTCGCAATGAGCGCCAAAGTATCTCAGACCACAAAAAAAATTAATATCTGTGGCAAACAGCATTACCTGCCTTACAATTTTATTGCCCCATCATTTTTGACGGGCAAGTCGCTAGTATTTATTAAGAAACAATGTTGACAATAACACTGTATACAAAAAATGCACAATAATCAATATTATATATATATATATATATATATATATATATATATATATATACATATATATCCAAAAGATATGTCACACAGGTGTGAGAATTTAGGTAATGTAATATATAGATCCAAAAAAAACGCTAAAAACATACAAAAAAATTAGCATAATTGCCCAGCAAGGGCAAATCTAGCCTAGTGCCTGTTTAGCCACTTGTGCAGCTTTGCTAAGGGCAGATTGCAGGCTTAAATACTCTGGTAGGTTCATTAAGGAGAGGTACATATAGACAGTGCCTTACCATATTGTCTCTAAAATTAGGAAATAGATAAGAAGTAATACCAGACCTTTCTACAGTATATTGTTATAAAGATATCTCTCATTTCTTTTTCAAATCATACAAAATATAGCAAGTTGTTAAATATTATATATATACTAGCGACTTGCCCGTCAAAAAATGACAGCAAAAAAATTGTAAGCTAGGGAATGCTGTTTGCCACCCAATGTAAGGGTGTTGGTCCTCTAGTATCTTGGGCGCTTATTGCGAGCCTCGCATCGGGGCGCCTTTGGCGCTCATCATGAGGCTTGCAATGAGCACCTTTGCCACTCATTGGGAGCCTGTCCCCTGGTGTAGTTTTGGTCTTGAAAGCTCCTTTTGTGCTCTTTGCAAGCCCCGCGCTGAGCGCCTTCGGTGCTCATTGCGACCCTCTCTCTGGTATTTTTTTTTTTTTATATAGACTGAATTAATATTTACCTATTTGTAATTAATATATACAGCAATCATTATGCTGAAGAGCTAACAATAGCTTTTGTTTTTCCTGCAGCATACAATGTACATTTGGACTGTTGCTGACCTGAGTACAAAGTGTCAGCAATGTGCGTAGTGCGCGAGGGCAAATTGTTTATTTAGTTGTGTAAAGCAGCATTTTAGAATGTTAATGTTATTAGTTTTAAGTTAGTGTTGTAAAATGGCGGCGATTGTCTATGTGTTACGCGGGTCTGGAGCATTTTCCGTCCTTCCTAATAGTGTATTTTGTACCTCGTACATTCCTGTGTAAAAGTCTTACGTGCCTGGCGGTGTTTTGCTCGGTTATCTGTGGCGTAGCCTCGTTTTCATTTTTTTCGGCCCGGTATTTTATTTCTCGCTTAGGTGATTTTCGAGTGTTGAACCTTTGCAAATTCTTGGTGTCCCCCCTTGCTGTGTGTGAGGCTTTTTTTTTATTTATTTTTTTTGGTGTCTTGGGGCCCCATTCTATTATCGGCCGTAGGAGCTGCGGGGCCGCAAGGACCGGCCGCAAGCTATTTGCCTATTCTATTCCCTTCCAGCCGGGGACTCCGGCAGGCTTGCGGACGGCGCCTTGCTATCCCTTGCGGCCGCACGCGCCGGAGGAAAGCCTTTGATCTTAAACGGCCGCAAGAGTTTCGGCCGTAAGAAAATCCTGGTTGCTATTCAATTGCTCCGGGATCCCTCTCTGCAAGGCTAAAACCGAGCCGCAGATTACTTGCAGCAAAAAGGTCCCGCAGGCACACAAATAAGCACATAATAAAGCCATCCTGCACTCTGAGGAGACTATAAAGTGATTGTCGGTGTTAGCATTAATAGCACAACATTCCCCTACACTCGAATCCGTGAATAAAATTTTATTTTAATTTATGTCACATATCCATGTAAAAAGTCCAGAGGGCTTGGAGCACCTCAGACCCGCCCACGCTGCGGCCGGAAAATAAACAGTTAATGTAATCTCGGATTTGGGCTGATGTGCAATCCTCATGTCCCCCATAATGATCCCTAGCATTTACAGAGCTTTACAGTGTTGTCTTGAATTTAATTTTGCATTTAAAGATTTCGGAGCTTACGGCCGATTGCAAGATATACGGCCGGCCGTAAGGGGATAGCGTTGCGGCGCCGTATAATTGAATTGCAAGGTAACGGGAGCCCCGCAAGGAATTGCAGCTTTGCGGCCAATTTACGGCCGATAATAGAATGAGGGCCCTTGTGTTTGGTGTTTTTCGATTTGCGCGGTTAGGCCGTTAAATTTGTATTTTTGCAGGGTCCAGATTTTTTCTGGGGTCCTGATTTTTGCAAAGTGTTATGGGACGTAATTTTTCAAACTTCTACGGGGCTCGCACTGTGAATAGGAAATTTCTGTTGATCTGTAGCCCCGCAGGTCTTAAGGATGAGCGCCTATGGTGCGCATCTCCTCCAGTGCAGTGAGCGCCTTTGGCATGGACTGGTGCCTAAGTCATGCGCTCATCCCTAGCAGTGCAATGAGCGCCTTCGACGCACATTGCCTGCAACTGCAGCCCTCGTTTTCCTGATATCCAGTCGGCGGCGCGGCATGGAGGTCCCCCTGACGGCCAATCACAAACCATGCTATCGGCAGTAATCACTTCCGCGCTAGAACAGGAAGGCTGCAAGGCTGTAACTTGTGTTTTCAAGGCCGCAATCTCGGAGAAATGTAAATGCAAAAATAAATTCAAGACAACACTGCAAAGAACTGTAAATGATGGGGAACACAATACGTACGTTCCTGGGATGCTCTCCTACACTACAGAAATGTTTATAATCATTTAAAAAGCAATAAGGACTGCACTGGGGCCCCCAGGAGGAGAAGGGCACAGGGAAACATAGACTTTGTCTCATTAATTTATGAATCAGGCAATTTATTTTCATATTAAAAACTTGGAAACTTCCATGTCACTTAAATACATAGATTTAAAAATATGATTTGAGAAGTGTCAATATTATAGGTAAATTTAAGTTTTAATCGGTTTGTATTTAGAAAAACAGCAAATGCTATAAATTCTTGAGGGGGGGCTGTCCAGAGCACTAGAATATCATCTACGTATCTGAACCAGACTAGTATGTATTCAAAATAACCCCACATCAGAAACCTGGGTGGCCTCACACCAACCAAGAAACAGGTTGGTGTAACTTCATGCACATGGCGTGCCCATAGCTGTCCCGTTTTATTTGGAGGGAAACACTTTTTTGTTTGGATTTTAAGAAAATATGCTGTGGCTTTCAGGTCTTGAGATATACCACTTAATGGTTGTTCTACGTCTATGTTTTCAAGCATAGTCTGAATGAGTACATTTAGATATTGCAAGTGCCTCAAGGCGTCTTTATTATCTCTTAAATGAGAGGGGAGTGATTCCATTAATTCTCTCAGATGATATCACACAAAATAACTAATATTACTAAATTGTTAGTGCCCGAGACAATAGGTCTGCCAGGTATTGAAATTCTTTCCTCATGCACCTTTGGCTCTAGTTGGGTGTATAGGAAATAGGAAATGTAATTATTGGTTGAAAATAAATTGTTGTTAGTTGTCGACCTTTGATAAGATTGTTTTCAGAAGGCTTGGGTATTCTTTAGTTGGATCTTTAGGGATTTATTCATAGGTGTTTATTATTTTAGGGACTATTTCACCATGGCCTGTTATGATTCTACTTCTCCTGTAGGACCTAGTGTTCTTTGGAAAATCCCTTTATGCAGTAATGAGCACAGCATACCAGTAGACAGGAATTGCAGGAATACAGGTTAAAGTAACCCTCCCAGTGATTAGGAGCAAGAATCAGATAGGATCCATTGCAGTAATTCCCTTGTGTAGACCTCCCTGTCAACTCTCTCTCTCTCCAAGTAGCTTGGCCCCCTCAATTGCACCCCCTATTCCAAGAGCACAGGGAGAGAGCTGAGACAGATAGAAGAGATAGAGAGAGGAAAGAGAGAGAGGAGTGAGAGGAGACAGAGAAAGAGGAGAAAGAGAAGAGACAGAGAAAGAAGAGACAGATGGGAGAAAAAGGAGAGAGGAGTAGAGAGAGAGAAAAGAGACAAGACCGAGAGAGAATGAAAGAAGAGAGAAAAAAGGGAGACTGAGAAAAAGGACAGAGAGAGCGAGATAAAGAATGGACAGTGAGACAGCGAGAAATAAAGAGAGAACTGAGAGAGAGAAGAGAGAGAGACAAAGAGTGAATGTGTGTCTATATACGTGTATAGGTGTACGTATGTCTGCATGTGTGTATATATATATATATATATATTTAAAAGATTAAATAAACAAACCATATTTTATTGAGGAAAATTAAAATATTTTAATACAGTGGAGTAAGAATTAGTAATAAACCACAGAAACATGGAAGATTTTATAAATCATAAACCGCCCCCTCCCCACTAAAAATAATCAAATCAGTCATACGCCGCGTCTGCTGCTTCACCATCACTATGTACAGCGTGGGTTCCCATATACCCGGCATGTAGTCCAGGATAGGAGCTTCTAATAGATCAGGAGGGTATCAGACGTCTATTTTTGTTACATGATAAAGCTAGATCCACAATGTTAAAGCACCATATGCACTGTCTTGTAGTCTAGTGGTGAAAAGGAGCATCTCATATTTAGACTTGGCATGAAGGCGCTCCTTTCCAGCAACTGCGACCCTCGCGAAATTTACGAGGGTCGCAGTTGCTGGCAAGGAGCGCCAAAGGCGCTCCTTGCTAGCAACTGCGACCCTCGCAAACTTTACGTGGTAACGCAAATAAAATACGAGACACCTTACCACACATTACAACCTCGCAAAACACAGCCGCAACACGTGCACATGAAAACATAAAAAATCCAACAAATACACACAACAAATACATAAAAAGCTTACCTACAGCAAGAGGGAGCATCCAGGACCTCGGAAACTAAAGTTACACCTCAATTTAAATGAAATTAAAGCAGTTTAGACACTAAAAAATTCTCTAAGCGAGAGAAAAAATGGCCGCCGAACAAAACGAAAACGAGGCGACAGGTCCCTAAACACGCAAAACACTTCCATAAACCCGCAAAATAGCTACGTACAGTCAGGTCCATAAATATTGGGACATCGACACAATTCTAATCTTTTTGGCTCTATACACCACCACAATGGATTTGAAATGAAACGAACAAGATGTGCTTTAACTGCAGACTTTCAGCTTTAGTTTGAGGGTATTTACATCCAAATCAGGTGAACAGTGTAGGAATAACAACAGTTTGTATATGTGCCTCCCACTTTTTAAGGGACCAAAAGTAATGGGACAGATTAACAGTCATACAACAAACTTTCACTTTTTAATACTTGGTTGCAAATCCTTTGCAGTCAACTACAGCCTGAAGTCTGGAATGCATAGACATCACCAGACGCTGGGTTTCATCCCTGGTGATGCTCTGCCAGACCTCTATTGAAACTGTCTTTAGTTCCTGCTTGTTCTTGGGGCATTTTCCCTTCAGTTTTGTCTTCAGCAAGTGAAATGCATGCTCAATGGGATTCAGGTCAGGTGATTGACTTGGCCATTGCATAACATTCCACTTCTTTCCCTTAAAAAACTCTTTGGTTGCTTTTGCAGTATGCTTCGGGTCATTATCCATCTGCACTGTGAAGCGCCGTCCAATGAGTTCTGAAGCATTTGGCTGAATATGAGCAGATAATATTGCCCGCAACACTTCAGAATTCATCCTGCTGCTTTTGTCAGCAGTCACATCATCAATAAATACAAGAGAACCAGTTCCATTGGCAGCCATACATGCCCACGCCATGACACTACCACCACCATTCTTCACTGATGAGGTGATATGCTTTGGATCATGAGCAGTTCCTTTCCGTCTCCATACTCTTCTCTTCTTAGTCTCATATGTCCATAGGATGTTGTTCCAGAACTGTGAAGGCTTTTTTAGGTGTTGTTTGGAAAACTCTAATCTGGCCTTCCTGTTTTTGAGGCTCACCAATGGTTTACATCTTGTGGTGAACCCTCTGTATTTACTCTTGTGAAATCTTCTCTTGATTGTTGACTTTGACACACATACACCTACCTCCTGGAGAGTGTTCTTGATCTGGCCAACTGTTGTGACGGGTGTTTTCTTCACCAGGGAAATAATTCTTCGGTCATCCACCACAGTTGTTTTCCGTGGTCTTCCGGGTCTTTTGGTGTTGCTGAGCTCACCGGTGCTTTCTTTTTAAGTATGTTCCAAACAGTTGATTTTTCCACACCTAGGGCCTCACTCAAATGTGATTTGCCCATTTCAATAGGGCTCTATATAAGCACAGAGGATATTTTTTTAAGGAACTTTTTATTTAGTGAACACGTTGCTTTTGGATACAAGTTCACTAAATACAAAATTTGGTTAAAAAAATATGCTTTGTGGTGATATTGAGCTCTATTCCATTGCCCAAAACACAATTGAATGAGGCAACTAATGTTTTTGCTATCTCTCTGATGGGTTTGTTTTGTTTTTCAGCCTAATGATGGCTTGCTTCACTGATAGTGACAGCTCTTTGGATCTCATATTGAGAGTTAACAGCAACAAATGCAAATAGCACACTTGAAATGAACACTGGAGCTTGTATCTGCTCTTTGTAAATGGGATAATGAGGGAATAACACACACCTGGCCATGGAACAGCTGAGCAGCCAATTGTCCCATTACTTTTGGTCCCTTAAAAAGTGGGGGTCACATATACAAACTGTTGTAATTCCTACACCGTTCACCTGATTTGGATGTAAATACCCTCAAATTAAAGCTGAAAGTCTGCAGTTAAAGCACATCTTTTCATTTCAAATCTATTGTGGTGGTGTATAGAGCCAAAAAGTTTAGAATTGTGTCGATGTCCCAATATTTATGGACCTGACTGTATATTCCGAAAAACTCGCACGGCATAGAAAACGAACGATGCTACGTCAGCCACATTATATACACCAAACACCCTTAGCTCACTTACAATTTCATTGCTGTAATTTTTTGACTGGCAATATTCTAGTAATATATATATATACTAGCGACTTGCCCGTCAAAAAATTACAGCAAGAAAATTGTAAGCTACGGAATGCTGTTTGCCACCCAATGTAAGGGTTTTGGTCCTCTACTACCTTGGGCACTTACTGCGAGCCTTACACTGGGCACCTTTGGCGCTCATCGCGGGCTCGCAATGAGTGCCTTTGGCGCTGATTGCGAGCCTGTCCTCTGGTGTCGTTTTGGTCTTGTGAGTTCCTTTGGTGCTCATTGCAAGCCCAGCGCTGAGCGCCTTTGCTCATTGCGACCCTCTCTCTGGTATTTTTATTGTTTATATATATATATATATATATATATTAAGGAAAGACTAAATTAATATACTTTACCTGTTTGTAATTAATATATCCAGCAATCAATATGCTGAAGGGCTAACAATAGCTTTTGTTTTTCCTGCAGCATACAATGTACATTTGGACTGTTGCTGACCTGAGTACAAAGTGTCAGCAATGTGTGAAGTGTGCAGTGTAAATAGGCTGCGTGCGCGAGGGCAAAATGTTTATTTAGTTGTGTAAAGCAGCATTTTAGAATGTTAATGTTATTACCGGTAGTTATAAGTTAGTGTTGTAAAATGGCGGCGATTGTCTATGTGTTACGCGGGTCTCGGGCATTTTCCGTCTTTCCTAATAGTGTATTTTGTACCTCGTACGTTCCTGTGTAAAAGTCGTACGTGCCTGGCGGTGTTGTAACCTCGTTTTTTTCAGCGGTTATTTTTTTTCTCGTTTAGGCGTTTTTTGAGTGGCGAAAATGGGCAAAATCGACTTTAAAACGCATGCAACCTCACTCCCCGATATGCAATATAAAATTGAATAAATAAATGAATAATACGTTTTAATTAATAGATAATAGATGCCAATATGAAGAATTGTAAAAGAGCAAACAAATACCTTAGCTGGCTATACTGAGGGGGCCCAGGGGGGCCGGGGTATCGGCTGGGGGGGGGGGGGGGAGGGTGGGGTGCTCTCTTATTTTCATATTAAAAACTTGTCACTTAAATACATAGATTTAGAAATATGATTTGAGAAGTGTCAATATTATAGGTAAATTTGAGTTTTAATAAGTTTGTATTTTGAAGAGCAGCAAATGCTTTAAATTCTTGAGGTGGGAGGCTGTCCAGAGCATTAGTAGTCCAGGGTAGGAGCTTCTAATAGATCAGGAGGGTATAAGACGTCTATTTTTGTTACATGATAAAGATCCCCAATGTTAAGGCACCATATGCAGTGTCTTGTAGTCTAGTGGTGAAAAGGAGCATCTCATATTTAGACTTGGCATGAAAGACATACTGGTTTTCAGAGCCACATACCCACCAAAAGCTCACACAGAGGTAGATAGAGACAGGTAGATTGAAACACAATGGGAATGTGGCATGTACACTAGCAGCCACGTTAAATTTTAAAGATTGTATGTGCAAGGTGTGACCCGCAACGGCTGCGAGTGTGAAGAGTTTGCGGATTTACAGAGCTATTAAATTAGAACACGCTGCGAGTTACGGGCTTGAGAGGCAAACCCGTAAACCATTTTTCGCTCGTCGATGTGCGGCCCGTGAACGTGATCAATTAGTCTAACTCGTAGTTACGAGCCAATGGCAACAGAGATCGTCAGAATTACATCACTGAGAAATGGAGGTGGGATTTACAAAGTCTTACGAGTTAAGATCGGACCCACGTTCCAGATATAATGCGATATTCATAAAGCCGTAAATATGATATTCTGTCACATGCGAGTTACATTATACCTATTAACACATTGATTGCCAGGATCGATATAACACAAAAAATATACAATAAATACATTATTTTTGGGCCAATTTGCGGGCTTGAGAATGTTGTGCTATTAATTCTAAGACCTAACATCACTTCCCCGTTCATAAAAGTACAGTAGTCTGTGTATATGTGCATTTGCTACAGGTTGGACTTTACTCCTTGCGGGTCCTCTCTAGCACTCCTTGGCTTCCTGGCTCCATTTGCGATTTATGGGTTTTTACGCCAGGGATTTTGTTGCATTTAATAGCGGAACGTAAAAGTTACGGGCTTCAAAGAACAAAGGATTTGCGGTCGCGAAGTTCCACAGCCTTGCTGCGTCTAAACCCGCAAGTCGTCTGCGGGTTGCTTTAAGAGGCTAATTTAATAGCAGTAAGTCTTACGGGCTACGCAACCAGCTACGGTTTTACACATAGCCGGAATTTAAGGGGGCTGTAGGTATTATTTTTTTTTGTTTCTTACTTTGTAAAACGAATGAGCTCATTATTAAGTTATGTTATTCAGAACATCATATAGAAATTATCCAGAGTGATCAGCGTTATTTATTTTCTTGTCAGGAGGAGTTTTACAGCAGAACCCTAATGTGCTTCTAGTGAGGCCACTAGGTAGTGGTGTCTGATGTCTGCCAGGTGATACTGAGAACATTACTTGAGCCAGGTAACAATGACATAACCCCGCCCACTCAGCAACTATTAGCCAATCAGCGTTCAACGCTGATGTGCATCTGTCAGTGGGAAGCTGGGTGTGCTGGAAGCAGCTACATACACTGTGTATTTCCTGAATGTCACTCAAGAGTTGCAGGCACAACGTGTCACGCTCTGCAGGTCCTGAAAGGAACGTAAATTATTAGTTTAGTAAAGATACAGATTTCATGCACGTAAAATAGAAGTTAGCCTCATGTCTAGAAAAAAGATTTATTTATATCCTTATGCATTATACAAACATATACATCTATCTTACATATATATATATATATATATATATATATATATATATATATATATATATATATATATATAGTAAATAAAAAGTACATCTGTGTTCACACCCGAATGTCTAAAGCAAGTTAAAAAACCTGCTTCCAGCTCAGAGTTCCGAGAAAAACAGTTATTACACTGCATTCTGGGAAGTTGAGCTGGGACACACAAATGTGGCCACAAATGTCTCCCTCTTCATTCTGTAGCCATCATCAAACATGGCTTCCTTTAGGCTTATGCATGCTGTATTACACAGCTTTAATGCAAAGCCAAGGTTGGAATAAACACAGGCTGAGTATCCAATCCATGTACATGTTTCAAGCTTACTGGCTATCATCAGCATGGAGCGGGATCTCAGCATGTGTTGTGGATTTTATGAGGAGGTAGTTCACCACAACAATCATTTAATGTATGGTGGGCAAAAGAGCGATAGAAGCCCTCCACTGTACAGTAGTACAGGAAATAAATAGTACATCTGTGTTCACATTTGAATGTCTAAAGCAAGTTAAAAAACCTGCTTCCAGCTCAGAGTTCCGAGAAAAACAGTTATTACATTGCATTCTGGGAAGTTAAGCCGGGACACACAAATGTGGCCACAAATGCCTCGCTCTTCATTCCATAGCCATCATCTATATATATATAGAGAGAGGGGAGGGGGGGGGGGGGTGAGAGGTGGGAGAAAGAGGGGGAAGGAGAGAGAGAAAGAGATGGAAGGAGAGCAAGAGAGAGGGAAGGAGAGAGAAGGAAGGAGAGGGAGAGAGGGTAGGAGACAGAGAGGGGGAAGAGAGAGGGAAGAGAAAGAGAGAGAGAATGAGAGAGGAGGAAGAAGAAAGAGAGGGAAGGAGAGTGAGAGAGGGAAGGACAGAGAAAGAGAGAGAAGGGGGTGAGAGAGGGAAGGATAGAGAAGGAAGGAGAAAGAGAGGGAAGGAGAGCGAGAGAGAGGGAGGGAGGGAAGAAAGATGGGGTGAGAGAGAGAAGGAGAGAGAGAGAGAGAGGGAAGGAGAGAGAGGGGTAAGGAGAGAGAGAGGGGTAAAGAGAGAGAGACGGGATGAGAGAGAAAGAGAGGGAAGGAAAGAGAGGGGGGAAAGAGAGGGGGAAGGAGAGAGAGAAAGAGAGAGGGAAGGAGAAAGAGAGGGAAGGAGAGAGAAAGAGAGAGAGAAGGGGAGTGGGAGAGGAAGAGGGAAAGAGAGAGGGGGAAGAAAGAGGGGGTAAGAGACAGGGGGAAAGAGAGAGACAGAGAGAGGGAAGGAAAGAGAGAGAGAAAAGGGGGAGAGAGGGGGGTGAGAGAGAAAGAGAGGGGGAGAGTGGGAGAAAGAGAGAGAGGGGATGGAGAGAGAAAGAGAGGGGGAGAGTGGGAGAAAGAGAGAGAGGGGATGGAGAGAGAAAGAGAGGGGGAGAGAGAAGGATCAGATTTTTTGCAGTATTATTACAGAGTTATCAAGAGGGTCATATCCCAGTACAGTAATATATTTATTAGAGGATATATCATTGCTAGCTTTTCATGAAGGAATCTAAGAAGAGTGGACGTATGTTTAAATATGCCAACAAGAAAGCTGCATTTGAAGGGTTAAAGGACTAGTTTGTTTGTGTATTTACAATATGCTCATTTAAAGAACAACATTTGATAATGAGCAGAATGTCATCAGAAAGGAAATAATAATAATTATTGAACTATTATATATGACATTTAGCAGGAAGGACCCTAGAATGCAGATAAGAATTGAGCTGCTTCTTTTAAAATGTGCAGGAGTTTTCAACAAAAATAAAGCAGTTTAACGAACATTTAAATGGCTACCCACGGTAAAGAATAATCACATATATAGTTGTCAGTGTGGGTAACGTTTGCGATTTTGGTCACGCTTTTGCGTCCCTGGCACATCGAGGGAAATCGCAGTTAATGCACGCATGACTTAGGCTGCAATGCTGAATTTCTCATGAATTATTCACTTAAGAAATAAATGCCCATGGCAATGTATAGTGAGTTGCTCATGTTCTTTAAGAGTAACAAAAAAAGTTTTTTGGGGGGTTATGATTTTGGAGCCCAAGTCAACAATCTGAAATGTACTGTGTGCTATATAGTTAGTGGTGATTTATAGTCCTGGCAGGACCTGCAAAGCTAGTGCATGTTCGTCTGTGCACGCTCATGAGTTGCTTTGAAACCGTAAAGTCCAGGAAACTCCTGGTGCCAACGAGCTGGTACCGGACACACTGGTTCTGTGCCAGGCAAGATATCCAGTCCGGGTTTTGGTTGCTGGCAGACCCCTAATGACCATAGACAGCTCAGGGGACCTCGTTGGGGGCGGAGCCCTGCAGCAGGTGATTGTCTGGGGTTTGGGTGTTATCGTGAGAGTTTACCCTCTGTGTTTAACTTTTGACAAGCTGTTCTGAGTTTAAAGGGACCTTTCCTTTTTCGTCCCTGCCAGCAATGGCATGCAGCAGCCAGTAAGTGACGCTATGGTGGTGTGCCAATACTTTGTTCAATTTCTTAGGATTAGATTTAGGGTTAGGGCAGTGGCAGATGATAAGCTTTACATGGTAAAGTAGTGGCGATCGGTGTGCTATATCGGAATATAACATCTACAACTACAAGTGCATTCATGGAAAGCTTGTTAGTTTATAAGGGCACAACTGCGTAAAAAAAACAGGATTAGATGATAATGAAAATGTATCGCTGCAGTAATGAATAGTTCAATATAAAACATAATGGGTCCTTTCCTGTTATGAGTGGCGGTGAGCATCCGCTAGATCTTGCTGCCAAGATTTTGCTGTCACAGGGTAAGGGTTAGGGGGTTAAGGTTAGGGTAATGGTTTAAGCTTGGAAATTATGTACGATCTCAGCAGCGCTTACAAACTGTGTACAATTTCGGCAGCACCATCTAGCAGCTCCTTGCTGCAACTGCTGCTTCCACTGCTGGAGTACACAAATAGGAAAGATCCACATAACATTGTGACTATGTTTATTTATTTTCCTTTCTTAAAGCTTGTTAATTTTCAATATTTTTCAATAGTAGTAACATATAATGTCATCTGATACAATAACCTACCTACTTAAAGATGCTGCCTATAAAGTTATTTACCCCTTCACTGCCACTGTTTTGAAGTCTTTCCCTTAAGGGACCACAGCAGTTCAAGAAACAAATACTCTGGTTTGTCAAGTATGTAACAAACTAACAATATCAGCAGCTGTGTCAGCCATGGGCATAAAACATTCTTGAAAGAAAACCTGAATTTTGACGACACAGGAATCCATTTTGTGTTTGTTACATCACATCCTGAGAGCTGGATGGTGAGGGAGTGTTTGTGGTTATCAATGGAGGAAGGGAACCAGCAGAAGTCAGAGCATTTGATGGATAACAGGATAAGACTGAAACTGACACCACATTAATTTTAGCTCTCAAACACACAACTTCCACCAACGTATCATGGATCCCTCCAGGGTCCTGCATAGACATCACATTTTATTCTCTAATTAAAAACTAGCTGTATGACTTTTTACGCCTTAATTATACTCAAAATCTTCAAATACATGTTTTATTTTTAATCTTAATAGTTTCTTGAGACGTCTCCATGTTATATCATGTTACAGACTTCCTTGTAGTATGTAAAATATCACCCAGCAATCACAGCTATATACTATTTATTTCTGTAAATGGATTAGTAACATATTCTACAAGGCCCTCTTTATACAGTGTTTATCTATTGGTAGTTCTGCTAGTTTCTCAGCATTGTGTGTAAGTTAGTGAGCTTCCCCCTAAGTTTGTTAAAAACACTGACAGTTGTAACTGCCACATTCTCATTGTAAGGATTTAATCTTTCTCTTTGTTCGATAATAAATACCACAGAGGCTTCATTGCAGATTAACGGTAATGAATTAAATGGTTCTTTTTTTTTAGATTGTTAAAACGTTTTGCCTATTAAAAAGTGTAGTTTTTCAAAATACTGTAATGTATTTTAAATATATTCCACACAGACCATGTTACTCTTTCTCTATCTTTGGGCCTCTCCTGCTTTTTTTCCTGAAGATTCCAGAAGTGAAAAGTTAGGTGTGTGTCTATTTTGGTAGATTGATAGATAGATGGATTGATAGATAGATAGATAGATAGATGGTTTGATGGATGGATAGATAGATAGATGGATGAGTTATATGGAGCTTTACACAAGGCCAGAGACACGTGTGTATCACATATAATCACCTATAATAATTGTCATAGTGTATCACGCTCCTGCCGTGCATGTGCATTGGCGGCGGGAGATTACACACTATGTGATGTGCATGCGCAATTCTCCGAGCAGCCTGTGCAATGCACCGCGCTAGCCGAGGGGGGAGAGACGAGGGGAGGAGGAGAGATAGGGACAGGGGGGGAGAGACATGGGGGAAGAGAGACATGGGGGAAGAGAGACATGGGGAAGAGAGACATGGGGGAAGAGAGACATGGGGGAAGAGAGACATGGGGGAAGAGAGACATGGGGGAGAGAGACATGGGGGAGAGAGACTTGGGGGGAGAGAGACATGGGGGGGAGTGGGGGAAGAGAGACATGGGGGAGAGAGACTTGGGGGGAGAGAGACATGGGGGAGAGTGGGGGAAGAGAGACATGGGGTGAGAAAGACATGGGGCGAGAGAGACATGGGGCGAGAGAGACATGGGGGGAGGGAGACATGGAGGGAGAGAGACACGGGGGAAAAGACATGAAGGGAGAGTGACAGTGGAGAGGGTGGGAGAGAGACAGAAGAGGGGGGAAGAGACACAGGGGAGGGGGGGAGACACATCAAATATTATACCGTCATTTTTGACGGGCAAGTTACTAGTATATACAGTAAATAAATATAAATATATATATATATATATATATATATATAATATTTGGACAATGTTCTTGTTACAAAACACCATCTGCCAGTCAGGGCTGTGCGAAGCATTGTCTTTGTTTTGGTCTCTAGGATAAGGGAATCACTTGACTGGTTCATCTCTGGGTATATTTACTGTACTATAGAAATGGTTGTTTCACTATACTGTAATACCGAGTACATTATATGACTGATATTTGTATGCATTGTTTTATAAATAGTTTTGTGCTAAATCAAGTTATATTGTGTGACCTGGACTATGAAGGTGTATTCAAATTATTGTTTTCAAAAGCAGATGTAAGAGGTACTTTGTGGAGCTGACACAATGTTTCAAGTGAGACCGTTTATCATTAAAGGCCTCCTGTGGAGAGATGCAAACAACCTCCTAAAAAGTCACACATTTGAAACAGCTCTGAGTAATTAGGTTAATTTGGTCTTCTGACCTACTGATCTTAATTATGTTACCAAGTAATAGAGTTGAATCATACCACTCATTAATTACTTCTTATTAATGTGATTATTTACTATTGTATGGTTATGTTGTACCCTGTTCAATAAAATATCTCCTGGTTAAGGTATAAGTGGTAAAACTATGATCTTTTCCTGGATGCTGGAATTTCCATGCTCTGTTTGTAGCTTTCTAATCTGGTGAATGTCTGCTTTAGCTGGTGAGGTGTAAAAAGGGACCCAAGACCCATTTCATGACCGTGCTTAAGCTGCTGCCATTGTTAGTTACTAAAATTGATACTCGCAAACAGTGTGTCTTTTTGTTCTTCTTTGACCACTTGAAATGTTGGGCAGAACGTTATTTCATGAATGGAAGTCAAAAGAGCTCTAATGTTGGCATTTGATTTCTGATGTTCTGCCGCACCTTACCTCAGGATGGACTAAGACGTAAAATGTATTTATAATACAACAACTTCCAGTGAAAGATTAACTCTGGATTCTGGATGTACCTGAAATACTGGTGCACTACCTAATGATCTTACACACCAAGATGATATCATCTGACAAACCGCATGATGAATATAAATCTGTTGACAAATAAAACATTTGTTAACTTGTCCCAATCTGTTTTTCATGAGTAATATAGTATTATTACTTCATGGTATGAGACGTTTCTTGGAATATTTATAGGACAATAGTGGGGCGTGGGCAAAGTATAGAAAAGTGGGATCCCGGACAAGTCCTCAAAGAATCTCTTTTCATTATTATAATTACAGCAGTGTGGTGGATTTCATACATACTGTACTTGGACTAAGACTCTGCAGCTGTATTAGTAAAAGGGAGGAATATACATTGGAGGTTTATAGAGAAGAGGTAAAAGATGCAAAAGGAAAATGACCATGGTTAAAGGATTTGGGCCCATTGTGTTTTTAAGGGACCACCATATTTTAGGAAAAACTGAAATATTGAATAAATTAATAATTTTAGCACCTGTGCAAGCCATGACCATAGAATGAGTTTTGGAGAAAATTAAAATTTTTGAAGACTGTCTTGTATTTATGACTACTATTTTAAGTTTGGGCAGTAGGAAATTGGGCATTATGTGACCGAGGAGGGAGAGAGATAAATGGATATAATATGGGAGCGCTATATTATCAGGAGAGCAGAGTGCCAAATCCTACAGCTAGTAGGTCGATAAGGTGCATCCATGAATGTTTGGCTTGATAAGTACTCAGGATAGCTTAATCTACAGGATTGTGTTACAATATTTTGACCACCACCTACTTTTGACGTCACCAATCCGTATCCAATAAAATGTGCCATGTTTCGTGAGCTTACCTATGGGATTTTTGCCCATTCCTCCTTGCAAAACTGCTCCAGCTCCTTCATGTTGGATGGTGTGCGCTTGAGAACATCAATCTATAAGTCTGACCAGAGATTTTCTATTGGATTGAGGTCTGGGCTTTGACTAGGCCATTCCAACACATTTACATGTTTCCCCTTAAACCACTCAAGTGTTGCTTTAGCAGTGTGTTTGGGGTCATTGTCCTGCTGGAAGGTGAACCTCCGTCCTAGCCTCAAATCACGCACAGAGTGGTACAGGTTTTGCTCAAGAATATCCCTGTATTTAGCACCATTCATCTTACCCTGCCACCACCATGTTTCACTGTGGGGATGGTGTTGTTTGGGTAATGTGATGTGATGTGTTGTGTTTGCGCCAGACAGAGCGTTTTCCTTGATGACCAAAAATTTCAATGTTAGACTCATCAGACCAGAGCACCTTCCTCCATACATTTTGGGAGTTTCCCACATGCCTTTTCGCAAACTCAAAACGTGCCATTTTGATTTTGGCTGAAAGTAATGGCTTTCTTCTGGCCACTCTGCCATAAAGCCCAACTCTGTGGAGCGTACGGCTTATTGTCGCCCTATGTACAGATACTCCAGTCTCTGCTGTGGAACTCTGCAGCTCCTCCAGGGTTACCTTAGGTCTCTGTGCTGCCTCTCTGATTAATGCCCTACTTGCCCAGTCTGTGAATTTTGGTGAGCGGCCGTCTCTTGGCAGGTTTGCTGTTGTGCCATTTTGTTTTTTGCTCAAAGTAATGGCTTTCTTCTGGCCACTCTGCCATAAAGCCTAACTCTATGGAGCGTACGGCTTATTGTCGCCCTATGTACAGATACTCCAGTCTCTGCATTGGAACTCTGCAGCTCCTCCAGGGTTACATTAGGTCTCTGTGCTACCTCTCTGATTAATGCCCTCCTTGCCTAGTATGTGAATTTGTGTGGGGGGCCGTCTCTTGGCAGGTTTGCTGTTGTGCCATGTTCTTTCCATTTAGTTACGATAGATTGGATGGTGCTCCTGGGGATCATCAAAGATTTGGATATTTTTTTATAACCTAACCCTGACTTTTTAACAACATTGTCCCTTACTTGTTCGGAGAGTTCCTTGGTCTTCATGGCAGTGTTTGGTTAGTGGTGCCTCTTGCTTAGTTGTTGCAGCCTCTGGGGCCTTTCAAAAAAGGTGTGTATATGTAATGACAGATCATGTGACACTTAGATTGCACACATCATTTCACTAATTATGTGACTTCTGAAGGTAATTGGTTGCACCAGAGCTTTTTATGGGCTTCATAACAAAGGGGGTGAATACATACGCACATGCCAATTTTCTGTTTTTCTATTTCTAAAAAATAGTTTTATGTATATATTTTTCTCATTTCACTTCACCAACTTAGACTATTATGTTCTGATCCATCACATAAAATTCACATTAGGAAAACAATGAACTTAAGGCTGTAATGTAAAAAGTCAAGGGGGTTGAATACTTTTGCAAGGCCCTGTATGTGTATATATATGTGTATGTGTGTGTGTGTATATATATATATATATATATATAAATATATATATATATATATATTATACAGTATATATATATATAGTAAATAAATAGTACATTTGTGTTCACATTTGAATGAATGTATAAAACAAGTTAAAGAACCTGCTTTCAGCTCAGAATTCCAAGTGTTACTGTCTTTGGTTGGGTTACTGGGTTGGGTTAAGTGTTACTACCTTGTGTTAAATGTTAGTGGCTTGGATGAAGAGTTACTGGCTTTGGTTAAGTGTTACTGGTTGGGTGTTCGTTTTTACTTCCTTCGGGCTAGTTTTCCGTTCTTCGGGGTAGTTTTCCATCCTTCGGCCTCGTTTTCGTTGGGTTGCGTTTTTTCGGCAGCCATTTTTTTCCTCGCTTAGCCGATTTTCGATTGGGAAAAAAATACAAATATGCCTTAAATAAACTTGCAACCTCACTCACAGGCTTCTTGGCTCTCCCCCTGTGCTGTGTGTGAGTGTGTAAGAGAATTTGAGGCATATTTGTTGTTTTTTAGAGGTATTTCCAGTTCGAGGCTCGCAGTGCAATGAGCACCTTTGGCGTTCATTGCAGTCTAAGTCCTGCATCAACGGCTTGCCTCGCAACTGCAGTCTAAGTCCTGCATCAACGGCTCGCCTTGATTCACTAGGCTCGCAGTTCCAGCCCTAGGGGCCGCAAGTGCCTTACCAACATCGTAAGCGTTACGAACAGCTGCTCAGATCCACAACTATATATATACTAGAGAATTGCCCGTCAAAAAATGACGGCAATGAAATTGTAAGGTAGCTAATGCTGTTTGGTGTATAATAATGAAATATATAATACATTAATAAATTAATATACTTTACCTATTTTGAAGCATTGTGTTGAAGCGTGATGAATGTGTGCAGTTTAATAGTGTGCGTGCGCAAGACCAAACCGTTAGCGTAGCTGTGTAAAATGGCGGCAAATGTGTGGTATGCGTCTGTAGCGGAATATCCGTAGGTGTTTTGTGGTGTTTTGCGTGTTTCTTGTGGTGTTTTGCGTGTTTAGAGTGCTGTAGCCTCGTTTTCGTTTTGTTCGGTGGCCATTTTTTCTCTCACTTAGAGAATTTTCGAGTGTCTAAACTCTTTTATGTTGATTTAAATTAAGCTGTAACTTAATTTTTTAAAAGGTCCTGGATGCCCCCTCTTGCTGTAGGTAAGCTTTTTATGTATGTGTTGTGTGTATTTATTGTGTTTTTCATTTTTTCCTGTCCGCGGGTTGCGGCCGATTTTTGCGAGGTCGTAATGAGTGGTAACGTGTCTCGTATGTTGTTTGCGTTGCGACGTAAAGTTTGCGAGGGTCGCAGTTGCTCTGTCGTGTTGTGTGCGTTGCGACGTAAAGTTTGCAAGGGTCGCAGTTGCTGTGTTGTGTTGTGTGCGTTGCGACGTAAAGTTTGCGAGGGTCGCAGTTGCTGTGTCGTGTTGTTTGCGTTACAACGTAAAGTTTGCGAGGGTCGCAGTTGCTCTGTCGTGTTGTGTGCGTTGCGACGTAAAGTTTGCAAGGGTCGCAGTTGCTGTGTTGTGTTGTGTGCGTTGCGACGTAAAGTTTGCGAGGGTCGCAGTTGCTGTGTCGTGTTGTTTGCGTTACAACGTAAAGTTTGCGAGGGTCGCAGTTGCTGGTAAGGAGCGCCTTCGAGGGCAGAGGGCTAGCTATGCGAGCCCGCAAGCGTTAGCAACAACTCGTATGCTCACAACTATATATGTGATATATATATATATATATATATATATATATATATGGAACAGCAGGCTTCCAACTGCCTGTTTAAAAAATGATTTGCCCTTTACACCTGCCACAATTTAAGTGTTATTATAAAGGCTCTCTATGGAATAAAAATGTGAAGTTCTTTCTCTTAACATGAATGAGCTAAAGTTAAACCTATTCACCTTTACCTTTCATGCATATATTTTGTAAAATTACTAAATGATATAGCACTTTAGAACAATTTTCTTCATTCTCTCTCCTCATCCCATGGTGACAAGGTCACATTTCAAAACTGATATATGGACTGAATATTACATGCAGCAGGATACAGAGATATATCTTACTTTTATAGACGGGGTGTTTCATTTTCAGTTCTGAATGTTCAGCTTTAATAGCCGAAACAACTCCTAATGGGATTTAATCATTTAAATCCAAGGGGAGGTTTAACCTCTTCTCTAGGAGAATCTTAATCCTAACAATCTAAAAATGTATCCCATCCTCACATAATATTCTGTGTATCTGAACACTGAAATGTAGCCCATTCTAAGTAATTACATTTATTATTATTAATTACTTAAGGGGCAGATTGATTTGTTGTAAGTGGAACCTTTGAGAGATCTAAAAAAATCTTCATAGTTCGATAGCAGAGAGTACGTATAACAGATTTCGAGGGGCTTGAACATGGTTGGTTCGCTAAAACACATGCTAAAGGAGCTCTGTAGTTCCAGAACAACAACCAGCAATGCAAAATATAGGAGCATTTTGGTAGAAAATAACAACTTTTGAATTCTGTTTATGTATAGAATATTCCATCTTGTTTGGTCGCATCATTTTTTAAGAATTTGATGCATGAGGTGTGTTTTTGTATTTATCTGAGGACAGTGGTATGGGGTAGAAGGGGGAGCTACCAAGCTAGGGGAATTAGTTATATAATTAGATCTAGAAAACTAGCCTATTCCCGTGTCCATGCATAGAAGAATAAATGCAAACCTGCTCCAATTGAAATATAGAAAAAGCCTACACCAAAGTGTCATGGATGCCAGCAGAGACCAGCAGAAGCATAAATATTTTTTTTTCTAATGAATTCAAACTTTACAATTGTATTCAGGTACTTATAACCCATTTTAACAATCTGACAAAATGTTCTCTGTTTTTAGAGTGCCCCCATCTTACAGAGACAGATGTGTGTGTTATCCTGTTATTTATCCTGAGGAAAGGCCTAAGGCCTCAATTTAATTAGTCTTTAACAAACAGACTCGTTAACAGGCTTTTGTCATGTTAAGAATTACAGCTAAAAGCAATCAGTAACAATTAAATGATGGAACAATAAGGAAAATCGGCCTCATTTCTACAGCTATGCCAAGCAGGTAACCGAAGTTCTCGGTAACCGAGTGCAAACATGTATCTTGTAAGAAATGTAAAGATACATTTATAGGCTAATTTGTAATCTGAACTGTGCATAAATTAAATAGTTTTATTATAACCATAAACTTTATGGAGCAAATGGGAACTTTAGTGTCTCACTAAAATAATTATTTAATGTATTTATTTAAGTAAATTTAACATGTTTTGAGTGTTTTTTTTAATGTTAGCTAGGACTTCTGTAATTGTGACTCCGGGGGGGGGGGCTCTGGATTGATATGGATTATTGATATTCTTTCTTCCTTCTCTCCCCTGACCATGTCCTCCCAGCCTGGACAATTGAACTGTGACAGCTACATTATTATTGTGCGCCATGTTGTGTGGGTAAGCCATGGTGTTCATGAAGGGGACCACAATATGGGAGTAATCATAATTACTGTATTGTTGTGTGAATTTATGTTGAAATTTAGCATTTTTCCCAATGAGTTTATTACAAGGGTCCCTGGGACAAAGGGGTCACCAGTTACGAGGTTACGTATTTGTGGGGACAGAAGGAGTCCAGCAGAATAGAGTAAAGGCGGCTGACCTGGTACATGTAAGCTGCTATGTAGACACTATGAGCCTTATTCAATTTGGAGGGTGCAAGTTATGGGGTATAAGCCGTATGTCTGCGGGCCCGCTGTGTCTCCAACTTAAGGTGCTTTTTAATTGGCCGAGCCCGAATGTCCTGGCCCAATAGTGCACATCGTAAACCATGCTATTGTAAGTAGCATTTGCGAGCTTGAACATGATCAATTAAGCAAGGCCGCAACTCCCGAGTTAGAAAACAGTCAATGGAGATCGTCATAACGTCAATGAAAAATGGAGGTTGGATTTCAAAGTCCTAAGGGGTTCAATTACGAGTTACGTTTGGACCCACATTCTTGAAAATAATATTACCGTAAATATGATATTCTATTACATGCGAGTTCCATTACATGTATTAAAACATTGATTGCCGGGATCAATATAACACGGAAATAACATGAAATAAAGTTTTTTTTTGGCCAATTTGCAAGCTTGAGCTTGAGCATGTTGTTTCAAGGGGACTAATACCTAACATCAAAGAGTTTTGTTGTGGGAATGTCTGTAAAGCGCACAATCAGAAGTGTATTTAACACAAAGTTTCCGGCTGATGTTCTCTGTTTAAGTATATGCCGTATATGTTGGTGTTACTCCATGGTACTTGAGTCCATGTGGGGCGGTGATATTATTTAGTCTGATGCTGTGTACTTTTCGAGTGTGCGTGTCGGGGTTCCCCAAAGCTTAAGTACTTCAAACCATTTTCATGGATAAAAATATATTTATTTGGTAAAAATTCCGGTTTGATTCTGGTACAGAAATCCAGTGATAAAAATCGTAAAATCAATAAATAGTAAAACAAGTGTCAGACGCGTTTCGCTGCTGTGATCTGCAGCTTCCTCAGTGACAAATAAATTTCTTCCTGCAATGATGCTCAATCTGGCCTGTTGCTGGAGTATGGAAGGTTCTGATTATCCTTAGCTTAAGGGGTACCTAATACCTAACATCACTTTCCCTTTTAATAAGAGTAGTGTGTGTATATGTGCATTTAAAGTGCTCTAGACATGTCTTTAAGCCCTTTGCGAATCCTCCTTGGCACCTGAGACTTGTGGTTTGACTTTTGCCATTTGCGGGCTTGACAGCTTGCTTTGTGAGGGGGAATCGGAGCAATTGAATAGCAATTGCGATTTTAGCATTCGCAACTCTTGCGGCCGTGAAAGATCAAAGGCTTGGAGGGGCATTAACTTGTGATGTGAACCATCGTAGTGAATCGGAGGCCGGAGCCCGTAACCCGATTGGAGCCCACAAAAAGACGCCAATTGAATAACAAAATAAGTTAATGCCTCCATTTCCGAAGCCCGGATCTCCCAATGCCTTAATTAAGTGAGGCTCTATGTCTACAGAAGAGGTTTTACAAAATCACCCACTCTTCGATTTGGTTCCCTGCCAGATGAAAGACTACCATGACACAGACGTGTGAATTCCCAGGCAAGCAGAGATCAAAAAGCAGCAATTTAGAGACAAAAGTGATTAGGGACGGTGCTAATCCATTTTATTAATCATATTTTAATAAAACTGGAGTTGTAGTGTAATGTATAACCACTACCAAATACAAAGAGCAGGAAGGAAACTCCTGATATGAGTCTGGCAGTGACCCTTCCCAGTTATGAAATGTACAGGCTGGACTACATAACTGATTCTTTCTGAGGGAATAATAATCCTTATTAATGGGATTATAGTAGTGATGTCGCGAACATCAAATTTCGTGTTTGCGAACAGCGGACACAAACTTCATCAAATGTTCGCGAACGAGCGAACATCGGCGAACCGCCATAGACTTCAATGGGAAGGCGAATTTCAAAACCCACAGGGACTCTTTCTGGCCACAATAGTGATGGGAAAGTTGTTTCAAGGGGACTAACACCTGGACTGTGGCATGCCGGAGGGGGATCCATGGCAAAACTCCCACGGAAAATTACATAGTTGATGCAGAGTCTGGTTTTATGCCATAAAGGGCATAAATCACCTAACATTCCTAAATTGTTTGGAATAACATGCTTTAAAACATCAGGTATGATGTTGTATCGATCAGGTAGTGTAAGGGTTACACCCGCTTCACAGTAACAGACCAATCTCCCCGTTTAATGCACCGCAAACAACCGCAAACAGTCCCTTTGCCCAACCGCAAACTCCCCATTTGCACAAGGTTGGATACCAAGCTAGCCATGTCCTGTTCCTTGTCCTCACTGATGTCATTGAAGGTCTCTTCCTCCACCCAGCCACCAAGGGTCCCCGAAAGGTGACAACAAGCCCCCTGGGACGCCTGCTGTGTTTGGTCTTCCACCTCCTCAAAGCCACCTTCCTCCTCTGACTCCTCTTCTTCAGACTCCCAGAGTCTGGGGGCTTCCACTGCCCAGCATGGAATATTATACACAGGTCAGAGTCTGGGGGCTTCCACTGCCCAGCATGGAAGATTATACACAGGTCAGAGTCTGGGAGCTTCGACTGCCCAGCATGGAAGATTATACACAGGTCAGAGTCTAGGGGCTTCCACTGCCCAGCATGGAAGATTATACACAGGTCAGAGTCTGGAGGCTTCCACTGCCCCGCATGGAAGATTATACACAGGTCAGAGTCTGGGGGCTTCCACTGCCCAGCATGGAATATTATACACAGGTCAGAGTCTGGGGGCTTCCACTGCACAGTATGGAAGATTATGCGTTATTATAAGGTGTGTACTGTTAAGTAGTACTATTCCTATCGGTTTAATCCCTGTCACGTCCACTATCAGGGGACGTGTATATGGCATGGATTTTTGGAAGCGGGAGATGGAAAAAGATGCTTGGTCGGTCCTCCCACTTCAAATTTGGGGCATTGCGCGTGCAATCTAAGGTGCCACCAGATCTGAGTGTCACTGTGCACTGGCAAAAGTTGGCAGAGTAGATGCAATAGGCTTCACACACACGCCTGTAGGCAGGCAACTGATATTCAATCTATTACAGTCAAAAAAGTGTTGTTTTATTTCACTGAGCACAATATAAGCTGTTAGGTGTTAGCCTGTCACACACACACGCTGGCAGGCAGGCAGGCAGGCATATGCAATTAGATTACGCAGAAAAAAATAATAAAATAAAATAAATGATGTTCTAGCCCTAAAAAGGGCTTTTTGGGTTGCTGTCCTTCAGATGGAAGGCTCTGGAAGGGAGTGTATGCTGCTGATTGGCTGGAATGTGTCTGCTGACTGTGAGGTGCAGGGTCAAAGTTTCCTCAATGATAAAGAATAGGGGGCGAACCGAAAAGCGCATATGTTCGCTGCGAGCGCGAACATGCCAAAATCGCGGCAAATAGTCCGCGGGCGAACTGTTTGCGACATCACTAGATTATAGCTGCTGAACCTGCATTGGACTTTGCTCAGTGGCTTTCCTGTGGTTTGCTGGGTGCTTTGGTGGCTGTAAGCTGGGTTGGTTCTGCTCCTTCTATCAGGGATATAAAAAGAACCAGACGGTCCTACTAGGTAGGTTTGAACTAGATTCTTATCAAGCCCAACAGAAGCAGTAAGTCGTCACAGTAATCAATAGAAAAATATATTAACCAAGTATGGTATTTTATCCATGTCCAAAATTGTTAAATAAAAATCAATTTATTTTGGAGACTTGTGCTAATTAATTCCGATAAACAATCAATAGTTTTAATTTCAATGCTGCTGTTTAGACTCAAATGTAAGAGAAGAAATCAGTCGGACTCCAGTTGGACACTATTGTCTATTAAGATTGATAGAACTAGCAGCGGTGCGTTTTGGATTACTTTTTGGTCTAGTTTCCCAAAACCTTTCTCAGCTATGATGAACTGCTATTCAGCTGATTGATGTGAATTGCAACTCATTCCAGATACATACAAAATGAGTTTTGCACTCAAAACGAGGAAAATGGAACATGAAATATACCGAAGAGGGAGCTACTTAAGCTGGCATTTCAGGGGAAGATAGGTAGAAATTGTACAAAATTGTGAATGTGTAGTCATATTTATGCTGAACTAAGGAATTTAAATGCATAGGAAATATTCAAATGCAAGTGGAGCTTGGCAGTAGTTTCACAATAAGAGAATACCTTTGTTGTTACGTTTATTTCTCATTGTAATTGCTGTTCTGTGTTTGTGAGGTTTTAGTCACTGGCTGAAGCATAAAAATAAATCTGGCTCGCACAATTTTCCATAATCTGTTGTATATGAATATATCATAGAATTCCTGTTGCTTTATTCTATGCTGTGTTGTTTAAAGATCATTGTAATATTTTTTTCTATACAGTATTTTTATATTTTTTAACTTTTTCTTGCAATAGTTTTTTTACAGCAGGAGTTTCACGTTTCTTCCCTGCCAGCAGTGGCATGCAGCGGCCACTAGGTGGCGTGCCAAGACTTTGTTCAGTTTGTTCTTAGAATGATGGATAGCCTTACGGTTTAGGGTGGCACATCACACCACTCCTTTACTATGTAAATCTTATCTTTTGCCACTACCTTAACCCTGAACCATAACCCTAACCCTAAACCTTAAACCTTAAGTCTAACCCTTACAACAAATTGAACAAAGTCTTGGCGCATCAAGCAAAATCTTGGCGCACCACCGCTGCGCGCCATTGCTGGCAGGATGAAACAGGAAATGTCCTTAACCTGAGGACAGCCTATGTGCGTGTGTATATATATATATATCGAAAGCTCGTCATGAAACCTATGAATATATTTGTCCAATAAAAAAGGTATCACTATATACTGCAATACTCTGATTATTCATCTATATATATATATATATATATATATATATATATATATATATATATATATATATATATATACATACAGTAAACTCCCCATTATCCGGCACCCACGGGAACTCCCTATTGCTGGATAAGTGAACTTGCCGGTTAATCAGGAGTCCCCAAATTTAAGGGTCTAAACGACCCTTAAACACCCCCCAAAAAACTCAAAATGCCTTTAAAAAAGGCGTTAGCACCTAAACTGGGCCATTTAGGCACAGAAAAAAAAATTAGAAAAAAAGTTAGTATTTTTTTGGGCAGTCTCAACTGCCAGTCTCAAACTGCTGTAAAATGGGGAAATGATGTCGGTGCCAATTGGTTAGGTGCCGGATAACCAGGATTTTACTATAATCCTGGTTATCCGGCACCTAACCAATTGGCACCGACATCAATTCCCCATTTTACGGCATATATATATATATATATACAGTGGATATAAAAAGTCTACACACCCCTGTTAAAATGTCAGGTTTCTGTGCAGTAAAAACATTAGACAAAGATAAATCATTTCAGAACTTTTGCCACCTTTAATGGGACCTATAAAATGTACAACTCAATTGAAAAACAAACTGAAATCTTTTAGGTAGAGGGAAGAAAAAATATCAAAATAAAATAATATGGTTGCATAAGTATGCACACCCTTAAACTAATACTTTGCTGAAGCACCTTTTGATTTTATTACAGCACTCAGTCTTTTTGGGTATGAGTCTATCAGCATGGCACATTTTGACTTGGCAAGATCTGCCCACTCTTCTTTGCAAAAACACTCCAAATCTGTCAGATTGCGATGGCATCTCCTGTGCACAGCCCTTTTCAGATCACCCCACAGATTTTCAATCGGATTCAGGTCTGGGCTCTGGCTGGGCCATTCCAAAACTTTAATCTTCTTCTGGTGAAGCCATTCCTTTGTTGATTTGGATGTATACTTTGGGTGGTTGTCATGCTGAAAGATGACGTTCCTCTTCATCTTCAGCTTTCTAGCAGAAGCCTGAAGGTTTTGTGCCTATATTGACTGGTATTTGGAACTGTTCATAATTCCCTCTATCTTAACTAAGGCCCCAGTTCCAGCTGAAGAAAAACAGCCCCAAAGCATGATGCTGCCACCACCAGCTTCACTGTGGGTATGGTGTTCTTTTGGTGATGTGCAGTGTTGTTTTTGCGCCAAACATATCTTTTGGAATTATGGCCAAAAAGTTCAACCTTGGTTTCATCAGACCATAAAACCTTTTCCCACATGCTTTTGGGAGACTTCAGATGTGTTTTTGCAAAATGTAGCCTGGCTTCGATGTTTTTCTTCGTAAGAAAAGGCTTTCGTCTTGCCACTCTACCCCATAGCCCAGACATATGAAGAATACGGGAGATTGTTGTCACATGTACCACACAGCCAGTACTTGCCAGATATTCCTGCAGCTCCTTTAATGTTGCTGTAGGCCTCTTGGTAGCCTCCCAGACCAGTTTTCTTCTTGTCTTTTCATCAATTTTGGAGGGAGCTCCAGTTCTTGGTAATGTCACTGTTGTGCCATATTTTCTCCACTTGATGATGACTGTCTTCACTGTGTTCCATGGTATATCTAATGCCTTGGAAATTCTTTTGTACCCTTCTCCTGACTGATACCTTTTAACAATGAGATCCCTCTGATGCTTTGGAAGCTCTGTGTGGACCATGGCTTTTGCTGTGGGATGCGACTAAGAAGATTTGAGGAAAGACCAACTAGAGCAGCTGAACTTTATTTTGGGTTAATCAGAGGCACTTTAAATGATGGCAGGTGTATGCTGACTCCTATTTAACACAATTTGGAATGTGATTGCTTTAATTCTGAACACAGCTACATCCCCAGTTATAAGAGGGTGTGCAGACTTATGCAACCACGTTATTTTTCTTCTTTTTTTTCCCTTCCCTCCACCTAAAAGATTTCAGTTTGTTTTTCAATTGAGTTGTACAGTTTATAGGTCACATTAAAGGTGGAAAAAGTTCTGAAATTATTTATCTTTGTCTCATTTTTTTACAGCACAGAAACCTGACATTTTAACAGGGGTGTGTAGACTTTTTATATCCACTGTATGTATGTGTATATATATATATATATTGATTTGCGCGATTTAAGGGTGCAGATTTGCGTGCTTGAGACTGCGGTATTGTAGCAATTGAATATCGATTTACGGTTTTAGTGATTCTAACATCCTGTAAGGCCTGTAAACTGCAAAAAAAAGCTACAGTACTAATTAGAAAGCCTGTTTCTTGCAATGGCTGATCACTTGGAGAGTCATTTTTTCTCCAATTTTAAGGATGCGGCTTATATTTGAGTACTATCTTTTTTCTAGTTTTTCCCCTTGAATTTTACAGTTGCGGCTTATATGCGGGTGCGGGTCATATTCGGACCAATACGGTATATGTATATATTAAATAGCATTATTATTATTATTATTATTATTATTATTATTATTATTATTATTATTAACTTTTATTTGTTAAGAGCCAACATAATCCGTAGCGCTGTACAAGGGATAAAAAAAAGAAAAATACAATACTAACAAATTGCAGAAAATGGAGGGCCCTGTTTTGAGCTTAAAATCTTTGTAGAAAGTTATTTTTCCAAAGCACCCTACAAGATTAGTACATTTGTGCTCACATTTAGAATTCTAAAACTAGTTAAAAAAACGTGTTTCCTGCTCAGAATTCTCAGAAATAGTTATTGCACTGCATTCTGGAAATCTGGGCAAGAACATGCAAATGTGCCCTCAAAGGCTTCACTCATTAAACCAAATACCATTTCAAATATGGTGCCTTTTTAAGCATATGCCTGCTGTATGGCACGACTTTAAGCAAAGCCCAGGATGAATTATGTACAAGCCAGGAGACCTACCCACAGACAGCACTGCTTCAAATCTACTGCCTCTCACCAGTGTGGGACGGTTTCTAGCTTGTGTAGTAAAAGTTGATTGGGGGGTAGTTTACTATATATATATATATATATATATATATATATATATATATATATATATATATATATATATATATATATATATATAGGTTGTCCCCAGCTTATAATAAACAAATATATTTTGTAACCTTTATATGCAGCTATTCTTAACTACAAGACCCCAGTTTGCTTTCTTACCTGCAGCTGTCTATTACTTTCGCACTTGAATATCCTTGACTAATCACCCCCTGTCTAGTATTGCTGACAGCACTGGCAGTTGTAGTTGGCTGCTACTTTGCCATTCTTCAAATAGAAAATTCCCCTTTATTTCATATTCAACTAGAGATTTTTTCTTTTTTTTTTCTTCAAATTAGTACATTTTAAAAAATATGACTACATTGATAATTTAGTACATTATAAGCCATTCTGACCCAATCAAACCATAGCGCTGCCAGATGTTGGGTCCATTGTCAGACCTTCTATAACTTTTGAATCCAGGGCTGTTCGGGGAGTTGTAGCATCTGGATCATTATTTCTAGCCCTGAGGATACAAGATAGTTTTCACCTAATGTTGAGCAGACGCATCTCTTTGTTTTGCAGAATTGGAATTCCATATTCAATTCATTATTCTGAAAGTAACAAGAGCTGTGATTTGTGGGCATGTGATTTATGTAGACAATCTAGAATAATAAAACAAAATAATTGATAGAGTTCAAGGATGTGAATGATTTACTATATGTTATTCTAAATTTGCGTATTTCGTGTGAAATGTACTACACGCCATCTTGTCATTGTGTATCCTTCAAAATGATTATGGATTCCAAAAAATAATATTGTGTTTATTTGTGTATTTATTCAATCATTATGTATTGACAATGGTCAAAATGTAAATTAGAACAAAAGTAAATACAGACTTTAATTTATTACCTATTGTAGATACAATTATGCTCTAGTTGGAGCCACCATTTTTGTTTCAGTATATATGTTTTAGTGACCTTACTTTTTAACTGCTTTTGTGGTCATTGTTAGTGACAGTGCTTTCATTAATCATTATGACAATGTAATCAGTCCAGGATGTCAGTGTAGAAAGCAGATGAAACAAGCACTTTGAATAAGACAGTGGCTGCACCCAATAAAGAATTATACAATGTAATAGTGAATAACCCCTTCTGGATCGCTACGTGGTCGTAGTGAAGGGGCCTGTATACCTCAGTGAAGCTGTAAGCTATATCGTGTAGGGTCAACCAAGATGGGCAGAGAGATCAGAGAAATTGCGGTCCACTGGAGAAGAAACTGGCAACCCACTCCAGTATCTTTGCCATGAAAATATTATGGATTAGCACAACCAGACACAAGATGTGCTTGTCGTACTTGTCATTAGAGTTACATAATTACATAGTAATTGAGGTTGAAAAAATAATTTTTGGCCATCAAGTTCAAGCTTTTAAGATCTCCTCTGATCTGCTGCAATATGCAGATTAATTGTTAATTGATCCAGAGGAAGGCAAAACAAAAAAACAAAAAACAAGTGAAACTTAGCCAATTGTCTCAAAAGAGTAAAAGAAAATCCATCCTGACCCCAGATACTGGCAGTGCGATTTCTCCCTGGATCAATACTCCTTTTCTAATGTCCTCTTGTCAATTAAAAACCTCTTGGCACAAAAAGTTCACATGACAAATCTTTATACTGACCCAGGATGTATTTATAAAAGGTAATCATATCTCCTCTTTTCTCTAGAGAATATAAGCTAAATTTGGTTAGTCTTTCTTCATAACTTAGCCCCTCCATTCCCCTTATTAGTTTTGTTGCTTTTCTTTGTAATTTTTCCAGCTCTAAAATGTTCTTTTTGTGAAGTGGTGCCCAAAATTGTACTCCAATGTATAGTGGCAGAATTATATCTACCTACCTTGCTTCTTAATACATGCTAATATTTGATTTGCCTTTGCAGCTGCTGCTTGGCTTTGAGCACTGTTACCTAGGTGGTTGTCCACAAGCACTCCCAAATCCCTTTCAATATCTGATACCCCTAGATTTGCTCCATTAAGAATAATAATTGCACTGCTATTTTTCCTTCCCAAATGCATAACCTTACATTTATTCATATTAAATCTCATCTGCCATTTAGTTGCCCATTTTTCTAATGTATGCAAATCTCTTTGGAGGGAATGGACATATTTTGCGGATTTAATTACCTTGCACAACTTAGTGTCATCAGCAAAAATGAAGACAATACTTTCCAGTCCTATTTCTTCGTCATTAATAAATATGTAAAAAAAGGAGAGGACCTAATACTGAGCCCTGAGGAACCCCACTTACCACATTAGTCCAATCGGGGTATGTTCAATTTAGAACAACCCTTTGCTTCTTGTCTTTTAGCCAGCTCTCGATCAATGAGCAGATATTTACTGCAATTCCTGTATCCCTTAGTTTGCACAATATTCTTTTATCGTTAAAAAAAGTAAATGTTTGTTTCTTTTAATATTTTTTATACTTTGTAAAAACATGTTGCCAGTTTAAAGTAGTTATACTGAGGTTGAGTGGCCATTTCTTTATTATACTTATAGTTGTAGTTATATGAACTAATATTTGAAATGATGTTTATAGCATATCACCCTTTAGTATAAATGGACCAACATTTCTATTTATTTACGTTAAACGTGGTTCTATTAAGGAATGAATATTTATATTACAATCCTACATTCACATTCAAATAACGGATGACAAATCAGAAAGCTTCCTTAAATGACAGGTTCCGCCAAAGCTATCTATCTAAATGTTATGGAACCTGCCTTGTTAGCCAGGTTTCCTCCATGAGTGGAAGATGCCATTTTGTAACTCTATTTCACTAACAGAATACTAAGCTGATTGGGTCAAAAGTTCAAGAGCTAGCTCAAGAGCCAATTAAACTGCATCTAAGCTTTGGCAGCTAAGTTCTTGTTCTGTAAAGTTTAATTGCATCTTACAGCTACTACTTTAAAGGTTGTATTTATTTGTTATATTTATTTTGTAAACTCCTTACTATCAAATCCAGTTATTTAAAAGATCCTGCTTAAAGAGACACTATAAAGGATTTTTTTTTCTTTGCATTTATCTAAATATATTTAAAATAGAAAAACCATTGTATTTATTACAAACAAATTGCAAATGCTTGTTAAGTTACTTCACAGTTGTCTTACTCTGTGTCATGGCTTTCCTTCTTTCTCTTCCTCTTTCTC
This sequence comes from Discoglossus pictus, assembly GCA_027410445.1. Taxonomy (NCBI): domain Eukaryota; kingdom Metazoa; phylum Chordata; class Amphibia; order Anura; family Alytidae; genus Discoglossus; species Discoglossus pictus. Next base: position 25,225,263 of record CM050169.1, read on the forward strand.
CAGCATTTCCTTTGTTTTACTTCTAATCACATGGTTGAATACCCAAGCAATCATGGCAATCTGTGAATACATCCTGGGATGTGTTTTCCCATGGTACCCCTGTCTTTTTTCATTAGAGGAACTGTTTCATCTTAGATCAACAGAACAAACCATTTGATTAGAGAGACAGCAGTTACTCGAGGAAGAAAAAACATGGACACTACGAGACTGTGTAAGACAACTAAAAGTAAGGGCCATATTCAGTTGAGGTTTCGGGCGATCCCGTAGCTCGTAAGTGAGGTTGCATGTTAATTTGGTATTCAATTGGCGTTGTTTGCAGGCTCCAAACAGGTTACGAGCTACGGCCTTGAAAAAATGGCGATGGTTACCTGTATCTTACAGCCTCCAGACGCCTTTGATCTGTCACTTTCACAAGAGTTACGATCGCGAAAATCGCAAATCTCTTTTCAATTACTCAATTTCCCCAAGCCTGCAAATGTTTTCACACCCGTAAATGGCAAATGAAGGAGAGAATCCTACGAGTGCTAGAGAGGACCCGCAAGGGGGTTAAACACCTGTTCGTAGCACTGTAAATGTAAATACTGCACTGTAAATAACAGGCAAAGCGATGGTAGGCATTAGAATTAATTGCACAACAGTCTCAAGCTCACAAATGGGCAGGAATTTAAACTTATTTTCATTAAATCAATCTCGGGTATCAATGAGTTAATACATATCAGGCCACCCATATGGACTAGAACAGTATTTGCAATCATTTTCATAATTCTTTATTTTGAGGATTTGCGAGTCTGATCACATATCGGACCCCAGAACCTAATTGATTGGCATGTAACCTCCATGTTTTACTGCCGTAATAATGACAGTCTCATTTTCTATTGGCTGATTCGAAATGGGAGGTTATGGGCTTGCTTAATTGATCATGTTCCCACCCTGAACTGCTGCGAACCAGTGCATGGTTTACGGTTTCGGCTTTGGGACAGTAACTTGCGGCCTTGAGCAATTGCCTAGCATCGCAATCAGAGACGAACGAGAGCCTGCAAACATTCGGCCAAATGCGATCGAGTTGCGGGCTTGGAATTGAATATGGCCCTAAGTCATCAAAGTTAAGCAAGCATATTATTCAAGTATATGCAACAATCCCCTTTTTTTTAAATATTACCTGGTAATGAGATTAGGCCTTTCCAGCATTATTATTATTATTATTATTATTACTTTTATTTGTAATGTGCCAACATATTCCATAGCGCTATACAGGGGAAAAGAACAAGGAAAAATATAATTTTAACAAACTGCAGAAAATGGAGCATCCTTTTAAATAAAGTATTGTGAAAGTTTAACATTACTTTAAAAAGAAATTATAAATTATAATTACATAGGTAGAGACTTCTGAGCTCCAATCATTTTCCCCCATGCCGGTCTCCAGTTTGATTTTCATATAAAACATTTATTAAAAAACTGCCAGGTTCATGCTTTAAAAACTGCCAATCACCAACATATTTATATAAAAAAAAGAAGAAAAAGACTGTCTGTTCCTCAAAGGGTCTTTTCTTTGTTTTGTTATTTGCCTTTTTCAATGGAAAGGTTGAATTGGATCTTTTTAGTCTAAAATATTCATAAGCATTCGGTTGTAAAACTATTATTGGAACTTGTTTGTTGTGTATTATTTTTTGGGTCCTTGGCAAAAATACGTTAGAACAATCAAAATGATGGAACAGTCGTAACCTTTTCTGTTTCTAGTCTCTTTCCATTGATGTCTCTTCACTAGATCTTTTCTGTTCAAAATGATAAGAGAAAATTGAACGATACCATGAACAGTCACTCCCTACCATTCTTATTACTTGACCCCAACAAAGCCTTTTTTTATGCTTGATGTATTTAAAGCTTTATTCCTTTTTGAATAAAAAGCAGCCCACTGTTTGAATAAGACTGATTGTGTAAGGATAAATGGAAAATACAGCAAGATTATTCAAATCACACATCTCCTGAAATATCCTACATTAAAAAATGTACAAAAGTCGACTTTTTGAATGATAAGGATCAATAATTTCCTTATCAACATATTTTTAAGAAAAATATTATACAGTTTTTTTTTTTATATTATATATTAATTTAACATGATAGAATGTGACAACGGGAGCTGAAATATATATGAACGCTTATCATGTATAAACCTTTTTTATCTTGGATGAGGTAGGCCTCTTACAGTTCAATTGTTTCCTCTAAAAAGCCACCGTGTCAGAGGTAAAAACATCCCCAGTATCTATTTTATCCTGATTTTAAGTGTATTATCACGAATACATTTGTCACATCCTTCCAACAATTTCGGACAAAGCTGGCCTGCAGAACCATTTATATTTTCAAATTGTACAAATGTTCCATTCCTATTGTTGGACGTCAACTTTAATTGTGTTCTTCTTTTCGTGGGCAACACCTGAGGTTACAAAAGGAACTAACCAGCTTTTGTTATGAACATCACTTAGATATAAACTCCCCATTGGTATTTTGTTCCATTTTTCATTTTAACAGTTATAATTATGCATGATGTGTATTTATCTGATGTGCTTATTTTTCTCTTGAAATAGGTCAGTCATGATTGGGGTTTTTTATGTCAATGGATAGAACAGCAAATTCTATGTTTATTTTGTGTGAATGATATTTTAAATGACACTAGACCAGGAATTAGTTATTGCAAAATAAAATGAAAAGTACTCATTTAAAGAAGTATAACTGCAATTGTTTGTTGTTAACATTTTCAGTTGAAATGTTAGATATTTTAAATTGAAATAAATTATTTGAAAATATCTTACCACTCTTCCATTTGCTTTATCTAAGGTGATTAGTTCACTCTTACAGTGGGAGGGATGACAAGCAAGAAGAATATGCCAGATGTATACATTATATTCACATATAATAGTTGTCGTAATTGCAAGTTGTCATGCTATGCACATGAGCAATGTGTGGCATGAGCCGCACATGCGATTGGCACTGCCGGTCTCGTGCACACAGGGGCTGGAGTGGGGGGGGGAGAGTCAAAGGGCAAGGGAGAGGGGGGAAAGAGGCACATGGAAGCCGAGCATTGCGCTGGGAGATGCGCATGGCGCCACAGGGGTCGCGAATGTGCAATGCGCGGCATAAGCAGTGCATTGCGCTGGGAGATGTACATGCGCATGGCGCTGTGGGGGTCGTGCATGAGCAATGCACGGCGTGAGCCAGTCATGGGCATTGCCCTGGGAGAGGGCGGAGGGAGACATGGGGGGGGGGGGAGAAGAATCACAGCGGAAGGGAGCGGGGGAACAGAGACACATGGGAGGGAAAAGGGGGAAACAGACACAGGGGAGGGAGAGGGGTGAAGAAAGACACAGGGGAGGGAGGGGGTGGAAGAGTCACAAGGGAAGGAGAAGGGGGAAGAGCCACAGGGGAGAGGGGGGAAGAGACACAGGGGAGAAAGGGGGGAAAGGGACACAAGGGAAGGAGAGGGGGGGAGAGACACAGGGGAGAGAGTGGGGGGAAGAGACACAGAGGAGGGAGAGGGGGAAGAGACACAGAGGAGGGAGAGGGGGAAGAGACACAAGGGGGACACCGTTTATAAAACTCTATCATACCGTCATATTTAGCAAGGAAGGAATGATATCTACAGCCACTCTGTGGAAATTAACCTCTATAGCAGGCAGGAACTGTAGTGGAGCCCTTTAGATAGTGGTAGCCCTTAGATATCTCATGCTCCTTATTTCAATCTGTGCTGCTCCCCAATTAGTCCATTACTTGTTTGGAGTATGGCCCAGAACCTCCCCATTCTCTGAATGTCTCTCTGAGTTCAGTCATAGTCATCTTTCCATACTAAGTTATCAGGACAGAGTTGCATGTCTCTATCCTGGACATGCCCCTTGGTTAGCACCAATACACCTCTGCCACCAGTTTTTAACATTTGAGTGTTAAAATTGTAATGTTTCCAGACATTTAAGAAGAGCTCAGCTTGTCAATAACACTAGGGTTAAAGGGATAATCTATATTAGAATCTGTATCTTTATTATAATGAATTATATTTTCCTCCCCTTATAAATTCTCTGGAATCTATTCCCACAGGACATTTTCCTGTAGCAAGTGTATCTTTTAAAATTGTGATTTATCATTGAAATTAACATTACAATTTAATCACTTTTCAACAAAAATACACCGGTGGCTGTTCTTAGGCTGCACAGCATCTGGGTACAGTTTGGTACAGTTTGTGACCAGAAGAAGTGCTGCCAGTCATATGGTTGCTGGGTCACAGCATATTACTCTCTGCCTGTCTCCTTGTGGGAAATTTAAACACAAGCAGTAGTGATGCAGGGCAACTGCAGGTGTAATGTGGTGTTAATATGCTGCACAGATTGGCACATGTTAGAAAGTATTTTCATATGAGTCTGACTACATATCCCAGGCTGCTTTGCAGCACAGACAACAACCCCAAATGTTTTAGCCACTGCTTTCTCCTGATTGGCCAAAACAATTTTTCAAATTAATGCTAATTTAGCCTGGGTTTGGAGAGGGTGTTCGCCCTGTTTTTCAACTGTCAGAAATTACAAGAAATTGTGCTAGCTTAAAGCTAAGTGCTTAAATGTTTATTTTGGTATTTATTGATGCAAAACTATGTTTGAACACACTATACTGATATCACTCTCCTGTATCAGATGCATTAATAATCCAGGAAACATATGTATGCCTTTAAATCATCAACAACAAAAAACTATTTTCCATGCCTCTTTCAGTATTATAATGACAATATAATTAAGGTCACACATTGCTTTTCGATATAATGATTTGGCACAACATAGCCTTTACATTTTTTTCACTTTTATTTACAATTATTAATCACTGGGAGCAAAAAATGGTAAATTCCACAGCAGCATATAAAAGTAATACATTAGAAGCTGTATTATTATTTTTACATTCTAAAAACATGTTGCTTTTTTTAAATGCATATATTTTTTCTAATATATATAGTGCTCATTTAATAATTTATGTCAATATTTAATTTTTCTTGACTTGCGTATTCAGCTATTTGCAAAAGCTTTGAGTCATTTATAACTAGAAATTATATGAATAAAACGTAAGATTGCCAACCAAGGATGTATTGCCACTTAATGCGTGACATACTGTATATGTGCAATAATTTAATTGATTTAAAGATTTCCCTGCTGAATTCTGTCATGGGAGAAAAGGTCACGGGAAGCCATTTGTGTGCAGCAAATAAATATGATCTATATGGTTTCAGGTCAGACTTCACCCTGGAGTAATCGCTGCCGTTGTAATCGTGGCATTGCTGGCTTTTTTAGCTGCTGTCTTCATTGTCAAAAAATACTGTTTTCCAGAAAGGTAAGAACATGAAAAAATATTTTAAAAATAAAAGCAGTCATCCAGAGACAAACAAGTAGATTTCTGTCATCTGAAGACAATTTAAAGGAATGTGTCAGGTTCCTGGATATTATAAGGTATATAATATATCTATTTAGTTTTATGTACTTCATTGTCTTAAGAAATGCTTATAAGCTCTGTTTTTACCAAATAGTCCCTGTATCCGTCTACCCACTGTAGCATATGTAGACATAGACTCTGTGCAGTGTCCTAGCCTATCAGGGATCACGTCTCGCCAGCATGTTGCTGAGAAATGGTCACTGATTGGTTAGCATGAGACATTGCAGAGCCAGTTCTATAGTCTGTGTCTTCATGAGCTGCAGTGATGTAATGAATGCGTGATTTTAGGCAGTAAAAGCAAAGCTTATAATCACTTCTTAATAAAATAAAGTACATAAACCTGGTAATATTGAGCCAATAAAATATCTCATCGAGCTGGAAATCAGTCTAGCTACATTCAAATTATTCAGGCTAGAGTTTAAAGGGACACTGCAATTCAGGCACATTTTGAAATCATAGTAAACAGTTAATAAAAGCCTTTGAATATAATCGTGGTCGAATTTTACAGAAACTACTTCCATTTTTTGTGATCTACTCTAGGGATCCATGTTTGGTTTGTTGGCTTTTTCATCCCCCGAATTCAGTACATGGTGACTGGCTGTTTGCTCTTGTTCTTTGAAGTGTCCTTATCCTAAAGTAAACACTGTACAAGGCAAATAATGTCGGTGTATGGTCCCTGGTGGTCCAGTGGTTAGGATACAGTGCTTTCAATCCTGCAACTTGGGTTTGATTCCAGTCAGGGAACCAAGAGGTCACACCACCCTGAGTTAGGCATGGCCAGTACTTGGATGGGAGAGCACCTAGGAACACCTGGAGCTGTATGCTGTGGCCCACTGGAGAAGGATCTGGCCACTTCAATATCTCTGCCATGAAAACCAAGTGGATCAACATGACCATGGACATAAAGATGTGCGTGGAGTTTTATAGTCTATGAGGTCACAAAGAGTCGGAAACGACTGAACGTCGCAACAAAAAAAATGAGCCGTGTGCACTGTGGTACTGCTAGGCATGTCCTAATCCTAAAATAAACCATGCAAGTAGCCAGTGACCCTGCATTGATGGTTGGACCAGTATAGGACAACATAGATGGATGCCTGCAATATCCCAGATAAATTATTTAAAAAATGTAGATAATTAAATTGAAATTTAATTAAATTATATTAAAAGGATTCTGTTAACATGATACTTTAACTATGATCATGCAATATTTCAAATAGTGCCTGAACTACAGTGTCCCTTTCAGTATGTACATTTTGAGCCAAGTTGCGACCTGCTTGTGACTGGTTTTCTATATCATTACAATATATTCAGATAATTGAACAAAATTCTTAAAGGGCCACGTGAGAAGTTAAAATTATGATAGGAGTACCACAAAAAATAGATGTCTGTAATTGGAAGCCATTGTAAAAAATTTAATTTAGCACTAGAAAACAGCTTTAAATGTACTAAATTTTGCCCGTCACTCAGCTCAAGTGATCTTCCCGCCACAATGATCTTGTTTTCATTATCTAATTATCCTCATTAGTGGATTAATTACTTAATGTTACAGCCAATAACAATAGAGGCTGGCTGACACCTGAGACATTGCCTGGAAAAATTAAATTATTAATAAATAAATTCACCAATAAAGAGGGTGATTAGCCATTGATAATACGGTTTTCAAAGTTAGCTGGTGTTTTCTGTAACCATTTTACATTTTGACATTCGAGGCACCTACCCTTCCATTATATACTCGATTCTGGCATTCATTCTAGCAAAGCAAATTAGCCATAATCTTAGGAATTAGCTAGTAAAATCTAGGATAGATGAAACACATAAGAAGCAACCAGAGAGCAAACATTAGAGCATTATAACATTTTAATAAAAAACAGGTAAAATAGCTTCGTAAATAATACCCCCATTTGTAAACTCAAATGATATTAATGTAAAGGTTCAGGCACTCGGTAGTTGTGTTACCTTCTATACTGACATAAATTCCTCTAAAATAATTCAAAACAAGTTTCGTTTGCAGAAATCAGATTTATTAAGGGCTTTGAGATATAAACTAAATATGGAAAGCAATTTATTTTTCATGTGTTTTAGCTGAATAACGAAGAAGACTTTCTGACCCTATGTTTCTTATGTTCTGTTTATCTGGCCGTTTGCTAACAATAAGAAATACATTGGGAATCTTATTGACAGCACTGTATTATTCCAAGCAGTTTTACACACTGAAATATGTCTTTTTGTCTTTAAGTAACATTACATACAGATATTCCGTTCTCAGGAGCCACCAGGAAGATTTAGACAACAGCTCCACCAACAGACTACAAGACGACTCTGATGAGGTAAAAAATTTACAATCTAATCCTTATATTAAATTTTCCAATTAAAAACGAGTGCGTGCAAAATATGTATAGCAGATGGATAGCACTACATTACATTTAATAGCACAGACTCATTGTATTATTAATTCAGATTTAATGATCTCTATAAAACACTAGTACAAATAGTTCTCTATTTTGTTTTTTACTTTTTAAATTACAGTTTTATATTGTTTGTGGATTTATTAGGTTTTAAGCATTAAAGAGTTGCTTACTGACAATGTAGTGATAAAGAGTACTTTAAAAAATAGTTTGCAAATGTATTATAATGATGACAGCATGGAAGCCATGTTGTGCGTTGTCGGTACAGTACTTTCTTAATACAAACACTTTAACAAAAGGAAATCAAAGTCAATAGATCATTTCAGTTAATTAAATAGAAGTCACTAATGCTGTTCTGTACCTGTTTAAATTTTTTAAATTAATCAACAATTTATTTAGTTAAAGGCATTTTAGTTTTTTGTTACATAGCACTTATAGCCAACGCACACGCAACTAAATGTTTAATTAGAATTAGATTAGTTTATATGCTAAGTACTTTGGGAAATCATTGGATTCCTAGCTCAAAGACAGGGCCCTCTTTGCTTTGCTATATGTCAATTTGTATTTATCTATGTCTGAATTAAATTTATGTACATCGCTACGGATTATGTCGGCGCGTTATAAATCAGCATGCGGGACGTTGCTAGCCTGCGGCCCTCACAAAATTTACGGACTTACGTCAAACAAATACGAGACGCGTTACGACCCATTACGTCCCTGCAAAAATACGACCTTACCGCCCTAAACCCGCGCACATGAAAAACACAATAAATACACACAACAAATACATAAAAAGCTTACCTACAGCAAGCGGAGGCAGCCAGGACCTCGAAAACTGAAGTAACACCTCAATTTTACTCGAAATAAAAGAGTTTAGATACACGATAATCCCCTAAGCGAGAGAAAAAATGGCAGCCGAAATAAACGAAAACGAGGCTACAGGACAATAAAGACGCAAAACACCACCAAACACCTATGGATTTTCCGAAAAAGATGTACGAGATCCGAAAACAAGGTTGGAACCAGCGCGACCTGAAAAACATTAGAAACACAAGAAATACACACAACAAACACATAAAAAGCTTACCCACAGCAACGGGGGGCACCCAGGACCTCTGCAAGTGAAGTTATACCTTCATTTAAGTCCAAATTACAGAGTTTAGACGCCCGAAAATCACCTAAGCGAGAGAAAAAATGGCCGCCTAACAAAACGAAAACAAGGCTAAAGGACCCTAAACACGCAAAACACCACCAAACACCTACGGATTTTCAGAAAAAGTCGGACGACATCCGAAAAAAAGGCCGCAAAATCAGCCACAGCCGCGTACCACACATTAGGCGCCATTTTAGAACACTAACTTACACAATCCGGAAGTACACAGCAACCCTAAGGGATTTGGCTTGCGCACACACACTATTACACTACACACTGCACACATTCATGACACTTACACAGCAGCTCCACAGCACTGATGCTGCAGCAACATGAAAACAGATTGCCAGCTCTTCAACACAATGCTTCCTGTATATATTACTTCCAAATAGGTAAAGTATATTAATTTCTAATTTTATTCATTATTCATTGCCATACAAAAAAAAAAAAAACAACGCTGCTCATAGCACAGAAACAACCAAGAGACTCGCAATGAGCTCCGAAGGATCTTGGAACATTACCTGCCTTACAATCTTATTGATGTCATTGACGGGCAAGTCGCTATAATAATTAGAATGAAGATTTGGCCACATGGTCAATGAAATGCTTTATTTGGTCAGTCAATCAGGTGAATGAAGATTTTTGTTGGCTTCCAGGAGGCACAAAAGGCTGCACAGTCCAGTAATAAGAGCTTCGTCTGTGTCTCATCTACAACAGGGTATTTCATATACACGTTGGTATGATTTAACATGGCTCAGCTCTGCAGAAGAGAAGTGTCTCTGAAATGCTTTGGTGGAAAGAGTGATATATTTAAGTTTTGAAGCTGGGGAAGTGACTGTCAATACACTGTAGAGACCATAGCTTTCGTATACATACCCTCGACAGCGATAGCTGTTGGTTTTATTCTTTAAATTATATATATATATATATATATATATATATATATATATATATATATATACATACATACAGGCGACCGTCAGCATTCAAGGGGTTCCGTTCCTGGAATCCCTGCAGATGCCAAAAATCTGCAAATAACTAAAACTTGGGTAACTGAATAGTTACCCGTCTGCTGTTCCTTAGGGAAGGGGGCGAGGGCTCAGGTGTAACTCACCCAGCGGGGAAATGCAGCATTAAGGCCATCCTCTAGGACCTAAGCGTCCTTCTGGTGAGTGGGTGGGGCTAGGCCCCACTCCCCCGCCCCTCAGCGGCAGCCTCTCAAATGTAAAAGTGAGAGGAAAAACAAACTCGAGAGTGAATCGCGCGGTTGTAGAGGGTGACCTGAGTATATATAGAAATATATATATATATATATATATATATATACAGTATATATATATATATATATATATATATATATATATATATATATATATACAGTGGACCCTCCACATTCGCGGTGGTTCTGTTCCTAGGGTCAACGCAAATGTGCAAAAAACGTGAATAACGTAAACATGGGTAAGCTATCAGTTTACAAATGTTTTGTCCCTTGGGAAAGGGTGGGTGGCACTCACCCAGCGGGGAAACACTGTATTCAGCCATCCAAGAGTCCTTTTGAGGCAAGGGGGTTGGGTTTTGATTCCCCCTCTGCACCTCAGCACAGCTCCCTGGCCATATATCGCGTGACTCCTATGATCTTGCGTTATTATAGACGGGAAGAAAAACCTGCGAATGTCGGGTCCGCGAATGTCAAGGGTTAACTGTATATATATAAAAAGACAGCTCCTGGATCAGCCCTTTAGTATTTTAAGCCATGTTTTACTACTAATGATATCTGTCCACATGACTGATCATATCCCAATACCCAGCTAGTTGGACTGGCCACATTGATGGATCCCGCCAGGTTAGACTTCAATGTAGCTTGCTGAGTTTATTGATTGGCACTCGGACTGCAGACGGTGTCTATATTTAGCTGTAAGTAGGATAGTCCTTCCCAAATAATGAACTACAGGTTTATACCTTCTATCTCTTCGCAGTATGCATTTTTATAATAAAAGAATCAATAGTAACGTGTACAATAACTAGGAGCCCCGATTGCTAGCCCGCATCTCACAGGATACAGGCCATATGTGGGCGTGCTGCGGGCCCCTTTTCATCTCTGATTCCGGTGCTATTCAATTGAACAAGCCCGCAAGTTACAGGCAGAACGCCGAAGCCGTAAACCATGCACTCGTGCGTAGCAGTTCAGGGCAGGAACATGATCAATTAGGCAAGGCCATAACCACCCATTTCAAAACAGCCAAAAGAAAATGAGAGTGCCATCATTACAGCAGTAAAACATGGAGGTTACGTGTCAATGAATTAGGTTCAGGGGTCCGATATGTAATGGGACTTACAAACCCTCAAAATACAAGATAATAACAAGTAATGCCAAAACTGTTCTAATCCATATGGCTGGTCTGATATGCATTAACTCATTGATTGCCACAATTAAAATAACCCCCGAAATGACACATGGATTTTTTTATTGTCGATTTGCAAGCTTGAGACTGTTGTGCAATTAATTATAATGTCTTTCATCGCTTTCCCCGTCATTTACAGTGCAGTTGGTTCTATAAGCAATGATGCCTAAGTTGCCCAGGCTGCCAACACTCAAAGTACAGGAGATCATGCCCCTTACCGGAGGTGCGAGGTTGAGGAGCACTCGTCCCGGGTCTGTGGTTGTCTCTACTCCAATGATTCTGCTTGAATCCCTCTGCTTGGTTAGGCTGAGATTAGCTCATTTGGACAGGTGGGCTGCTGGAGTATGAGGTGTGAGGGAAAATGCCATCTTAGGTCCCAGTGGTCGGGAAACCAGTGCCAATACCCCCATCTAGTTTTATGATATTGATCAGCTGCCTTGTTAGTCCTGCTGTGGCAGGCTGCTGATCCTGGATCTAGGCACCTAAATATGGATAGCACAGCTTTTTTGCTTTTTCCATGATCAGGCCAGCATCGTTCAGTGATCACACTCCTTCGTCAGGCCACCAACATCGCAGGCATGTTGCAGCTTGCACACCACTTCTGTAAAGGTATCTTCATCGGCTTTGCCTAAGTCCCAACCACCATTGTTCTATGGCGTAACTGCAGAGCGAGCCAGCAAAACTTACTTACAGCATCTTAATCTTCAATTTGACTTCAGAACATCGCCCTGTAAGCTTGGCTGGCTTGATCACTTAGGAAGCCGACCATGATCCGTATCCATTTCAACTGATGGATCCAGTGTAACTCAAAGTCCTCAAGAAACCAGTCAATGTCTCCGGCCCCAGCACCACATTTATTGAAGCTATGCTATGATAGTTTCAGTCTGCCACTATTGGTTCCCCCATGCTGCCTCAGGAAGCCGATCACTGACTCTGAGGTTCTTTTTCCTGCTAAACCTCCTCCATGATCTTCTCCATAAATGGCAACTGATCTGGAGCAGACAGGCATAGTACAACTACTTGCAGTTGAAACATTCAAAAGGATTCATCTTCAACTGCCCACTCCTGGGAGGCTGGGTCTGGTTATTAGGGACTGCTACCCGATGATGGCTGTACACCCTCTAGAAAGTCCAGCTCCTGAGTCACCTCATGAAGCCTTTGCAGTATCATTGCAGCTCTTGTTTGAGAACCAGTAATCTCTATTCCTCCGGTGTGATTCATATCCTATAACTCAACCACTGAATTGTCATCATATTAAACCTTCCAATTTCACAGCTGCTACCAAGTCTGCCACGGCACCCAGCCAGCTGGACCGACCACATTGAAAGGTCACGCATATTAAGCTGAGATGTTGCTTGCTGAGTTTGTCATTATTATCGTTTATTTGAAACGCGCCAACATATTCCGTAGCGATATACATAAGATAATTCCAGGCAAAGACAACATTCAATATTAACACATTGCAAATAATGGAGGGCCCTGTCATTGAGCTTAGAATTCGGTGTCCATAGTGCTTTTCCAAAGCGCCATGCAAGATGGAAAACTTGCAGACTTACAATCTAAAGGATCAGACTGTAGAAGTTGGTGATGTTCAATTGGAAGTAGGATCAACCCAGGAACCATGTAGCCTCCCAAAAATAAAGTATTACAGCACCACACATTGTATCTCTTTACAGAAGGAATATTTGTATTGCTGGAAGTATGCATGGTACAGGATACAAGAGTAATTATAATAACTTGGGTTGCACAACTTGGATAGGGGTAACCGATATGTATTTCTACCCTTCTGAAGTCCTTAGCCAATCATGTGGTTGTATACATTAGCATGATTAGTGGAGCGTGTGTTTGGTGTCCTGCCTTCCGTAAATTACCTGGAGTCAGCAGAGCGAAGGGTTGTTCGATTGTCCCGCCTCCCGGTGGGCAGACCATGATGGTGTAGGTCTATTTCCTCTGAAAGTACAAACGTGCCACTCCCTAACAGTCCAACTTGGTATATAACACTGCAGAGGTGGTCGCCAGCCAGTCTGGGGTGGGGAAGTTAAACTTAGATGTAAAAATTATGTCTACGGGCCAGTAGGCATGTCGCTGGGACTCGGACTCTACCTTTATTAGATGTCTTGGCTTGTGACACATTGACTAAACAAACAGCATATTTGAAAATATGATCCCAGTCCCAAATGTTCATAGTTCTTTTGTGAAAAATGTAGGAGTTGATTACCACTCAAGCACCAGCTCATACTACCTTTATTATGGTGCCATATGTAAATGTGTATATATATATATATATATATATATATGTATATATATATATATATATACATATATATATATATAGAGAGAGAGAGAGACACAGACATTTATCACAATTCATAACTAAAAAGCCTATAACTACATCAATTCAGCAGCAATTAAAAAAAATAAGGCATCTTTTCTTTTGCATTGTTATAACAAATATTACATATTGTCTAATAAATGTACAAAACATGTTTTTACATAGCGTGTGATAAAGCACCATATGTACTAAAGTGTTGGAGACCATTTGGAGATATCTAATCTTAGTAGATGTGCGCAATAGAATGATATACCTGCAACATATATCACTTCAGTTAACATAAATAACAGATAACTGAAATCACTCTTATTTTAAAGTCTGTTTAATGTTTTTTTTTTTTTTTCAGGACCTCTTGGATTAAATTAATTTTCACTTGAATGTTTCCAAATACAGAATCCCAGCACGTAGTACGAACAGTGGACGCCCTTCGAATTTACCATTGTGTATTTATTTAATTGCATTTTGTTTTAAGCTATTGTCACGTGTGTATTTATCTATAATACAATATATTTATATTTTCTCATTTCGGACCTAAGCACGATTTGTATGCAAAAAAGAAAAAAAATGGTATTTCAGAAATGCACCTAAGATGAACGTTAATGTTTGTTCACTTAAAATTATCATTAATTGCAAACCAGCATAAATGATTATAATAATAATGTGTAAATTAATTGCAGATGCAAAAAAATACTTATCAGTTGTACATAATTCTGTTTTTTATTTTTCATTTTTGTAGATTGGAACAAATAGAGTTAAAACATAAATGGATCAGTATTAATTGACGTAAAAATACACTTCTTAAGTATTTTATTTGTTAGTGCCTGTAGACAGTTTTAAATATATTCTGTTATATTGTTTAATTTTTTTTCTTTTCCAATGAGTGTTAATATCTCATATGTATATGTATAACTTTCTATGATTATTTACTATGAAAACTAAGCATTAGATTCCCATTTATTTTCTCCTTAATGCTTCTAGATACAATGAATTAAAACATTTTGAGTGGTAGAAGGTCCAGCAACAAATACCTCTAGATCAGGCTTGTCTAACCATGGCCGTCATCAGAAATCTTGGGGCCCAATACAAATAAAAAAGCTGTGTCCCCTCCACATACCAAGTCATTGCATTAACTGCACATATAACAGTGGGTATCTTAATTTATGTCCCTTATTAAATGAGAATATTTAGTAGCTGACAAAAATATTTAGCATTTATGACAACAATCGTTACACTTATGGTGGATTGAAGAGTGATAGAAACCCTCCACTGTACAGAGTACAGTAGCACAGAAAATGAATAATACATTTGTTATTCCATTTGAATAAAAAAAAAAAAAGGATTTCCTGCTCTGGTTTCTCAGAAATATAGTTGTTACACTGCACTTTTAGAGACTGGAGGCGGAGACATGCAAATGAGAACACAATGCAGTCTCACTCTTAATCCAAAAACCACTACATACAGTACATGGCTCCTTTTAAGCATATGCACGCTGTATTAAACAGTCTTAACCATAGCACCGGATGAATTATGCACAAACTAGAAAACCTACCCACAAACAGCACTGTTTCAATCTTAATGGATCTCATCAGTGTAGGGCTGGTTTAATTTATGAGACAGACTGGCTGTTCCCTGGCTCTCTGTTACTTCCTCCCTGATAACAGGTGTTTTAGCACACAATAAAAACGCCTACCAGCATGGGGCCCACTTCCAGGATGGGCCCCTCACAAAAGTGCACCCGCCTATCAATGGCTTTGGGAGTTGGTTTAAGGCCTTATTGTCAGGAAAGCAATAGGGATTAGCTGTTCTTAATATGGCAAATAAAATGCAGAGGCGTTCTTGCTATTTAAATTACTCAGTTATATGAAATCATTTTTGCATATGGAATATTTTTGTGCGTAATTATAGAGCGTTTATTATAGTGTAGGTATCAGCAGATTTTATGTTAATTTTACTGTGCTCTTTTCTCTCTTGTTCTTACCAGTACGTTCTAGGAGATTAACAAATCAGCAAAGTGTGAAATGCTGAGTGCAGCAAGGATTTTGTAAGCATGAGATCCCTGCAGGTACAAGCTTGGCTCCATTCTCCTAAATACCCTGTCTGTTTGTGGATTTATGACTATAAATGATGGCATAAATGTTGACACGTTTGTGTGGGTACCTGCAAATTTGCAAAATGCACGATCCACGGGTCATTTAAAGGACCACTGCAGTTCAAGAAAACAACACTTGTTTGTTAACTATATACGAAACAATATTGGCAGCGGTGTAATCCATGGGCATAAAACACTTTTTGTGGGAAAATCAGAATTTGTGAATTGTATTATTGTAAATGTCCATTTTGTGTTTGTTAAATAACTTCGTAAGAGTTAAATCGTGAGAGTGTATTATCAGTGGAAAGAAGTGCAAGTGCAAATAGTATTTATTTTCATTGTGTGGTGGACATTTACATATATTAAATTATTCCTTCACTTGGATTCTGTTGTTGTTAAGTCATTTAGTCGTGTCTGACTCTTTGTGACTCTATGGACTGCAGCACGCCAGGTACATCTGTCAGTCACTGTCTCTCCAAGCTCGATTAAGTTCATGTTGATCGCTTCAATAATCTCATCTCCGCCTCGGTTGTCCCCTTTTTGTGTGCCTTCTATCTTTTCTAGCGAATTCTGTCTTCTCATGATTTGGACAAAATATTTGAGCTTCAGCCTTATGATCATAGCTTCCAGTGAACAGTTTTTCTTGATTTCCTGAAGTACTGATTTATTGGATCTTCTTGCAGTCAAATGGATTCTAAGAAGTTTTCACCAACACCACAATTCAAAGGCATCAATTCTATGGTAATCAGCCTTCTTTATGGTCCAGCTCTCACATCCATATGTTACGACTTGGAATACCATAGTCCTAACTATGCAGACCTTTGTTGATAGTGATATCTTTACTTTTTACTAGCTTGTCCAGACTTGCCATGGCTTTTCTCCCCAAAAGAAAACATATTTTAATTTCATGCTACAAATGTTGGATGTAGAGATGTTGGATCCCAGGAAAATTAAATCTGTCACTACCTCCACTTTTTCCCCATCTGTTATCCAGGAATTGATATTGCTGTTTGCCTTGATCTTTCTCTTTTTAATGTTGAGCAGCAGGCCAGCGTTTGTACTCTCTTCTTTTACCTGCATTAATAGGTCCTTTAGTTCCTCCTCTCTTTTAGCCATCAGAGTAGTATCATTGGCGTATCTGAGATTGTTG